>JARJIL010000008.1:0-1200000 GCA_038502395.1 Dittrichia graveolens
AGCAACTTTAGTATTAACACCCTTATCAACTTCCATATCAATACCACCCATTAAATCATGAGAATCAGATTTATCATCAAAAACAGAATACACAAAATCATCCACACCAACCGTTTCAACATGAACATTAGAAACTAAACCAACATTTTCATCATGAGTATGAACAATCTCATCAACAGAATTATTACCATTTGTATCAGCAGACAAACCAGTAACATTGTCATTATCATTAACTATAAGAATACCCACAGAACCCACATTAGTGACATGAATACTAGAACCAACATTAGTAACATGGAAACTAGACATATCCTTAACACTAACAGAAACATCTTGATTGTTTTCATTAACTTCAACACTTTTCTCTTTCAAGTTTTCCATATAAAGCACAGAAGATAGATCATTAACTATAGGAATACCCATAGAATTATCAAAAACAGCATGCATATCATCAATACTATCATGACCAACACAAGGTTTAACAAAAGAAACAAGACCCTCAATACCTTTCAATTTCTGATCATGCTTCAATTCCTGTTGAGTAACATTATCATCCAGGCCTGTATCATCATTCATAACACTATCAACAACAGTATTATATTTCATCTTAATCTCATCACTATCAATTTCCTCTATAACCAAGGTTTTCGGATTCCTATTACCAATCGACTTCTTCTTTCTCTTTTTATCGGTTTTAACCTTCATATCAACAGCTCCAACTCCCTCAATTTTATTTCTTACTGTCGACCTGTGCAATTTTCGAAGCTGTGAAGAAGACAGTGATCCCGTAGGCACCAAATCCATGGAAGGAGAGTTCGAAAATCCTGTAGATGGTGTTTGAAATACCAAATCTTCATCATTAACAAGTTTAGGAGTAACAATCGGAGTCCTATTATCAATGTTCATTGTCGCAGGAACACCCCCAACCCCCGAATCAAAATTCGAACTACAAGGTCCTTTTGAAACCACATCCAAGTTCGAATTAATACCCAAATCCATGCTCTCCATACCTCCCTGAGTCAAACCATGTATAAAACTCTGATTAACAATGCTGGATTCCGACTGCCGCACTAGAGGCGGCGCCGAAGAACTCGAGATCCACTTCATCGCAGAATTAGAGAACCCTAGATTTACCTCCGTTGGGGGATCTGGTGGTCGATCGGGAGTAGTCATAGTGACCAGGAAGGAATTCCGACTAACTCTTCAAGAGAGCAGCCCGATTGGAAGCTCACCGGCGCCGGAAAAACAGAATCGCCACAAAACACACACTCCTATGTGTTTTCCAGAAAAATTTTTTGACCAAATGATGTTCAAGGTTTAGGGTTTAGGGTTTCGGGTTTAGGGTTTGGGGTTTGGGGTTTGGGGTTTGGGGTTTGGGGTTTAGGGTTTAGGGTTAGGGGTTTAGGGTTAGGGGTTTGGGGTTAGGGTTTAGGGTTTAGGGTTTAGGTTTTTTTTTTGGGTAAAGGGACGGCACCCGGCAAAATTTTATTAAAAAACAAAAAGATTAAAGAGTATTAGGGGGCATACCCCCCATTTATAGTCACCTAATTGGTTTCCCAAAACATGCTTCGGGAAAACAACCAACATATAAATCAAAATTCTGCAACCTAACACTTGGCACATAGTCAAAATACAAGAAAAAACAAACCAAATGTTAACTATAACATGACATCTAAACCAAATATTAATATAGACACCAATCGAAATATAACTTCTAGCTTCCTTCATCTCTTGATCCTTGTATCTTTTAGGTTTCATCATCCCTTGATCCTCATAAATCTTCATCATAATGCATCTTTTGCATCCTTCTTGAAAATCCATAGCCCCTATCTTGCATAAATTCTGCCCATAACCAGCAAGACAGCAAAAAATCAACATTAAATCATGGTTGATCAAACCAAACCATCCCTTCCAAAGGAGCTTTTTGAATTTCTGAGTGTATGTAAGAACAAATCTACTCCCCTTGCTATTTTGCCAATAAAGCAAAACCCAAAAACAGTCATAATTCAAAGTAGAACCAGCTTCAAATGAGATTAAAACAGATTGCATAGTTGAAATTATTCTGCTGTTCATATTGACCAGCCACTCCTTCAATAATAAATTCAATGAAACAGTGCAGCCCACCCTTAACTTCATAGAAATACCAAAAACTTTAACTTTCAGCACCACAAATAGCTTCACTATCCAAACAGTGGATCCCCAGATTCTGTCCATAGATGAATAAACCAACCAAAAGATAAAGAACCCATGTCTGTTCAAAGTACGTTGTAAACCCAGAACCCAATAAAAACAATTATCAACAAATTCTTGCATCCAACTTGAGCCAACAGCTAAAAGACCCAACTTCAATCCAGAATTACATATACGGTTCACAGTAAACTGCCATTTCTAACTTCAATATCTACAATTCCATGCATCCAGTATACCCAACAGATTGGCATACACTACAAAACCATAACAGATACAGTTGATGTATGAAAACAGCTACTAACTTTGCAATATACTTGACCCAAGACACCAGTCTGTCCAAACATCACCTAACCAGCCCACCAAGAAGTATCAAAACACAGCCCATCGAATAAAAGACCAAACAACAATAAAGCACTGTTTTTACTGTTCATGTAGCATAAACCATAAAACAGAATCCAACTTTTATAAAATAACAGTCTCAACCCCAAATTATGCCCATCCCAATTCCAATTAGTAGTTATCTCCTTTTGAGATGACCAAAACCAGCATCTCCTATCATTATGCAGAATATAAACAATAAAACAGTGACAAATTGCCAAATCCCATCTTAAACTGTAGCAACTGAACATATCTCTTTTCTGCACAAACAATTTCAAATCCCACATGTTGCAAGTTTTATTGATCAATTGCCACCATATATAAATCAAACCAGACCCCAACAAAACCAACCACATCCCAATTCTAAATTGCCATATAATAAACCATATAAGACCAATCAAAATCTGAGGTATGAAAGAAGGATCTGTTTTTAAAACCAAAAAAAATAAAAAACAGATCAAGAGGGCAAATACACAACCTTATATCCTCTTTTAAGCTCATCAAAGTGCAACCCTCCTGCACACAGAACAAAAAGACCCATTCTACATTAAAATCATGATCATAGAGAGGAATACAAAGTGAGTGTATGCATATAATGTGTGCCACCTTATAACTCCAAACAAAACAAACTTTGATCATGACTTTAACACTACCCATCACCACCCTTGTATCACCAACCCAACCCATACCCATAAGACCCATCAAAATAAAGGATAAAACCATCAGAAACCACAAATTCTGGAGCTTGAATAAAGGACCTGCATATATAACACAAAGAAAAATATACAGATCAAAACAGGTTTGATATGCCCCCCTTATACCTCCATGGTGCCAAACAGATATGCAAACCTCCTGCATAAAAGATAAATACCCCACATCTAGCCTATGACCATGGTTAATTGATGTTAGAAAGCAAAGTGGGTGTGTGAGATGTGCCACCACAATACTCCATACGAATAAAGATATAACCACAACCACTATACTAACCAACTCCACCCTTATAACCTTGGTTTAAAAAAGTGCGCCTGAGGCGCTGAAGCACCCCAGGCGTTGCGAGGCGGTAGGAAAATCGCATCACGTAGGTGAGGCGAGGCGATTGGGACGAGGCGGTGTGAGGCGTTGCGCCTCACGTGATGAGCGCATCAGGCGCTTCTCTAGCTTCACGTATGTTGCAATCTGGGCTTAGGACTTACATTAGGTTTTGTAGTTGGGCTTTTTGTAGGTCCGGATTTAAGGAGTTAGGTTATAATTACTTGGGCCTTTTAGGTTATTCAAGTTCCAATTCTCTCCCAGTCGTATGGGACGCTGTCTTTTGTCGATTGAATGATTGAACATCGAAGCCATGCTGTCGATTGAAGGTTTCTCTGCTCGATTGAAGTTGCAGACCTTTAAATCAAAGTTCTTCTTCTCTTCCTCTGTTCGATTGAAGACTAAAGCTCCATTCGAAATCCATATTGAAGCAGCTCTGTTCGATTGAAGTTTCTGAATGGTAACAGTTGTTGTTCGAATTTGAACTTTATCTTGCTGTGCGATTTTCTTTTTTCAACTTCATCTTGCTGTTTGATTTTATGTTTCTGTTTTATATCAACCTTAAACCCATGTTTCTGTTTGATTGAAATTTCAAAGGTATGTCAATGTGTGTATCTGTTTTGAAGCATCTATATTTTTATTTAGCAGTTTATGTGTGTGTATGTATGTTTTTTTATTAGTGTGTGTGTATTTGAATTTGAGCAGTGTGTATGTATGTGTTTTTATCTGTGTGTGTGTATTTGAATTTGAGCAGTTCATGTGTGTCAGTGTGTGTATGTATGTTTTTTGATCGGTGTGTGTATATTTGAATTTGAGCAGTGTGTATGTATGTTTTTTTATCTGTGTGTATGCATGTTTTTTGATGAGAGTGTGTGTGTATTTGAATTTGAGCAGTGTATGTGTGTATGTATGTTTTTTTATGTGTGTGTGTGTTTGAATTTGAGCAGTGTATGTGTGTATGTATGTTTTTTTATCTGTGTGTGTGTTTGAATTTGAGCAGTGTATGTGTGTCGGTGTGTCATGTGTGTATGTTTGTTTTTGATCGGTGTGTCATGTGTGTATGTATGTTTTTGATCGGTGTGTGTATTTGAATTTGAGCAGTGCGTATATGTATTTTTTGATTAGTGTGTGTATGTGTTTTTTGATCAGTGGTTCTTTTTACCTTTTTAGACTAGTATGGATGGAGATTCGACACCATCAAACATGGGTTCAAGCAATCCATCATGTGACCCGGGTAGAAAATATGGAACTCAAGATCCCAACAATAGGAACAATTTTACTTGCCACTTTTGTAATAACGTATACAAGGGTGGAGTATATCGTTTGAAATGCCATTTTGTTGGGGGGTTTTCGTTTGTTGTGAAATGCCAAAAATGTCCGGAACATGTAAGGGAAGAAACAAGGCAATTTATGCAAAAAAAAAAGAGTCAACAAAGTTTGAGAGTAGAATGAACTCAAGGATGCCAGATTTTGATGATTATGATTTCGGTGAAGACGATGAGTGTGTAGAACTAGAAGGTGGTAGTATAAAGTCACAACGAAAAAGACCAAGAACAAAAGGTCCTATGGATAGGTTTTGTACACCTAATCCCGAAGATGTGATAAAAGGTAGAAAGGAAGGGAAACAACAAACTATAGATGCGGCGATTCGAAAGGAGTTAAGGGATAAATCTTGTATGGAGATAGCAAGGTGGTTCTATGATGCGGGCATTTCTTTTAACGCTGCTACTTATGATAGCTTTCAGATAATGATCGAAGCCATTGGACAATTTGGGCCAGGGATGAAACCACCAAGCATGTACGAGCTAAGAGTCCCTTTACTTAACAAAGAAGTGAAGAAGGTTGAAGAACAAGTAACCGAACACAAAAAAGAATGGGCTGAAAAAGGTTGTTCAATTCTATCGGATGGATGGAGAGATTCGGTTGTGCAAAAAGACATAATCAACTTTATGGTGAACTCTACTAAGGGTTCCGTATTTGGGAAATCTATGGATGTATCCAATGTTTCCAAGGATGCAAATTTGTTGTTCGGGATTCTTGATAAAATGGTGGATGAAGTAGGAGAAGAAAATGTAGTCCAAGTGATCACCGATAATGCGTCCGCTTATGTTAAAGCGGGTAAGAGTTACTAGTTTAGTCTTTTTTACATATATTCGAATATCTTATGTAACCTAATAGTTTTATTTTATACTTTGTAGGGAAGATGTTAGAAGCTACAAGAAAACATCTTTATTGGACTCCATGTGCTACCCATTGCATAGATCTCATGTTGGAGGATATTGGAAAACAGATTCCCAAAGTGAAAAATTGTTTGAAAAAGGCTATGTTTGCGAATTGATATATATATAATTTTGTTGGTCTAGTGAACCTGATGCGGAAGTTCACAAATCAAAGGAATTTGCATAGGCCCGCAATTACAAGATTTGCAACATCTTTTATCACTCTTCTTCAATTTCACAAGCAAAAGAATAACTTGAGAAAGATGGTTACTTCTCAAGAGTGGATAGATAGCAAGTGGTCAAAGGAACCAAAGGGAAAGTTAGTGCATTCCTAATTCTTACAAGAGACATTTTGGAGGAATATTGTCTATACTCTGAAGTTGACAAGCCCTCTTGTTAGTGTCCTTAGGTTAGTGGATGGGGAAAGAAAGCCGGCCATGGGTTACATTTATGAAGCCATGGATAGGGCTAAAGAGGCGATTGCTAAAGGTTTTCCTAATCAAGAGGAATGTTACATGAAAACCTTTGAAATAATTGATCATAGGTGGCAATGTCAACTCCACCGACCTTTGCACACTGCGGGCCACTACTTAAACCCGTCGACTTTTTATGATGACATGTCAAGGGTTATAGGTTGTGAAGAGGTCATGGAAGGGTTACATGCTTGCATTGAAAGGCTCGCATCAAGTCCTCAAGTTGAAGATCAAATTTTAAAAGAATTAGGCAAGTATCAAAACGCGGAGGGACTTTTTGGTAGAAATGCAGCAATTAGGCAAAGAAAGCTAATGGCACCGGGTAAATATCTTAAATCTTAAATTAATAATATATTATTAATCGTATGAACTATATTAATTTTAGTTTTCCGTATTTTGTTTTATTTATTTAGCGGAGTGGTGGGCAACTTTTGGATCTTCATCTCCTAATTTACAAAAGTTTGCTATACGAGTTCGTAGTCTGACTTGTAGTGCCACAAGTTGTGAGAGAAATTGGGGCGTGTTTCAACATGTAAGTATATAAGTAAATGTTTCTTAATTTTGTACTTTAAAATTAAATATATCAATTAATATAGAGTTTCACTTTATGTAGCTTCACACCAAGAAGCGAAACAGGTTAGCACAAGAAAGATTGAATGACATGGTTTATGTGAAATTCACTCGTGCGTTGCAACGTCGATATAGAAAAGATGGAAGTGGAGATCCTATCATGTTAGAAGATATAGATGAAAGTAACAAATGGTTGATAGGGAGGATGGAAAATGAGGAGGAAGATGATGATTTAGTGTTTCTTGATGATGCGCTGACGTGGGGTGATGTTAGTAGAGCTTCTGGGGCATACGAGAGTAGTCATTTTACTAGAGCATCAAGAGGAAGAGTAGATGATGGTGGATCTGGCCCATCAAGAAATGCTAGAGGAAAAGGACGTGCTCTTGTGGACGAAGATGAATTGGAAGAAGATATAGGAGGCTTTGATGATGATGATGAAGGAGATGAGCCTGTGTTTGGGTTTGATGATGCTGATCTTGGGGAACAATAATTGGTCAATTAAGTTTAGAGAACCTATTTTGTTATGATTCCAAGACTTGTTATGATTGTAATTTTACTTTTGAAACTACTTCTGGTTTTTAGTGATTAAGTGAACTAGTGAAGTACTGAAATTGTTGAGTATTACAAATTATGTGGAATACTAGAATTAAAATAAAAGTATTTGTTGATACTGGACGCCTTAGGTGCGCGATGCGCATCACGCACCACGGATCACGCCTCGGCTTCTAGACCCTCAACGCTTCGAAGCGCATCACGCTTTTTTAAACCAAGCTTATAACAACCACCCAACCCATACCCTCAATACTATGTAACCAAAACAAAATCTGTGGCTTGAAATAAAGACCTTCATATGTTAGAGAAAAAACATAATATAGGCCTAAAAAGGTTTGAACTGCCCCCCCTTATACCTCCATGGTTACAAATAAACATGCAAACCTCCTGCATAACAGATAAAAACCCCATATCTAGCCTATGACCATGGTTAACAGATGTTAGAAAGCAATGTGGTTGTGTGCAATGTGCCATCACAATACTCCTCTTGAATAAAAATATAACCACAGCCACTATTCTAACCATCTCCACCCTTATAACTCCCACCCAACGCACACCCACAAGACTATAATGTCAAAACAAAATCTGAAGCTTGAAAGATGTACCTGCATATTTTAGACAAAGATCATAGCACAGGCCTACTAGGGTTTGATATGCCCCCCTTATAACTCCATAGTGACAAAGAAATATGCAAAACTCCTGCATAACATATACAAATCCCCATTCTAGCCTATGACCATGGTTAACAGATGTTAAACAGCAAAGTGAGTGTGTGAGAAGTGCCACCACATTACTCCTTGCAAATAAAGATTTAACCACAGCAACTAAACCTACCTTCACCACCCTTATATCATACACCCAAACCAATCCCAGCATAATACCATCCATACTAAACTGGTCATGTGCATGGAAAATATTATCCAGCTGCAACAAATTAAATAGAGACCAAAATAGATCATGGCCAAATAGCTTGGCATCTCCCCATTTTAGCCTGCAACCAAATAAAACTCCAAGAAAAAACCCAAAATAGCATAACACAAAAAAAAAATAAAAAGATAAAACAATTATCAATCATAACTACCATTAATAAAAGTTTTATCATCATCACCTTGAATCACACTAAAATCCAAGATCTTAGAAGCCAACAAAGCCTGCCTTGATCTTCTAAAACTCAACCCAAGCATCCTTATCCTCACAGCTTCCTTGACCAATTTACACACATCATCCACACTCCTGTGCCTTTTTTGAAAAGTCCTCAAATTTCTTTCCTGCCAGATGTAGTAAAGTGTAGCAGCTAAGACGAGTCTTTGAATCACACTCCAAATAGATTTACTAACAGGCAACCTCTCCAAGAACATAGTAATATATGACCATTTGTTAGGAGCTAACTCAAGTCTACACAATGACTTCATTATCTCCCACGCTGCAGATGAAAATTGGCATTCAAAGAACAAATGGTCATGAGAATCTGCTTGAAGTTTACAGAACACACATCTAAACTCCTCAACATCAGTACCCAATAAAAATTTATCTTGAGTCTTCAATTTCTGCTTAAACACTAACCAAAGGATGAAAGCATGTCTAGGTATGTTTTGGCTAAACCACACCCATTTAGCCCAAGGAACTTCCATCTTTGTCTCCGTAAGCACATGCCAAGCATCAGAAACTGAAAAAGGAATACAGATAGAGACTTCCATAACACTTTATCCCAACCATGATAATTAATAACAGGAGGTTGAGAGCTGAACAATATAGGGAACTTATGAAACTAATCTTCTAGGACACTCCAATGACCATCCTGCACAATATCAAAAACAGAAGCATTAGCAGATATATCACCCTCATAAAAATCCCTCCAAGTAATAAATTTACATAGAGGGCCCATATGATGCCAATTATCAAACCAGGCTGACACACTTCTGCCATCTCCAATTTTATACACAAAATAATCCCTAACCTTTTTTCTACACCTAAGAATGTTCCTCCAGCTCCAAGAGGCATCACTAAGGGATGGTAAAGACCAAAAATTCCTACTCTTTAATCTAACCTCCTTCAACCATCTCGCCCATAAAGAATCCTTATTATTAATAATATTCCAGATGTGTTTTGAGATTAAAGTCATATTCCAAGAATGAAGCAACTTTAAACCCAAACCACCCTGACACTTAGGCACACACAAGTCTTCCCATCTCACCTTAGCCTTTCCCCTCTTAAACTCACCATGACACCATAGAAAACCCCTTAACAGCCGTTCAATATCCTTTGACAAGGTCTTAGGCAATACAAATACAGAAGCCCAATACACCTGCATAGAACTTAACACTGATTCAATCAACTGAAGCCTTCCGGCAAAAGAGAGAGATTTATTCTTCCAATCTAATAAGCTCTTCTTAACTTTATCAATCAGGCTGCTACAATCTTTCTGATAAAGCCTAGAAGAAATCAAAGGGACTCCAAGGTACCTCACAGGCAAGACACCAACATTAAACGGGAGAATAGCAGATATGTTAGCCCTAGTGTGGGCCTTCACATTACCAAAGAAAGCAGTGCTTTTCTCCATGCTAGTAACTAACCCAGAAACCCCACTAAACTCATCTAAAGCCTTTTTTAATCACAGCAACAGAATGGCTGTCACCATGACTAAAAATCAAAAGATCATCAGCAAAACAAAGATGAGTAATCTCTAACTCCTTACACCTCCAGTGATACCTAAAATTCCCATCATTGCTAATCTGTCTCTTCAACATAAGATTAAGGACATCCATCACAAGAGTGAAAAGATAAGGGGACATAGGGTCACCCTGTCTCAACCCTCTCTTGCCTTGAAAGAATCCCCTATGCTCACCATTTATACTGATCATGAAGGATGTGGAGGTAATACACTCCATAATCCAATGAACCATACAAGGGTGAAACCCATACCAACCCAAACAATTCCTTAAGAAATCTCATTCCACGGTATCATAAGCCTTTTGAATATCAACCTTGAAAGCACACTTAGGAGGACCTCTATCTCTATGGTAGTTCCTCATCAACTCTTGAGATAACAAAATATTATCACCGATCTGCCTCCCAGGGATGAAAGCACTCTGATTCTCATCAACAAGATTATCCAAAGACCCTTTGATTCTATTGGTGAGAACTTTGCTTATACATTTGTAGATCACATTGCAACAAGCTATAGGCCTATAGTCAGAAACCTTGACAGGAGACATAACCTTAGGCACTAAAGCTATGCAAGTAGCATTCACCTCCTTAAGCAATTTACCAGAATCAAAAAGTTGCTTGACAACCTTGCATACATCAGCACCAATAACACCCCAAGAAGCCTTGAAGAATTTAGATGAAAAACCATCAGGCCCAGGAGCTTTATCATCACTAATATCAAACATGACAGCTTTAATTTCCTCATTAGTCACAGGCCTCACCATATAATCAGAGCTAGCGTGAGACAATTTCCTGCAAAACAAATCATCAGGGTTAGAAATTGGTCTGCCACTTCATTCCCATGATAACTTCTGCCATTCATGTCATTAATCATCTCAATCCTTCTTCTGTTCACCCTACCCTTAAAAACTTTATGGAAGTACTTGGAGTTGTGATCCCCCTCTTTAAGCCACTCAAACTTGGCTTTTTGTTTCAAAAACAACTCCTCATCCACCATAGCATCATTATAAGCCTTCAAACATATAACCTCCTCATCCCTTAACTCCTTGTCATGAGGCCTATCCACCATAGCAGCCTGAACCCTCTTCAAATCATCTCTAAACTTAATGACATTATGATGAAGGTTACCTTGTTTGAAATTCAAGGCTCTTAAAGGCTTTTTATGGCCTTCAAGTTAGAAACAACCTTGAACATCTCATAACCCTCCAAATTCTTATTCCAATTCTGCTCAATTAAAGGGATAAACTCCTTCTTTCTCACAAGAAAATTGGCAAGCCTAAAAGGCTTAGGTTTAGCCTTTTTGAGACCCAGCATGGCTAACACACAAGGACTATGATCAGAAGATAAGAAAGGAAGAAACTGAGCATGAGAGTTAGGAAAATCATTCATAAATGTAAAATTTCCCATAACCCTATCCAGTTTCTTCAACAAACTATCCGCTCTATTAGGGCTCTTTTTCCATGTAAACCTCAAACCAGACATGCATAAATCATCAACCTCTATTTTAGACATACAATCTGCCATGTCAACCATAATATCAGACATAGCAGAAGACCCAACTGACACCTCCTCAGGATCCATAGTAGAGTTAAAATCACCAAGAAGAACCCATGGTTTATCTTTCACAGTCATGTTGTAAACAAGCAAGTTTTTCCAAACCTGAGTCCTAAATTGTCTTCTGTGATGAGCATACACAAAAGAACAGAAGTAACCTTTACCACCAGAGACTGGCTCTATATAACAATGCAAAACTTGAGCATGTTGATCCAAAACCATAACTCTAGCAGTACTAGGATCCCAAGCAACAACAATCCTAGTACCACCAAAATAGCAATCAGCATTAGAAACCCACTCCCACTCCCAAGAACCAAAAACCTTACCACAGACCTTGGCCAGATTTTTGCTTTTTACATGAGTTTCTAAAACTGCACAAACACTAACACCTTCCTCACGAATCATCTGAGACACCTCATCCTCACTAGAAGTCTCATTAAGACCTCTCACATTCCATGCTATGGTCTTCATCATCATTTGACAACTGCTGAAGATGAAGCACCATCACAACCCTTCTTCATATTACCAAACTCATCAGAATCATTCTTCATAACCTGAGCAGCCCCAGAAGCAACATCATCAAGAAAAATATCAATATCCAAGCCATACTCAGCACACAAATCAGCAAACAACTCTGTCTGACCAAAAACCCAGTCAGCTTTTGTGGCATCATGAGGATACTTCTTGGCCTTCAAATAACTCAAGACTTCATTTATTTGATGACCATATATACAATACTTAGTTTCCCAAGTATCATCATCCTCCATGAGTAAGTCCTCATCTTCACCAAGAGCTGTAAAACTGTTAGCAGTAGTAACATTCACAGGAGATTTTCTGTTATCCTTGACAACTCTATAAACTTGCTTCTCTTTTTTCCCATTATCACCTTTAAGACCCACACCCATATCTAAATGGACCCCATTCTCATCAATGCCAATTGAGAAACCCGGATGCTGCTCACGAATCACATCATTTTCAGACTTGTTTCTGTTCACTTGCTGCTCACCTTTACTTTGTTGCTGCTCCTCACCACTACTTTTATTTCCCTGGAATAAACTTTTACTTTGTTGCTGACCATTCACTCCTCTTTGGTTCTGGTTACCATTTTGACCCCTTTGATATTGATTATTTCTTCTTCCTTGATTCTTGACCCAGCTTTGATTACTTACACCTAACCTATTAAACACACTATTTCTCCCTTGATATCTTCCATTCCCATGCCTTTGATCATGACTCGCCTCATTTTCTTTAACAACCCTGTTCTTCTTGTCCACAACCTGAAAACCATCATCAACAACACTAGGAACAAATTCATTAGTAACATTTAAAGCATCTTTAAAACTTTGGCAGCAATTTCCTCATCAATTTTTGGTCTCATTTTGCAAATTTTATGAGTGTGACCAAAAACTTTGCAAAAAGTACATAAATGGGGTTTCCATTGATAAGAAACAGTCAATGAGATAACTTTACCAGGATTAGGCCCTGTATCCGGGTAAACTAACTCAACCTCACTAGGTAACTCCTCACAGGCATCAATTTCAACAAGAACTCTAGCATACCCCATCCTAACTAACCTATTCAAACATCTCTCCTGTGTCATCTTATCCATCACTATAGGCTTACCTATACCACTCATGATCTTACCTATCCCAGGACCATACCACATTTCAAGAGGTATATTACGACCACACACCCAAATTGAAACCTTAGATGGTTCTACATTTTGAAGACATACCCCATGTTCCCATTTACACACAACTAAAGGAATATTATCAACTAAGCAAGTACCATTCTCTAAAACCTCATTCATACCTTTCTCACTTTTAAATTTGAAAAAATAGAATCCAGCACCATTCTTAGTAACTTCCTCTAAATCATGGACCCTCCACATTCTCCTAAGACTAGCATTCACAGCTAAAAAATCCATAGAAGTCCTAACAAAATACCCATATAGCATCAAAGAATACTTAACTCTACCATACTTCAAATCATCATGAGTCATCACCACTCTCTTTTTACCATCAACCATTTTCACAGGAGGGACATAATCCATTTTAAGAGCATCATTTTCATTATTTCTTTTGATCATATCAGCAAAAGTGTTACCCCCTCCTTTATTTTTATCCCAAACATTCTCAGGCTTTGGTTTTCCATTTTTATCATTCTGTTCTAACATACTTGATTTTAAGTTAGATCCACCAGACACATTTAGTACTAACACCCTTATCAACTTCCATATCAATACCACCCATTAAATCATGAGAATCAGATTTATCATCAAAAATAGAATACACAGAATCATCCACACCAAAATGAATATTAGAACCTAAACCAACATTTTCATCATGAGTATGAACAATCTCATCAACAGAAGTATTACCATTTATATCAGCAGCCAACCCAGTAACATTTTCATTATCATTAACTATAGGAATACCCACAGAACCCACATTAGTGACATGAATACTAGAACCAACATTAGTAACATGGACACTAGACATATCCTTACCACTAACAGAAACATGTTGATTGTTTTCATTAACTTCAACACTTTTCTTTTTCAAGTTATCCACAGAAATCACAGAAGATATATCATTAACTATAGGAATACCCACAGAGTTATCAAAAACAGCCTGCATATCATCAATACTATCATGACCAACACAAGGTTCAACAAAAGAATCAAGACCCTCAATACCTTTGTTACCTTTCACTTTCTGATCATGCTTCAATTCCTGTTGAGTAACATTATCATCCAGGCCTGAATCATCATTCATAACACTATCAACAACAGCATTATATTTCATCTCAATCTCATCACTATCAATTTCCTCTATAACCAAGGTTTTCGGATTCCTATTACCAATCAACTTCTTCTTTCTCTTTTTATCAGTTTTAACCTTCATATCAACATCTCCAACTCCCTCAATTTTACTTCTTGCTGTCGACCTGTGCAATTTTCTAAGCTACGATGAAGACAGAGAACCTGTACGCACCAAATCCATGGAAGGAGTGTTCGAAAATCCTGTGGATGGTGTTTGAAACACCATATCTTCATCATTAACAAGTTTAGGAGTCACAATCGGAGACCTACTGTCAATATTAATGAAAGCTGGAACATCCCCGACTCCCAAATCAACTTTCGAATTACAAGGTACATTGGAAACCACATCCAAACTTGAATTAGTACCCAAATCCGTGCTCTCCAGACCTCCCTGAGTCGAAACATGTACAAAATTCTGATTAACCATGCCCGATTCTGACTGCCGCTCCAACTGCAGCGCCGAACTTGAAATCCATTTCAGCGCAGATTCAGATAGCCCTAGATCTACTACCGGTGGGGGATTTGGTGGTCGATCGGGAGAGGTCATTGTGACCAGGAAGGAATTCCGACCAACACTCCAAAAGAACAGTCCGATCAGACGGTCACCGGCGCCGGAAAAACAAAATCGCCACTCACACACAGTAATCGCACCCTTAACTATGTGTTTTTCAGAAAAAAAAATTTGACCAAATGAAATTCCTAGGGTTTAGGGTTTTTTTTGGATAAAGGGGACGGAACCCCTTGGCAAAATATTATTAAAAAGAATGAAAGAATACAGACAAGCATACTCTAGAGCCCGAGAGCATGTATATAGGGAACTAGAGCAGCACACAAGGGAAAACCCAGCCTAACACCACAAGAAAGAAATTAATCCCTAGAAATAGAAAAAAACAACTTGGCAACAAGGCCAAAGAAATCTATACAACCTGAAATAAAAAGAATCAATCATCAGACTCATAAGAACCACTGCGAGCATTGGGGTTATGCGGACAAGTATCATTCTTCATGTACTGACCGGCAGGAGTATGGTCAGAAAGCATATCACCACCAGAAGAATACCCCTCCTCTTCACTCTCATCATCATCCTCACTATCAGAAGAATCATCTGCAAAAGACAAACCACAAGGCATACCTTTATCAGCAGCACCATATGTAGCTATCCACTCATGAATGAAATATTTTTGCTTCTTGTCAGTCCACTGATTCACTACTTTAGGCTTAAGCCTAGCCTTAGAAGACACAAACCCATCAATCTCAGCCTTATCCACAGCCCACTGTTTATCATCAACAGTTTCCGCAGCCTCATCATTAATAATATTTAGAACATCAAATTTATTACTAGTATCTGGGGGTTTAGACATCTGATCTCGAGGAGTCTCATGAACCACTTTAGGAATAAACTCAGTAGGATCTACCAAAACACCTTTACCTTTATCAGAGGGATCAATAGTAGGCTTAGAGGCTTTAGGCACATACCTCTGAGTGGGCTTAGTAGGACCTGGTCTGAAAGTAAATTTAGAAGTAGATACCTGAGGCCGTTTCTGACCACTGTTCCTCCGCTTAGGATATTGAAACCCATCACCCTTAGGCTTAGAAGATTCACCCTGTTGAACATTAGAAGTTTTACCCATACACTACTCCATTTCCTCAGCAGACTTAGGTCTGGCCTGACAGTGAATAAAATCATGCCCAAAGACCTTACAATGACTACACCTACTAGGTTTCCAAGGATACTCAACTTTGAACTTCCTTAAAGAACCCAAGATCAAAGCATCAATTTCAGTAGGTAAATCGACATCAGCAGCAACATCAATTAGAACCCTAGCAAACTTCACCCTGCCAACCTTGGTTTTACACATATCAGCCGTATATTTATCCACAGAAATAGGGACACCAATAACACTCACAATATAACTGATAATTTCATAATCCCAAACATCCAGAGGCAAGCCATAAATATTAACCCGTAATGGAACAGACCTAGACTCAGGTTTAGAGAAGCTAAAACCAGGTTGCCACTTTTGGATAAATATAGGCATACCATTAAACAACCAAGGCCCATTCTCAAAAACAAAGTTCATACCCAACTCAGAAGTGAATTTAAAAAGGAAGAAACCCTGATCATTGAGTATAACATCAGCCAGACCATACTTCTTCCACATACGTCTGCAATGATACTAAACAAACGGAAAAGATGGCCTTCTACCAATAAAATGCCCAGCCAAAGTAAGAGACCATTCAGCAGATTGTTTCAAAATTAAATCATCTGGAATGACAGCTCTACGAGTCCCCAATTCAGAAACAACAGGCGGGTAATAAGTAAGTATACCTTTACCTCTCTGCAGATTAGAGGCCTGCTTAAGAAGATCAACAAAAGTAGTTGGATTATGATCCACTTTCTCACCATCATCATAGTGCACATGAATATTACCATCCCCATCAACAAAGTTCCCAGATTTCTTTGAATTGTCAACATGTTGAGGCCTATCCAGCGAGTTGTGTTCCTTATCAACAATAACAGTAGCTTTGATAGGACTAAAACCACCATTAGATCCCCCTTGATCATCCACCAAAGGCCCAGACCCCAATTTAGGATTTTTAAAGTGAGAAGCATGAAGATTAGGGCTTTTAGAGAGAGAACCCTCCATATTAGAGCCCTTCTTGGTATGACCAGCACCCATAGGCTTTGTAACATCAAAAAAACCTGTCCCACTAGCATCACCACCCCCCTGGCCGCCGCCATGGCCTCCGGCCGGCGGCGGAACCCTAGAATTAGGGTTTTTAAAGAGAGAAATAGATGAATAGGCAGCCTTACCTTGATCCAAACCAACTTTTGAGCATTGGGGAATGTTAAGAACACCATCACGAGCATCAACCACCCCTGGCCCATCCAAAACAGTCGCCAAATTGGATGTACACGGCGGCTGTTGTGACCGCCGGCTAGAAATAGCGACTCCACGATCCCCACAGCCGGCGGTCGCTATTTCTAGCCGGCGGTCGCAACAGCCGCCGTGGATGATGTGTGTAAATTGGTCAAGGAAGCTGTGAGAATAAGGATGCTTGGGTTGAGTTTTAGAAGATCAAGGCATGCTTTGTTGGCTTGTGAGATCTGGGATTTTAGTGTGATTCAAGGTGATGATGATAAAACTTTTATTAATGGTAGTTATGATTGATAATTGTTTTAACTTTTTATTTTTTTTGGTGTTATGCTATTTTGGGTTTTTTTCTTGGAGTTTTATTTGGTTGCAGGCTAAAATGGGGAGATGCCAAGCTATTTGGCCTTGATCTATTTTGGTCTCTATTTAATTTGTTGCAGCTGGATAATATTTTCCATGAACATGACCAGTTTAGTATGGATGGTATTATGCTGGGATTGGTTTGGGTGTATGATATAAGGGTGGTGAAGGTAGGTTTAGTTGCTGTGGTTAAATCTTTATTTGCAAGGAGTAATGTGGTGGCACTTCTCACACACTCACTTTGTTGTTTAACATCTGTTAACCATGGTCATAGGCTAGAATGGGGATTTGTATATGTTATGCAGGAGTTTTGCATATTTCTTTGTCACTATGGAGTTATAAGGGGGGCATATCAAACCCTAGTAGGCCTGTGCTATGATCTTTGTCTAAAATATGCAGGTACATCTTCCAAGCTTCAGATTTTGTTTTGGCATTATAGTCTTGTGGGTGTGCGTTGGGTGGGAGTTATAAGGGTGGAGATGGTTAGAATAGTGGCTGTGGTTATATTTTTATTCAAGAGGAGTATTGTGATGGCACATTGCACACAACCACATTGCTTTCTAACATCTGTTAACCATGGTCGTAGGCTAGATATGGGGTTTTTATCTGTTATGCAGGAGGTTTGCATGTTTATTTGTAACCATGGAGGTATAAGGGGGGCAGTTCAAACCTTTTTAGGCCTATATTATGTTTTTTCTCTAACATATGCAGGTCCTTATTTCAAGCCACAGATTTTGTTTTGGTTACATAGTATTGAGGGTATGGGTTGGGTGGTTGTTATAAGCTTGGTTTAAAAAAGCGTGATGCGCTTCGAAGCGTTGAGGGTCTAGAAGCCGAGGCGTGATCCGTGGTGCGTGATGCGCATCGCGCACCTAAGGCGTCCATTATCAACAAATACTTTTATTTTAATTCTAGTATTCCACATAATTTGTAATACTCAACAATTTCAGTACTTCACTAGTTCACTTAATCACTAAAAACCAGAAGTAGTTTCAAAAGTAAAATTACAATCATAACAAGTCTTGGAATCATAACAAAATAGGTTCTCTAAACTTAATTGACCAATTATTGTTCCCCAAGATCAGCATCATCAAACCCAAACACAGGCTCATCTCCTTCATCATCATCATCAAAGCCTCCTATATCTTCTTCCAATTCATCTTCGTCCACAAGAGCACGTCCTTTTCCTCTAGCATTTCTTGATGGGCCAGATCCACCATTATCTACTCTTCCTCTTGATGCTCTAGTAAAATGACTACTCTCGTATGCCCCAGAAGCTCTACTAACATCACCCCACGTCAGCTCATCATCAAGAAACACTAAATCATCATCTTCCTCCTCATTTTCCATCCTCCCTATCAACCATTTGTTACTTTCATCTATATCTTCTAACATGATAGGATCTCCACTTCCCTCTTTTCTATATCGACGTTGCAACGCACGAGTGAATTTCACATAAACCATGTCATTCAATCTTTCTTGTGCTAACCTGTTTCGCTTCTTGGTGTGAAGCTACATAAAGTGAAACTCTATATTAATTGATATATTTAATTTTAAAGAACAAAATTAAGAAACATTTACTTATATACTTACATGTTGAAACACGCCCCAATTTCTCTCACAACTTGTGGCACTACAAGTCAGACTACGAACTCGTATAGCAAACTTTTGTAAATTAGGAGATGAAGATCCAAAAGTTGCCCACCACTCCGCTAAATAAATAAAACAAAATACGGAAAACTAAAATTAATATAGTTCATACAATTAATAATATATTATTAATTTAAGATTTAAGATATTTACCCGGTGCCATTAGCTTTCTTTGCCTAATTGCTGCATTTCTACCAAAAAGTCCCTCCGCGTTTTGATACTTGCCTAATTCTTTTAAAATTTGATCTTCAACTTGAGGACTTGATGCGAGCCTTTCAATGCAAGCATGTAACCCTTCCATGACCTCTTCACAACCTATAACCCTTGACATGTCATCATAAAAAGTCGACGGGTTTAAGTAGTGGCCTGCAGTATGCAAAGGTCGGTGGAGTTGACATTGCCACCTATGATCAATTATTTCAAAGGTTTTCATGTAACATTCCTCTTGATTAGGAAAACCTTTAGCAATCGCCTCTTTAGCCCTATCCATGGCTTCATAAATGTAACCCATGGCCGGCTTTCTTTCCCCATCCACTAACCTAAGGACACTAACAAGAGGGCTTGTCAACTTCAGAGTATAGACAATATTCCTCCAAAATGTCTCTTGTAAGAATTAGGAATGCACTAACTTTCCCTTTGGTTCCTTTGACCACTTGCTATCTATCAACTCTTGAGAAGTAACCATCTTTCTCAAGTTATTCTTTTGCTTGTGAAATTGAAGAAGAGTGATAAAAGATGTTGCAAATCTTGTAATTGCGGGCCTATGCAAATTCCTTTGATTTGTGAACTTCCGCATCAGGTTCACTAGACCAACAAAATTATATATATATCAATTCGCAAACATAGCCTTTTTCAAACAATTTTTCACTTTGGGAATCTGTTTTCCAATATCCTCCAACATGAGATCTATGCAATGGGCAGCACATGGAGTCCAATAAAGATGTTTTCTTGTAGCTTCTAACATCTTCCCTACAAAGTATAAAATAAAACTATTAGGTTACATAAGATATTCGAATATATGTAAAAAAGACTAAACTAGTAACTCTTACCCGCTTTAACATAAGCGGACGCATTATCGGTGATCACTTGGACTACATTTTCTTCTCCTACTTCATCCACCATTTTATCAAGAATCCCGAACAACAAATTTGCATCCTTGGAAACATTGGATACATCCATAGATTTCCCAAATACGGAACCCTTAGTAGAGTTCACCATAAAGTTGATTATGTCTTTTTGCACAACCGAATCTCTCCATCCATCCGATAGAATTGAACAACCTTTTTCAGCCCATTCTTTTTTGTGTTCGGTTACTTGTTCTACAACCTTCTTCACTTCTTTGTTAAGTAAAGGGACTCTTAGCTCGTACATGCTTGGTGGTTTCATCCCTGGCCCAAATTGTCCAATGGCTTCGATCATTATCTGAAAGCTATCATAAGTAGCAGCGTTAAAAGAAATGCCCGCATCATAGAACCACCTTGCTATCTCCATACAAGCTTTATCCCTTAACTCCTTTCGAATCGCCGCATCTATAGTTTGTTGTTTCCCTTCCTTTCTACCTTTTATCACATCTTCGGGATTAGGTGTACAAAACCTATCCATAGGACCTTTTGTTCTTGGTCTTTTTCGTTGTGACTTTATACTACCACCTTCTAGTTCTACACACTCATCGTCTTCACCGAAATCATAATCATCAAAATCTGGCGTCCTTGAGTTCATTCTACTCTCAAACTTTGTTGACTCTTTTTTTTTTGCATAAATTGCCTTGTTTCTTCCCTTACATGTTCCGGACATTTTTGGCATTTCACAACAAACGAAAACCCCCCAACAAAATGGCATTTCAAACGATATACTCCACCCTTGTATACGTTATTACAAAAGTGGCAAGTAAAATTGTTCCTATTGTTGGGATCTTGAGTTCCATATTTTCTACCCGGGTCACATGATGGATTGCTTGAACCCATGTTTGATGGTGTCGAATCTCCATCCATACTAGTCTAAAAAGGTAAAAAGAACCACTGATCAAAAAACACATACACACACTAATCAAAAAATACATATACGCACTGCTCAAATTCAAATACACACACCGATCAAAAACATACATACACACATGACACACCGATCAAAAACAAACATACACACATGACACACCGACACACATACACTGCTCAAATTCAAACACACACACAGATAAAAAAACATACATACACACATACACTGCTCAAATTCAAACACACACACACATAAAAAAACATACATACACACATACACTGCTCAAATTCAAATACACACACACTCTCATCAAAAAACATGCATACACACAGATAAAAAAACATACATACACACTGCTCAAATTCAAATATACACACACCGATCAAAAAACATACATACACACACTGACACACATGAACTGCTCAAATTCAAATACACACACACAGATAAAAACACATACATACACACTGCTCAAATTCAAATACACACACACTAATAAAAAAACATACATACACACACATAAACTGCTAAATAAAAATATAGATGCTTCAAAACAGATACACACATTGACATACCTTTGAAATTTCAATCAAACAGAAACATGGGTTTAAGGTTGATATAAAACAGAAACATAAAATCAAACAGCAAGATGAAGTTGAAAAAAGAAAATCGCACAGCAAGATAAAGTTCAAATTTGAACAACAACTGTTACCATTCAGAAACTTCAATCGAACAGAGCTGCTTCAATATGGATTTCGAATGGAGCTTTAGTCTTCAATCGAACAGAGGAAGAGAAGAAGAACTTTGATTTAAAGGTCTGCAACTTCAATCGAGCAGAGAAACCTTCAATCGACAGCAAGGCTTCGATGTTCAATCATTCAATCGACAAAAGACAGCGTCCCATACGACTGGGAGAGAATTGGAACTTGAATAACCTAAAAGGCCCAAGTAATTATAACCTAACTCCTTAAATCCGGACCTACAAAAAGCCCAACTACGAAACCTAATATAAGTCCTAAGCCCAGATTGCAACATACGTGAAGCTAGAGAAGCGCCTGATGCGCTCATCACGTGAGGCGCAACGCCTCACACCGCCTCGTCCCAATCGCCTCGCCTCACCTACGTGATGCGATTTTCCTACCGCCTCGCAACGCCTGGGGCGCTTCAGCGCCTCAGGCGCACTTTTTTAAACCAAGGTTATAAGGGTGGAGTTGGTTAGTATAGTGGTTGTGGTTATATCTTTATTCGTATGGAGTATTGTGGTGGCACATCTCACACACCCACTTTGCTTTCTAACATCAATTAACCATGGTCATAGGCTAGATGTGGGGTATTTATCTTTTATGCAGGAGGTTTGCATATCTGTTTGGCACCATGGAGGTATAAGGGGGGCATATCAAACCTGTTTTGATCTGTATATTTTTCTTTGTGTTATATATGCAGGTCCTTTATTCAAGCTCCAGAATTTGTGGTTTCTGATGGTTTTATCCTTTATTTTGATGGGTCTTATGGGTATGGGTTGGGTTGGTGATACAAGGGTGGTGATGGGTAGTGTTAAAGTCATGATCAAAGTTTGTTTTGTTTGGAGTTATAAGGTGGCACACATTATATGCATACACTCACTTTGTATTCCTCTCTATGATCATGATTTTAATGTAGAATGGGTCTTTTTGTTCTGTGTGCAGGAGGGTTGCACTTTGATGAGCTTAAAAGAGGATATAAGGTTGTGTATTTGCCCTCTTGATCTGTTTTTTATTTTTTTTGGTTTTAAAAACAGATCCTTCTTTCATACCTCAGATTTTGATTGGTCTTATATGGTTTATTATATGGCAATTTAGAATTGGGATGTGGTTGGTTCTGTTGGGGTCTGGTTTGATTTATATATGGTGGCAATTGATCAATAAAACTTGCAACATGTGGGATTTGAAATTGTTTGTGCAGAAAAGAGATATGTTCAGTTGCTACAGTTTAAGATGGGATTTGGCAATTTGTCACTGTTTTATTGTTTATATTCTGCATAATGATAGGAGATGCTGGTTTTGGTCATCTCAAAAGGAGATAACTACTAATTGGAATTGGGATGGGCATAATTTGGGGTTGAGGCTGTTATTTTATAAAAGTTGGATTCTGTTTTATGGTTTATGCTACATGAACAGTAAAAACAGTGCTTTATTGTTGTTTGGTCTTTTATTCTATGGGCTGTGTTTTGATACTTCTTGGTGGGCTGGTTGGGTGATGTTTGGACAGACTGGTGTCTTGGGTCAAGTATATTGCAAAGTTAGTAGCTGTTTTCATACATCAACTGTATCTGTTATGGTTTTGTAGTGTATGCCAATCTGTTGGGTATACTGGATGCATGGAATTGTAGATATTGAAGTTAGAAATGGCAGTTTACTGTGAACCGTATATGTAATTCTGGATTGAAGTTGGGTCTTTTAGCTGTTGGCTCAAGTTGGATGCAAGAATTTGTTGATAATTGTTTTTATTGGGTTCTGGGTTTACAACGTACTTTGAACAGACATGGGTTCTTTATCTTTTGGTTGGTTTATTCATCTATGGACAGAATCTGGGGATCCACTGTTTGGATAGTGAAGCTATTTGTGGTGCTGAAAGTTAAAGTTTTTGGTATTTCTATGAAGTTAAGGGTGGGCTGCACTGTTTCATTGAATTTATTATTGAAGGAGTGGCTGGTCAATATGAACAGCAGAATAATTTCAACTATGCAATCTGTTTTAATCTCATTTGAAGCTGGTTCTACTTTGAATTATGACTGTTTTTGGGTTTTGCTTTATTGGCAAAATAGCAAGGGGAGTAGATTTGTTCTTACATACACTCAGAAATTCAAAAAGCTCCTTTGGAAGGGATGGTTTGGTTTGATCAACCATGATTTAATGTTGATTTTTTGCTGTCTTGCTGGTTATGGGCAGAATTTATGCAAGATAGGGGCTATGGATTTTCAAGAAGGATGCAAAAGATGCATTATGATGAAGATTTATGAGGATCAAGGGATGATGAAACCTAAAAGATACAAGGATCAAGAGATGAAGGAAGCTAGAAGTTATATTTCGATTGGTGTCTATATTAATATTTGGTTTAGATGTCATGTTATAGTTAACATTTGGTTTGTTTTTTCTTGTATTTTGACTATGTGCCAAGTGTTAGGTTGCAGAATTTTGATTTATATGTTGGTTGTTTTCCCGAAGCATGTTTTGGGAAACCAATTAGGTGACTATAAATGGGGGGTATGCCCCCCTAATACTCTTTAATCTTTTTGTTTTTTAATAAAATTTTGCCGGGTGCCGTCCCTTTACCCAAAAAAAAAAAACCTAAACCCTAAACCCTAAACCCTAACCCTCTAACCCCAACCCCCTAACCCTAAACCCCTAACCCTAAACCCTAAACCCCAAACCCCAAACCCTAAACCCGAAACCCTAAACCCTGAATTTCATTTGGTCAAATTTTTTTTTCTGGAAAACACATAGGAGTGTGTGTTTTGTGGCGATTCTGTTTTTCCGGCGCCGGTGAGCTTCCAATCGGGCTGCTCTCTTGAAGAGTTAGTCGGAATTCCTTCCTGGTCACTATGACTACTCCCGATCAACCACCAGATCCCCCAGCGGAGGTAAATCTAGGGTTTTCTGATTCTGCGATGAAGTGGATCTCGAGTTCTTCGGCGCCACCTCTAGTGCGGCAGTCGGAATCCAGCATTGTTAATCAGAGTTTTATACATGGTTTGACTCAGGGAGGTATGGAGAGCATGGATTTGGGTATTAATTCGAACTTGGATGTGGTTTCAAAAGGACCTTGTAGTTCGAATTTTGATTCGGGGGTTGGAGGTGTTCCTGCGACAATGAACATTGATAATAGGACTCCGATTGTTACTCCTAAACTTGTTAATGATGAAGATTTGGTATTTCAAACACCATCTACAGGATTTTCGAACTCTCTTTCCATGGATTTGGTGCCTACGGGATCACTGTCTTCTTCACAGCTTCGAAAATTGCACAGGTCGACAGTAAGAAATAAAATTGAGGGAGTTGGAGCTGTTGATATGAAGGTTAAAACCGATAAAAAGAGAAAGAAGAAGTCGATTGGTAATAGGAATCCGAAAACCTTGGTTGTAGATGAAATTGATAGTGATGAGATTGAGATGAAATATAATACTGTTGTTGATAGTGTTATGAATGATGATACAGGCCTGGATGATAATGTTACTCAACAGGAATTGAAGCATGATCAGAAAGTGAAAGGTAACAAAGGTATTGAGGGTCTTGTTTCTTTTGTTGAACCTTGTGTTGGTCATGATAGTATTGATGATATGCATGCTGTTTTTGATAATTCTATGGGTATTCCTATAGTTAATGATCTATCTTCTGTGATTTATATGGAAAACTTGAAAGAGAAAAGTGTTGAAGTTAATGAAAACAATCAAGATGTTTCTGTTAGTGTTAAGGATATGTCTAGTTTCCATGTTACTAATGTTGGTTCTAGTATTCATGTCACTAATGTGGGTTCTGTGGGTATTCCTATAGTTAATGATAATGACAATGTTACTGGTTTGTCTGCTGATACAAATGGTAATAATTCTGTTGATGAGATTGTTCATACTCATGATGAAAATGTTGGTTTAGTTTCTAATGTTCATGTTGAAACTGTTGGTGTGGATGATTTTGTGTATTTTGTTTTTGATGATAAATCTGATTCTCATGATTTAATGGGTGGTATTGATATGGAAGTTGATAAGGGTGTTAATACTAAAGTTGCTGATGTGACCGGTGGATCTAACTAAAAATCAAGTATGTTAGAGCAGAATGATAAAAATGGAAAACCTAAGCCTGTGAATGTTTGGGATAAAAATAAAGGAGAGGGTAACACTTTTGCTGATATGATCAAAAGAAATAATGAAAATGATGCTCTTAAAAAAAAGAGTGGTGATGACTCGTGATGATTTGAAGTATGGTAGAGTCAAGTATTCTTTGATGCTATATGGGTATTTTGTGGGGACTTCTATGGATTTTTTGGTTGTGAATGCTAGTCTTACGAGAATGTGGAGGGTCCATGATTTAGAGGAGGTTACTAAGAATGGTGCTGGATTTTATTTTTTCAAATTTAAAAGTGAGAAAGGTGTGAATGAGGTTTTAGAGAATGGCACTTGGTTATTTGATAATATTCCTTTAGTTGTGTGTAAATGAGAACCTGGGGTATGTCTTCAAAAAGTAGAACCATCTAAGGTTTCAATTTGGGTGTGTGTTCATAATATACCTCTTGAAATGTGGTATGGTCCAGGGATAGGTAAGATCATGAGTGAAATAGGTAAGCCTCTAGTGATGGACAAGATGACACAGGAGAGATGTTTGAATAAGTCAGGTAGGATGGGGTATGCTAGAGTTCTTGTTGAAGTAGATGACTGTGAGGAGTTACCTAGTGAGGTTGAGTTAGTTTACCCGGATACAGGGCCTGGTAAAGTTATCTCTTTGTCTGTTTCTTATCAATGGAAACCCCCTATATGTACTTTTTGCAAAGTTTTTGGTCATACTCATAAATTTTGCAAAGTGAGACCAAAAACTGATGAGGTGATTGCTGCCAAAGTTTTAAAAGATGCTTTAAATGTTACTAATGAATATGTTCCTAGTGTTGTTGATGATGGTTTTCAGGTTGTAGGCAAAAAGAACAGGGTTGTTAAAGAAAATGAGGTGATTCATGATCAAAGGTAGGGGAATGGAAGATATCAAGGGAGATATAGTGTATTTAATAGGTTGGGTGCAGGTAATCAAAACTGGGTCAAGAATCAAGGAAGAAGAAATAATCAATATCAAAGGGGTCAAAATGGTAATCAGAATCAAAGAGGAGTGAATGGTCAGCAACAAAGTAAAAGTGCAATTCAGGGTAATAAAAGTAGTGGTGAGGAGCAGCAACAAAATAAAGGTATAAATCAAGGTGAGCAGCAAGTGAACAGAAACAAGTCTGAGAATGATGTGATTCGTGAGCAGCATCCGGGTTTCTCAATTGGCATTAATGAGAATGGGGTCCATTTGGACATGGGTGTGGGTTTTAATGGTGATAATGAGAAAAAAGAGAAGCAAGTTTATAGAGTTGTCAAGGATAACAGAAATCCTGTTGTGAATGTTACTACTGCTAACAGTTTTACAGCTCTTAGTGAAGATGAGGACTTACTCATGGAGGATGATGATACTTGGGATACTAAGTATTGTATATATGGTCATCAAATAAATGAAGTCTTGAGTTATTTGAAGGCCAAGAAGTATCCTGATGATGCCACAAAAGCTGATTGGGTTTTTGGTCAGAGAGAAATATTTGCTGATTCGTGTGCTGAGTATGGCTTGGATATTGATATTTTTCTAGATGATATTGCTTCAGATAAGAATGGGGCTGCTCAAGCTATGAAGAATGATGTTGATGAATTTGGTAATATGAAGAAGGGTTGTGATGGTGCTTCATCCTCAGCAGTTGTCAAATGATGATGAAGACCATAGCATGGAATGTGAGAGGTCTTAATAAGACTTCTAGTCAGGATGAGGTGTCTCAGGTGATTCATTAGGAAGGTGTTAGTTTTTGTGTAGTTTTAGAAACTCATGTTAAAAGCAAAAATCTGGCCAAGGTCTGTGGTAAGGTTTTTGGTTCTTGGGATTGGGTTTCTAATGCAGATTGTTGTTATGGTGGTACTAGAATTGTTGTTGCTTAGGATCCTAGTACTGCTAGAGTTATGGTGTTGGATCAACATGCTCAGGTCTTGCATTGTTATATTGAGCCAGTCTCTGGTGGGAAAGGGTACTTCTGTTCTTTTGTGTATGCCCATCACAGAAGACAATTTAGGAATCAGGTTTGGAAAAATTTGCTTGTTTACAGCAAGACTGTGAAAGATAAGCCATGGGTTCTTCTTGGTGATTTTAACTCTGCTATGGATCTTGAGGAGGTGTCAGTTGGATCTTCTACTATGTCTGATAGCATGGTTGATATGGCAGATTGTATGGCTAAAATTGAGGTTGATGATTTATGCATGTTTGGGTTGAGGTTTACTTGGAAAAAGAGTCCTAATAAAGCGGATAGTTTGTTGAAGAAACTGGATAGGGTTATGGGAAATTTTACATTTATGAATGATTTTCCTAACTCTCATACT
Source organism: Dittrichia graveolens (assembly GCA_038502395.1). NCBI lineage: Eukaryota > Viridiplantae > Streptophyta > Magnoliopsida > Asterales > Asteraceae > Dittrichia > Dittrichia graveolens. The sequence continues at coordinate 28,473 of JARJIL010000008.1, forward strand.
CAGTTCCTTCCGTTCTTATCTTCTGATCATAGTCCTTGTGTGTTAGCCATGCCGGGTCTCAAAAAAGCTAAACCTAAGCCTTTTAGGTTTGCCAATTTTCTTGAGAGAAAGAAGGAGTTTATCCCTTTAATTGAGCAGAATTGGAATAAGAATTTGGAGGGTTATGAGATGTTCAAGGTTGTTTCTAACTTGAAGGCCATAAAAAAGCCTTTAAGAGCCTTGAATTTCAAAAAAGGTAATCTTCATCAGAATGTCATTAAGTTTAGAGATGATTTGAAGAGGGTTCAAGCTGCTATGGTAGATAGGCCTCATGACAAGGAGTTAAGGGATGAGGAGGTTATATGTCTGAAGGCTTATAATGATGATATGGTGGATGAGGAGTTGTTTCTTAAACAGAAAGCTAAGGTTGAGTGGCTTAAAGAAGGAGACCATAACTCCAAGTACTTCCATAAGGTTGTTAAGGGTAGGGTGAACAGAAGCAGGATTGAGATGATTAATGACATGAATGGTAGAAGTTATCATGGGAATGAAGTGGCAGACCAATTTATTGCTCATTTCAATTCAATGCTTGGTACTTCTGTTGTTACTAACCCTGTTTCTAATCCTGATGATTTGTTTTGCAGGAAATTGTCTCAAGCTAGCTCTGATGATATGGTGAGGCCTGTGACTAATGAGGAAATTAAAGCTGCCATGTTTGATATTAGTGATGATAAAGCTCCAGGGCCTGATGGCTTTTCTTCTAAATTTTTCAAGGCTTCTTGGGGTGTTATTGGTGCTGATGTATGCAAGGCTGTCAAGCAGTTCTTTGATTCTGGTAGACTGCTTAAGGAGGTGAATGCTACTTGCATAGCTCTAGTGCCTAAGGTTAAGTCTCCTGTCAAGGTTTCTGACTATAGGCCTATAGCTTGTTGTAATGTGATCTACAAGTGTAAAAGCAAAGTTATCACCAATATAATCAAAGGATCTTTGGATTTGCTAGTTGATGAAAATCAGAGTGCTTTCATCCCTGGGAGGCAGATCAGTGATAATATTTTGTTATCTCAAGAGCTGATGAGGAACTACCATAGAGATAGAGGTCCCCCTAAGTGTGCTTTCAAGGTTGATATTCAAAAGGCTTATGATACTGTGGAATGGGGTTTCTTGAGGAACTGTTTGGGTTGGTATGGGTTTCACCCTTGTATGGTTCATTGGATTATGGAGTGTATTACCTCCTCATCCATCATGATCAGTATAAATGGTGAACATAGGGGATTCTTTCAAGGCAAGAGAGGGTTGAGACAGAGTGACCCTATGTCCCCTTATCTTTTCACTCTTGTGATGGAGGTTCTTAATCTTATGTTGAAGAGACAGATTAGCAATGATGGGAATTTTAGATATCACTAGAGGTGTAAGGAGCTAGAGATTACTCATCTTTGCTTTGCTAATGATCTGTTGATTAAAAAAGCTTTAGATGAGTTTAGTGGGGTTTCTAGGTTAGTTGCTAGTATGGAGAAGAGCACTGCTTTCTTTGGTAATGTGAAGCCCCACACCAGGGCTAACATATCTGCTATTCTCCTGTGTTAATGTTGGTGTCTTGCCTGTGGGGTATCTTGGAGTTCCTTTGATTTCTTCTAGGCTTTATCAGAAAGATTGTAGCAGCCTGATTGATAAAGTTAAGAAGAGGTTATTAGATTGGAAGAATAAATCTCTCTTTTTCCGGAAGGCTTCAGTTGATTGAATTAGTGTTAAGTTCTATGCAGGTGTATTGGGCTTCTGTATTTGTATTGCCTAAGACCCTGTCAAAGGATATTGAACGGCTGTTAAGGGGTTTTCTATGGTGTCATGGTGAGTTTAAGAGGGGAAAGGCTAAGGTGAGATGGGAAGACTTATGTGTGCCTAAGTGTCAGGGTGGTTTGGGTTTAAAGTTGCTTCATTCTTGGAATATGACTTTAATCTCAAAACACATCTGGAATATTATTAATAATAAGGATTCCTTATGGGTGAGATGGTTGAAGGAGGTTAGATTAAAGAGTAGGAATTTTTGGTCTTTACCATCCCCTGGTGATGCCTCTTGGAGCTGGAGGAACATTCTTAGGTGTAGAAAAGAGGTTAGGGATAATTTTGTGTATAAAATTGGAGATGGCAGAAGTGTGTCAGCCTGGTTTGATAATTGGCATCATATGGGCCCTCTTTGTAATTTTATTACTTGGAGGGATTTTTATGAGGGTGATATATCTGCTAATGCTTCTGTTTTTGATATTGTGCAGGATGGCCATTGGAGTGTCCTAGAAGATTGGTTTCAGAAGTTCCCTATGGTGTTCAACTCTCAACCTCATGTTATTAATGAGCATGGTCGGGATAAAGTGTTATGGAAGTCTCTATCTAGGAGATGTATTCCTTTTTCAGTTTCTGATGCTTGGCATGTGCTTAGGGAGACAAAGATGGAGGTTCCATGGGCTAAATGGGTGTGGTTTAGCCAAAATATACCTAGACATGCTTTCATCCTTTGGTTAGTGTTTAAGCAGAAATTGAAGACTCAAGATAAATTTTTAGTGGGTAATGATGTTGATGAGTTAAGATGTGTGTTCTGTAAGCTTCAAGTAGATTCTCATGACCATTTGTTCTTTGAGTGCCAATTTTCATCTGTAGCGTGGGAGATAATGAAGTCCTTGTGTAGACTTGAGTTAGCTCCTAACAAATGGTCATATATTACTATGTTTTTAGAGAGGTTGCCTGTTAGTAAGTCTATTTGGAGTGTGATTCAGAGACTGGTCTTGGCTGCTACAGTTTACTACATCTGGTAGGAAAGAAATCTGAGGACTTTTCAAAAAAGGCACAGGAGTGTGGATGATGTATGTAAACTGGTCAAGGAAGCTGTGAGGATAAGGATGCTTGGGTTGAGTTTCAAAAGATCAAGGCAGGCTCCGTTGGCTTCTGAGTTCTGGGACTTCAGTGTGATTCAAGGTGATGATGATAAAGCTTTTATTAATGGTAGTTATGATTGATAATTGTTTTATCTTTTTATTTTTTCTAGTGTTATGCTATTTTAGGTTTGTTCTTGGAGTTTTATTTGGTTGCAGGCTAAAATGGGAAGATGACAAGTTGTTTGGCCATGATCTGTTTTGGTCTCTGTTTAATTTTATGCAGCTGGATAATATTTTCCATGAACATGACTTTTTTAGTATGGATGGTGTTATGCTGGGTCTGGTTTGGATGAATGATATAAGGGTGGTGAAGGTAGGTTTAGTGGCTGTGGTTATATTTTTATTTGTAAGGAGTTTTGTGGTGGCACTTCTCACACACTCACTTTGCTTTCTATCATTTTTTAACCATGGTTATAGGCTAGATGTGGGGTTTATATCTGATATGCAGGAGTTTTGCATATTTTGTTGTCACTATGGAGTTATAAGAGGGGCATCCCAAACCCTGGTAGGCTTGTACTATGATCTTCACCTAACATATGCAGGTCCATCTTTCAAGCTTCAGATTTTGATTTGGTATCATAGTCTTGTGGGTGTGGGTTGGGTGGGAGTTATAAGGGTGGAGATGGTTAGAATAGTGGTTGTGGTTATAATTTTATTCTTGAGGAGTATTGTGGTGGCACATTGCACACAATCACATTGCTTTCTAACATCTGGTAACCATGGTCATAGGCTAGATATGGGATTTATATCTGATATGCATGAGGTTTGCATGTTTATTTGTAACCATGGAGGTATAAGGGGGGCAGTTCAAACCTTGGTAGGTCTGTATTGTGATCTTTCTCTAACATATGCAGGTCCATTCTTCAAACCTCAGATTTTGTATTGGTTATATAGTATTGTGGGTATGGGTTGGGTGGTTGATATAAGGGTGGAGATGGTTAGAATAGTGGCTGTGGTTATATTTTTATCCATAAGGAGTATTGTGGTGGCACATCTCACACACCCACTTTGCTTTCTAACATCTGTTAACCATGGTCATAGGCTAGATGTGGGGTATTTATCTGTTATGCAGGAGGTTTGCATATCTGTTTGGCACCATGGAGGTATAAGGAACGCATATCAAACCTATCTTGATCTGTATACTTTTCTTTGTGTTATATATGCAGGTCCTTTATTCAAGCTCCAAAATTTGTGGTTTTTGATGGTTTTATCTTATATTTTGATGGGTTTGGGTTGGGTTGGTGACACAAGGGTGGTGATGGGTAGTATTATAGTCATGATTAAAGCTTGGTTTGATTGGAGTCATAAGGTGGCACTTGTTTATTGCACACACTCACCTTGCTTTCTGAAAAATGATCATGATTATAACATTGGATGGGTGTTTTTGTATTGTGTGCAGGAGGTTTGCACTTTGTTTATCAAACCAGGGGTTATAAGGTGGTTTATTAAGCCTATGGTCTTTTATTTGTTTTTTTGGTATTAATAACAGATCCTTTTTTGAAGCCTCGGAATTTGAGTGGTAGTTTATGGCTTATTAGTTGGCATTTGAGGATTGGAGTGGTTGGTTTATTATGTGTGAACAGTACCTGCAAGTTCCTGTTTGACTATATTTGTAGACTGTATTGGGAGCTTTATTTGATTTTGAGATACTATACATGTCAAGCTTGGATTTTGTTTTATTGGATACACAAAATATACAGTGATTACAGTGTGAACAGTGAATTCATGGCAAAATTGCAGTCTGACTTATGTTCTGCCCAGTGTATTTCTGAATTGAAACACCATTTTGTTATAGTTTGCATCTGCTTGTTGGTGTTTTTATTTAAAGATCTTGGTAATTATATGGTTTTAAGGGTGTGGTGCACTGGTTTAAAGATAGAGGGCATATATTTATTAAAGATTAATGATGGAGGGTACTGTTTCATTGATTTGTTGCTGCTTAATGATGTTTATGAATCTGTTGGTGATACAAAGGGTCAAAGTTACTGTTCATGCAGAAAGCAGAGTTTTTGGAGAATAAATTTGCTTCATCAGTCTTTCTTGAGTAATGTTGGGGCCTTCACTGTTTGGCTAATGGTTTATTTAGTTGGTGATAGGAAATTCAAGTCTGTTTTAAGGGTTGTTGATTGGCTTGTAGCTTTATGGGTTATGTGCAGCGTGAACAGTAATGGGGATGCTAGTAGCTTTATGGGTTTGCACCAGTGTTGGATTAGAGATGTATGCCAATTATGGAAGGTGTATGTGCATGTGTATAATGGGAAGAAGTTTTGGGTGGTTTTGGGTACTCAAAATAGTGGTAGTCAGTTGTGGGTTCAATGGAACAGTAAAATCAGATTTAAAGTTCAGATTGGTTTATTATTTTATGAGCTTGGTGCTGATTTGTGTATTTGTTGGTGGTCTCAATTCATTAAAGGGTTAAAAGGTTTGTGCAACAGATGGGTTATGAATTGGAATGCATGTTTGCATTTGCAGGTCTTTAAAGAGCACTGCCAATTACTGTTCACGCAGAACAGAAACAAGCAGTATGGGTTTCATTTTTCTGTGCATTGGTATCTAAAGGGTCATAATTTATGTGCAAATTATGGGGTGTTTATGTTGGGTTTGTGTTGGATTATTAGTCAATATTGGCATCTGGTTCATGGGAATTTCAATATAAACAGTGATGTCAATTCAAGAATGCAATCTGGTTTGTATCTGGACTGTTTATAGTCAAATCATTGCTGTCCTCAGATGTTGATTGCTGCAAGATTATTTTATTTTTAATTGAGTTAGGTTGGGACTTTATTCAAGATTGGTGGCTGCAATTCATGATAAAATGGGCTTTAAGTTTGGTTTTAAAAATAAAGCATGAGGATATGAGTGTTCAGAGAAGCTGTTCTTGGTTATGTCAAAGTGATCTTCACTATGGGGTCATCTGTTTTAAGCAAAGATCAGATCTGTGCTATGTTGGGGTTCTGTTTTATTATCTGTTCCTCATGAACAGTAATTGGGTAGAATTTACATGTATCTTATGGATTTTGGAGTGGAATGGGGTTTTTAATCTGTTTGGCTTCAAAGTGAACAGTAAATTTAATATTAATTTGCAATCTATTTTAGAAGTGATTAGTAAATGCTGTTTTTAAAACTCCAGAACCTCCTATAATGGTCGATGTTGAGGGAAATGATGTTAATATGGTGTTTACTACTCCCAATCTCAGTTTCGTGATTGTTCTGGTTCAATTAAACAGTCGACTTCAACTGGGAACTTAACCCCTGCACAAATTTGTATGAAACTTAGATCTGAGGTTAGAAATAAAATTCATAATTCAATTCAGAGTGCTATAGATCTCAAAATGGAAAAAAATAGGAAAAAAAATTCAAAGAACAGAAGAAAGTCTAAAATACTGGTTGTAGAGGAAGCAGATAGTGAGGAGGCTGTTGAGGAAGTTGTGAACCTATGATGGAGGATGATGGTCATGGGAATGCTGATGATACTCAAGATGTAAGTAAAGTTATTAGTATTAATGTTACTAAGAAAGTAGAAGAGTTGGTAAACCAATTTGAAGGTAATTCAAGCTCTAATTTGAAACAAAATATGCATGTTGATTCATATGAGTATGCTGTTAGAAATGAAAACTCTTTGCAAAATTATAATGTTGGTGATATGGGCACTAAAATTTGTGATGATAAAGTAGTAGTTACATATAAGAAAGAGATTAATATGCATGATGATAATGTTGTAAAAGTTGGATTGGATAAGGAAGATGTCTTTGATGAATTGGCTGCTAAGAAAAAAAGAGAGAGAATTGATAAATTGAATGCTAGAATTGCCGAATTGGCTAGGGAAAGGGATAGAATGGGCTGTGATATGGGTGTTAATATCAACCTGGTTTCTAGATATACAAGATGTAAATGGTGATATGGATTTGGATAAGCAACAAGTTGTAAATGGTGATATGGATTTGGATAAGCAACAAGTTGAAAATGAGAGTGTGCAGGTGATGAATGATAAAAGTAGTAAATATGATGATAAGAAAAATGAAGAAATTGGTAGTAAGTATGTGAATGCTTGGGATAAAAACAAGAATGGTGGTGCTACACTTGCAGATGTGTTAAAGAAGAGCAATGCAGATCAAGAATTCAAGATGGAGTATGTTCCACCAATCAAAACTACGGAGGGCAAAAGAAGAGTAATGATGTCACAAGAAGATCTTAATTATGGAAAATCTAACTTTTCTCTCTTGTTGTATGGTTATTTTGTAGGTACATATATGGATTACTTGGCGGTTAATGCAAGTCTTAAAAGGATGTGGAGGGTTCATGATCTGGCTGGAGTTACTAAGAATGGTGTAGGAATATACTTCTTCAAGTTTAAAAGTCAAAAGGGAATGAACTTTGTTTTAGAGAATGGAACATGGTTGGTGGATAATGTGCCTTTGGTGGTGAACAGGTGGGAACCAGGGATTTGTTTGCAACAGATTGAGCCATCTAAGGTCTCTATCTAGGTTTGTGTTCATAATGTCCCTCTAGAAATGTGGTCTGCTGCTGGAATTGGTAAAATAGTGAGTGTAATTGGAAGGCCTTTGCAAGTTGACAAAATGACGAAAGATAGATGTTTGAACAGAATAGGTAGAATGGGATATGCTAGGGCTTTCGTGGAAGTGGATGCTGCAGATGAATTACCTAATGAAGTAGAGTTGGTGTATCCTGAGATTGGTCCTAACCCGGGAAAGGTGATCACATTGGAGGTGTCTTATCAATGGAAACCTCCTTTGTGTACTTTCTGTAAAGTCTTTGGTCATTCTTTGAAGATTTGTAAGGTTAAGCCGAAAACAGAAGATAAGATAGTTGCACAAGTTCTAAAAGAAGCATTGAAAGTTACGAGTGAAGTAGCTGCTGATGATGGTGATGGGTTTCAAGTTGTGGGAAAGAATAATAGAGTGGTGAAAGACAAAGAGAAAGTGAAACCAACAAGGCAAGGTAATGGGAGGGTTCAAGTTCAAAACAGGTACCAAAGAAATGATGAAAATCTGAATAGGAAAAGTGTTTTTACTAGATTAAACACTAATGGCCAGCAAAGTCAAGCTAGAGAAAATCAGAAAAATAATCAATTTCAGAGGAACTTTCAAGGAAAACAGCAAAGTGGTGATAAAGGGCAAGGTAGGGAGAACAAGGGGTAGCAAAGATTTAAGGTGAAAAACAATGGTTTGAAGCAAAATCAGAGTAGTCAGAGTCAACCAAAGGGTACTACAATTTGGGGTAATGTGAGATATATTCTAAAGAACCATGTTCAAGAGGATTTGGGGTTACAAGGGAAAGATAAAGATAAGATAGAGAAGCAAGCTAAAAGTATTGAAAATGAGGAAGTTTCTACTTCAAACAAGTTTGATGTGCTTGAAGATAATGGTATTTTTTTGATGATGGGTGGGATGATAGGTATGAGATTTATAAGAATCAAAGAGTAGAGGTTATCAAATTCTTGGAAGCTAAGCAATATGCAGATGATAAGTTGTTAAAGTCTTGGGCTAAGGGACAGATTGATTTTTTCATTGACTTGTATCCTTCATATGACCTTGATCCTAGTCTATTGTTAGATGATGTTGAATCAGATAACAATGGAAATGTTCAGTTTATGAAGGATGATGATTTTGATGATTTTGGTGTGAAACAGGGTTGTGAGGAGGCTTCATCTTCAAAGGTTGTTAAATGATGATGAAGACAGTTGCTTGGAATATTAGAGGTCTTAATAAGACTTCTAATCAGAATGAAGTGATCAAGTTGATTCAAGAGCAAGGTGTTTCTATTTGTGGTATTTTAGAAACTCATGTTAAGCCACAAAACCTTAACAAAATTTGTAGTAAGGTGTTTGGTGCTTGGGATTGGGATTGGGTTTCTAATTCATCTAGTTGTGTTGGTGGTACTAGAATTATCATTGCTTGGGATTCTGGTACTGCTAGGGTTATGGTCTTGGAGCAGCATGCTCAGGTGATTCACTGTTATATCGAGCCGGTTAGTGGTGGTAAAGGATATTTTTGTTCTTTTGTCTATGCTCACCACAAGTTGCAAGGTAGAAGTCAGATTTGGAAGAATTTGTTGATGTATAGTAAAACTGTGAGAAATAAGCCTTGGGTTTTGCTTGGTGATTTCAACTCTGCAATGGATCCTGATGAGGTTTCTATTGGTTTTTTTTGACAAAAAGTATGATTGATATGGATGAGTGTGTTGTCAAAATTGAGGTTGATGATTTGTGTACTTCGGGGTTGAGGTTTACCTGGAGGAAAAATGCAAATGTGCAAGATGGCTTATTGAAGAAACTTGATAGGGTTATGGGAAATTATACTTTTATGAATGATTTTCCTAACTCTAATGCTCAGTTCTTGCCTTTTTTATCATCTGATCACAGTCCTTGTGTGCTTTGTGTGCTTAGTCTCAAGAGAGCTATTCCTAAGCCTTTCAAATTTGCTAATTACTTAGTTAGGAAGGGGGAGTTCTTTCCTACTATTGAAAAGCATTGGAATAAGGATTTGAATGGTTATGAGATGTTTAAGGCGGTTTCTAACTTGAAGGAAATCAAAAAGCCTTTAAGAACCCTTAATCTCAAGCAAGAAAATTTGTTCCAGAATGTTATGAGATTAAGAACAGAGTTGAAGGGTATTCAAGCCGCAATTGTTGATAATTCCCATGATAGGGATTTGAGAGCTCAAGAAGGGGTTTGTCTTAAGGCTTATAATGATGCTATGGTGGATGAGGAATTGTTTTTGAAGCAAAAGGCCAAGATTGAATGGCTTAAGGAGGGTGATCATAATTCTAAATATTTTCACAAAGCTGTTAAGGGGAGGATTAATAGAAGTAAAATTGATATGGTCAATGATATGGATGGCAGAAGCTTTCATAGGAATGAACTTGCTCATCAGTTCATTGCTCATTTCAAGAAAATGCTTGGAACTTCTGTTGTTACTATCTAACCCTGATGATTTGTTTTGCAGGAAATTATCTCAAGAGAGTGCTGATTATATGGTAAAGCCTGTGACAGATGATGAAGTCAAGCTAGCCATGTTTGATATTGGTGATGATAAAGCTCCAGGTCCTGATGGTTATTCATCTAAATTTTTCAAGTCTGCTTGGAGGATCATTGATGATGACATTTGTAAGGCTGTGAAGCAGTTTTTTGAAGCAGGAAGCTTGTTGAAAGAAGTGAATGCTACTAGTATTGCTTTAGTGCCTAAAGTCAAATCTCCTTTGAAAGTTTCTGATTATAGGCCTATTGCTTGCTGTAATGTGATCTATAAGTGCATTAGTAACGTTATCACTAATAGGATTAAGGGTTCTTTAGACACCTTGGTTGATGAGAACCAAAGTGCCTTTATACCTGGAAGACAAATTAGTGATAATATCTTACAATCTCAGGAGCTTATGAGAAATTATCATAGAAATAGATGTCCACCCAAATGTGCTTTTAAAGTGGATATTCAAAAAGCTTATGATACTGTGGAGTGGAATTTCTTAGGAAATTGTTTGAGATGGTATGGTTTTCATCCTTGCATGGTTCATTGGATCATGGAATGTATTACCTCCCCAGCTTTCATGATTTGCATTAATGGGGAACATAAGGGTTATTTTTAGGGAAAGAGAGGTTTGAGACAAGGAGATCCTATGTCACCTTACCTGTTTACTTTGGTGATGGAGGTTCTCAATTTGATGTTAAAGAGACAGATTAGTAATGATGGAGGGTTTAAATTTCATTGGAGATGTAAAGAGTTGAAGATAACTCACCTTTGTTTTGCTGATGACCTTCTATTATTCAGTAATGGAGATAGTCATTCGGTTGCTGTTATTAAGAGGGCTTTGGATGAGTTTAGTGATGCTTGTGGTTTGGTTGCTAGTATGGAAAAGAGTACTACTTTCTTTGGCAATGTCAAACCACATACTAGTGCTAATATCTCAGCTATTTTACCTTTTAATATGGGTGTTCTTCCTGTTAGATATCTGGGTGTTCCATTGATTTCATCTAGACTTTATTAAAAAGATTGTAGCTGTCTAACTGATAAAGTTAAGAAAATATTGCTTGATTGGAAGAATAAATCTTTATCTTTTGTGGGTAGATTGCGGTTAATACAATCTGTGTTAAGTTCTATGCAGGTTTACTGGGCTTCTGTCTTTGTTTTGCCTAAAAGGATTTCTAATGATATAGAAAGACTTTTGAAAGGGTTTTTGTGGTGTCATGGGGAGTTAAAAAAAAAGGGAAAGCTAAGGTTGGGTGGGAAGACTTATGTGTTGCTAAATGCCAAGGTGGTTTAGGGTTAAAATTACTTCATTCATTGAATGAAGTTTTAATTTCTAAGCACATATGGAACATAGTAACAAATAAGGATTCTTTGTGGGTGAGGTGGCTTAAGGATATTAGAATGAAGGATAGGAACTTCTAGTCTTTACCTGTGCCTGGTAATACTTGTTGGAGTTGGAGAAGTATTTTGAAAAATAGGGACTTGGTGAGGCATAACATTATTAGTAGAATTGGGAATGGTGGTAATACTTCAGCTTGGTTTGATAACTGGCATCATATGGGCCTTCTATGTAATTTTATTACTTATAGGGATTTGTATGAAGCTGGTATTAGTACTAATGTGTGTGTTGTTGACATTGTGAAAGGTGATAATTGGAAGATTCCTGATGAGTGGTTGAGCAATTTCCCTTTCATATTTGAAGTCCAACCTCCTGTTATTAGAGAGTATGCTCAAGATAGAGTGGTTTGGAGATCCCTGACTGGAAGATTCATTCATTACTCAGTATCTGAGGCTTGGCGTGTGCTTAGGGAGACTAGGCCAAGAGGTTGCTTGGAGTAAATGGGTATGGTTTAGTCAAAACATTCCTAGACATGCTTTCATCTTATGCTTAGTGTTTAAGGGAAAGTTAAAAACTCAAGACAATTTTTCTTTAGAAGGTATGAAGGATGATATGAAATGTGTGTTTTTGTAACACCCAAGGTTCGATATTCCTTAAATCATTATTTAATAGGAAGGGTTATACGTTTTTACAAGTTGCCTTTATGTGTTTAGACGTAAATATAAAACTAGAGGGGCTAAAACCATCAAATTCCAACTTGATTAAGTCAGGGGGCTGTTTTGTCAATTGATGAAACTATATATATATATATATATATATGCACCAACTTTGACTTAGAAGTCAAAGTTTATATGGATTTCTTCTGCAATCCACGACTTCAATAGCTAGCATTAGCAACTTTCTATTTTCTTTGAAGAACACAGCAGAACTAGTGCCTTTATCAAGAGCCTAGCTAGATATCAACACAAGGTAAGATTTCAAGCTTTGTTTTTGATGTTTTTTGTCACACCCCGCTAAAGCGGAAACACGAGGTGTCACAGCATAAGATATCATCGCACAAGGTAAATAAATAATAACCATTAGATTAAATTAACAAAATAAGTAGTTCGGATGAAACATAAATAAAAGTTACACAACCGAATAATATTTAAAGGACATTGTCTTGTACGATGCGTAAATAAAATAGATATTGTTTTCATAAAATGTGACGATGAAGATGGAAATGCCACACATCATGCTTGTATTCATAAGGTACCTAACGACGATCACCTGAAAGCACGGGTAAAAGAAAGAAAACGGTCAACTACTAAAGTTGGTGAGTTCATAGGTTTTTAATATATGCACAAAATATCTTTTAAATAAAAAAAAATTTTAATAATTGATGGAAGTTTTTGAATAAAATCCAAGTATGAAATAATGATGGAAGATGTATTATAGTGCCCAATACGTTGCACATGGTAGTAATAGACTATGATGATTATTGCTTGAGCCATTATCCAACCTAGCCGACAACCAATTGCCCATGATAAACCTAACGCCTATATTAAATGACGTTAGTAGTGGTAAAGTACATCTATAGTTCGTCAACCATAAATGGGAGACGTCGGAATCTCCAAATAGCGCTACTTACAAATACCATCGGCTCACTAGCGGAGTTAAGGAATAATGTCCAACGAAAGGGCCTTACAACGATCACCCAAGCACATCAAAGAATAATACCATAAGTGCTCAAAATAATATTTGAAATAAATAAAAAGATAGGCAATAAACTTTTCATGAAACGTATACACATGCTTTCACCCCAAAATAATATGAAATACGGTAAAAAGGGGCTATGATACTCACTCGGTATGCAAAGGTACCGAAGCTCCTTTCCTAATATAAGAGGTATGTAGCTCTATTAGACTTATTTTATTTATTATTTTGTATTATTTATTTGTTGTTAATTTATTTATTTAAACAGTTAAAGGTTGTCTCTATTTTTCCATAAATCATAAGTGTTCACTGGAATTTTCAGTTCTTTAAGTTGAACTTTAAAAATTAAAAACTGTAATTTAGGAGTCATATTAAGGCTTGATATTTTAATATAATCTTAATACATGTTTCTAGAATGTCCAGTAAAAATATAGGAATTTATAATCCATGTTTAGTATTTTTAATAATTAAAAGGGTATGGGATGTCCACTGATCAGGGTCTGGATGACATGTTGTTACTAAATCGTCTGTTTAGGGCTCATACGACCTCGTTTCTACATGATTCAAACTGGGAAATAACCACGACTCAAAGATTAAACTTTAAAAAAAACTAGACGTATTTTGACCCAAGAATGAGTAAGTTACACGCGTTTAAAGTGTACCCTTCTAAATCTGCCAGATTTCCAGATTCAACATATGGGTATTTTTAAATATGTTTGAAGGATCAAACGTTCATGAAAATTAATGAATCCAGGTTTAAATGAAAGGTAACACTTTAAACTAAGATTATCAAAAAGAATCAACTGATTTTGATACCTATAACTCCAGATATAATAAAAACAAGTGGGGAGTTCTAGCATCAGAATCTGCCAGAATGTTATTCTTTTTGCTTATGGGTCATAACTTTAATATGGCATGTTTATATTCATGATTAATCATATTGTATGAGTATAAGCTTTGATAATCCATGTGTTCTTACAACAATGGTAGGATGATACACATTTTATGTGTTCCTTACAACATTTGTTGAGATGAAACACATGCATGATCAAAGTCTTATTTTCTTGATTTTTAGTTGATTAAGTTCCATACAACAATGGTAGGATGATGCACATTTCATGTGCTCCTTACAACATTGGTAGGATGTTTATATTTACATGATTATAGATATATATAAAGGAAATAAGATGAACAACAAAGAAAATAAATAAAAGAAAGAAGAAAGAAGAAAAGAAGAAAGGTAGAAGAGTAGAGATGAGTGTTTTATGATCATCTTACCAACTCTTTTCTTTGATTTTGTGTTTGATCTTCAAGAGATGATCAAGACTTGGATATTCTTGGGAGATTTTTGTTGGTGAAAGAAGAAGAGAGAAAAGAGAAGGGATGGAGTGTGGTGGTGAAGGAAATGATGAAGAGTAGTAGGGGGCTTATATAGAGCATGGGGGAGATCAAGTGGTGATTCTTGGGAAGAGAAGGAGGCAAGAGAAAAGAGATGGGGGTTTCTTTTATTTTTTATTTTTTATAAATTATGTGTAATTAGTTTAAATAAATTTGTATAAATGGTGATTTTGTTTAAATCTTTTAATTAACAAAGTTTTAATTATTTTGATGAGTTTATATATATATATATATATATATATGTTTTATATTTTAACTTATTTATATTTATTATGTTGTATTTAATTATTTTTATTGTTATTATTATTATTATTGTATATGATTTGTAATTCTTGTCTTTTAATAATTCGATTTTTCGAGCTCGGGAAGGTTCTAACCATATAGGCGGGATTTCTACGAAATCTAATATTATTATAGATGTATTTAAGTCATAAATACTATTTTTAGTCATACTAGGCTTAAAATTGGAATTTCTAATGGCTAACCTCGGAAATTTGTTGCCGAATGTCACAGTCTCCCCTGATTAAAAGAATTTCGTCCCGAAATTAATCGTTGACGTCTTGGACTTGCTTTTTGGCGAAGAGGTGTGGATATTTGAGTTTCATATAATCCTCTCGCTCCCAAGTGTATTCAGGCTCGTGCCTTGAGTTCCAACGAACTTTTAAGATAGGGATCCTGCTTCTCCTTAGTCTTTTGACCTCCCGGTCAAGGATTTCGATTGGTTCTTCTACAAAGTGCAACCGGTCATCAACTTGCACATCTTTTAATGGTAAGATTAAGGTTTCCTCCGTTTGGCATATCTTTAAATTCGACACATGGAACGTGTCATGGATGGCGCTCAGTTCTTGTGGCAGTTTTAGCTTGTAGGCTACCGGTCCAATCCTTTCGAGTATCTCGAATGGCCCAACGTACCTGGGACTTAACTTGTTCTGTTTACCAAAACGCACTATCCCTTTCCAAGGTGATATCTTTAGTAGAACTTTATCGCCAACTTGAAACTCTAGGGGTTTCCTGCGATTGTCGGCGTAGCTCTTTTGTCGGTCCCTAGCGGTTTTGAGCCTTTCCCTGATAATCTTTATCTTATCAGTGGTTTCTTGTACGACGTCTGGTCTGGACAATTATCGGTCTCCGATTTCCAACCAGCTGAGCGGGGATCTACATTTGCGTCCGTACAATGCTTCATAAGGTGCACACTAGATACTGGTGTGATAACTATTATTGTATGAAAATTCAACCAGTGGCAAATGCGAGTCCCATCTCCCACCAAAATCTAACACACAAGCACGTAACATATCTTCCAGCGTTTGAATAGTCCTTTCCGATTGTCCGTCTGTTTGGGGGTGGTAAGAGGTGCTTAAATTGACTCGCGTTCCCAATGCTTTCTGAAGTGATTGCCAAAATCGGGAAGTGAAGCGACTATCCCTATCTGAGATGATAGAGATGGGCACTCCATGACGCATGACGATCTCATTGATGTAGATTCGTGCCAGCTTTTCCATCTTGTAATCTTCACGAATGGGTAGGAAATGTGCTGACTTTGTAAGCCGGTCTACTACTACCTAGATGGAATCGTACCCTTTTGCGGATCGGGGTAACTTAGTCACAAAATCCATAGTTATCTGTTCCCATTTCCATTCCGGGATTTCGGGTTGCTGCAGTATTCCAGAGGGTTTCTGGTGTTCTACCTTAATTCTTGCACAAGTCAAACATTTCCCCACGTATAGGGCGACATCCTTCTTCATTCCGGGCCACCAATAGTATTCCTTCAAATCCTTGTACATTTTATCGGCTCCGGGATGAATAGAATACTTAGACTTATGTGCCTCATTCAATATCGTTAATCTTATGTTATTTACCTTGGGTATCCAAACCTTCTTTTCGAAGTAACGTACTCCATCAGTTCCAATCTCGAATCTGTGCTCCAAATGACGGAGGGTTTCCTCTTTTAGATTTTCTGCTTTTAATGCTTGCTCCTGAGCTTCAAGGATCCTTCCTTTCAGACTTGTTTGCACAACAGCTCCTAATGCTCGTACTCTCGTTGGTTTTACTCTTTCCTTCCTACTCAACGCGTCGGCTACCACATTGGCCTTGCCTGGGTGATATTTGATTTCACAATCATTGAGTAGTTCTACCCATCGCCTTTGTCTCATATTGAGCATCTTTTGATCAAAAATATGTTGGAGACTCTTATGGTCAGTGTAGACGGTACACTTGGTGCCATATAAGTAGTGTCTCCATATTTTGAGTGCAAACACTACCGCTCCTAGCTCCAAATCATGAGTAGTGTAGTTTTTCTCATGAACCTTCAATTGTCTCGAAGCGTAGGCGATAACTTTGTCTTTTCGCATTAAAACACATCCCAACCCTTGGTGTGATGCGTCGCAATAGACCACAAAGTTTTCTGATCCAGTTGGCAATGCCAAGATAGGTGCGTTGCATAGCTTCTGCTTTAAGGTTTGAAAGGCTTCTTCTTGCTTATCTCCCCAAATGAATTTCTTATTCTTCTGAGTCAGAGTCGTTAATGGTTGAGCCACGCGTGAAAAGTTTTCGATGAATCGCCTATAATATCCTGCCAAACCCAGGAATTGTCGAAACTCAGTTGGCGTCTTTGGTGCTTCCCACTTTTTGATTGATTCGATCTTTGCTGGATCGACATGAATTCCGTTTGGATTAACTACGTGACCAAGGAAGTGTACTTCTCGGATCCAAAATTCACACTTGGAGAATTTGGCATACAGCCTTTGCTCCTTCAGTAGTGTTAAGATTAATTTCAAATGTTGCTCATGATCTTCCTTGCGTCGTGAATAGATGAGAATGTCGTTTATGAACACTATTGCAAACTTATCTAAATATGGTCTACATACCCTATTCATTAAGTCCATAAAAACTGCTGGAGCATTAGTCAACCCAAAAGGCATAACTAAGAACTAAGAACTCGTAATGTCCATAGCGGGTTCTAAAGGCGGTCTTAGGGACGTCTTCTTCGCGAACTCTCAACTGGTGATATCCCGAGCGAAGATCGATTGTTAAAAAAATAGTTGGCGCCTTCAAGTTGGTCGAATAGGTCATCGATTCGAGGGAGAGGGTATCGGTTCTTGATAGTTAACTTGTTGAGTTCCCGATAGTCGATACACATTCGTAGCGATCCATCTTTCTTTTTTGACGAATAGGACTAGGGCTCCCCATGGTGAGGTACAGTTAGTGATTATATCTCTAGTCTTGAATTCTTGTTCATTAGCAAATTCCATGAAATAGGCCTCTTTCAATATTTGAAATTTTAGATTGAGCTTTGGCCTAAAAACTAGTGGTACGAAGCTTCTATATATTCTAGAGTCAGATAGCATTGATGCATTATAATTGTTCAGAAGAAACATACTAGTAATCACATTCGGGTCTCTCCTTTGTACAAATTCTACTTAGCTAGGTTATGGTGATCCTAAGATATAAGGTCTAACAACTAACACTCCCGTTCAATCATATAGCAATGCATGTAAAATTTTAAAATCATACATTTCATAACGTGATTTAAGCAACACATGTTCAATCATATAGTTCCCAAAAGTACCAAAATGATTTCCTAAAAGACATCAAGTGATTAATGTTTAACAAATCATCAAAATAAACCACCAAGTTTAATGATCGAAAGAAACTCCAAATCTTTCACTAATTCAATCTCCTTAAAAACAACCCTAACGTACCATCATACTTACTAGCAATCTCACCATCACTATAAAAAAATATCCTCCCAAGCACATATATAAATACATCATCTACACGGCCCTCCTTGTTGCAATGGTGGTACCCACAGCTCTTAACGCTTTACGGTGTTGCGACTCCGAGTGCATAGAAAAATTTACATAGGACATGGTACCGGTGGTCTAAACTAGTATGATGAATACTCAGTTCTAGTGATATGCTTTGTACCCACCTTCCCTCTTTAGGGGTCACCCTTAATGTCCTTACGATAGTTCCCGTTACTACTCAGGGTGCTTCTATGTGCTCCCTAAATCAGCAGTTCTCTCCCTCCTAATGAAAAGGTCACGATGTTACTCTCGTTGGTAAGGGGACTCTTTTCCTAGCCGTGAGCCTAACACATGCTTCACAGGAAGTTGGTGTTGATAATACACTAGGTCGTGAAACTCGGGGACTCTCCTACTAAGTTTCTATTCTAACCTCCATGGATAAAGAATATGTAATCTTAGTGCGTCAACCTAATGATGACATTACAGACTTCGATATATATAAAATTGGTTACTAAGTGTGCTAATATATGCAAGTACTTATGATATGCCATGCTTATGCACACACACAATAATCATGTTCTAGAAAGAAGATAAATAAAATTTGTTTCTAAGTATATTTTTATTATAACTAACCTAAGTCCCATATTGTACATAGCTAAATTAGACATAGGTGATCAAGCTTTGTCTAATTGAGGTATAACAATGTGGTACTCAACTTAATTATATTATCAATACACTTGATGTATTTTAAACAAAATTATTTTAAAAATTATTTTTATATACCTTTGGTCATAGTTGTTGTTTTCCCCCCATAAGGAAAACAACATTCTCTATAACCTTAGGCTCTGATACCAAATCTGTCACACCCCGCTAAAGCGGAAACACGAGGTGTCACAGCACAAGATATCATCGCACAAGGTAAATAAATAATAACCATTAGATTAAATTAACAAAATAAGTAGTTCGGATGAAACATAAATAAAAGTTACACAACCGAATAATATTTAAAGGACATTGTCTTGTACGATGCGTAAATAAAATAGATATTGTTTTCATAAAATGTGACGATGAAGATGGAAATGCCACACATCATGCTTGTATTCATAAGGTACCTAACGACGATCACCTGAAAGCACGGGTAAAAGAAAGAAAACGGTCAACTACTAAAGTTGGTGAGTTCATAGGTTTTTAATATATGCACAAAATATCTTTTAAATAAAAAAAATTTAAATAATTGATGGAAGTTTTTGAATAAAATCCAAGTATGAAATAATGATGGAAGATGTATTATATTGCCCAATACGTTGCACATGGTAGTAATAGACTATGATGATTATTGCTTGAGCCATTATCCAACCTAGCCGACAACCAATTGCCCATGATAAACCTAACGCCTATATTAAATGACGTTAGTAGTGGTAAAGTACATCTATAGTTCGTCAACCATAAATGGGAGACGTCGGAATCTCCAAATAGCGCTACTTACAAATACCATCGGCTCACTAGCGGAGTTAAGGAATAATGTCCAACGAAAGGGCCTTACAACGATCACCCAAGCACATCAAAGAATAATACCATAAGTGCTCAAAATAATATTTGAAATAAATAAAAAGATAGGCAATAAACTTTTCATGAAACGTATACACATGCTTTCACCCCAAAATAATATGAAATACGGTAAAAAGGGGCTATGATACTCACTCGGTATGCAAAGGTGTTCACTCGTAAGGATTTCTTGTTTCTACCGAAGCTCCTTTCCTAATATAAGAGGTATGTAGCTCTATTAGACTTATTTTATTTATTATTTTGTATTATTTATTTGTTGTTAACTTATTTATTTAAACAGTTAAAGGTTGTCTCTATTTTTCCATAAATTATAAGTGTTCACTGGAATTTTCAGTTCTTTAAGTTGAACTTTAAAAATTAAAAACTGTAATTTAGGAGTCATATTAAGGCTTGATATTTTAATATAATCTTAATACATGTTTCTAGAATGTCCAGTAAAAATATAGGAATTTATAATCCATGTTTAGTATTTTTAATAATTAAAAGTGTATGGGATGTCCACTGATCAGGGTCTGGATGACATGTTGTTACTAAATCGTCTGTTTAGGGCTCATACGACCTCGTTTCTACATGATTCAAACTGGGAAATAACCACGACTCAAAGATTAAACTTTAAAAAAAAACTAGACGTATTTTGACCTAAGAATGAGTAAGTTACACGCGTTTAAAGTGTACCCTTCTAAATCTGCCAGATTTCCAGATTCAACATATGGGTATTTTTAAATATGTTTGAAGGATCAAACGTTCATGAAAATTAGTGAATCCAGGTTTAAATGAAAGGTAACACTTTAAACTAAGATTAGCAAAAAGAATCAACTGATTTTGATACCTAGAACTCCAGATATAATAAAAACAAGTGGGGAGTTCTAGCATCAGAATCTGCCAGAATGTTATTCTTTTTGCTTATGGGTCATAACTTTAATATGGCATGTTTATATTCATGATTAATCATATTGTATGAGTATAAGCTTTGATAATCCATGTGTTCTTACAACAATGGTAGGATGATACACATTTTATGTGTTCCTTACAACATTTGTTGAGATGAAACACATGCATGATCAAAGTCTTATTTTCTTGATTTTTAGTTGATTAAGTTCCATACAACAATGGTAGGATGATGCACATTTCATGTGCTCCTTACAACATTGGTAGGATGTTTATATTTACATGATTATAGATATATATAAAGGAAATAAGATGAACAACAAAGAAAATAAATAAAAGAAAGAAGAAAGAAGAAAAGAAGAAAGGTAGAAGAGTAGAGATGAGTGTTTTATGATCATCTTACCAACTCTTTTCTTTGATTTTGTGTTTGATCTTCAAGAGATGATCAAGACTTGGATATTCTTGGGAGATTTTTGTTGGTAAAAGAAGAAGAGAGAAAAGAGAAGGGATGGAGTGTGGTGGTGAAGGAAATGATGAAGAGTAGTAGGGGGCTTATATAGAGCATGGGGGAGATCAAGTGGTGATTCTTGGGAAGAGAAAGAGGCAAGAGAAAAGAGATGGGGTTTCTTTTATTTTTTATTTTTTATAAATTATGTGTAATTAGTTTAAATAAATTTGTATAAATGGTGATTTTGTTTAAATCTTTTTATTAACAAAGTTTTAATTATTTTGATGAGTTTATATATATATATATATGTTTTATATTTTAACTTATATATATTTATTATGATGTATTTAATTATTTTTATTGTTATTATTATTATTATTGTATATGATTTGTAATTCTTGACTTTTAATAATTCGATTTTTCGAGCTCGGGAAGGTTCTAACCATATAGGCGGGATTTCTACGAAATCTAATATTATTATGGATGTATTTAAGTCATAAATACTATTTTTAGTCATACTAGGCTTAAAATTGGAATTTCTAATGGCTAACCTCGGAAATTTGTTGCCGAATGTCACATTTTTGTAAGATTAAACACATGGTTTCAATGGTGGAATCATGTTAGGTTTGTTTTATATAGTTTAGATTATGTATATCAGTTGTAGGAGGTGTAGGAAAACATCTCTAGTCGTTTTATGATGAAGTTATGGGATTTCTTGGTGAAATCCGACTGTTCTTGGCAAGAAAAGTCTGTTGGTCTGTAGTGTACACGGCCCGTGTAGTAGTTATGGTGGTCAAAGGGCCATGTAAGGTTACATGGTCATGTAGCATAAGAGGTACACGGCCATGTAGTAGTAAAGGCGGTCATAGGGCCATGTAAGGTTACATGGTCGTGAACTATAAAAGGTACACGGCCCGTGTAGAGGTACACGGCCCGTGTAGGATGACTAGACCACACTCACCATGTTGCCAGCTTAGGTCGTGTAGCATTAATGGGACACGGCCCGTGTAGGGATACACGGCCCGTGTAGGCCCTATTTCAGATCATAATGCCTTATGTATTATTTATGTATTGTTTATATAGGAGGTGATTGACATAATACCTGTCTCAATGATCTGTGAATTATTTCATATTACAGTTATAAGGTGAGTCTTCTAGACTTCACTTCATATCAGCAGCATGTGTAGTTTCATATCAGATTGCTAACATGCTATGTTATACATGTGAATATGTAAGTGTACTGCTATGTGTAGTAAGGCTCAGATGCGGTACAGTACTGTGACCTACGATGCTGCCCTGGGTCTAGAACTAGAGGCTAGCTTTGATTACCATACATGCGTGTATTATCTTCATGTGATTGTATACGTGTGCTCATATGATGTTATGTTTAGATTACTCACTAAGCTCTTGTAGCTTATCAGATATTGTTTTTAAAATGTTTTGCAGGATACAGCAAGGGCAAAAGCAAAGCTCCTGTTTGACTGTTTTTCAGTTTTAAACAATAAACTCTTAACGCCCGGTTGTGTAAATATTTTACTTTGATAGTATACTACGTTTGTACTTAGAGGTGTATCTTTTGCTGCTAGCACAGTTGTACTATGAAAACGTTTCCGCTTTTGTCTTTTAAACCCAATATGTGGTTTTATGAAAAATATTCTACTTTCACATTATTTATTGAAATTGGGGCGTTACAACTTGGTATCAGAGCCACGGTTTGAGAGATCTGGATTGTGTGAAGCACAGTTTGGACTTGAACCATGGTTTTGAAAATTTTGTCAAACTGGAGGCTTGTACTTGTAGCTTGGTGAGTAAACTAACAGTGTTTATTTATTATACTTTATTATGGAGATTGATATGATTATATGCAGAATCTTTATGATATACATGATTATATGATATTATAATGATGATACTTGGCCTAAGCCTGTGAATCGGGACTTTTTGTGATAAAGTTAAGATCGAACGTGTGTAGTGTGTTTAGAATAATATAGGGCCCATATTATTACAAACACATGATACATGTTGGAACTTAGTGGAATCATGAAGGATCTTGTGAATCGGGTGAGAGGTACTTGTAATAAGATAGTATACCTGGTGTAGTATATTTAAATAGAATGCCTTACTATGTATAGAAATACTTTAGTTTTAAAGATAAGGTATACTGAGTTGTTAGATTTATGAGTATCTAGTTCTTATAGAGGGTGGTGTGATAAAGCTACCTATATTTTAATGCTTTATCTATACTATCAGGATGGTTAACACTAGAGGTTCACGAGCAGCCAATAGACAGACAGGTGGTCCCAACCATAGACCAGAGGGTATAGAGTTATTGGTAAGCAGATTCCGATTAGGAATCAACAGGTTGTGAATGAGGGAGCCCAAGATTTGAATGAAAGAATAGTGGAACCTACCGTACAAGAGACTGTCGCCAGAGAAATTAGCAGAGCATTAGAATAGAGCATTCCCTTCATCGTTACCCAAGTAGTAGAACAGATAAAAGATCAGAATAGAGAGACGGTCAGACAAGAGCTGGCAACCAGATTTGCTACAGGTGGTGAAGGATTTAATCCCCAACCACAAGTGATTATTCGTGATGCACCTAAGGTTTGCACGTTCTGAGATTTTTCCGCATGTCAACCTCCGCTATTTCAGGGGTCTACAGATCCAGTTATCAGCCACAGATGGATCTCAGAGATAGAGGGTGCTATCCACACATGTTCATGCACACCTGAGTTTAAAGTGAGGTATGCTACCAATCAGATGCGTGGCGCTGCAAAAGATTGGTGGGATATGGGGGTGAAGCAGAGGGGTTACACACAGATTGAGACCATGACTTGGGAGCAGTTCAAAGAACTTGTGATAGAGCAGTTCGTTCCCCAGTCTGAGATTGACAGGATAGTGGATGAGTTTCATAGGCTAAAGCAGACAAAAGAAACAGTTCTAGAGATCAACGCTAAATTTCTAGAACAAGCACGCTTCTACCCCGATTATGTTGCAAACGAGAAGATGAAAATGTACAGGTATATGATGGTACTTAAGCCCAGTGTGAGGGAGTTTATAGATGCCAGTAAGCATCAGACGTTGAAGTCCATGATGGATGCGGCCAGAGCAAGAGAGTTGGAACTGGAAAGACAGGATAAAGAGAGGAAGGTGATAGAGAAAGCTGCACCAGCATACAAGAAACAGAGAGTTGAGCCATCATATAAAAAGGTGGTGCAAAAGACTTATCCGTTATGTCGAAACTGTAAGAAGCATCATCTGGGAGAATATCGGCTCGGGTCTTCTACATGTTATAAGTGTGGTAAGCCAGGTCATGTGGGGAGGGATTGCAAGAATCCGTTACGTGTATGCTTTAACTATTATCAGCCGGGCCATCAGAGGTCCGAATGCCCAAAACTATCAGCAAATGCACCGTCTACCGGATCGAGACCCGCTTCAGCTCTACCTCCACCACGAAGCTCTGGGGTGAAAGAAGTGAAGAAGGAAGAAACTCTCAGACCCAAGGGAAGAGCTTTCCAGCTTACGGCTGAGGAAGCTAAAACTGAACCGGATGTAGTAACAGGTACATATCTTGTCAACAACTTGCCTGCTCTTGTGCTATTTGATTCTGGTGCATGTAAATCATTTGTATCTGTTTCTTTCTGCAAAAGTTTCAACTAAATGTGTGAAAAGCTAGATTCTCCCCTTGAAGTTGAAATTGCTGATGATAAAACTGTAATTGTATCTGATGTGTATAAGCATAATGTAATAGAAATAGACACAGTTAGATTCCCTATTGAACTTATACCCATGACTATGAGAGAATTCCAAGTAGTAGTTGGAATGGATTGGTTAGGTTATAACCAGGCTACCATTATGTGTGGGCAAAAAGTTATACGAGTTCATACCCCAAGTGGGGAAGAACTATCTATTTATGGTGATGTCAGAAAGGGAAAATCATGTGTATGTTCAGTGTCTAGAGACCGAAAGTATTTGCAGCATGGGTATACAACTTTCTTAGCTTATGTGATAGATACGAAACTAGAAAAAAGACAGAAAAGTCTAGATGATGTGAGGGTAGTATGTGAATACCCTGATGTCTTCCCTGAAGACTTACCAAGTGTGCCACCAGACAGACAAGTTGAGTTCAGGATTATTGATTTAGTACAGGGAGCTTCATCAGTTGCTAGAGCTCCATATAGACTTGCTCCACCAGAGATGCAAGAATTGATGAAACAACTGCAGGAACTGTTAGATAAGGGGTTTATTAGACCCAGTAGTTATCCCTGGGGTGCTCCAATACTATTCGTTAAGAAGAAGGACGGTACCTTTCGTATGTGCATTGACTATTGTGAGCTTAATAAGGTGACCATCAAGAATAAATACCCGTTACCCAGAATAGATGACCTGTTTGATCAGTTACAGGGAGCATCGTGGTTTTCTAAAATTGACTTAAGGTCGGGGTACCACTAGTTAAAAATCAGAAAGGAACATATTCCTAAAACCGAATTCAGAACCCGATACGGACATTTTGAGTTCTTGGTGATGCCGTTTGGTCTTACGAATGCACCAGCAGCATTTACGGATCTGATGAACAGAGTTTGCAGACTGATGTTAGATAAATCGGTGATTGTGTTTATTGACGATATACTGATTTATTCGAAAAATCCGGAGGATCACGAAAGACATCTCAGAGAAGTTTTGGAAACATTGAGAAGAGAACGATTATATGCCAAATTCTCTAAATGTGAATTTTGGATTCAAGAAGTGCAATTTCTGGGTCATTTAATTAATCAAGATGGGATTAAAGTGGATCCTGTGAAGGTTGATGCTGTGATGAAATGGGAACCGCCAAGGAACCCTACTGAAGTCCGGAGTTTTCTGGGATTGGCAGGCTATTACCGGAGATTTATTCAGAATTCTTCCAAAACTGCTGTTCCTTTAACTCAGTTGACTAAAAAGAATGCCGAATTTATTTGGGGTAGTGAACAACAGTCTGCTTTCTCAACTCTTAAACAGAAGTTATGTGAAGCACAAGTTCTCGCTTTACTAGAAGGGGTTGAAGATATGGTAGTATATTGTGACGCTTCATATCGTGGATTGGGTTGTGTACTGATGTAGAAAGGTAGAGTTATAGCTTATGCTTCACGGTAGTTGAAGCCACATGAAAGTAACTACCCAACTCATGATTTGGAGTTAGCAGCCGTGGTTTTTGCACTCAAGATATGGAGGCATTATTTGTATGCTGTGAGATTCACTATTTATACAGATCATGAAAGTCTGAAGTATTTCAAAGATCAGAAGAATCTCAACATGAGACAGAGTCGCTGGCTAGAATTATTAAAAGATTATGATTGTGATATACTCTATCATCCAGGAAAAGCAAATGTGGTAGCTGATGCTCTAGGCAGAAAGTCAGGAATGGTGCTTATGAAGAACCAATTTCTAAAGATGACAGTTATGACGCCTGTCATTGATGTTATACGAAAAGCTCAATCAGAAGCAATCAGAGGTGAGAATCATAACTCTGAGTGAATCAAGGGGCAGATGACAAATTTTATTAAAGACAGTCGTGATGTATGGACTCGTTACGGTCGTATATGGATACCGGTTTATGGTGATGCACGTCAGACACTTCTTAATGAAGCTCGTAAGTCCAGATTCTCCATTCATCCCGGGGCTACTAAAATGTATAAGGATCTGAAGGTTGATTATTGGTGGCCAGGCATGAAACGTGATGTAGCCAGATATGTAGAAAGATGCCTTACTTGTTTGCAAGTGAAAGCTAAACACCAGAAACCTCACGGGAAATTGCAACCGTTAGAAATTCCGGTCTACAAATGGGAAAACATTATTATGGACCTGATTACCAAGTTACCTAGAACCCCACGTGGTTATGATGCTATATGGGAAATCGTAGACAGGTTAACTAAAAGTGCTCATTTATTCCCATCAAAGAGACTTATCCTTCAGAAAGGTTGGCAGATATTTATGTTAAAGAGATTGTGACTTGCCATGGTGTACTAGTTTCAATTGTGTCAGACAGAGATACCAGATTTACTTCTAGATTCTGGAGCAAATTTCATGAAGATCTTGGAACTAGATTACATCTCAGCACAACGTATCATCCAAAGCGAAAGAACTATTCAAACTCTAGAAGATATGCTGCGGGCATGTGCTATTGATTTCGGGGGAAGCTGGGATTCTTATTTGCTATTAGCAGAGTTTTCGTATAATAACAGCTATCATTCTAGTATCGGGATGCCCCCGTATGAAATGCTTTATGGTAGGAAGTGCAGAACTCCGGTATGCTGGGGTGAAGTGGGCCAGAGGGAGTTGGGCAGTACAGAAGTGGTTCAGCAAACGACAGAACAGATTCAGCTTATCAGAGATAGATTGCTAACTGCCCAGAGTAGACGGAAAAGTTATGCAGATAGACGCAGATCACCGCTTGAGTTTCAGGTGGGAGACTATGTACTGTTAAAAGTGTCGCCGTGGAAAGGCGTTATTCGATTCAGAAAGAGAGGAAAACTCGGTCCAAGGTTTATTGGACCGTTCAAGATTGTTGCACATGTGGGAAAGGTTGCTTACAAATTAGAGTCACTAGATGAACTGTCTCAGATTCATAACACCTTTCATGTATCGCATCTCATAAAATGTTTAGCAGACGAGTCTGCAATCGTACCGTTGGAAGATGTTACCATTGATGGTAGACTGAATTATGTGGAGCAACCTATAGCTATACTGGAAAGAAAGATCAAGACCCTACGTAATAAACAGATTGGAATGGTCAAAGTCCAATGGAAGCACAGGAAAGGCTCAGATTTTACTTGGGAGTCTGAACAGGAAATGATGCAGAATTATCCACAACTCTTCAACAGTTGATTTCGAGGACGAAATCAATCCAAGTGGGGAAGAGTTGTAACACCCAAGGTTCGATAGTCCTTAAATCATTATTTAATAGGAAGGGTTATACGTTTTTACAAGTTGCCTTTATGTGTTTAGACGTAAATATAAAACTAGAGGGGCTAAAACCGTCAAATTCCAACTTGATTAAGTCAGGGGGCTGTTTTGTCAATTGATGAAACTATATATATATATATATATATGCACCAACTTTGACTTAGAAGTCAAAGTTTATATGGATTTCTTCTGCAATCCACGATTCAATAGCTAGCATTAGCAACTCTCTATTTTCTTTGAAGAACACAGCAGAACTAGTGCCTTTATCAAGAGCCTAGCTAGATATCAACACAAGGTAAGATTTCAAGCTTTGTTTTTGATGTTTTTGTAAGATTAAACACATGGTTTCAATGGTGGAATCATGTTAGGTTTGTTTTATATAGTTTAGATTATGTATATCAGTTGTAGGAGGTGTAGGAAAACATCTCTAGTCGTTTTATGATGAAGTTATGGGATTTCTTGGTGAAATCCGACTGTTCTTGGCAGGAAAAGTCTGTTGGTCTGTAGTGTACACGGCCCGTGTAGTAGTTATGGTGGTCAAAGGGCCATGTAAGGTTACATGGTCGTGTAGCATAAGAGGTACACGGCCATGTAGTAGTAAAGGCGGTCATAGGGCCATGTAAGGTTACATGGTCGTGAACTATAAAAGGTACACGGCCCGTGTAGAGGTACACGGCCCGTGTAGGATGACTAGACCACACTCACCATGTTGCCAGCTTAGGTCGTGTAGCATTAATGGGACACGGCCCGTGTAGGGATACACGGCCCGTGTAGGCCCTATTTCAGATCAGAATGCCTTATGTATTATTTATGTATTGTTTATATAGGAGGTGATTGACATAATGCCTGTCTCAGTGATCTGTGAAGTATTTCATATTACAGTTATAAGGTGAGTCTTCTAGACTTTACTTCATATCAGCTGTATGTGTAGTTTCATATCAGATTGCTAACATGCTATGTTATACATGTGAATATGTAAGTGTACTGCTATGTGCAGTAAGGCTCAGATGCGGTACAGTACTGTGACCTACAATGCTGCCCTTGGCCTAGAACCAGAGGCTAGCTTTGATTACCAGACATGCGTGTATTATCTTTATGTGATTGTATACGTGTGCTTATATGATGTTATGTTTAGATTACTCACTAAGCTCTTGTAGCTTATCAGATACTGTTTTTAAAATGTTTTGCAGGATGCAACAAGGGCAAAGGCAAAGCTCCTGTTTGACTGCTTTTCAGTTTTAAACAATAAACTCTTAACGCCCGGTTGTGTAAATATTTTACTTTGACAATATACTACGTTTGTACTTAAAGGTGTATCTTTTGCTGCTAGCACAGTTGTACTATGAAAACGTTTCCGCTTTTGTCTTTTAAACCCAATATGTGGTTTTATGAAAAATATTCTACTTTTACATTATTTATTGAAATTGGGGCGTTACAGTTTTGTAAGCAGCAGATTGATACTCGTGATCACTTGTTTTTTAAGTGTTAGTTCCCTGCTTCAGTGTGGTAAATCATGAAATCTATATGTAGATTTGATCATGCTCCTAATTCTTGGTCATTTCTAACTTTATTTCTTGAGAGGTTTCAGGTGAACAAGTCTATTTGGAGTGTTATTCAAAGATTGGTTCTTGCTATTTGTGTTTACTTTATTTGGCAGGAAAAAAATCTAAGAACATTCCAAAACAAGTAAAGATCAGTGGATGATATCTGTAGATTGGTGAAGAAAGCTGTGAGGCTAAGGGTACTTGGATTGAATATTAGATAGTCAAGACAAGTCATTCTGGCTGCTAAGATATGGGATTTCAAGGTGGATCAGGGTAAAGAGGATAGAATTATAAAACTCAATGATGATGACTGACTGTATCCTTTTATTCATGGGATCCTAGGAGTGTTTGGTTTGGTTATTTTTTGTTCTTTATCTTTTGTATTGTGGGTGGAATGATGCAAATTCTTTTTGGGTTGGAGGTGTAAGGGTGGAGCAGGTAGGATTAGAGGCTGTGGTTAAGCTTTTGTTCTTATGGGGATATAAGGTGGTTTTAGTTTTACAATATTATTGCTTCCTCACATCTGTTAACCATGGTCATAGGCTAGCCTTGGGGTTTATATATAACATGTAGGAGGTTTGCATATATTCTTGTAACCATGGAGACATAATGGGGGCAATTCAAACCTTATTAGACCTGCATCATGTTTA
This sequence comes from Dittrichia graveolens, assembly GCA_038502395.1. Classification (NCBI taxonomy): domain Eukaryota; kingdom Viridiplantae; phylum Streptophyta; class Magnoliopsida; order Asterales; family Asteraceae; genus Dittrichia; species Dittrichia graveolens. The sequence continues at coordinate 58,572 of JARJIL010000008.1, forward strand.
TTGTTTTATATGTGCAGGTCCATCTTTCAAGCCCCTGAGTTTGTTCTGTTTATGTGGTCTATTGGGATTGGGGGATGTTATAAGGGTGGTGAAGGTAGGATTAGTGGCTGTGGTTATAGTTTGTTTCTCTAGAAGTATTGTGGTGGCACTTCTCACATAGTCACTTTGCTTTCTAACATCTATTAACCATAGTCATAGGCTAGATGTGGGGTTTATATATGATATGCAGGAGGTTTGCATGTTTCTTTGTAACTTTGGAGTTATAAGGGAGGCATTTCAAACACTGGTAGACTTCAGCTATGATCTTTCTCTAACATATGCAGGTCCATCTTTCAAGCCTTAGATTTTGAATTGGTTTCATAGTCTTGTGGGTGTGAGTTGGGTGGTTGTTATAAGGGTGGAGATGGTTAGAATAGTGGCTGTGGTTAAATTATTCTTCATAAGGAGTATTGTGGTAGCACATTTCACACACTCACAATGCTTACTAACATCTGTTAACCATGGTCATAGGTTAGATATGGGGTATACATATGTTATGCAGGAGGTTTGCATATTTGTTTGGCACCATGGAGGAATAAGGGGGGCATATCAAACCTGTATTGATCTGTATATTCTTCTTTGTGTTATATATGCAGGTCCTTTATTCAAGCTTCAGAATTTGTGGTTATTTATGGTTTATTTACCTGGTCTTATGGTTTGTTTGGGCATGGGTTGGGTTGGTGAACAAGGGTGGTGATGGTAGTTGTTAGGATCATGTTCAATACTTGTTTGGATTGGAATTATAAGGTAGCACTCATTTACTGCACACACACACTTTGTATTCTGTTATATGAACATGATCTTAACTTAGGATGGGTTTCTTTGTTCTATGTGTAGGAGGTCTACACTTTGATGTTTAAACTAGGGGATATAAGGTGGTGCATATTGCCTTTTGGTCTGTTTTATTGTTGCTTGTTTTTAAAAACAAATCCTTCTTTCAAGCCACAGAATTTTTGGAATTGCTTAAGGTTGTTGGATATGTTGGAAAATGGTAGAAATATATGTCAGTTACTGTTCATGCAGAACAGTAAAAGACAGAATAGGACTTGGGTTTTAAAGCTGTGTATCAATGTGATGGGTATTCTTTTTTGGAACCATGTGTTATCTTTAGGGGTTTTGCATCCTCAAAGCACCAAAGTGGAGGTTGATTGTTGGATTTATAACAGATTAGTTAAATTCTGGTTTATGACAGACTTGGAAAATGGACTTGAGTTTATTTTTAAGATAAGAGTCCTGAAGTTGTGTTTGGAATTTATTTTTGGTCAGTATTGGGATTTTGTGTGGTTTTTTGGTTGGTGGATCTGTTTATTGTTCATACAGATTGGGAATTCTATGGATATAATCCTGTTTGAAAGTGTCAATGGGAATAAGGGATGGTATTGCTGTGATAGTTACATAAATTGGATTGGGAGTGGATATGATTTGGTTTTGTTATTAAAACATGTGGTTTCCAGGTGGGTTTGGATAGTTTATTATTGGGTACTGTTGTATTGGACTTCTAGTGTGAACAATAATCTTTTTCTAAAATACAAGCTTCTTTAGTATTGCTTGGTTCTGTTCTGCTACAAGCTTGGTGGTTTATATGCTTATATTTTAAAAGCTGGAATTATCAGAAAAGGTGGTTAGGAGGTGAAGGTCTGATTCAAAATTTTGAATTGAATTTTCTACTCACACAGGATTTTATGAACAGTGATTGGCAAGCAAAATTGCAATCTGTTTTAATCTCTTGCAAGTTAGGTTCTGATTTGTAGCAAGTCTGGTGGATTATGTTTCTTATAAAATTGGTTCAGAGTGATAATTGGATAGGAGTCATATGCAACATGTGGATTTTGGATTGGAGTGGGGCTATAAATGTGTTTGTCTCCGGTGTGAACAGTAATTTCAAATTTAAATTGCAGTCTGTTTTATGCGTGAACAGTAACTGGTTTTCAACAGATTTACTTATCAGATCTGTGTTTTTGGGTGCATTGGATTAAGGTTAAGCAGGGAAAATTAGTTAAGTGGCAGTTCAAGTGGTATGTGTTACTGTGTACACAAACAACAATGTTAATAGGGAATTTGCAGGTTGAGTGTATTGTGTTCTGTTGGATTTGGTGCTTCATGCAGTGGAGTATAAAGTTATTACTTGATGCAATTGATTTTAGATTTTGGATCTATGAGATATTAAAGGGAGTTTATCATTCATACAAGACCAGTATGTGGAATGAATGTTGGATACAAGATCACAGAAACAGTATCTGTTTCCTTACAGAGTTGAAAATCAAAGTTGTATCTTTTTTGTATTGGGTTCTATTGAGGCAGATAAGGTCAAGTAAGAGGTACTGCAGGTGTTCTGTTTTTCTGCTCATGCAAGAGGGTGTTGTTTTTTATATAATGCAAATGAGTTCTGTTTTAATGATGATAGCTGCTAATGTGTACTGTTTTATTGGTGGGGTACATGGTTTTAAGTTCTTTTTTCAATTGGGGTCATCCAAGTTGATTACATGTCAATGGTTGTTGGGTGTCTTAGTATATAATTGGGTTGCTGTTCATGATTGCGCCTTGATGGTTCTTACTTATTGGTTGTTGGTTGGTAGTTGTTGGCTTATTGATTAGGTTGCTTGTGGTAGAGATGTATTGTTGTTTGAAGTTATTGCTGCTTTGGATGGGTTTAAAGTTGATCTCAAAGGTTATAAGAGCAAGAGTCATGGGAATGTGAAGATTCTATAAGATCAAGAGTTGGTGAAGCAAAGAAGAAAAGTTCAAGTTTTCATCATTTTTAAAGTTAGGAATGATTGTCATGTTTTATTTAACACTTGGTATTATATTTCTTGTATGTTTTGTGTTTATCAAGGGTTAGGTAATAGAGTTATGATTTCATTTTAGAGGTGTTCCCAAAGCATGTTTTGGGAAGCCAATTAGAAAAGAATTGTTAGGGGGGGGGGGGGGGGGGTATGCCCCCCTAATACTTTGTAATTTGGTTCTTTTTTCAATAAATTTTGCCGGGTGCCGTCCCTTTACCAAAAAAAACCCTAAACCCTAAACCCCAAACCCCAAACCCTAAACCCCAGGATTCTCATTTGGTCGATTTTTTTCTCTCTCTTCAATTTTTCTCTCTCTAAAATCCTCTCTCGCAAATTAGGGTTTTCTGGCGGCCGTTTTTGCTTTTCCAGCGAAACCCATCATTGGATCATCGCCAAACTTGGTGGAGAGGTGTGGAACCCCACCTACTTCACTAATATGGAAGCGATCATCCAATTGATCCTTCATTAATGAGAAATCGAGCAAAAAAGAAAAACTGCCAAACTAGGGTTCGGCCACCGCCGCCCTCAATTGAGGGGGATGCCGGCGGTGTTGATGGTGGAGGTGGGTATGGATTGATGGGAAATTGTCCAAGGAACACTCCTATGGTCTCAGATTCTCGATTGGATGAGCCAAAAAAAGATTTTGGTAGTGTTTCCCCCTCGGCGGCGCGCACAATCGCGACTTCGGGTATTCTTCCATCGAATTCTCCTTCGATACAGGGTGTTAAGGGGCAAGCTGTGGTGCAAAATGACCGTGGGAACGTGGGGAACAAGTCTACGGTCTCACTTTTTGATACTATTGGTAGTGGTGGTTGTGGGGTTGCGGTTTCCGGCCAACAGAACCAACAGCCGCCGCATCCTACTATTCCGGCGACTGTTTTGGATGTCCCAGGGATGGTTGGTAATCGTGGTGATGTTCCTAACACTCCTCAAAGCTCGAAAGTTGGTTTTGAACAAGGTATGGCTACTGCCCCTCCTGTTTCCCTCTCTAGAAACCTTGATTCTAGGGTTTTGCCGCTGGCCGTAGGCCATGGCGGCTGCTAAGGTGGTGGTGATGCTTGTGGGACAGGTTTCTTTGATATTACTAAGCCAATGAATTCTGAAAATCCCAAGAAGGATGCTACTTTGGGGGTTTCTCTCTCTAAAAACCCTAGTTGGGAGGTTTCTCCCACTAAAAACCCTAGTTTGGGGTCTAGGTCATTAGTGGATGGTTAAGGGGGGTCTAGTGATGGCTTTAGTCCTCCTAATGATATTGTCATTGTTCAACAAGGCCACAACTCCATGGATAGACCTAAACATGTTGGTACTTCAAAGCAGACAGGTAACTTTGTTGATACTGATGGTAACATTCATGTGCACCTGTTGTTTCTGAGTTGGGCACTCGTAGAGCTGTTATTCCAGATGATCTGATTCTAAAACTATCTGCTAAATGGTCTCTTACTTTGGCTGGGCATTTTATTGGCAGAAGGCCTTCTTTTCCCTTTGTTCAGTATCATTGCAGGCGTATGTGGAAAAAGTATGGTAGGGTTCTTATTGATGCTTCTGCTGATGTTGATTTACCTACAGATATTGATGCTATGATTTTAGGGTCTTTAAGGAAATTCAAAGTTAAATATCCTTGGAAACCTAACTGGTGCAGTCATTGTAAGGTTTTTGGGCATGATTTTATTCATTGTCAGGTCAGGCCTAAATCTGTAGACGAAATGGAGCAGGGTAATGGTAATACTTCTATTTTCCAGCAGGGTGAGTCTTCTAAGCCTAAGGATGATGGTTTTAATACCCTAAACGGAGAAACAGAGGTCAGAAACGTCCTCAGGTATCTAATTTTAAAGTGGGATCTTCTAAACCTTCTTTCTGACCAGGGCCTGCTAAGGCTACTCAGAGGTATGTTCCAAAAGTCTCTAAGCCTACTATTGATCCCTCTAATAAAGGTAAAGGTGTGTTGGTGGATTCTACTGAGTTTATCCATGAGGTGGTTCATGAGACCCCAAAGCAGCTGTTTAAACCTCCAGTTACTAGTAATAAATTTGATGTCCTAAACTTTGCTAATGATGAGGAGTACCTGAGTGTTGATGACAAGCAGTGGGCTGTGGATAAGACTGAGATTGATGAGCTTGTGTCTTCTAAGGCTAAACCTAAGCCTAAAATTGTGAATAAGTGGACTGATAAAAAGATGCAATACTTCATTGATCAGTGGATAGCTACATATGGTGCTGATGATAAAGGCTTGCCGTCTGGTCTGTCTTTTGTGGATGATTCTTCATCTTCTGACTCTGCTACTGTAACACCATAAATCTCAAGCCATTTTTTTTAAAATGTTGTGGCAGCATTTTCTAATCCCATTAAATTAAACATTCACAAAGTACAAAGTACTCTTTACAAAATACAACGTCAACTTGTGTTACAAAAGATTTATAAAACATGGCTCGTCTCTTCTCAAACACAATATCAGAGCATTGGTCAAATTTCCCTTTCCACAAACAAAGATAAACAGCAAATCACACAATCCTGCAAAAAGCAATCAACCGTGGGGAATTAGCACAAAGCTAAGTGAATGGAAGCAACAAACAAGCTAATAACAACAATTGAACCTCTGAGCAACAATCACCAACAATCCGTCAATTCAACAATCTCTCAAATCCCGAGGACCGGCGGTTCTGCCGAACCTACAACCAATGCCAGCCAAAGCAAAGGTTTACCGATAGCTCTCTGCCGATCGGCACAGTGAAATTCCCCTCTGATACAATGCATGCACCAGGAGGACTACCACTGCTCAACCAATCGCAGACGAGCCCAGCTTTTTCAACAGCAGCTGACCCCAACCAGCCCTTTCACAGAATCTGATCTCTACCAACTCGTTACAATAGCAGTTGGTTCTCAAACAATCCTAGATACACAATCAATCACGAACGCAAACATAACTCTATCACATGTAACACGTATACGAACATATAATTCTTGGTCAACAATTACCACTCTAACAGTCTACATGGCATATTAAAATAAAACAATCTTCGCATACTAGACTCAATAGTCTATAATCACATATCAGAAACAACCCATCATTGCATATCAACATTCCTCAAATGAATCAATTCATAACATTACCACCATTACTACCCATGAGTAAACTTCCACTCACCTCAGTCCTCAATCTCGTTTGCTTAGTTATCTAATATCACCGGGTCTTCGTAGTTCCTGAGAACACAACAAACTGAAATCAATCTCGATTATAAATATATATCCACATATATTTATATTAATCATAATCACATTCACTATGTTAGAATCACACATAAATAAACATATAACAAGCTACACCATCGAACTAATGACAAACTCTTTAAAATCTGAAAATCGCTTGGACGCGTCGCGTCCAACATCCCGACGCGTCGCGTCGCCAAAAAGTATCGGATTTCAATCAAAATCCAAATCTCAAGCATCGGATTTGAGGTCTCGGATTCTCAAACATCGGATTTCAACATGTCGGTTTCAAAGAGTCGGATTTCTTAACTTTCGGTTTCACTTTTATCGGATTTCAATGGACGCGTCGCGTCCCTTACTTGGACGCGTCGCGTCGCGTCGACACTTGCAACATTTCTTCTTCTTCTTCAAGATTCTGCCGACTTTGACTTTCAAAAATCACCATAACCAGATATCTAAACTTACCGAAACTCATATAAAACATGTTTAAACTTCATATTACACATATACAAGCATCATAAACTCATGAAATCTGATTATAACCAACAATCCAACAATTCCCACATGTCAAGTTAAGCTTCTAAAAGCTTCATATGAACATCAATGGTGTTTCTCACTAAACACATGAAAAAACAATCAAAAACATAACTAGATAATTAGTAACACATAAGAATCATAAACTAACCTTTGGTTTGATTTATCAATTATCAAATTTCCACTTTCAATATTCAAGTTTCTTCTTTTCTTTCTTGTTCTTCTTTCTTCCAGGAAAACACACACACACACACTTTTCTTTCTTTTCACATAATAGGCAAATGTCATCAGACAGTCATATACTCACACACACATGTGTACCTTCATAAAAATCTTCACAAACATGAGGTGTCCTCTCTCTTTCTTTCTTTTTTGTAAAAAACATTAACCATACATACCAACATACATACATACTCACATACATACCATTAATTTACAAACTTCATGTTACTTCCAGTATTCACATTAATTCTCAACTATTTACATTTTCAAATAACAAGATATTCTTATTTTTATCTAGATATCATCACACAATAATCTTTCTCAATTAATTAACTTAACACACAATCGGGGTATTTTCTACAACCCTTGTACCAAACTCAATCTTATTTAATCATAAATGCATACGATATCAAATACTCGTTTAATCACATAATTAATCTTTAAATACGCATATACAACACATTCCAACTTACCATTTGATGTCCTAAACTTTGGCCTTGTTTCCGAGTTGTTTCTTATGATTCTAGGCTTTGATAGTTTTCCTTTGTGGTTTTAGGCTAGGTTTTTCCTTGTGTGCTACTCTAGTTCCCTATATATATGCTCTGGGGTTCTAGAGTATGCCTGTTTGTATTCGTTCATTCTTTTTATTAATAAATCTCGCCAAGGGGTTCCCCCCTTAATAGTAAACCCTAAACCTTAAACCCTAAACCCTAAACACTAACCCTAAACCCTAAACTCTAAACCCTAAAACCAGGGGTGGTTGGTGATCGTGGCGATGTTCCTAACACTCCTCAATGCTCAAAAGTTGGTTTTAATCAAGGTATGGCTGCTGCCTCCCCTGTTTCTCTCTCTAAAAACCCTAATTTTAGGGTTTTGCCGCCGGCCGGGGGCCATGGCAGGGGCCAGGGTGGTGGTGATACTTGTGGGACTAGTTTCTTTGATGTTACTAATCCTATGGGTCCTGAAAATCCCAAGATGGGTACTACTTTGGAGGTTTCTCACTCTATAAACCCTAATTTGGAGGTTTATCACTCTATAAGCCCTAATCTGGGGTGAAGGTCTTTGGTGGATGTTCAAGGGGGATCTGGTGGTGACTTTAGTCTTCCAAATGATATTGACATTGTTGACAAAGACCCCAAGTCCATGGATAGGCCTAAACATGTTGATAATTCAAAGTAGACAGGTAACTTTGTTGATGCTGATGGTAATATACATGTGCATTATGATGATGGTGAGAAAGTGGATCATACTCCAACTACTTTTGCCGAGCTCCTTAAATAGGCTTCTAATTTGTAGAGAGGTAAAGGTAAGCTAACTTATTACCCTCCTATAGTTTCTGAATTGGGCACTCGTAGAGCTGTTATACCTGATGATCTGATTCTCAAACAATCTGCTGAATGGTCGCTTACTTTGGCTGGGCATTTTATTAGTAGGAGGCCATCTTTTCCTTTTGTTTAGTATCATTGCAGGCGTATGTGGAAAAAGTATGGTCTTTCTGATGTTCTTCTCAATCATTAGGGTTTCTTCTTCTTTAAGTTCAATTCTGATCTGGGTATGAACTTTGTTTTTTAGAATGGGCCTTGGTTGTTTAATGGTATGCCTATATTTATTCAAAAGTGGCAACCTGGTCTTAGCTTCTCTAAGCCTAAGCCCAAGTCTGTTCCTTTATGGGTTAATAATTATGGTTTGCCTCTAGATGTCTAGGATTATGATATCATCAGCTATATTGTTAGTGTTATTGGTCTTCCTATTTCTGTGGACAGATATACTGCTGATATGTGTGAAACAAAGGTTGGCAGGGTGAAATTTGCAAGGGTTCTTATTGATGCTTCTGCTGATGTTGATTTACCTACAGAAATTGATGCTCTGATTTTGGGGTCGGGGAGATAATCACTTCAGCCTAATAAGTAACTCCGCCTATCCTAAAACATAGAATTTGATGATAACCAAACCCTACATTCAGTATGACTTAGAGAGATATCAAACATGTGTTGTTTGGATCAGATTCCGGTGAATATGCTAAGTGTGGGACCATCAGCTGAGTATCAGCTCCTACTCAAAGTATCAGCCAAGGGACATCAGCTGGAGTATCAGATGAAGAAAACAAGTGAAGAAGACCATCAGCTGAGGAAAGTGATCTATCAGCTGAGTGAAGATATTCGATCAGCTAAGTGCCTACACCATCAGCCAAGCAAGGACTTTGCTCAGCTACAACATCAGCTGAGTGAACATTGGATAAGCTAAGGCCAAGAGCATCAGCTTAGTAAGTCATTTCTAACATAAGTCATATTCCTACATAAGCTGATGTATTTAAATGATCAGCTGAGCATTCTTGATCAACTAATCATATCAATACATAAGCTTATGTCCTCCTAAGATAACTATTGATCAACTGAGCATCCATATGATCAGCTGAGCAATATGTATCAACTGAGTCTTAGCAAAAATTGATCAACTGATATATATCTTGTCAACTGAGTAGTGAAATTTAAAGTTCCTAGTACTTTCTGTTAGCTGAGTCGAGCAAAATGTCAAATCTGCTCTATCTTTTAGATTGTAGATGTCATATGTAAAAGGCAGAACATGTGTTGTTCTATTATGCCTTAGATCTTTGTTTGTAAAAGTAAAAAGAATTTTTTGGATCAAGTATGAGAAAAAAAGGTTTGATCTTATCCTCTGGAAAAGGAGAAAGATACCTCAAATAGACGAAGATCTCGAAGATTTATTTCAACAACTAAGTATGGCTGGCAATCCCATACTTGGTAAAGTCAAATCAAACAGAAGCATGGCTGTTGTTTAAAGTACAAACATGGAAAGGGAAAGAAAGTTCTACACTACAGAAGATATGGGTTTTAATATTTTATATTGTGCGTGGATCGCACTATTTCAGAAAAGTACAATTACTTTTATCAAACAGTTGATTAAAGTAACTTTACTTTTCACCCACTACCTTTACAATTAAAATATTATATTTCCACATACTCCTTGTCTCCTTCCTTCATACAACCGGATACGCCAAGACTTCTATAAATATACATGCATGGTGGACATGCAAAGCGGTGAAGCTTCTACACAACACAAAACAATCTCATTAGTTGAGATAAATTCGTAGAGTTTAAAGCATTGTGTAGAACCAAACTTGTTCATGTGTTGAACATTCTTTATGCATTAGTTGTTTTAGAGTTAGCTTGTCTATGTGTTAGACAAATTGATTGCCACCTTTTATTCTACTTAGAAATTCTTCTTCTACTACATGTAATTCTTGATTCATAATTAATAAGAATTATATAAAAGTATAATGGTGTGTCTTTAAATTTTTAAAAGCTAAAGTTTGTATTCAACTCCCCCCTTCTACAAATATTTGTTGTTGCGTACTCAATCTGGGACTAACATTAAGGAAATTCAAAGTTGAATATCCCTGGAAACCCAACAGGTGCAGTCATTGTAAGGTGTTTGGGCATAATTTTATCCATTGTCAGGTCAGGCCTAAATCTGCAGAGGAAATAGAGCAGGGTCAGGGTAATACTTCTACTTTTTAGCAGGTGAGTCTTCTAAGCCTAAGAATGGTGGGTTTCAATACCCTAAATGGAGAAACAGAGGTCAGAAACGTCCACGGGTTCTACTTTTAAAGTAGGTTCCACTAAACCTTCTTTTAGACTAGGGCCTGCTAAGGCTACTCAGAGGTATGTTCCTAAAGTCTCTAAGCCTACTATTGATCCTTTTGATAAAGGGAAAGGTGTGTAGGTGGATTCTACTGAGTTTATTCCTGAGGTGGTTCATGAGTCCCCCAGATCAGATATCTAAACCCCTAGCAACTAGTAATAAATTTGATATTCTAAGCTTTGCTAATGATGAGGACTACGTGGTTGGTGATGAAAAACAGTGGGGTGTGGATAAGGCTGAGATTGATGAGCTTGTGTCTTCTAAGGCTAGACCTAAGCCTAAAATCATGAATAAGTGGCCTGATAAAAGAAGCAATACTTCATTTATCAGTGGATAGTTACATATGGTGCTGATGATAAAGGCTTGCCTTGTGGTTTGTCTTTTGCGGATGATTCTTCATCTTCTGACTCTACTGCTGATAATGAGGATGATGATGAGGCTGAGGAGGAGGAGGGGTATTCTTCGGTAATGATGTGGATTCTGACCATACTCCTGCTGCTCAGTTCATGAAGGATGATGCTAGACCACAGACTCCCGATGCTAGCTCTTAGAATTCTGATGCTTGATTCTTTTTTTGTTGATGTATAGATTTCTTTGGCCGTGTTGCCAAGTTGTTTCTTATGATTCTAGGCTTTGATAGTTTTTCTTTTGTGGTTTTAGGCTGGGTTTTTCCCTTGTGTGCTGCTCTAGTTCCCTATACATATGCTCTGGGGTTATATAGAGTATGCTTGTTTGTATTCTTTCATTCTTTTTATTAATAAATTTCACAGAGGGGTTCCCCACTTAACAATAAACCCTAAACCCAAAAACCCTAAACCCTAGGATTCTTCATTTGGTCGAAATTTTTCTCTCTCGTCGATTTTTCTCTCTCTAAAATTCTCTCTCTGCAGATTTAGGGTTTTCCGGCAAGTCTTTTTGATTTTCCGGTGAACTCCACCGTTGGATCACCACCATACTTGGTGGGGGGTGTAGAATCCCACTCTCTACACATCTATGGAGCCTGATCGGCCTCCCGATCCCCCAATGACCAAAAATCGAGCAAAAAAGAAAACAGGGGCGGCTAGGGTTTCGGCCGCCGTTTTGCAAATTTCCGCCGCCTCCGTCGGAGTTAAAGGGGGTGGCACACATAGACAGACTCCTATGAATGTGGGGAACAAGCCTATGGAGCAAATTGTCCGAGGGTATGTTTGGAAAAAAGATTTGGGGGGGGGGGTAAACCCCTCGGCGGCGCAAACAGTCCCAACTGCGGGACTTGTTTCTTCAAATTCTCCTTCGATACAAGGCTTTAATGGGCAAGGTTTGGTGCATAAGACTCGTGAGGGTGTTGGGAATGTACCTATGGTCTCAATTTTTGAAACTCCGACAGTGGAGGCCGTGTGGTTGAGTTTTCCGATCGACAGATACAACAGCCGCTGCAAAACCCTAATCCGTCGACTGTTTTGGATGGCCCATGGGTGGATGGTGGTCGTGATGATGTCCATAGCACTCCTCAATTCTCGAAAGTGAGTTTCAAGCAAGGTATGGTTGCTGCCTCCCCTGTTTATCTCTCTAAAAACCCTAATTCTAGGGTTCCGCTGCCGGCCGACGGCCATGGCGGTGGTCAGGGTGGTGGTGATGGTGGTGGGACTGGTTTTTTTTTATGTTACAGCCCTGTGGTGCCTAGTAGCCCTAGTATCCGGAAGGTGGGTAATGATTTGCTTGTTTCTCACACTAAAAACCCTAATCTGCATTCTTATTCTCTAGGGCATATTTTGGGATCTCATGATGGGAATGTTGGTGGTTCTTGTATTAATGATAGACCCTCTAATGATGAATTGGTGCATGCTACTGTCATTGTTGAACAAAATCACCAAAACTTGGATAGGCCACAACATGTTAATAATGCAAAACAAATGGGTAACTTTGTTGATAATACTAGGAATATTCATGTGTACTATGATGAGGGTGAGAGGGTGGAACACACCCCAACCACCTTTGCTGAGCTATTGAAACAGGCTTCTAATCTTCAGAGAGGTAAGGGTAAGCTCACTTATTACCCTCCAGTGGTTTCTGAGTTAGGAACTCGTAGAGCTATTATTCCAAATGACCTGATCCTTAAACAGTCTGTTGAATGGTCTCTTACTTTGGCTGGGCATTTTATTGGTAGGAGACCATATTTTCCCTTTGTTTAGTATCATAGCAGACGTATGTGGAAAAAGTATGGTCTCTCTGATGTAATTCTTAATGATCAGGGTTTCTTTTTCTTTAAATTCACTTCTGATTTGGGTATGAATTTTGTTTTTGAGAATGGGCCATGGTTGTTTAATGGTATGCCTATTATTATTCAAAAGTGGCAACCTAGTCTTAGTTTCTCAAAGTCTGAACCTAAATTTGTTCCGTTATGGGTGAATATTTATGGTTTGCCTTTGGATGTTTGGGATTATGATATCATCAGTTATATTGTTAGTGTTCTTGGAGTTCCTATTTCTGTGGATAGATATACTGCCGATATGTGTGAAACAAAGGTAGGCAGAGTGAAATTTGCCAGGTTCCTTATTGAAGTTGCTGCTGATGTTGATTTACCTACAGAAATTGATGCTATGATTTTGGGGTCTTTAAGGAAATTCCAAGTTGAATATCCTCGGAAACCTAACAGGTGCAGTCATTGTCAGTTCTTTGGGCATGATTTTATTCATTGACAGGTCAGGCCTACATCTGCAGAGGAAATGGAGCAGGGTAAAGGTAATACTTCTACTTTTGAGCAGGGTGAGTCTTCTAAGCCTAAGGATGATGGGTTTCAATACCCTAAACATCAAAACTGAGGTCAGAAACGTCCACAGGTTTCGACTTTTAAAGTGGCTCCCTCTAAACCTACTTTCAGACTGGGACCTCCTAAGACTACTTAGAGGTATGTGCCTAAAATCTCTAAGCCTACTATTGATCCTTCTGATAAAGGGAAAGGTGTGTTGGTGGATCCTACTGAGTTTATTCCTGAGGTGGTTCATGAGACCCCCCAGATCAAATATCTAAACCCCCGGCTACTAGTAACAAATTTGATATCCTGAACTTTGCTAATGATGAGGAGTACCCGGTTGTTGATGAAAAATAGTGGGCTATGGATAAGGCTGAGATTGATGAGCTTGTGTCTTCTAAGGCTAGACCTAAGCCTAAAGTTATGAATAAGTGGCCTGATAGAAAGATGCAATACTTTATAAATCAGTGGATAGTTACATATGGTGCTGATGATAAAGGCTTGCCTTGTGGTTTGTCTTTTGCTGATGATTCTTCATCTTTTGACTCTGCTGCTGATAGTGAGGATGATGATGAGGTTGAGGATGAGGAAGGGTATTCTTCTAGTAATGATGTGGATTCTGATCATACTCCAGCTGCTCAATTCATGAAGGATGATGTCAGATATCAGAGTCCCGATGCTAGATCTCTGAGTTCTGATGCTTGATGCTTTTTATTTTTGGTTGTATAGATTTCTTTGGCCTTGTTGCAAAGTTGTTTCTTATGTTTCTAGGCTCTGATAGGTTTTCTTTGTGGTTTTAGGTTGGGTTTTTCCCTTGTGTGCTGCTCTAGTTCCCTATATATATGCTCTGGGGGTTCTAGAGTATGCTTATTTGTATTCTTTTATTCTTTTCTAATAAATTTTGCTAGAGGGATCCCCCCTTTATCTAATATTGTTGATAATGTTGTAAAAGTTGGGTTGGATAAGAGAGATGTTTTTGATGAGTTGGCTGATAAGAAAAAAAGAGAGAGAATTGAGAAATTGAATGCTAGAATTGCTGAATTGGCTAGGGAAAGGGATGGAATGGGTTGTGATATGGGTGTTAACATCAACTTGGTTGCTAGAAATGATCATATAGTTGATGGTAAATGTGAAGGAAAAGTTCAAGGCATTGATAGTGTTAGTATTGAAGATATTCAAGATATATATGGTGATATGGATATGGATAAAATTCAAGTTGAAAGTGAGAGTGTGCAGGTGATGAATGATGTGGGTAACAAAGATGATGATATTAAGGATGGAGGCAATGGTAGTAAGTATGTGAATGCTTGGGATAAAAACAAGAATGGCGGTGCCACTCTTGCAGATGTGTTAAAGAAGAGCAATGCAGATCAAGAATTCAAGATGGAGTATATTCCACCAATCAAAACTGTGGAAGGCAAAAGGAGAGTTATGATGTCACAAGAAGATCTTAACTATGGAAAATATAACTTTTCTCTCTTGTTGTATGGCTATTTTGTAGGTACATCTATGGACTACTTCGAGGTTAATGCAAGTCTTAACAAGATGTGGAGGGTTCATGATTTGGCTGGAGTTACAAAGAATGGTGCAGGAATCTACTTCTTCAAGTTTAAAAGTGAAAAAGGAATGAATTCTGTGTTAGAGAATGGAACATGGTTAGTGGATAATGTGCCTTTGGTGGTGAACAAGTGGGAACCAGGGATTTGTTTACAAAAGATTGAGCCATCTAAGGTTTCTATCTAGGTTTGTGTGCATAATGTCCCTCTAGAAATGTGGTCTGCTGATGGTATTGGTAAAATAGTGAGTGGAATTGGAAGGCCTTGGCAAGTTGACAAGATGACTAAAGATAGATGTTTGAACAGAACAGGTAGAATGGGTTATGATAGGGCTTTGGTGGAAGTGGATGCCGCTGATGAATTACCTAATGAAGTTGAGTCGGTGTATCCTGAGATTGATCCTAATCGGGGCAAGGTGACTACATTGGAGGTATCTTATCAATGGAAACCTCCTTTGTGTACTTTCTGTAAAGTATTTGGTCACTCTTTGAAGATATGCAAAGTTAGGCCAAAAACAGAAGATGAGATAGCTGCACAAGTTCTAAAAGAAGCTTTGAAAGTTACAAGTGAAATAGCTGTTGATGATGGTGATGGATTTCAAGTTGTGGGAAAGAATAATAAGGTGGTGAAAGACAAAGAGAAAGTGCAACCTACAAGGCAAGGATATGGGAGGTTTCAATTTCAAAATAGATACCAAAGAAATGATGAAAATCTGAATAGGAAAAGTGTTTTTACTAGATTAAACACTAATGGCCAGCAAAGTCAAGTTAGAGAAAATCAGAAAAATAATCAATTTCAGAGGAATTTTCAAGGAAAACAGCTAAGTGGTGATAAAGGGCAAGGTAAGGAGAACAAGGGGCAGCAAAGATATCAGGTGAAAAACAATGGTTTGAAGCAAAATCAGAGTGGTCAAAGTAAGCCAAAGGGTACTACAATTTGGGGTAATGTTAGATATATTCCAGAGAATCATGTCCAAGATGAGTTGGGGTTGCATGGGAAAGGTAAAGACAAGTTAGAGAAGCAAGTTAAAAGTGTTGAAAAAGAGGAAGTTTCTACTTCAAACAAGTTTGATGTTCTTGAAGATGATGGAAATTTGTTTGATGATGGGTGGGATGATAGATATGAGATTTATAAGAATCAAAGAGAGGAGGTTGTCAAGTTCTTGGAAGCTAAGCAATATCCAGATGATAATTTGTTAAAGTCCTGGGCTAAGGGACAGATTGATTTATTCATTGACTTGTGTCCTTCATATGACCTTGATCCTAGTTTCTTGTTAGATGATGTTGAATCAGATAACAATGGAAATGGTCAGTTTATGAAGGATGATGATTTTGATGATTTTGGTGAGAAACATGGTTGTGAGGGGGCTTCATCTTCAAAGGTTGTTAAATGATGATGAAGACAATTGCTTGGAATATTAGAGGTCTTAATAAGGCTTCTAATCAGAATGAAGTGATTAAGTTGATTCAAGAGCAAGGTGTTTCTATTTGTGGTGTGTTAGAAACTCATGTCAAGTCTAAAAACCTTAACAAAATTTGTAATAAGGTGTTTGGTGCTTGGGATTGGGTTTCTAATGCTCCTAGCTGTGTTGGTGGTACTAGAATTATTGTTGCTTGGGATTCTAGTACTGCTAGGGTTATGGTTTTGGAGCAGCATGCTTAGGTGATTCATTCCTATATTGAGCCTGTTAGTGGTGGTAAAGGGTATTTTTGCTCTTTTGTCTATGCTCACCACAAGTTGCAAGGTAGAAGTCAGATGTGGAAGAATTTGTTGATGTATAGTAAAACTGTGAGAAATAAGCCTTGGGTCTTGCTTGGGGATTTCAACTCTACTATGGATCCTGATGAGGTTTCTGCTGGTTCTTCTTTTTTGACTAAAAGTATGATTGATATGAATGAGTGTGTTTCTAAGATTGAGGTTGATGATTTGTGTAGTTCGGGGTTGAGATTTGCTTGGAGGAAAAATGCAAATGTGCAAGATGGGTTACTTAAGAAGCTTGATAGGATTATGGGAAACTATACTTTTATGAATGATTTTCCTAATTCTAATGCTCAGTTCTTGCCTTTTCTATCATCTGATCACAGTCCTTGTGTTTTATGCATGCCTAGTCTCAAGAGAGCTAATCCTAAGCCTTTTAAATTTGCTAACTTCTTAGTTAGGAAGGAGGAGTTCATTCCTACTATTAAAAGGCATTGGAACAAGGATTTGAATGGTTATGAGATGTTTAAGGTGGTTTCAAACTTGAAGGCTATCAAAAAGCCTTTAAGAGCTCTTAATCTCAAACAGGGAAATTTGTTCCAGAATGTTGTGAGGTTAAGGACAGAGTTGAAGGGGATTCAAGCTGCAATTGTTGAGAGTCCTCATGATAGGGAGTTGAGAGCTCAGGAAGGGGTTTGTCTTAAGGCTTATAATGATGATGTGGTGGATGAGGAATTGTTTTTGAAGCAGAAAGCCAAGATTGAATGGCTGAAGGAGGGTGATCATAATTCTAAATATTTTCACAAAGATGTTAGAGGAAGGATTAATAGAAGTAGAATTGAGATGGTCAATGATATGGATGGCAGAAGCTTTCATGGGAATGAAGTTGCTGATCAGTTCATTGCTCATTTCAAGAAAATGCTTGGAACTTCTGTTGTTACTAACCCTATTTCTAACCCTGATGATTTGTTTTGCAGGAAATTATCTCAAGAGAGTGTTGATTATATGGTGAGGCCTGTGACAGATGATGAAGTCAAGCTGGCCATGTTTGATATTGGTGATGATAAAGCTCCAGGTCCTGATGGTTATTCATCTAAGTTTTTCAAGTCTGCTTGGAGGATCATTGCTGATGATATTTGCAAGGCTGTGAAGCAGTTCTTTGAATATGGTAGCTTGTTGAAGGAAGTGAATGCTACTAGCATTGCTCTAGTGCCTAAAGTCAAAGCTCCTCTGAAAGTTTCTGATTATAGACCTATTGCTTGCTGTAATGTGATCTACAAGTGTATCAGTAAGGTTATCACTAATAGGATTAAGGGTTCTTTAGACACCTTGGTTGATGAGAATCAAAGTGCCTTTATACCTGGTAGACAAATTAGTGATAATATCTTACTATCTCAGGAGCTTATGAGGAATTATCATAGAAATAGAGGTCCACCCAAATGTTCTTTTAAAGTGGATATTCAAAAAGCTTATGACACTGTGGAGTGGAATTTCTTAGGAAATTGTTTGAGATGGTATGGGTTTCATCCGTGTATGGTTCATTGGATTATGGAGTGTATTACCTCTCCAGCTTTCATGATCTGCATCAATGGGGAGCATAAAGTTTATTTTCAGGGTAAGAGAAGTTTGAGGCACGGAGATCCTATGTCACCCTACCTGTTTACTTTGGTGATGGAGGTTCTCAATCTGATGTTGAAGAGACAGATTAGTAATGATGGAGGGTTTAAATATCATTGGAGATGCAAAGAGTTGAAGATAACTCACCTTTGTTTTGCAGATGACCTTCTATTATTCAGTAATGGAGATAGTCATTCGGTTGTTGTTATTAAGAGGGCTTTGGATGAGTTTAGTGTTGTTTCTGGTTTGGTTTCTAGTATGGAAAAGAGCACCACTTTCTTTGGCAATGTCAAACCACATACTAGTGCTAATATTTCAGCTATTTTGCCCTTTAATGTGGGTGTTCTTCCTATTAGGTATCTCGGTGTGCCATTGATTTCTACTAGACTTTATCAAAAAGACTGTAGCTGTCTAATTTATAGAGTTAAGAAGAGATTGCTAGATTGGAAGAATAAATCTTTATCTTTTGCCGGTAGATTGCACTTAATCCAATCTATGTTAAGTTCTATGCAGGTTTATTGGGCTTCTGTCTTTGTTTTGCCCAAAAGGATTTCTAATGATATTGAGAGGCTTTTGAGAGGGTTTTTGTGGTGACATGGGGAGTTAAAGAAAGGTAAAGCTAAGGTTAGATGGGAAGACCTATGTGTTGCTAAATGCCAAGGTGGTTTAGGGTTAAAATTACTTCATTCTTGGAATGTAGTTTTAATTTCTAAGCACATTTGGAATATAGTAACTAATAAGGATTCTTTATGGGTGAGATGGCTGAAGGATACTAGAATGAAGGATAGGAATTTCTGGTCATTACTTGTGCCTGGTAATGCTTGTTGGAGTTAGAGAAATATTTTGAAAAATAGGGATTTGGTGAGGCATAACATTATTAGCAGAATTGGTAATGGTGGTTCTACTTCAGCTTGGTTTGATAACAGGCATCATATGGGCCCTTTATGTAATTTTATTACTTATAGGGATTTATATGAAGCTGGTATTAGTACTAATGCTTGTGTTGTTGATATTGTGCAGGGTGATAATTGGAAGATTCCTGATGAGTGGCTGAGCAAGTTTCCTTTCATTTTTGAAGTCCAGCCTCCTGTTATTAGAGAGTATGCTCAAGATAGAATGGTTTGGAGATCCTTGACTGGGAGATTCATTCCTTACTCAGTTTTAGAGGCTTGGAATGTTCTTAGGGAAGCAAGACCTGAGGTTACCTGGAGCAAGTGGGTTTGGTTTAGTCAAAACATTCCCAGACATGCCTTCATTTTATGTTAGTGTTTAAGGGAAAGTTAAAGACTCAAGACAAGTTCTCCTTAGAAGCTATGACTGATGATTTGAAGTGTGTGTTCTGTAAGCAGCAAATTGATACTCATGACCACTTATTTTTGGAGTGTCAGTTCACTGCTGCAGTTTGGGAAATCATGAAGTCTATGTGTAGATTTGATTATGCTCCTAATCTTGGTCACTTCTTGCATTATTTCTTAAAAGGTTGCATGTGAACAAGTCAATTTGGAGTGTTATCCAGAGGTTGGTTCTTAAAAGGTTGCAGTGCTTGGATTGAATATCAGACAATCAAGACAGACTATGTTGGCTGCTGAGATATGGGATTTCAAGGTGGATCAGGGAAGAGAAAATAGAAGTGCAAGTGATGACTGATTGTATCCTTTTATTCATGGGGTCTTGGGGGTTTTTAGTTTGGTTATGTTTTGTTCTGTATTTGCTGTTACTATTATACTATTTTGGTTTTGTTCTTGGAGTTTTATTTGGTTGCAGGCTAAAATGGGAGATGCCAAGCTGTTTGGCCATGATCTGTTTTGGTCTCTGTTTAATTTTATGCAGCTGGATAATATTTTCCATGAACATGGCTTTTTTAGTATGAATGGTGTTATGCTGGGATTGGTTTGGGAGAATGTTATAAGGGTGGTGAAGGTAGGTTTAGTGGTTGTGGTTATATTTTTATTCACAAGGAGTTTTGTGGTGGCACTTCTCACACACTCACTTTGTTGTCTATCATTTTTTAACCATGGTCATAGGCTAGAATGGGGGTTTGTGTATATTATGCAAGAGGTTTGCATATTTCCTTGTCACTATGGAGTTATAAGGGGGGCATTTCAAACCTTAGTAGACCTGTACTATGATCTTTATCTAACATATGTAGGTCCATCTTACAAGCATCAGATTTTGGTCTGGTATTATAGTTTTATGGGATTGGGTTGGGTGGGAGTTATAAGGGTGGAGATGGCTAGAATAGTGGCTGTGGTTACATTGTTATTCATAAGGAGCATTGTGGTGGCACATTTCACACACTCACTTTGCTTTCTAACATCTGGTAACCATGGTCATAGGCTAGATGTGGGGTTTGTATCTGATATGCAGGAGGTTTGCATGTTTATTTGTAACCATGGAGGAATAAGGGGGGCATATCAAACCCTGGTAGGCCTGTATTATGATCTTTCTCTAACATATGCAGGTCCATCTTTCAAGACTCGGATTTTGTTTTGGTTATATAGAATTGTGGGCATGGGTTGGGTGGTTGTTATAAGGGTGGAGATGGTTAGAATAGTGGCTGTGGTTATAATTTTATTCATGAGGAGTATTGTGGTGGCACATTTCACACACTCACATTGCTTTCTAACATCTGTTAACCATGGTCATAGGCTAGATGTGGGGTTTTTATCTGACATGCAGGAGGTTTGCATGTTTATTTGTAACCATGGAGGAATAAGGGGGGCATATCAAGCCTATTTTGATCTGTATATTTTTCTTTGTGTTATATATGCAGGTCCTTTATTCAAGCTCCAGAACTTGTGGTTTCTGATGGTTTTATCTTATATTTGGATGGGTCATATGGGTATGGGTTGGGTTCGTGAGACAAGGGTGGTGATGGTTGTTAAAGTCATGATCAATGCTTGTTTTGTTTGGAGTTATAAGGTGGCACTTGGTTGTTGCACACACTCACCTTGCTTTCTGAAATATGATCATGATTATAACATAGGATGGGTGTGTTTGCTCTGTGTGCAGGAGTTTTGCACTTTGTTTTTCATACCAGGGGTTATAAGGTGGATTATTAAGCCTTGTGGTCTGTTATTTGTTTTTTTGGTTTTAATAACAGATCCTTTTTTGAAGCCTCAGAATTTGTTTGGTCTTCAATGGTTTATTAAATGGCAATTTAGTATTGGGGTGTGGTTGTTGTTGTTATATGTGAACAGTAACTGCAATTTAATTTTTTTAATTTGTGATCTGGAGTGGATGGTCAAAGATGGTTTATGGCTTTTATGTGAACAGTGTATGCAATTGCAATTTAAAAGAGTAGACTGTCAGTAACTGTTCACGCTGAACAGTAACAAACAGTGTGGGCCTTGCTGTTCTGTGCTTTGGATTCTTAAGTGTAGAAGTTGGGGTGTTAAAGTTGGTTATTTGCTGGATTTTTAGCCCATTTTGGCTGCTGTTACATTGGTTGTTTGATATGAGCTGTAAATTGAAATCAAGACTGCAGGTTATGGTTCATTTTGGGGGTATTCTGTTGGATGTTGCTAGAATTATTTTATATAAAACTTGCTGGTATTTTTATGAGATGTCATTGGTTCTTTGGGGGATTTATGTCTCATTTTGGTTACTGTTTTATTGGCTGCTTCAATGGAACAGTATAATCATACTAAATGGACAGTCAGATTTAACATATGTTGTGTTTAAACTGGTCTATGGGGCCTGGAATAGGAAGGTGGATAGCAAGTGCTTATGGTTATGGGTCCAATGGAGCTTGGCTTTGGGTATAAAACATGTGGAGGTCAAGTGGTTATGGTTACTCTGTGTTGGGGTCCTGTTTTATTGGGTTTATAGGGTGAACAGTAAGTCTAAATCTCAAATGTTGGTTGTTTTAGTTCCATATAAGTTAAGTTGTGGTTTAAATCATGTTTGGTGGCTGCAATTCACTATAAAATGGATTTCTAGCATGGTTTTGAGAACTAAGCATGTGGATAATAGGAGTGATTGGTTATTCTGTGTTTGGATACTGTTTCATTGGTTTTTTAAAGTATGGTGTACTGTTTTTTTGAAAAAGGGCAGTGGTGTATTGAAGATTTATGCAGGAGGGTACTGTTTCTTTGACTTGTTGCTGTTTAATGATTTGTTTGAAGCTGTTGGGGCTATAAGGGGTTACTGTTTATACAGAAAACAGATTTTTTGGAGGATGATGATGTTGTGTTGCTGTTTTATAATACAAGGACATATTTCATTGAAGGAGTACTGTTTCATTAATTTTCTGCTATTTAGAGCTGTTTGGGTGTTGTTTGAGTAGGGTATTGTAAACAGTGAAGGGCAAGATAAAATGAAATCAATCTTAACTGCCCTCAAGGTTGTTTCTGTGTTGCATCAGAATTGGTGGGTTCTGTATTTTTTGATGGAAGCTGTTATTTTTAAGCATTGTTCTGTCTCTTGTGTTCTGTTATAGAGTACCATCTTGGTTTTTTGGATTATAACTAAATGTTACTCAAGTTGTACTCATGAAATTATTGAAAGCAGAGTTGAAGGGCTTCTATTCATGCTGCTATGGCTAATAGTTTGGTTTACTATTTTATTGATTTTAGCTACAAATGGGGGTTGTTTTATGGATTATTTGTTGTTTACACAGATTAATATGAGGTATGGTTGTTGGATGCAAAGCCACATATGCAGAGTTGTTTCTTTTTGGCAGTGGGTGTTACTTGGGCAGATAAGGTTACTATTCACACAGGATAGAGTTATTTTGGAAAATAATGGTGCTGGGGTGTTATGTTATTATTCATGGGCAGATTTTGGGAAGTTGAAACAGTTTGGAGATTTGAAAACTGAAAGGTTTGGGGTTTTTATGGTTTTGAAGATGTGGGTCACTGTTGTTTTGATGTTAGCTAATAATGGGTACTATTTTATTGACCTCTTGCTGTGTTATTATGTTTAAATTTTGAAGATGGGCATCAAGTGCTTTTCATGGTGCATTTACTTGGTTGTATGTTGTATTCCCACATACTACACTTGTTGGATTCAAGATATTGAAGATAAAAGAGATAGAATTAATATCAGAAGCTGTGAAGAGAAGACTTGTTGGAATGTGAAGTATCAAGAGGATCAAGAGTGGATGAAGCAAAGAAGAAAAGCCCAAAAGTTTATCAGTTTTAAAATGTGTTGTTTTAGTTGTGTTTCTTTTAGCACTTGGTATAATTCTCCTTTTATGTATTTTGTTCATCAAGTGTTAGGTTCTAGAGTGGTGATTTCGTTTTTAGAAGTGTTCCCAAAGCATGTTTTGGGTAACCAATTAGAGTTGAACTGTTGGAGGGTATGCCCTCCTTACATTCTGTAATTTTTCTTTATTTTAATAAATTTTGCCGGGTGCCGTCCCTTTACCCAAAAAAACCCATGAACCCCTAACCCTAAACCCTAAACCCCTGAACCCTAAACCCTAAACCCCTAAACCCTAAACCCTAAACCCTAAACCTTAAGAAGGGTCTTCCGATTTCAGTTCAATTGCTCCATGCGAGAACATTTTCACAACCACAAACGGACCGTACCATCTTGCTTTCAATTTCCCAGGAAATAATCGCAACCTAGAATTGAATAATAACACCTTATCTCCTGGTTTGAAGTTCTTGTTTCCACGCAATCGTGCATCATGCCACTTTTTGGTGCGATCTTTGTAAATTAATGAACTCTCATACACCTCGTTACATAATCCCTCGAGTTCGTTAAGTTGCATCAATCGATTGTCACGCGCACAATCCATGTCTAAGTTGCAAGTCTTCAACATCGAGTATGCTTTATGTTCTATCTCCACTGGCAAGTGACACGCTTTGCCATATACTAGCCTAAAATGTGTACTACCTATATGTGTTTTAAAGGCAGTCCTAAGAAACCATAGCGCATCATCTAGCTTATGTGACTATTCCTTATTATTCCCGCTGACCGCCCGTTCTAATACTCGTTTAATTGCACGGTTGGTCACTTCAGTTTGCCCACTCGTTTGAGGGTGATAGGCTATTGCAAATCTATGGTTTACACCATATTTTTGTAACACCTTTTCCATTTGCGAGTTCGCGAAGTGGGTGCCCCTATCACTTATGAGAGCTTTAGGAACGCCAAACCGAGAGAATAATTTTCTTAAGAATTTCACGACGACACGTGCATCGTTAGTGGGTAAGGCTTGTGCCTCAACCCACTTCGATACATAATCGACGGCTACTAGAATGTATTTATTTCCACGGGAAGAAGGAAAAGGTCCCATGAAATCGATACCCCACACATCAAATAGTTCACACACATGAATGATGTGTTGTGGCATCTCATTTTGTGTGAATCCGGCTTCAAATACCTTCTTTGCGGTGTAGGCCGCACCGTGGTGTCCCCTGGTCGGCCAACTGTGGCAATCCCTCGGTATTTTCCTCGCCTCTTCTCCCGACACTCATTTTCGAATAATGTTATCCGCAATGACGAAAAAGATAGTGATCATCCCAATAGTAATATTTCACATCAGCGAGGAATTTCTTCTTTTATTGATCGATGTGACATTCCTCTCAGGAAGATACTTGCGGCTATATAATTCACAAAGTCAGCATACCTGACTTACCTGCAATAGACATTCGTCCGGAAAATCATCCCTAATGTTAGCTTCGTCCAACTCTTCTAATTCGGGGTTCTCCAGACCTGACAAATGATCAGCAGCGACGTTCTCTGCTCCTTTCTTATCTTTGATTTCTATATCGAACTCTTGAAGTAACAAAATCCACTGAATAAGTCTCTGTTTGGAATCCTGGAATCCTGTTTGCTAAATATAAATTTCAGAGCAGAGTGGTGTTGGAATATACCCACTGATACACGTGTACTAGCATCACTGCTGATGAGGTACGAGCCTATTGGGTCACACGCCAAGGGTAGATTCCGGCAGCACAACACAAACATGAGAGAATATAAAATTAGGGTTTCTGGTGACCTTCACGGGCCGTGAAGAGGTCGTGATGAGAAACCCTCCACGAGCCTTCACCACCCGGACAAGTAGTCGTGGGAGCAGGGCCTTCACGAGTGCTTCACGGCCCGTGAGAGCCCGTGAAGGCAGGCGCCATGCTTTTATTGGACCACTCGATGGCCCAATTAGAGTATGCGGTGGAACCCAGCCTATGAGGCCTTCACGGGTGCTTCACGGCCCGTGAGAGCCCGTGAAGGCAGAAGTCAAAGTGTCACCTTTGTTTTATTAGACCTTTGTGATGGTCCAAGGTGTGGCTAGTTGGCCGACCCTGGTGACTCCATGACCATTTCCAGACTTTATAAAAGGGTTGGAACTCTCTCATTTGCCTCGCTTGCTTCATGCTCATTATATACACACATACATAGATGATTCTTGGTTCTAAGAGAGCAAGGTAGTGTATAATGTGAAGGCAAGTTGTTCAAGTGTTGTGGCTGCTCCAGATTCACAAAGACGACGTGTGGTTCGTGTCTCGGGTCGTTAGCAAGACGGGATTTCAGCTACTTGGTGTGGACTATCAATAGAGGAGCTCGGTTTCGGGTTCTCGAAGATCTTTCTAGCTCGGTGGATAGCTCCAGCCCCGTGATGGTATAATTTCTCCTCCCTCTCGTTTGTTTTAGTTGCTATATTCGTTTGTAGCCACGATCCCCACTTGGGGAATACATGCATGTCGGTTTTGATACCCGAAAACCCCGGTTTTTGATGTCGTTGCTTCCGCTGCGTACGGGTGTTGGTGTGCATGGATTTCCTACAGTGGTATCAGAGCCTAGGCTACAAAGATATAGCACGATAATGGCTCGAAAAACCGTTTTTGGAAGATTCATTTTTCTGTCCAGTAGGTCTTCACGGGCCGTGAAGTGTTCTTCACGAGTCGTGAAGGCCACACGACCGGTGTTCGTGAGGGGTCTGGTCGTGGGAAGTGTTTTCAGGCTTCACGAGTCCTCATGGCCCGTGACCGGTCGTGAAGCTCTTGGGCTTCACGAGCCGTGAGAGGTCGTGAAGGCACTCGTGAACAGTTTAGTCGTGAAACTTGGTTTTTAGGCTCACGAGCCCTTCTGACCCGTGATCGGTCGTGAGGCCCTTGGGCGTCACGAGCCGTAAGGGGCCGTGAAGGAGCTTCTGGCCAGTTTTTGTCCTTAAAAGAAAATTTTTCGTGGTTTTTCGGGTCATGGAGGAGTTTTTGTTTTCTGGCAGATTCCGTTTGTTTAGCCCCTCATAATATTTTGGTACAAATATGGGTATGTAAGGTATGGTCTTGGCATGAGATGCATACATGGATACACATATGTTATGTATATATGAATATGGGTATAAAAGTTGGTTTTGTGCCCTAATGCATATGTACAAGAATTTCCTTGTTGTGCCTTGAGTGTTTGTGTTGGAAATTCTTACCGAAATATTCTTTGGTCACGGTTTTTGCACACCGTGATTTGTAGTTGTTGTTTGTTGCTTTTTGTTGGTAACCATCGCCCTAGACCTTGTAGTTGTGCCTTGTGGTTTGTTTGGTTGTTTGGATTTATTTGGTGACCTTGGTGTCACGTGTGATGTGATTAATTATTTATTCGTTCGGTTTGTAATTAATTATCGCGGCTTGCATGCCGTTTCATTTGTTCATATGTAGTTGTACTAGATTGATAGGAAGCGCGTGGCTTGCATGCCATTTCCTTTCTTTTGTGTACTTATGTTTTCAAGACCACAATCAAGAGTCAAGAGGAGACGTCTTGAAGACCTTGGGTCCGATTAGTCCCAATGGAAGTAGTGGATTCAGTGGGAGCACTCCATGGTCTAGGTTTGTGTCCTTAGTAGACCTAGTCCTCCCGGCTTGGCTCGCAGGTAGGATGCATAGGTTTTTGGCATGGTTACCAACCTCTTTGTATGCGTGTGCTGTGATTTATTTTTCTTGCGTGGTTGTTTATGTTTCTTTGCATGCTTGATAACTTTTCTAAGTTAATAAAATCACAAGAGTTTTTTAAATTGGTTAACAAACTCTCGCGCGTACACGATTAACAAGACAATATAAACTTGGTATTTATATTGAAAGTGAAAATCGTTTTTGTCACTTACTTTGTTTATCAAATATTAAAACTTGGTTTTAATCAAGAAACAAAAGCCCGTTTCCTAAAACGTAAATCACGCACCATCCATAAGATGACACACCCGATTCTAGTGAAGCATGGGATAATTGTCGAGCTAAGCACGAGTTATTCCATGTGGATCTGTGTGGAAGGTGAGAGTGGCGACTTGGAGTTATTGGTTGTCGAGCTTAGCACGAGCCAATGATTGTCGAGTGTGCTACCATGTATCTTGTTGGACGATTTACAATTGCAAAATAAAATCCTTGAGTGATTGTCGAGCTAAGCATGAGTCAACCAAGAATTTTAATTTGGGATTGGTGTAAGTAGGGATCAAACATGCCAACCGACCGTTTTACGTCGTTGGATCCCGCAAGTGTCTAAGAGTTGCAATGGAGATTGCAATCGGTAAAATGGTTACCGGCCTAAATAGCTTCATGAAGTGATCCGCGGTAAACCCGTCATGTAGTGGGGTAAAATATGGTTCTTAGCCCTTGTTAAGATAAATTGTTTTTCTAAAACTTTATGGGTAATTATTTTAAAGAGGATTATATCAAACTAACTAAAACGTGTATTCTTGTTATTTATAGATGTCAAACGATAATAACACCACGTCAAACAATTCGCTTCGTATGTTCCTACATAGGGAGAAACTTACGGGAATGAACTTCGTTGACTGGCTTAGGCAATTGAGAATTGTCCTTCGCTATGAGTCAAAGTTGCACATCCTTGAGGAACCTCTTCCGGAACCACCTGCTAGCGACGCGACTTGGTCTGTCCGATACACGTATGAAAAGCGTGTTGAGGACACACACGATGTTGCCTGCCTCATGTTGTCAACTATGAGCTCGGAGTTGCAAAAACACTTTAAGCACATGAGTGTGTACGATATGATGGACAAGTTGAAGGACATGTTCCAACAACAACTAAGGGAGGAACACTATGAGTGTGTTAAAAACCTAGTCGGTTGTAAAATGCAGGAAGGTAGGAGTGTGAGTGCCCACGTCCTTAAGATGAAGGCATACGTGGACCAAATGGAGAGACTAGGATTTCCCATGGGGAGGGAGCTTGTTGTGGATATAGTACTCCAGTCCCTGCCCGCGTCATATGATCAGTTTGTCATGAACTATCACATGCATGACATGGAGAAAACCTTAGGTGAATTGCATGGTATGTTGAAGACTGCAGAGTCTGACATGGCCAAACATGAATCCACCTCTTCCATTCCTACCACGAGTTCTAGGGAACAAAAGAAAAAGAAGAAGAAACCGACACGAAGGGAAAAGGTTGGAGTGTCCAAGCCTATTCCCCACATTGAATCTGAGGACCACGATTGTGTGCTTCAAGAAGAGATTCGAGAAAAGGTGGTTTGCTACTTCTGTGGAAGATTTGGAGATTGGGGCCGTCACGCATGCCCATCGTTCCGAGAGGATATTAAACTTCTAAAGAAAGAGAGAGTTAATTTCCCCTCTCAAGGTACATTCATGATTCATTGCTAATTCTTCTATTTCGCTGGGTTGTTCATCCGAGCTAATTAACTCACGTTTGTCACAAATTAATTTTGTTACAAAGTGTAGGTACCATTTAAAAGAAGAACCAAGAGCATGAAGAACCGGGTCTCTAAAAGAGGTAACTCGGAAGATTGACCTCTACAAGAGAATTGGGAGTTTTGATCTCGCCTATTCTGACCGGTTTCATTATTACTTTGTTTTTTATGCCCTGTGAGGCAAGTTTAGTTTTTGTTGTATGTTTATGAAGACGATGGATGAGATTTTGAATTTTTGGGTTGTAAAAGATTTTTCCGCATTACTTATTCGATTTCGAAGTTTGTTCATGTCATAGCTTATTTTTATTTTAGCCTTCAAGGCGCATCATTCTACATTTGATGACGATGAATTCATACTTGAAATTTGAATCTTGTTTTAGAAAAATATTTGTTGATGATAGAAATTAAAATTATCCATGTCAAGACATACATGTTACATAGTAATAATTAATCATGAATGATTGATTCTAAGTTCAAAATAGTTTGGATTAGTCGGCTCTTTGTCATAATCTACTTAACCATGTAAATAAGATAAGTATCACCTAGATCCATGTGGTTAGGATCTTGGACTAGTTTAACCTCGGGTTAAACATTTGATGCTAATCTTATCTATAAGGGTAAGATGATTATGAATCCCTTCACGGTATATGTGAGAGGGATGCTAGCTTGTAAGATATTGATAACCTTTGGTGGATAATCCGTACAAGCACATAACAAAGAGAAACTAATTAAAAGAATCAATTGGGACATATAGATAGGATGCTTAGATCTAGTTAAGATGCTAAGATACCTTAAATCTATATCAATGACTACATTATGAATTGCGGGATTATCTCACAATTCGTTCCTTAACATAGACACATTTGTAAATGGTGTCACGTTGAAGGAAACCGGATATTGTTGAAAATGATCTGTTAAATAATGGGTCAAATATGTGTGTTCGACTTGTTAGTATACACATTGAATGTGACGAGCCAAGTCCTTAATCTTAATCCAACTTGAAAGTCTATTTAGCACCTTATGAGATATATCTTGAAAGAGTTCTTTGCTTGTATATATCAAAGTTTAGAGATTTTCAATCTACATCTGGTGGGAGATTGAAGAACTTAAATGGTGCTAATACATTTAAATGGTTCTTATAGGTTTTGGATATTTGACCTTACGAAAACAATGTTTTGTTGCTCGAAAGGAAGATAATAACTAAAGCATTCCAGTGGAAGAACGTGCAACTTAAATGAAAGACTTGATGTTGGCACTAGCATATGATCAAATATCGGCATGAGAATGCCGGTTATCCTGACCATGAGTAATTACTTTCAAGGCTGATAGAAGTCATGTAGCCAAAGAGATATGGGTTCCTCACATCTAAGTGGCAATGACTTGATGGTGAGTTTTGTTCAAATCACCATCTATCAGAAGACATGGTGGGCCCTGCGTTTACTAAGGTTATGAGAAGTAATTAATCATGAGATGAAATCCATTTTAAGTATGTGAAAACTTTGCTTAATTCCATACCAAGGTGCAAACCGAGAAGGTGTAAATGGAATTAACATGGATTGTAATGTAGACTACTTCAAATACCGACTTAGGGTAAAGGTTTCATAATGATTATTGTGGAAACTTTTCCTAGTGGCTATGTTGAAGATCATTTGATACTTGTTGCTATTGTTGCCTTCTTACGACAATAAAGGATAGTACACGGATATACAAGACCGCGTTCCTTTATGGAACTTCGTATTGAGGAAGTGCTTACCACACTCTCCGAGGGTCTTAGATATCCGTAGTATCCAAATTAAGTCTACAAGTGTGAATAATTCCTTTGGACTTATACTACATCGTAAAAGTAAGATCTTTGCTTTCATGAGAAAATCAAAGTCATGAGTTTTCTAGGAGCATAGATAAGACTTTTACATATGTCAGGGCTAGTGGGAGCTTTTATTGTATACCTAGAAGTATGTATCGATTGAAGATAATGTCCCATTGTTAAGTGTTCTATGAACCTAAAATAGGGAATTATTGTATCATGGTAATACTTAGGAGATACAAGATTTTGAATCACAAGAAATACTTGTGTATGTTCTTAATGTTTGACGACAAGAAATAAGCCTTGGAGTAAATTTTTTACTCTAAAACTGATTTCTAATAGGATAACTATCGATCTTGATCGAAGTCTTTGATCCTACTATATGGTGTTAATAATTGATTAGAGAAGTTCTTAAGTATCACTGATCCTATTGTGAACTTTTGTAACAATGAGGATATGAGTACCTTAGTGCTTTGTTATATGATCTCTTTGACGGATACTTTGAATAAAGTAGTTTGGTCAAAAGATAATTGAGAGGATAACAAGAATACAAATGGATGTTGCATGGCAAATCCATTGAATAAGCCGTAGTCATAATGAGTAGTGATGTTTGACATACTAGGTCATGTAGCATTTCTTATGCATATGATTTGGCTTTAAATATTGTTTTAGTTGTTGATTGTTTTATATTTGCTTTGGGAACTGCAAGCAGTATCGTTACTTTTGATTGCTTTCGATATATAGTGGGGACTATATATACGCAGATGCGGTTACTTTCATTAGTCTTTACTGTGTTCCATCTTAGCATGTTTCACCACTTCCCAGAGTGCTTATGCATTCTAGATTTCCACAGTCAGTCATTCTTCAAGGGAAGGAAGTTTGAGTTAAGATTGAGGTTAGGGTTTGGTCATGCATTAATCAAGGATTGAATGCAAGTGACGCAAAACTAACCTGTACTTGAAATGAGTTTCAAGTGATTGGAAGACCCACACCTAAGTTCACTTCATGGATTATGGTCACAAGTGACTCGGGATGATAAAATCATTTCATCCTTAGACCGGAGATAAATGTGTAATCAAGCATGAGTCTGCTTTATTTGGATTACTTTCAAACGTGGTTCGTAACTGGCCGCTATAAAGGGAGTTATCAAATAAAGTATGAAGCATGTGGTAGGGCTATGTAGTCAAAAGGATTTGTTCCTCTGGTTAGAGAGATATCCCTGGCCCCTCGATGATTGGGCGCTGACACCAAAAATGCATGGCCATGCTCAAGTTACAATGATTTTAGATCAGTTGCAAACTTGTTATTTTGGTCACCACCAATCTAGAATCGAGAAACAAAATCGTGAACGATGTGGAGATTGACATTTTTCCATGTCTCGTGTTCACAAGGATATCGCGAACAAAGGGATGTTTATGATCACTTATCTATAGGACCTTTTAGCCTTACTAGGCTACCAGGATTTGTCAAGGGATGACGTAACTCGTACCGACTTGGGGGCAAGTATGCTTTGCTAGAGCCGCTGCTTGTCTGTGATATTAGTAAGGATGTATCATGTGCAAGTGGGAGTCTGTTGGAATATGCCCATTGATACACGTGTACTAGCATCACTGCTGATGAGGTACGAGCCTATTGGGTCACACGCCAAGGGTAGATTCCAGAAGCACAACACAAACATGAGAGAATATAAAATTAGGGTGGCCGTGAAGAGGTCGTGAAGAGAAACCCTCCACGAGCCTTCACCACCCGGACAAGTAGTCGTGGGAGCAGGGCCTTCACGAGTGCTTCACGGCCCGTGAGAGCCCGTGAAGGTAGGCACCATGCTTTTATTGGACCACTCGTTGGCCCAATTAGAGTGTGCGGTGGAACCCGGCCTATGAGGCCTTCACGGGTGCTTCACGGCCCGTGAGAGCCCGTGAAGGCAGAAGTCAAAGTGTCACCTTTGTTTTATTGGACCTTTGTGATGGTCCAATGAGGGTGTGCCTAGTTGGCCGACCCTGGTGACTCCATGACCATTTCCAGACTTTATAAAAGGGTTGGAACTCTCTCATTTGCCTCGCTTGCTTCATGCTCATTATATACACACATACATAGATGATTCTTGGTTCTAAGAGAGCAAGGTAGTGTATAATGTGAAGGCAAGTTGTTCAAGTGTTGTGGCTGCTCCAGATTCACAAAGACGACGTGTGGTTCGTGTCTCGGGTCGTTAGCAAGACGGGATTTCGGCTACTTGGTGTGGACTATCAATAGAGGAGCTCGGTTTCGGGTTCTCGAAGATCTTTCTAGCTCAGTGGATAGCTCCAGCCCCGTGATGGTATAATTTCTCCTCCCTCTCGTTTGTTTTAGTTGCTATATTCATTTGTAGTCACGATCCCCACTTGGGAAATACATGCATGTCGGTTTTGATACCCGAAAACCCCAGTTTTTGATGTCGTTGCTTCCGCTGCGTACGGGTGTTGGCGTGCATGGATTTCCTACAAGTGGTTGGTGAACATGACGGTTTTAGACAAGATTAGGTACGATCGGAATTTGTCAAAAGCAAAAACTATGGCGAGTTATTCCTTTTCCGTTGTGGTGTAGTTTTCCTGCGCCGGATTTAGAGTTTTGTTCGCATAGTAAATTGGCTGAAAACGGTTGTTGACTCTCTGACCTAGTAGCGCTCCTACTGCGTAATCACTCACATTGCACATAAGTTAGAATGGCAAATTCCAATCAGGCGCGACCATGATTGGAGCGGTGGTGAGTTTTTCCTTAAGGGTATTAAATGATACTAAACACACTTTAAAGAAACCGTATTTAGCATCTTTCAATAAAAGCTGAGTTAAAGGCCGCGTAATTTTAGAGAAATCTTTTATAAATCTCCGATAAAAGCCCGCGTGGCCTAGAAAACTCCTTACTTCTTTTGCATTTGTTGGTGGTGGTAGTTTAGATATAACATCTATTTTCGCCCTATCCGCCTCAATGCCGACTTTGGACACTTTGTGCCCGAGTACGATTCCTTTGTTTACCATAAAATGGCTTTTTTCCTAGTTAAGCAACAGATTCGTCTCCTCACAGCAAGCGAGCCTTCGATCCAGATGAGACAGGCAGGAGTCGAGAGAGTCGCCAAACACCGAGAAGTCATCTATAAGACCTCCATGAAATGCTCCACCATATCATGAAAGATCGCAGTCACGCACCGCTGGAACATGGCTGGTGCATTGCATAAGCCGAGAGGCATGCGTCGGTATGCAAAGGTTCCATACGGGCACGTGAAGGTTGTCTTCTCTTGATCCTCGGGGTTTATTGGAATATGGAAATAACCAAAAAACCCGTCGAGAAAATAATAGAAGGCATTAACGGATAATAGCTCAAGCATTTGATCTATGAAAGGCAGCGGGAAGTGGTCTTTGTGTGTGGCATCATTCAACCTGCGATAGTCGATACACACTCGCCAACCGGTGACCGTACGAGTAGGAATTAACTTGTTTTTCTCGTTTATGACCACGGTCATCCCACCTTTCTTCGGAACCACGTGAATCGGGCTGACCCACGGGCTATCGGATATTGGGTAAATGAGACCGGCATCAAGTAATTTGACTACTTCTTTCTTCACCACCTCCTGCATCTTCGGATTCAACCTGCGCTACGGTTGAATGACAGGTTTTGCCTCGTTCTCCATCAAGATTTTATGCGAGCAAAACGATGGACTAATTCCTTTAATGTCGAAAATAGACCATGTGATTGCTTGTTTTCGCTCTTTGAGGACGGCAATCAAACTTTCCTTTTCAGATACCGATAAAGCGGACGAAATGATAACCTAAAATTGCGAATCAGTCCCTAAAAATGCGTACTCTAACACGCGCAACAGAAAGTTCATAATTATTTAAAATATTAAACAAACTTAATAAATTCTAAAATATTTACAGTAAATTGAAAACTCATAAAATATATCCTAGATTTACTTTTAAGAATTTTCGTGAAGTATGGAATGGGTTATTGTAGTGCCAAAGTCAGTGGAGTAAACTGCCAGAAACGTACAGCTTTGCGCACTCAAATGGTTTTGACCATTTGAATACCCAAAACTCAACCTTTTCGCATGAAACTACGTGGAGATGAAAGTAAACTCGAAGAACTTAGTTTTAGACGTTAAGTTAGAATTTGTATCCCTTTGGTTGGCCTAGTTATGGCCTCTCAAAGTCCACCCACCTTTCTTCCCAGATTTCAGAATTAAAAACTAGGACACTTTTAACCAAAATAATTCATCCCATGATTTGATACTTGCTCAACTCACTATATTCATCATTTTATGTATTATTAGGATGAGTTTGATTCATATAATGATCCATCCACTAAGGTCTCTATAGAAACAAAAGAGGAGAAAGAAAATGTAAGAAAACTAACGAAACTAAGGATTTTACCGATTATGCCGACTCGTGATGACCCGAATCCTTGAAACCTTCAATTATTACTTCATGGATCGTAGAGAAGGTATAAAGTCAGATTTCTTGACTTAAACCATTGGAAAGATAGAACCATGAAATCAAACGAGCATGATACTTACCGGGATGTATGATCGGGCAACCAACTAGCTTGTATTCTTGAGTGTTGGAGAAATTGAAAGTTTCTTGGCTATAGAGGCTGAAATTTTTGGCCAAGAATGGAGAGGAGTGAGGAGAATATGTGGTGAGTTTGAAAAGAAGAGAATTTTAGGCTATTTGGTGAATTAAAAGGTGTAGGTGAATTGTTTCCAAGTTTTGATTTGATGAAGTTACCAAAAGAGAGGAGATTGACATCCGTCCCCCTTGGCCGATTTTCTTATAATAATATATATATATATATATATATATATGTATATATATTTAATTACTATTATTCTTATTATTATTACTATTATTATTATTATGTTATATTCTAGTGTGGCATTTCATGTAAGTGTATTTGACATTCATGTGTTATATGGGTGTTTTTATGCTCACTTGAGGGTTTATTGTCTAAACATAACTATAGTACTAAGGTCTCACTTGGGTTTAAGCCCCTGAACTTGTGATTTTTATTAGGTTTCATATGGGTTTGGGTTGGGATGGTTGATACAAGGATGGTGTTGGTAGGTGTTAGGAACATGATCAAATTCTTTTCTATATGGAGTTATAAGGTAGCACTTATTTATAGCACACACTTTGGAAACCTTCAAAAACTGATCATGGTCTTAAAATAGGATTGGTGGATTTAATCTGTGAGCAGGAGTTTTGAACTTTGTTTATTAAACCAGAAGTTGTGTATGCCTTTTAATCTATTTTATATTTTTTTCACTATTAAAAACAGGGTCCTTGTTTCAAACCACATATTTGTTGTTCTTTATGGTGGGTCATTGTTTATGGTGGATAGAAGAGAAGCAATCAAAGTGGGTAACTAACAGATGTTTATGTTCATGGATTTTAAAGAGAATTTTTGATAAAACAGTGTAGCCTTGTGTGGCAGTGCGATAGCGAGAAAGGGAATCAAGGCTCGGAAGCGTATCAGCACAGCAAGGCTACGATTAAGTCCAACTGAGGGTCGAATTCACTTCTGGTCTCCCCTTGAGCAACAGTAGCCTCTGTCTTCTTCGAGTATTGCTCAAGAACAAACGCGAAATTCGATTAAAGTTCTCATCTTTGTTACTGGTTCTCGACTCTTTCATAAGATGGTATTGTAAGTTTAATCTGAACCCTTTGAATGCTTACTAAATCAATAATTAATACTTCGAATTTGAACAGAGTATGGAAATTGTGAATCTCGAAATTAACTTGGTAAATCCATTATGTAAACTGCTCAAAGCCGCCTTTAGGATCATCATGGTTAAAATTATACTTGCGACTGACCAATTGTACAGATATAAGGCCATAGTGAGTACCTGAGTAAACTAGTATGCATACTAATCATATATATAAGGTTGTTATTCATAGAGAGTTAGACCAAACTGAGATGTGAATTTATGTTTTTGCATTCATGAATGAATAGACGTGGTTACCGGCCTTAATTAAATCTAGAATTATTATAGTCATAGAAGGGAGCGGAAACTCGATTTTTGAAGCCATTGTATGAGTAATGTTACCACTGTTTGGACTTTTCAATCTGTTATGGAATCAAATGGGTTTACTAGGATTTAAAATCAGTGTAAAGGGATCACTTGGGGTTGGATTGCATGTTATTGACCACAAATGAAGGTTAATAGACTTGAAATACATGGTATAAGGTGATGGCTTAATTCTAAATGCAACAGCTCCCTAAATTCTTGACATTGAAAATTTGACATGAACTGTTAGGAATACATCCTAATGCAACAGTAACTATAGGCTTTGAAAGAACCATTGAACTAGAACACCACTAACAGGTTACATAGAAGCTTAGGGTAGTCATAAGCCTTTTCACTGTTGTGTTTCTTAACTATTTTATCCAAATAAAAATCATGTTAAATTAGCGTACTTGAAACTTAAGTTGGTCTGTCTTATTTAAAGTCATTATAAAACCATCAGAAAGATCTTTTAATAAAACTATTTGTTATTAAGGTATGGAACCTGATTTTTAAAAGGAATAGGTAACCGGAGGTTTACTTATAGGAATCCTCAATGATTTGAGTTACATTGACAACCAATGTTTTGATAAAGTAAATTTAGTTAATAGATTTGTAAAACTGAATAGATATAAATTCTAAAATATATATGATAGAATTACTAATAAAGACGACTAATTAAAATCTGTAATAAGGGTTAATTGCTAACATCTTAGCTTATCACTTATTAAGTCAACTTGGGAAGAATAATAATAGTACTAAAGTTAAACCATAAAACATCTTAAAGAGAACTAAACCTCAAGCTATTAGTTGTGTTTGGATTTTGATCGTGAATGCAAGGTACGGATATCTCTACTTTTGCTATTGTTTGTACGGATTCCTTGTCTATTGCGATATCTGATTATTGGTACGGATTCTTAGACCCTTTCGTATGTGGTTATTTTGATTATTGATGTCCCACTCATGTTCTTATTTTGCTTGATTCATGGTTTGTTGGTACGGATTATCTCTTAATAGGGATTCTTTAACATCCTGAATTTGGGTCTAGTTGTTACGTAGGCTTCGGTACGTTTATACATGATTAGTATTTGATTAATTGCTTCTTTAGTATTTAATTAAATGGTTTTAATTAATTTGATTAATTAAAGTTAGTAGATATTTATATGTATGCGTATGCATGTAAATGAGATTGGGTATTAACATGGCTATGACACCTCCTGCTTTGTTTTAATTGAAACTACATACGTGGGTGTATATGTGGTTAAGTTTGAAGTTAACCTCTTGGTGTATGCCCGCCAGTACGGGTTTTTGATGGTGAAAAGCTTTGATACACACTTGTTTTAAATTTATAAAAAACGATATTACTAAGCAGACACTACACACGACACAGGCAAGTATGACCTGGTCAAAGAGTATTATAGACTTGGCAAGACCGTATGTCGAACCATAGGGACAGGGAGCTATCAATACTCTAACATCATTGTTGTTTGATCGGCAGAATAATTAGCATGCCAGTAACAAGTAAACTAATTAAACAAAGCAAAACAAGTTAGATTAAACACCGAAGAAGCAGAGAGGCAGAACAAGCAGATACAGAATCACTCAGGCTTTCGAATCATCCTAACTAGTTATGGCAATAACTATAACGAACCAGATAATGAAGACTTGACGAATATAACAGACTAAGCACAGAGCATGTTGTTCTACTATTTATTATAACCACATCTGTAACACCCTCAAACCTGGGCTAGGAGATTAGCAGGTTTGTGACACGTGTTTAATTGTTTAATTATGTTTAAGTGATTAATTGAGTTAATTTTGAATGTGTGATTAAATCTAATTATGTATTTATATGTATGAAACCGTATGCATGTATGTTTATGTGAGTATACACGTGGATGTGTATTGAGAGTATGTATGCCACCTATTGCCTTCTAAATTGTATACGTGGGGTTAGACAACTTAATCATGCATAATTCAGATTGAGGAGAAGTGTTGTGTGTGTGTTTGAGAACATTTTCTCTGCCAAGCAAAACCGAAGAAAAGAAGGAACTACAATCGGATTTCTTGTTGTGTTATTTTTAATCAAGCTAAGGTTAGATGTTTTAATATATCATGATTAGATGATTACTAGATTGAATCTTGATAGAACTAACATGAGCTTATGAAGGAATACTTTAGAATCGGTTTTTGAATGAAACATGTGTTTTGGGTCGGTTTTGTGTTCTTATGAAAAATATGTTTAAATGATGTTATGATGATTGAAAATGTGTTTATAGAGATTAAAACATGTTGTTGGAATGATATTATAATTTATGAATTTATAATTTCTAGGTTTGAGTTATGAAAGTGGTGATTTGGAAGAATCTATGAAACTCTCGGATTTGATGGATGAAGATGGTAAAAACCGAAAGTTGGAAAATCGAGTATTGAAAACCGATGCTTGTAATCCGAAACCCTAAATCCGATTCATGTGAAAACCGGGTACTCATAATCCGGAACTATTAGAATCCGAGACTGGAAATCCTAAATCCTACATGTGTACAACTAAGACTTAGGAATCCGATTGATTGAATCCGTAACATTTGAATCCGAAACTCTTAAAATCCGATTGATACAATCCGAGACTTAAATCCAAAAGTCTCCAAATCCGGGTCTAGGAATCCGAGTAAAGTGAAATCTGATTATGAGGAAATCCGAGACATGAGTTGCGGATTCTTGAAATCCGATAGTTTTGGAGAAATCCGATACTTGTGTTTTGAACTTGTATTTGTTTATTGTTTGATGTTTGTTTGATGAATGATTTATAAATATATGGATAAGATATATTTATGATATTGAAACTGATTTGATTATTGCTGTGTTTACAGGCAATCCTAAGACTCAGTGATATTAGACTTCTGAGTTCAAGACTGAAACTGAGGTGAGTGGACGTTGAACACGGATGATAAAGATTGCAGTTAATTTTACTGATGTGAAGCATGATTGTGGAT
The DNA here is from genome assembly GCA_038502395.1 of Dittrichia graveolens. Taxonomy (NCBI): domain Eukaryota; kingdom Viridiplantae; phylum Streptophyta; class Magnoliopsida; order Asterales; family Asteraceae; genus Dittrichia; species Dittrichia graveolens. The sequence continues at coordinate 98,044 of JARJIL010000008.1, forward strand.
TGAGATTGGATTGATTGAAATGCTGAATGTGATATTGAAATGTTGATAACTGCTGCATGAATATTTGGTCGATACGCACTCTTAGGATGATTTTGAGTTGCGTTGAGAAGTCAGCTATACGTGGACTTGGGATGGGCTTGTCTAACTGGTTGGTTGAACAGTACTAGCCTTTCTGTTGCATTTGTTGCTCAGAGGGGAGTTTACTGTGCCAAACTAGTGGAAAGCTATCGGTAACCCTTTGCTTTGACCGACATTGGTTGTAGGTTATACGCCGAACCGCCGGTCTTCTCTGGATATGTGTTTACATGAGTAAGGATTGATTGTGAATGTTTGCATTTGATATTTTAACGTCTAATCATTTAGCTTTGTGCTAATTCCTTTCAGTTGATGCTTTGCAGGTGGGTGTTTTTAGTTGTAGAAGGAAAAGTTGACCATTACTCTGATACTTGTTTTAAAAAGAGACGAGACAGTTACTTTTGTAACACCAAACAGTTGTTGTTATATTAAGCTTCGAACAATGAATGTATATTTGTAATGATGGTTTTATGTAATCAAGTTGGTTTAATTAGCTTCCGCAGTGCGTTTAAAAAAAATGGCTTGTGATTTTTCTGGTGTTACAACATCATCATGCACGAATCATCACTTGAGTTATCAAGACTTAGACCCAACAATCAAACATCATCAGACAAACAGTAACATATTCGAGTTTTCACAAAAGACATGTAGACTGGTATTTAACTACGGATTCACCAAATCACGTCCAAATCAGACTACAATGAACGTACATCTTTTCAAATGACACATTCAGTAATCCTCAGAACCCAAAAAGGTGTTAAAATGGTCAAACACAGTCAAAACAATGAAAAATAGCATACTGGTATAAAAGAGGTCCTTACGGGCGCAAGGAGTTATCCTTGCGGCAGCAAGGGTGTATGTGCTTGCGCCCCGCAAGCAATAATGCTTGTGGCCTCAAGGGCTACGCTGACAGAATACCTCATTTTTGCACAAAGAGATTCAACAACAAATACAATCTAGACTTTCATCTAAGATCATAAACACATGTAAATAGGTATAATGAAGTCATAAACTCAGCAAAACTCAAACCATATATTGGATTTAAGATTAAGTCACATGCATTTCTAAGATATAATCATATTAACATGTCATTTCTAGCAAGATTAATACATTTAAAACATATACATGTGAATATGCACAATGAACACTTCAAACAAATCATTCATGACATATATGTGAGCTTATTTCGACACTTAACATACCAATAAACATATCATGAATTCTCTATGCATATAAATAGCACATTTGACCCATTAATACACCAAAATACCTAAATTTGCATTTAAAGTACTAAGGCATGCATAAAATCACAACATAAATGATACAACCAACATGGACAGATCTGAAATGTTCCAAAACATGTTTCAAAAGTGTTTCCAATAATCAATCATGTACAATGTACCATTTCTAGTAACAAAGTAACATGAAATCTTTGTAAAATCAACATACATTCTTGAATATCCACATAATTTGACATATGGTATTACACCAACACATCATCAAACATGAATATGATTGTATCAGACACATTAATATGATTAAATACACTTATATTGAGGATCAAACATGCTTGTTCATATCAAGTCAACATAAAAGTCAAACTAAACATTATATTGCCATAACTAGCCAAGAATCATCTTGGCTCAAGTGAAATGAGTTTAGCTACTCATATACATCATTTTAAGCACAAATACATCTGGATTACATGAATACATATCACAAATCAAAGTTAGAAAGAGAATACCAAGCTAATTACACTTTGACTTTGTGATTCCATGCTTTCAAATGTTAATCCAAGCCTCCTAGCAAGCTCTCCCTCCTTTGATATCACCAAAATATGCTTCTGGACTGATTAGGGTCATGGGAGAGTGTTTAGGTGGTGAAAAATCCGAATTGGTGCTTTTTTTCTCTCTTAGACAGAATGCAGTCTTTATAACTCTTGAACAGGGGTCCTTACGGCCGCAAGCAATCCTTTACAGCCGTAAGATGGGCGGTGGATTTGACGTTTGCCAAGTGAAAGTTGTCAAGTGGGCCTTTTCTAGAAGATTGGCCCTTGCGACCGCAAGGGATAACCTTTGCGGACGTAAGGAGCCTTTTTTCACTATGTCTTCATTTTTCTACTATTTTGCACCGGATTTGTCCATATATCTCGCGTTAGGTCTTTTTAACATGCATGATGAATTATAAGCAATTTAGATCATTAAACAAACGATTCACCTTGGAAATGGGCTAATAATGAGGCGTTTCGGCATGTAAAACATGCATAAAAACACATATATCACCTCCTCACTTGATAATCGGCTGAAGTGTGTGTTGTGTGTGTATTGAGAGAAAAAGAAGAACAAAGAATCGGAATTGGTTTTTCTTGAAGTTGTTGGATTCAAGTTTAGGTAAGTAAAATTCTTCTATATGTTTAATTCCTGAATCATGTTATCATGCTATTGTTTTGATAAATAACATGCTTGGTTTTATATTAATCACCATGTTAGAACATGCAGAAACCTTCTTTGATGGGTTTAGTGGATTTTGTTATGTTCTTGGGTGATACGGTGTTTTTGATGCATGAAAGCATGTTTATAGATGATTGAATATGTTTTGTTATAGCTTTAATATGATTTGTTAAGCTGTGGAAATGATCCATGGAGGTTTTGAAGTTGGCGGATTGTCTGTTGAGGAAGAAGATGATAAATCCGGTATTTATGAAATCTGAAGGTAGTGGAATCCGATAATTATTAAATCTAGTTACCTTGAATCCGACATGGAGGAATCCGATGGTGGATTCCGACATGATGAAATCCGATGATGGATTCCGATGGTTGAAATCCGACGAGGTTGAAATCCGCCTGTGTGGAAATCCGACAGTTTGTATCGGATTTCCTTGAAATCCGACAGTTTGGATGTTTGTTAATTAATTGATGTTATATGCTAAATGTACATGCATATGTGACTTTAGTTTGTTGTATATGACTAAAGAAGATATAAATATATGTTTGATATATAGTTATGAACTGGACACTGATTTCAGTTTATTGTCAGTAAAATTAGATCACTAAGTGGAGAACTGAGAACCGGAGGTGAATGGATGTTTACTCACAGATGATATTAGTTGTAACGGTTTTGGTTGCAATTGTTTATGGATTGACGCATGGATAGACTTTATGTTTGATAATTGATTAACTGGTTGATTATTAATTGATTGTTGCGTCAGTGATATGTATACTTAGTATTGAGATCTTTTGATGCATTTGTTGTAACTTAAGGATAATACCGTGTGAGAATAGCAAATGAACTATCGGTAAACCTTTGCTTTGGCCGACATTTGTTGTAGGTTCCTTCAAAACCGCCGGTTTTCCCGAGGCACGATTATTTGTTGTTTTGATATCTTGCGGTTGTGGCTGTTTTATCTGTTGTGGTTTAACTCCATTCACTTAGCTTTGTGCTAACCCCCTACCTCTCACTCTTTTTACAGGTTTTGGTAAGTCAGCGGCTCGGCTGAGAGTGGTTAGCTTGGGGAGTAATTGACTGGACCTCTGATATTAATATTTGTGACGAGTCGTAGTTTTTGTAATACTGATATTTTGAACCATGGTTGACTTTGAAAGCTGTTGTACGTACACAGTTGTAAATACTTTTGGTATTTGTGTTCGCTTCCACAGTATTTTAAAAATGAAAATTTTGGGTTGAAAATACGGTGTTACATATTCCTATTGTCCCGTTCATATTTATTGTATAGCTTCTTATCTATCTTGATTCTTATTTTGTTTGATTCACGTCTTAACGAGCCAAAGTTCCTTTTTACCATTTTGACCCATTTGCTATGGGACTTGTGACATTGCTAGATCGTTGTGAACCTTTGTGATATTCTAATTTCACTGCCTATTGATTATGCTTGACTTATTGCTTGATTTGTTGGTCACAATTGCTATTGCTAACTTTGTATTCTGTGTTGGCCTATTATTACGTGAGCTATTATGTTATTAACCACCTATGGGGGTACGATAGCCGCATCACTGTGGCACCGGTGGTGTGACACTTTTCGTGGCAATGTGATCAATCCGCGGCGTCTCCTCTCTGTCGGCTCCGATAGCTATTCTGTTTAGGAGGCGTATGAGTGACCCTAGTTTCGGTTTCGGTTTTGGTTTGTGGATGGTGGTATAGTGCCCAATACCCCATTCACCAGGATGCACATGTGGGTCTGCAGCTCCTTGTGCAAATTTTGTGGGTGAAGCACTTGTCTTATTGATTAAGTGAGTGTTCATTATTTTGGGCTCGGTTTGTAACATACCATCGGATTTCTTAACTTTGATATCGTGCTTATTTGTTTCGTTGACTTTGATATCAGATTATTCTTGTTGAATATTCATATATATGTTGTATGTATTATTCTTTGTTTTCATTTATCCGCGCACCGGGCGTTTGGCTCAGCTGCATTTTCTATGCGGCAGGTAATCTATAGGACACAGGACGTGCGAACGAGAGTGAGACTTTGGAGCTATTAAGAAAGTAGGTTTTGATATGTAGTTTTATTTCTTTTAGTTTCACTTTTGACATGTTTGTTTCATTTGAAGTTTTGAGGCATGTAGTTTTTTGTTAGTAATGTTATTATTTTAAGACAAATATTGTTTATGCTCTATTATGTATCGTATGCGTAGTCTTCAGGTTCCATTCTGAAATTGGGGTGTTACAAGTTTAGTATCAGTATCTTGCATTCTGCATCAAAATTAGTTAATTAATTTGTTATGGGTTCGAATATCGGACTTGAAATCACTCTCATATTGCGGTTTCACACACGTAATTGTTCAACGATTTTTTAGGGTTTGTGGTATACTTAATGATCAAGTGCTCGCTTAGAGCTTGAGGTGTACCCATGCTTCGCACCACATCATCATAACTACTCCATGCTTCAACCATACTTAAATCCCCGGTACTCCCCATGCTTCGCATGCTTCAAATTTTTTTATTAAAAATAACCTTTCTCTTCTTTCCTCTCTCCTCTTTTCTCTCTTTCTTTCTCATCTCTCTCCTTCGGCAATGAAATACCAAAACTTCTGTGTTTTATTCGGTACCGGTATCTTGGGGTTGGTGTGCCCCATGGTACCGATAGTATACATCACCACACCGATACCATGCTTCAAGGTACACCATCGCTCACGGTAGGGATTAGGGCTTCGATTCAAACGGTAGGGATTAGGGAGAACATCAGATAACATATAGCATATAGGAGAGATAACATATAGCATATAGGAGAACTCACGGGAGGATAAGCTAATTTTATTGCTTCCAGGAGAACTCACGGGAGGATAAGCTAATTTTATATCTGTAAAAAAAACAAACAAGCTTCATAAAAAACATCTGCCCGATCACAAACGTTTCTTAAAATAAGATGTTATTTACAAAATCAAATAACGCCTTACTCTACTAGGGTGTGTTTGGTAGAGAGAAAAGAAATAGGAAGAATTGGTTTCTCGATGTCCGGCAAGACGGCCAACGCCGTAACCGCCGTCCGGCAACTTGAGTCACCATTTCTTTGTTTCATTTTTTTCTGATATTCAACAAGGAAATCAATTCCAATTCTTAACACATTTCTATTTCTTCTCTATTTCCATTTTCATTTCTCCTCTATTTTCATTTTCATTTCTCCAAATTTTTTTTCTATCCACCAAACACCCCTAGCTCCTACCCTTTCTGATTATGTAATCGATGTATTTATTAATCACTATTGTGTGTTCATCAATACTTGATTCGTCTTATTAAAAACAAAACCCTTCCTAGAAAAAAAATTAAAAACAAAATCCTACTTTCACCTATAGTCGAATGAATCTCTCTCCGTCTCTCACAACTCGCAAGCAATCTCTCTCGCAGGTCGCAACCGTCATCTGGAGGCTAGTTGAATAGCGAATTCGAATTTCCTCAGGAAACCTCTGCCCATTTCAAAACTTCATAGTAAGTTTAAATTTATATCTTGATTAGCATAGTAAACTTACTTAGAATCTGCTCATTGTTTGAGTTTATAGCCTATTACGATCTTGACTAAGAATCTGTTTGGGTTCATTGCTGTTGATTCATAACCAATTTAACCAAAAATTCATGAATAATCGAATACTAGAATATGCTCGGTGCTTACCAAGTTACCATTGTGCTCGAGTCTTGAACCTTGATTACTTGAATAGCATTTGTGAATTGTGATTGTTTGTCTAGACATTTGGAATTTGGATATGTATGATTTAATGATGGTTTTTGGTTTTATTTAAAGTGAATTCTAGTTACAAAGTTTATAGTTCGGATATTTTGGATAATCTGTTATCCATGATATTTGAAATTTTGGATACGGATTTCGGATACCGAAATCTACTATCCAAAATTCGGATATCCAGTTTTGAGCACCCCTAGTTTTCACCATCATCTTCATCTCTTTCGATTTGAAACCCTAGGTCTTGCCAACCTCTCTCTCAAGGGCATTCATCGATTTTGGTATGCACTCATTTTGTTACTGAAGCAGGTCCTTGCCAGAAATTCTCGTAATTCATGTAGACTAGATCACAAGAAACCAATCGCTGCCCACCATGTTATATCATTCAATACCGAACACCCTCATATATGTAATCGAGGCCAACATATCGCTAGAATCAGGCAGATAGAAGAGTGGTTTTGGTTGAACGGTGCTCTCTCCCAGACTCCCAGCAAGGATCCGGTACAAATTTCATTCTTCCTCATCGATTACTGTTTACCATGGCTTCCATCTTTGTCTTATTTTTTATTTCTAAAATTTGGGGTTTTAGAATCAGGGGACTTTCTTGTTTGTATTGATTTCATGTTTGATAGTTTAATTCATTTGATTTTTTTTTGTACTCTGTGAAGCTTAGTCCATATATATTCTATTATATCAAAGTATCAAACATTTAAACTTAAATTTTAGTTTACAATCATAAAGCTTGCCATAATTCTGGTGAATATTCTTCTACAAATAAGCTCACTCTGATTCATTATGGGCTATAGGGCACAAAATAAATTAACAACATATTATTTTAACTGATTCATCAAAAAATGGACACGTGATTATGTTTAGTTATAGGTTTCTTCATTTGTGCTAATTTCGATCTTTATCTTAGTTCCTTGTTCACTGCTACTTGCTTTCCATTTTTTGAGTGAATTTGTTAAACTGCTAGAATCATTTTAATGTTTGCACATCTAGTAGTCATATATTATATCTCTTAATGTATTTCACTTTCAATTATGATGCATCAAACAGTTATCAAAACTTCAAACAATCTGTAAATGTTTCTGTATTTTATTATCAATTTTATTTCAGAGTGAGTAAAGTAAACCCGTGATTACTTAAAACAATCTGTATGTATCCGAAACATGTTTGTATCTGATTATCTTGTTTTTTTGTTTACTTATGCAATACCCGTGTGTGCATAGTCATTAAGCTAGTTTTTAATAAATAGAGTTCATTGTTCCCCCTCCTCTTTTTTGTTTTCAGTGGTATGAAGCACAGCAGGCCTCTGATGGAACTGGATTTAGACGCCTTTCTGCAATTACATGACACTGCCGCTAGTGACAACGAAGATGACAACAGTCACCACTACTGCAGCACTGTCGATGAACTTCTACTCATCGATTCTGATGTCTCATCTACTTCATCGTCTCCCCGTTCGTATCATGTCTCGAATGACCTAGGTAACCTCCAAAGCAACAGTAATCCAGTTGATGTCAATTATTATGATTCCTCACCGTCAACCCCTTCCCAAGTAACTGACAGAGAAAGACCAACAAGGCCGTCAAAGGTTGCTTCCATTAGTCAAACAAATTCAGGTGATACTTTATGCGTTTCACGCCAATTACCTCCTTTATTTGGTGTTAGGTCGACTGCGAAGCCAGGGGCAGCCTTGGCTGCCGCAGCGGCAGCTTCACGGTTGATTCCAACACCACACGCGGCTGCTATCAAATTGAGTAGGGAGAAATCTAGTAAGGGGAACTTGGGTCCGGAAGGCAGTATTGGTTCTGAAATGAGCTATGAAAGTGGCACAGGTTCAGAAATTAGTCATTCAGATGCAAAATTAGTCGAGAAAGATTTTAAACCAGACAATTTAGGAACTGCACCCATAAAAGCAACACTAAACATTGAACACAGTGGGGAACTGATTACTGAACATGAAAGTAGGAGTCAGTGGGGTCTTATTGGTGAAGATTTCCCGTGTGAGGAGATGGAAATAGACGATGCTAATGCCTCTGGAATGGATAAATTTGTGCTTGATTTGGATGATGATAATCTTAATCCTGTTGACAAACCAGAGATAGGCTCTCCTTTGAAAAATGAAGGCATGATTTTGAATAAGGCCAGTAACAGCTCAGTCCCAGTCCTAGATGACCCTACTGACGAGCAAATTGAGGGCAACGATTCAGAGTCTGCACCTATCTTACAATCAATTGAGGGGGTGTTCCCTTTTTCCCATGGGCTCATGGATGCTAATGAGGTTGAGGACTCAATAAATGTCTTATCAGAAAGAAATTTTTTTGAAGGTACCAAGTTCCATGAAAAAGATGTGGAATTTGGCCTCCATGCAAGTGATAGCATGCCAGCACAAACTGTTATTTCTGTTGATACAGGTGATATTGGTGTCCATCACATAATCGAAGAGAATGATGGAAGGACACAAGGGAGATCAGGCTTCTCATTGAAGCCCCTTCAATTTGCTGAGGAGTTTGAAAAGAAACAAGCATTTACTGGTCTGCATTGGGAAGAGGGTGCAGCTGCACAACCGATGAAGCTTGAGGGTATTCACAAAGGATCAACCGTGTTGGGTTACTTTAGTACTAGTACTGATAATACTATTACTAGGACCATATCTTCTCCAGCATTTAGGCGAGACCATGGAACTCCACAAGCCCTAGCAGTTCATCTTAACTACATTGCAGTGGGAATGTCAAGAGGGGTGATAGTTGTTGTTCCCAGCAGATACTCTCCACACTATGCTGATAACATGGATGCTAAGGTCCCATTCACATGACTCTTTCATACAATCCTTAATATTTTTAGCACTATTAAATGCTGCTGAATCTCTCTCTTACTAGTCTTAAGTAAAAGAAATATGAATTTAGTTAAGCTGTGATGAATATGAAGTTATTTGCTGACCAGAAATTGAAGCTTCTGCAATGATTATGGTTCGGTAAAGGCTATCTGAGTACTACTGGAAGCATATACTTGCATCAATCATCTTCTTGTTTAATATTATTTCAACCACGAGGACCTTAATACTTTTCTTCCGATTTCCATTTTTACCGTGTGTGATATTATTTTATTGACCGTGTCTGATATTCTTTCAATGAACATGTTTGATATTATTGCTAGCATTCTTTCAAGTCTCATTGACCTTAATACTTTTCTTTCAGATGTTAATGCTTGGATTACAAGCTGATAGGTCTTATGCCCCAGTCACATCCATGTCCTTTAATCAGCAAGGAGACCTCCTTTTTGCAGGGTACGCTGATGGGCATTATACTGTTTGGGATGTCCAAAGGGTCTCTGCTGCAAAAGTTGTTACTGAACATAAAGCTCCAGTAGTTCACATGCTATATCTGGGGATGGATTCTCAAGTGAATCGTCAATTCAACATAGTTAGTGGTGATAGTAAAGGTGTGGTTAAGTTGATTCGCTTTTCTCAGTTTTCATGGCTCAATAGATTACCAATTTCTAAAACCTCGGTAAACCTTTACCTTTTTTTAAGCTAAATGAAATTTTGTATGTACCTGTTTTAAGTCTATCACGCCTAACCTTAGTTTATCAAATTAGACTCTTCTTGATGAATCAACAAGAACAGTTGTATGTGCTTCGCCTCTACTATCAGAGGAAAGTTTTGGAGGTTCTTCTGCAGGCACCACCACTGGCACGAGTGGCATTGGAAGCATGATGGGTGTAGCTGCTGGAGATTCATCTTTGGCTGAAGAAGGTGTGGTCATTTTTGTCACTTATCAATCTGCTCTGGTGGTAAGGGACTCTTGAAAGACTACATGTATAGGATATCTTATTGGTCTTGTGATGATGACAGTAATGTGTTTCTAATAATACCTTCAATTTGTTCTTCTCATTTGCAGGCAAAAGTCATTTCTAACACTCCGGAAGTCTACGCTCAACTTCCCAAGCCTGATGGGGTCCGGGAGGGTTCCATGCCTTACACTGCTTGGAAATACATATCTCCCTCACAGGGTAGGTATGTTACAGATGGAATTTCTGAATCGTGTCTTGAATCTTTTTTTGGTAATATGATATTTTCTTTCAGAGAATGTACAGGTAAAAGAGTCTGAAACTGTGCCACTGCTCGCAATTGCTTGGGACCACCATGTACAGGTTGCAAAATTGGTGAAGTCAGAACTGAAAATATATGCAAAATGGACCCTAGAGAGTTCAGCAATAGGGGTTGCTTGGCTCGATGACCAGGTGATCGTGTTGCTTGTTTGTTTTCCACTTATTCAACAAGACATTTGCTTCTTGGTGTTCTGTACACCTTTAGTACTAGGTATTAATTCCCCATTCAAATAAATAACAGAGATATTATCCTTGTGCAGATGTTGGTGGTGCTAACATCAGCTGGACAACTCTGTCTGTATGCAAATGATGGGACTTTAATCCATAGCACAAGTTTTGCTGTAGATGGAGGCAATGGAGATGATCTCATTGGATATCACACCCATTTCTCCAATGTCTTTAGCAACTCAGAGAAAGCACATCACAACTGTATAGCTGTTAGGGGTGCTTCTCTGTATCTACTTGGATCTACACATCTTATTATCTGCCGTCTTCTCCCATGGAAGGAACGCATCGAAGTTTTGCGCAGAGGCGGTGATTGGATGGGTGCTTTCAACATGGCAATGATGCTTTACAATGGTCAAGCCCATGGTGTTTTTGACATTCCTAGAGCAATGGATGATATACAAAAGCCAATAATGCCTTACCTAGTGGAGTTGCTATTAGCATACGTAGATGAGGTTTTTTCTTATATATCAGTGGCATTAGGCAACCAACTTGAAAAATTGGAGCACTTGAAAGACTCAGAGTGTGATAGTTACTCTGTGACTTCAGAGATAAAAGACCAGTACACACGTGTTGGCGGTGTTGCAGTGGAATTCTGCGTCCATATCAAGAGAACTGACATCCTCTTTGATGAAATTTTATCCCGGTTTGAGTCTGTTCAACAGAAAGGTAGATCACTATTATGCAAGAAGTTGTTCCTCTTAGCATGTGACTTTCTCCATTTTATCTTTTTGATTGGATTGATAGAACAAATTGTTAGTCATAAACTAGTTGGTTAGGCTGAAATAAAACTAATTAGAAAAGTGTGAGGTGATGAAACAATTAAGGCTTAGAATCATCAATACATCCTCCAATGCTCTCCTATCAGAAACCAATTCCGTAGATGTAATCCTCCAACAGGTATTAAGCTCTTCAAACCTGAAGGTTGAGCAGGTAATTTTGATTTTCTTTTATATATTGGAACACCTAACATTTTATTTGTAAATAAGCTGGATGCAGCTTAAAAAGTTATGTTCAGTGATAATATTCTTGTCGTGATGAATGTTCTTGAACACTGATACGATTAGGTGGGGGGACTTGATATATCATTACTTTATTTGCTTATGTTACTTTCTGCTTTGTTAAGATCTGATTTGCTTTTCTTGTCTGGGTTTTTCTTGTTCCCCAAGTTAGGGACTTAGGGGTATGGTTATAAATACATCGGTTAGGGCTAGAGGAAAATGTATTGAGAGAACTAATAAGACTCTTGGTTTAAACAAGCGAGGTGTTACAAGGTGCTTCTTAAAACACATAATGTGTTTGATGTGATGCGATTTACGTGTTGCGGTGTGATGCGTCGCATCATGCGTGCTTTACATGAGGTGTGAGGGGTTGCTAGGTGCTCCTCAAAAGACTAGCTATTTAATTAGGTTTTTAGTGGGGTTTAATTTTTGTCGATACATTAACGGTCTATTGAACAATTGACCTATAATTGACCTCTCTTTCTTTCAATCAAACCCATAGGAACTATTATCTTGTATATCACAATCTTGTGATTATCAATATACCATGCCAATTTAGTTCATACCAAATTGGGGTATGAGAGCATTACACGATCTTCAATACCTGTGAGGGAAATGGCTATGATTTCAGATTTAGAGGCAAAGCTTGGACAATGTTGAATGGAAGACATTGGGCAATTGGTGGCATTGGAAAAGGAAGTCCTCAGAGAGTTGGGCAAGATTTAGAGGCTCCCTGGGTTGAGCTGGTGCAAAGACGAGAGGTTTGGGTTTGCAGGCATTAGCCAAGAAATCAACTTTTGGCCCTCAATCTGACTATTTGGGTTCCTATCATAGCAGAGTAATAGGCCTTTGGGGAAAGTATATAATCGGTTAATGCAGGGGGAATCTTTGCTGTTAGAATTTTTGAGGAAGAATGGACCAATTGGGGATTGTAACAGGACCGATGTCAGGAAGCTGAAAATGCTGTTTTTTTTAAGAAGACGTGAACGGCTGGTTTTTTCAATTGGGACAGTACTTACATTATGGAAATCAAGATGAGTCAACTTCGGGCGACACTTTATGCATAAGAGGGTTGACTTTATTTTGGTATTGTTGGAGTGAAGGTATGGTTCCGTTTCAGTTATGGGATGATTTGATCTGTCTACTTTTTGAAAGATTTCAATAGTCACACGAGGGTTCCTTATATGAATAGTTATTGTCACTCACTTAGGATTGCTCTTGATCGTGAATATGTAGTGTTGTTTAAAAAATTGGCTGGTCAATTGATAGAAATTTCCAGGACGATGTTGGAACTTTTATCGAAGGACTTAAGTAGAACTACATACGTTTGTTTGTATTGCAACCGATGGGGCTGAATCACGCTATGAAACTTGCAATGACAATTGCTGATAATCAGGTGTATGACAGCTATTCAGGGGATGGCGGATGAGATCACTCAGGAAGGTTCTCACTCATCCAAAATGCCGACAAAGGTTTAGTGCAATCCATGGCTTTGTTTGTTCGTCAGTTATGGCAAGGACAAGTAATGGCAACAAGGATCAGTTCAGGCGGCTGGTTAGCAGAGGCAGATTGAGCGGCTAAACAAGCAAAAGGACTATGTTTTAAATGTTACGTGAAGCTTGTTGTAGGAAATCAGTTTGAAATAAGATATTACAAGTTGCTGTGTTGCTGGTTGATGAAAGGGAAGAGGATGAACGGGTCAATCTCTTAGTCAAACCATGGGATCTAGATCTCAAGTGATTAGCATAGAGTTTTCGATGCCACACCTTGAGAGCCAGGTGTGTTTTTGGGACGAGGGATGATATGATTAGAAAGGTCGGAGTATGATATATTATTACTTTACTTGCTTTTATACCTTTGTGTTTTTTTAGGATTTGATTACTTACCGCGTCTAGGTTTTGCTTGTTTAGCAAGTTGGGGATATAAATATAAATAGATTGATTGAGAGAATTAATATGACTTTAGGTCTAGGGAGATTACGTGCGTTTCAAAAACACGAACTATTATCTTGTATCTTGCAATCTTTCGTTTATCAATTATCATATCAATTTGGTTTGTTTAACACCATATATTTTGCATGGCATACCCTATTGCATTTCCTGATAAGGAAACAAAATGATACATATTCTTTGAATTTTGGGTAGGCAGAGTCTGTGGTTTGATCATCCACATTCTGTCTCTGGCTGAATGGAATCATGCAATTTTTGTATTTATATCACTTTTCTCTTTTCAGAAACATTTTTGGAGGTTTTGGAGCCATATATTTTGAAAGACATGCTTGGGTCACTACCGCCTGAGGTATTACTTGTTTATATCTTCTGTGTGCTTGCGAGAACAGGCAATACATGATTGTTATTTCGGTGAGATGCTGAAATTGTAACAACAGTTTTTTTTTCTCTTTTGAAGATTATGCAATCACTGGTGGAGCATTATAGCACAAAAGGTTGGCTGCAGCGTGTTGAACAATGTGTTCTTCACATGGACATTTCTTCTTTGGACTTCAATCAGGTACTTTTGTAAGAGAAATTGCAAAGATGAACTTTTTACCCAGCTAAAAGGTACATTGATGGAATATAGAGGGATGCCAGAAATAACATCTACCACCTAAATACTTACACTCTACACCTCATGGGCTGTTTGATCCAGAAACATGTTTTCCTGAAAGTGAGGAAGGAAAAGGAAACACAAGTATCTGGCCAGAATTTAGGGACGCCTTAGTTTTCTTTCACAGGTTTTCTCATGACTGTCAATTTCATACTTGTATGTCAGGTGGTCAGGTTATGCCAGGAGCACAATCTATATGGTGCCCTGATATATTTGTTCAATAAAGGTCTAGATGATTTCAGGACACCTTTAGAGGAGCTGCTGCAGCTATTTAGAAACAACGATAGTGAGAGCGCTCCATCACTTGGGTATGTCACACTGATGGAAAATAATAATTTCTTCTGATAGTTATTAAAATTTATGATATTTTATTTTGCTCTTTAAGTAGCTATTCTTTTCATTACTCCATCTTCATTTTAGCAAATATAGCATCCCATTTTATTATATTGTTGCTGAGGCTATCTACAGTTCTGCAAGGTCTGCTATTTTCTTAGAGTGAGTGACATGATAAATATGAATCACATAAATAAGTTAGAATGGTGTTGCATTAGCTGTACTAAAATCATGCCTGAGTTAAAGCTTTCAATATATGGATCTTGTCAAAGACAAAAGAGTCTTGGATTGACCATAGATTGATCCTCCATTGTGGATATGGTGTATCCTATTATTATTTCTTATCATCTTCCTTTGTTATTTTATCCCCATGTCTACTTTAAAATATCCCATCAGTAATTTTTGTTGATAAATTCAAGTTTTCATGCTTTAACTTTTGAAACAGGTACAGGATTCTAGTATACTTGAAGTACTGTTTTCTAGGCTTGGCTTTTCCTCCAGGTATCACTTCTGTTTCCAAATAATTTCTGTAAATATTTAGATATGCGGAAACTCATTCTTAACTGGAATCGGGCAATATGCTCCCTATTTTCGTTTTGCTTTTTACTGAAAATTTATGTTCAGGACATGGAGTTCTTTCCCTTGCACGTATACCATCTCTTAGGATGGAGCTTATACAGTTCTTACTGGAGGACTCTAATGCTCCAAGTTCATGGGGTTTGACAAGCTTATCATCCACAGAATCATATAAGAATCTCTATCATCTTCTAGAGTTGGACAGTGAAGCAACATTGGATGTTTTGAGATGTGCATTTCGAAATGAAATTCCAAACTCAGATAATCTGTTGCACGAGTCTGCAGTTGAAAAAGACTCTACCTCTCAAAATGAAGATCTGATCCAAAAAACTGTAGATGCCCTTGCTCTCATACTCGAAACTAGCAAATCTATTAGCATTCGTACTATTCAACCCCATACAATTTGGCCCTCCAAGGATGATATAGGTCATATACTTGAGTTTATTTCTCATTTTGTTTCTTGTGGAGAGGCCATAGTTTCAAGTGAGTTGCTGGGTCAGATATTCGAGTATTTGACATTAGAGGCTAACATTCCTGGAAATGTTAAAAGGAAAAGTGTGGATTCCCTTAAAATAAGAGAAAAGGAGGTTCTATTACTTTTGGAAATTGTGCCTGGGACAAATTGGGATGATAGATACTTGCTAGACATGTGTGAGAAAGCTCAGTTTTACCAGGTTCTAACCGTTTTCTCTCTGTGTTTGTGTGTGTGTGTGTGTGTGAAATACAATATGTGATCAGTAATTTTGTTCATGTATTTATACAGGTCTGTGGTTTCATTCATAACTACAAACACCAATACATAGCTGCTCTGGATTGCTTCTTGAAAGATGTGGACGAACCAGTTCATGCCTTCTCCTATATCGATAATCTTTTGCAACGACCGAGCGACAAGAGGCCTGATTCTTTTGAAGCTGCAGTCATTTCACGAATTCCAGATTTAGTTCAATTAAGCAGGTTGCAACACGGTGGTTGTCTCAGATTTTGAATTGTTTTAGCTTTCCTTTTATTGTTTGAATTTCTTCCTAATTATATGTTGTCCATGCTGAACTTTTGCAGGGAGGGGACACTTTTTCTAGTTGTAGAACATTTTTTTCAAGAATTCCAACAAATGTTAGTAGAGCTGAGGTCTCATCCCAAAAGTCTCTTCCTCTACCTTAAGACAATTATTGAAGTTCATTCAACAGGTACCATTAGCTTTGATTCTCTAAGAAAAGGAGAAGCACTGTCTTTTGCTGGTAGAAGGGTAAAGAATCAGACTGACAGATTACATGATTTCTTAGAAAGAATTTCCGAGTTCCCAAAGTTTTTGCGCGAGAATCCAATTCATCTAACTGATGAAATGACCGAGCTCTATCTTGAGGTAATTGCTCACACTATTGAACTTACATTTGAAGGACTTGCATTATCTAATTTATGTTAAATAATGAACTTCAGTTTTTTCATGTGCACTTATGATTCTTCACTTTTGGCTTCTAGTCTCGTACACAAGAACTCCTATGATTTGTTTGTGGGCTTGTGTTTTGTGTTGATGACTTTATTCAATATTGTCCTCAAATTTGTTTGGACCAAAATCTTCCTTTCATTTGATAACCTGATTTTAGGTAAAGCCTGGCCGTAGGCCCTTCCTTTTGTTCTCTGATTTTAGGAACAGCTGCAGGATTTTATCCGCCTCTTTTTAGTCCTCCCATCATTGTACATGAACCTTAGCTTAAATTCTAAAAAGTTTGACACGTCATTTTTGCTAGTCCTCATCTTGACTTGAACAAACTCCTCATTCCCCCTCCCCCCGCGCTGGCCTATTGGGTTAGCAGCAGCCAGTGTGGTGGCAAACATGCTGTGCTGTATTTTTATGTCAAATGGTCCTCCGAATGAAAACATTTTTATGGTTTCCTTAATTTTTGTCAGGTTACATGCTGACTGCATATGTGTCCACACTTCTCTATTACACTTGGTGACGTGATCTAACCTATGTTGTTTTCTCTTCTGCAGTTGCTATGTCAGTATGAACCCAATTCTGTACTCCATTTCCTTGAGACATGTGAAAGCTATAGGGTAGACCATTGTTTACGCTTGTGCCAAGAACATGGAATTATTGACGCTGCTGCTTTTTTATTGGAAAGGGTTGGAGATGTTGCAACCGCTCTTTCGTTCATACTTTTGGATCTTGGAGATAAGTTTAGCATACTTGATGCTGCTGCTCAAAGTGTACATGTTTATGCCGGGGTGGATCATTTCAATGCATTCATGAAGAAGAAGGAGGTATATTACTCCATCCTTGCTCAGTTAACTCATCTTTCATATGGTCGATGAAGCACACAATAATATTGGTCTATATTATAGGTGAATGACATATTGAATATTGTTCATACTTGTGTTGGATTGTGCCAAAGGAACAGCTCTCGATTGGATCCCAATGAGTCTGAGGCCCTCTGGTTTCAGTTGCTTGATACGTGAGAAACTCCCTCCTTCTCTTCCCATGCACAACAGAAAAATAAATTTCTTGTCTTCATGTGCTACCAATTGCCGGTCCTTTGTTTATGATTCAGTTTTATCACTGAATAAATTTTCTCTAAACGCTGCATAAAATCTCAAACTTTTGTCACTGAATAATTTCTTACAAAGTTGCTTGTACTTGAATAGTCCTCCTGTTTGCTTCTTTTTAAATATATTCCTTTTACTCAACTTCCGTTTTTGTCATTTGATTTATTATTTATTTTAATTTATCATGTATTCACCGTATAAAAGTGGGGTGAAAATCACATTTCAGAACTCTAGATCCCCATGAAAAAAGGATAAATGGACATAAAATCTAAGATATTGTTCTTCTTGCGGTTAACTAATGAATAAGATTCAATAAGAGTAGAAACAACTGCAAATTGTTTGGAAGACAACTGGTGTTTTCATCAAGACTATGCATATACAACCTGGATATCTTCCAGTGTGGTCATGTTACTTTTCCTAGTATATCTCCAATGTGATAATTATCATAGTCTTGATGCAGATTTTGTGAACCCTTAACAAATCCATGCATCAGTAAGATGGATTCTGAGCAAAAGAACCAGAATGATAATTCATCTGAATCATTCAAATCTAAGTGGAAGATCAGAGGGTCAGATAAGGGCACTCACATATTGAGAAAATTGTTCTCTATTTTAATTAAAGAGATTGTTGAGGGAATGATGGGATATGTTCGGTTACCGACTGTCATGATGAAACTTCTTTCTGATAATGGTAGCCAAGAGTTTGGTGATTTTAAGGCTACCATACTGGGAATGTTGGGAACATATGATTTTGAAAAAAGAATTTTGGTAAGTCCTGGTTTTCATTGATATTTAACTCTTTCTCTTATGGTAGCACTGAGGTTGGCATGGATTCCTGTTTCTGCTTTCCTTGAACTCTTACTGCATCATTTTATTACCAACAAACTGTTGGAGTAACTAACGCCTAACTTAAATTTATCATAATTAGGACACTGCCAGATCTTTGATCGAGGATGATACATATTATACCATGAGACTACTCAAGAGAGGAGCTTCTCATGGGCATGGCCCTAGGAGCCTTGTTTGTTGTATTTGTAATTGTCTTCTTACCAAGGACGCCTCTACTACTGGGGTTCGAGTTTACAATTGTGGGCATGCCAGCCATTTGCATTGTGAGTTACCGGCCTTAGCCTCACATAGAGGCTGCCCCATATGTATGCCAAAGAAAAAGGGCGTAAAGACTAGAGGTAACTCGGTCCCTGCTGAGAATGGATTGGTGAAGAAGGCATTACCAAAGCACAAGTTGTCACAAGGGACGGGTGCTGTTCACCTACTACATGAGAATGACACAATTGATCGTCAAATATCGAGGGTCAGTTAGTTATCTGCTTCACTTTTTTCCCTAACTTCTACGTGATGTTGAGTTCCTGACTAGGATAGGGGTTATTGCAACAGTATGAAATATTGAGTAACCTTGATAAAGACAAGAGGATGTTTCAAGTAGATAACATGCCATTGTTGAGGCTTGCACCACCTGCTGTCTATCATGAAAAGGTGAAGAAGGGAGTTGCTATGCTGAGGGGAGAAAGTAGTAGTAATATCACTAGCAGGGTTGGTGTCAGCAGTCCTGCTGCTAATATGATTGAGAAAAATAAGAGTGGTAAGCAAATTAGAGATCTGAAAACCAAGGGATCAGCTGTCCGATTTCCCTTGAAATCAAACATTTTTGGTAAGTTGAGTTTTCTTTCTGGTTGAAGTGTTGAACAACTTTAGATTAATCTGTTTCTAATATCCTTGTTCTTTTTCAGGCAAAGAAAAGACCAGCAGATGACATGGGAGGCAGCTAACCTAAACTAAAAAGAAAGCCAGCAGTCAGAGTAAGGGTTCTTACTTGTATGCTTCGCATGTTGCTCGTGTATTTTGGACTCTAAATTTATAAATTGTCTAGTTTAATGTATGAGAACCTAGAGTTAATGGAGAAGTGCATATCTAGCTGCTTCATTGTAGTGATTCTGATTGACATGTATAACATTTGAAATGAAATGTGAGACCACCTATAAGCTGTGTTGAAAATGAAAGAAATGAAAGGGAATGAAAGATTATCTGATTATGATTATATATGTATTCTCAGGTCAGAAATATGAGAATTTTTCGTGTTCTTTAAGTACAGAGAAAAGTAAAGAAATGAGAGAATTTTATGACCATGCCTTGGTTTTTGTTAGGTTTATAAATTAAGATGCATTTTTCCCCCTTTCCCTCACATGCATGCATACCGTCTTTACTGTTATAGAGTTAAGGGTGCTTTCTATCTTTATCTGTATCCCTCATATAATTCATAATTAGTTCATAATACGTACTTGTTAATCAACTCTTACTATTACTTCCACTTTATCATGTCTGTCATTATATACTTTCACTGGGCTGCTACTATACTTTACTGTCTTATGTACATTATGTACACCTATTATATATACATACAAGGGCAAATTGCGTTCAAATATAATGAACTTTGTCTTAGTTATTATTGTACACAATCAACTTTAAAATTGTAAAAATAATACAATTAACTTTCATAATACTGTCATTGTATGCCAATAATTTAGTTATCATTATATACAATGAAATTTGCCATAAGTTTCATAGTATACAACTTATATACAATGTGAGGATTATGAAAGTTGGTTGTATTATTTTTAAGAAAACAAAGTTCATTGTGTTTTAATGTTATTTGCCCTACATTACAATTATAGGAATATGAACAGTGTTCCATTTGTCCTATATACTGCAATTCTAAAGAAATACATAAGTTGAGTACAACATGATTGGTTAGCACATATCTCATTTAGATACTCCACCCGGTTTGATACCCCGTTTTACCGTGTTCCATGTTTTTATGATTTTATTTCTTGGTTGGTTTGTTTGTTTTGGTATTTTTTTGTGTTAATATGTTTCATGTTTTTAGGGATTTTTTCATTTCTAATTCTTGATGTGCTTTGTTTTTTAATTAAGCAAATATTGATAAACATTCTCATCTTCTAATTTCAATTTATATATTTTTGTTCAACTAATTTATATAAACTTCTACTAAATATATTTTATATTATTTTTTAGTAAAAGATACCCTCTATTTGGTTTCATAAATTGGGGTTAAGCTTATTTATATAAACATTTACATGACTACAACTGAAGAGCGTAAACATAAAAGAAATTTATAGAATGAACTTTTATTTTCAGTTCTAATAATTAAATATTTACAGCTTTATATTAAACACGTACGTTTGAAAGTAAATTTTTTTTTCATTCTTATTTATATCCCTGTAGCAACTAACGGTTTCTATCACTTTGCTAATATTAATTATCAGCATAGTCTTTCTATCCCTGTACTTTAAAGCATGCTTGCACTCATTTGTGCATCTTACAGTTCGGTTCTCAGTTATAAAACATGTCATAGTATGATCTAGTAAATACATTCTGGCCAGATAACTTTATGATATCACTACTAACAAGGATATATCACTTATAAACAATAACTAGGAGTATCAAAAGGGACTCACTTGACATGTCTTTCATATTCACTGCTATTCGGCTACCTCTTAGAGCATGGGGTGTACCCATGCTTGGGCATCCCATGCTTCGTGCCACATCAGTGTCACCTACTTCATGCTTCAGCCATGCTTAAACACTGTAGTCGACAACAGCAATTGAATACTGGGTGATCGCTGATTGAGTCAATTTCTCAAGAAATTGGAAATTGACAGTGGGTTTGTTCATATTTTGACAGAAATTGAAGTAGACAAAAGTTCTTGAAACTTTTAAAATGCCTTCACTTATCAAGATTGATAAATTTACGGGTAAAAATAATTTGAGCCTTTGGAGAATCAAAATGAGGGCTCTCCTAAAACAACAAGGAATTTGGATTCCTTTGGCTGGTTAAAAACCAGACGATATGTCAGAATCAGATTACATTCAACAAGATGAGAAGGCTCATTCAACCATTCTGTTATCTCTTTCTGATGAAGTGATATACGAAGTAGCAGATGAAGAGACGGCTGCGTCTTTATGGTTGAAATTGGAGAGTCTGTACATGACAGTCATTAACGAACAAGTTGTTGTTGAAGCAACGATTGTTCTCACTGCGCATGAAGGAGGGAATGGCTTTGAAGGAATATCTTGATGAGTTGAACTCCATTCTCATGGATATGAAGAATGTAGAAGTCAAGATTGAAGATGAAGATGTTGCTCTTGTGTTGCTGGTTTCTTTGCCACCCTCATACGAGAATTTTGTTAATTCTTTTGTTGTTGGCAGAGATACAATTACCCTGGAGAGGTCAGGTCAAGTTTGCATTCAAGAGAGCTTCGCCATAAGGCTTCAGGGAATGGATCTGAAGGGCAATCTGCTGGATTATCAGTTGTTGATGGTGATAGAGGAAGAGAAAGAAGTCGATCAGAAAAGGGGAAAGGAAAATGGAGATTAAAAGGCAGGTCAAGGTCCAAGAGTAGAGGGTTTAAAGTGAATCCCAAAGTTGTGTGTCATATATGTAAAGAACAGGGTCATTGGAAGAACGAGTGTCCTAAACGAAAAGATAAGGCGTTCGCTGCTGTTGCAAAGGATGACTCGGATTCAGAGATTGACTTAGTGTTAGTTGCAGATTGTCAAAGTGTTGCTGAGTTACAAAGTCAGCAGGATGAATGGATTCTTGATTCGGGGTGTTCTTATCATATGACACCTAATAGGAGTTGGTTTGATGCTTATGAAAGTGTTTCAACAGGAAATGTGTTAATGGGTGATAACACATCATGTGAAGTTGTTGGAATTGGGTCAATAAACATCAAGATGAATGATGGGATGATGAGAACCTTGACCGATGTTCGTCATGTGCCCAACTTGAAAAAGAACTTGATTTCTTTAGAAGTCTTGGACTTTAAAGGATTCAAGTACAACGGTGAAGGAGGAGTGATTAAAGTCACCAAGGGTGCGTTGGTGGTCATGAAAGGTATCAAGAAGAGTACCTTGTACATTTTAGAAGGAACCACAGCTGTTGGGTCAGCTGCTACAGCCTCAAAATCTGACAAAACAGAGTCAGATTTGACTCATTTATGGCATATGAGGCTGGGTCATGTAAGTGAAAAGGGAATGGTTATTCTCAGCAGAAGAGGACTTCTTGGAGGTCATAAGGTGGCTGAGTTGGGTCTTTGTGAACATTGTATATTTGGAAAACAAAGGCGAGTGAGTTTTTCAAAAGGTGTTCATAGAACAAAGTCCACTTTGGATTATCTTGATGCTGATTGTTGGGGTCCTTCACAAGTACCTTCGCTTGGTGGTGGTCAATACTTCTTGTCAATCATAGACGATTACTCAAGATTGACATGGGTGTTTATTATGAAACACAAGAGTGAATCGTTTGAGAAGTTCAAGCAATGGAAGGTTCTTGTAGAAAATCAAGTCGGGAAGAAGATTAAACGGCTAAGAACAGACAATGGTTTAGAGTTTTGTTTAGGGGAGTTTGATCAGTTTTGCAAGGATGAAGGAATTGCTAGACATCGTACGGTTCAGTACACTCCACAGCAAAAAGGAGTGGCTGAACGGATGAATAAAACGCCGCTGGAAAGGGTTCGATGTTTGCTGTCAAATGCAGGTCTAAATAGGAGTTTTTGGGCAGAAGCATTAAGCACGACATGCTATTTGGTTAATAGAAATCCCTCAACAGCAATTGAGTGTAAAACTCCAATTGAAATCTGGTCGGGACAGCCGGCAGATTATACAGGTTTAAGAGTTTTTGGTTGTCCTTCATACTATCATGTAAGTGAAGGAAAGTTGGAACCAAGGTCAAAGAAGGGGCTGTTCATGGGCTATGGTAATGGGGTGAAAGGGTATAGAATTTGGTCACCAGGAAAGTAATTCTCAGTCGAGATGTGATTTTTGATGAAGATTATATGCTTCGTGGTGTGAAAAATCAGCCGGTTTTAGCTGCTAATAAAGACCAAGAGGAGAATATTTCTAAACAGGTGGAGTATGAAGTTGATAGTTCAGATGAAGGTGCTGCTGGGCAGCCTAGTAATTCATCTCAAAGTGAGCCTTTTGATACACAAAATGTACAACAGCCGTTGGAGTTTCACTCAATAGCGTTAGACAAGCCTAGAAGGCAAATTAGTAGGCCTATTCGGTATGGTTTTGATGATGTAGTGGCCTATGCATTACAAGTTGCTGAAGAATTGGAATTTTCTAAACCCTCAAGTTATAAAGAGGCAATAATAACCAAGGAGGCTGATGTGTGGATTGCAGCCATGGGTGAAGAGATGGAGTTGCTTCATAGCAATAGAACTTGGGAGTTGGTGAAGTTACCTCAAGGAAGAAAGGTGGTGACTTGTAAATGGATTTTTAAATGCAAAACAGGGCTGCTAGGAGCTGAAAGTGTCAAATTTAAAGCTCGTTTGGTGGCTAATGGTTATAGTCGAGTCGACTATAATGAGATATTTTCACCGGTAGTGCGTCACACTTCTATTCGTGTGCTGTTAGCTTTGGTTGCACAACAGAATTTGGAGTTGGAATAGTTAGACGTGAAAACAGCTTTCTTACATGGAGATTTTGAAGAAGAGATTTATATGAACCAACCAGAAGGGTTTATTGTTAAAGGGAAAGAAGACTATGTTTGTAAGCTAAAGAAATCACTTTATGGGTTGAAACAATCGCCAAGGCAGTGGTATAAGCGATTCTATAGTTTTACGGTGAATAATGGTTTTAATCGAAGTCCTTATGATTGTTGTATTTATCACAAGAAAGTTGCTCGTGGGTCATTCATTTATTTGCTCTTGTATGTGGATGATATGTTAGTAGCAGCTCGTGATATGGAAGAAATTAAGAAGCTGAAAGTTCTTCTTAATTCAGAGTTTGATATGAAAGATTTAGGTGCTGCTCAAAAGATTCTTGGTATGGAGATTGTTCGAGATAGGGTTAATGGTAAACTTTTCTTGTCACAGAAAGTTACATTCAAAAGGTGCTTTCTCGATTTGGTATGAGTTTAGCAAAGCCGTTAAATACACCTTTATCAGCAAATTTCAGTTTGTCATCTAATTTAGCACCTCAAACAGAGGCTGAGGTAGAATATATGAGTAAAGTTCCTTATTCTAGTGTTGTAGGAAGTTTGATGTATGTGATGGTGTGCACTAGGCTGGACATAGCACATGCAGTTAGTGTTGTTTCTCGTTACATGGCTAGTCTGGGAAAGGAGCATTGGATTGCTGTTAAGCGTATCTTTCGTTATCTTAAAAGTACAGCTGATGTGAGTCTCATTTACGGTGGAAAAGGAGGTAGTTTTGTGGCTGGATTTTCAGATTCAGATTATGCGGCTGATCTGGATTCTCGTAGGTCTATAACAGGTTATGTTTTCACTGTTGGAGAGGCGGTAGTGAGCTGGAAAGCAACTTTACAGCCTTCGGTTGCGTTGTCTACAACTGAAGCATAGTATATGGCTTTAACAGAGGCTGCCAAAGAAGGTATTTGGCTGAAAGGTTTGCTTGGAGATCTTGGTTTCAGTCAAGATCAGGCTGTGGTGTTTTGCGATAGCACGAGTGCTATTTGTCTTGCAAAAGATCAAGTGTATCATGGAAGAACAAAACACATAGACGTTCGTTACCATTTTATTCGTTCAGAAAGAAGAATAAAGGTGAAGAAAGTGAAAACTGAAGACAATCCAGCTGATGTTCTTACTAAACCAGTTACAGTAAACAAGTTTAGACATTGTTTAGATCTTCTAAAGATTGATAGCCGGAAATAGCAATTCTCTTGCTAGTATTAAAGTCAAGGTGGATATGTGTTCTTGAATATGTTTTATTTTATTTTTGCTCATTCGAGTTTGTTCCAAATCTGAGTTTCCAGACTAACACTTTCTAAAAGGACCGAGCCTAGGGAGGGTTCCATGCCCATGGATTGCCTTATTATAGCTTTTTTGATTCGTCATTTCCGATTAAAGACAAGTGCACTAAAGAAGTCTTCCATGTCGGTCGTTTGGCATACTTCCGTGGGTCACTACTCCAAATGCCGATCCAAGAGCTCCAGTCGGGAATAACGGCTGTGTTATGAAATAATAAAACCAAGTAGAAGACCGTCTGGACCCATTTTTGTTGTGTTTATCTTCATAGCAATACTAGATTTTGTTTGGCATCCTTGACTGTAGCTAAAATCCGAGTTTCAAAGTTCTAGTTACAAACTGCATCTGGGTGATGAAATCGACATTTGAAGGAATAATTAAAATTTTAAGAACAATCTAATGAACATAAAAAATAGTACACCAAAGAATCAAACAAAAACACAATTAAAATTATAATAAGTTTATAAGAAAATAATCAATAGTTAATCGGTATAAAAGTATTACTTAACATTATTGATAATTAATTAATTATCAGTTAATTAGATTAAAGGTTTATTTATTATTAATATTGAAAAAAAGGAAGAAAGATGTTAAAAGTTGTTTGGTTACAAGGATAAATAGAAAAATTACCGGATTACCCTTTGACTAATGGTCAAAGATAACTATTGTTAGCGTAAAGGACCAATAATGAAACAAAGTTACAACCACGGTGACTATTTTCATAATTTTTGAAGTTAAAGGACCAAAAGTGAAAATCATTGACAACCACAAGGACCGATTTTGTAATTAACTCTATAGAATAAGAAAAAGTTCATTTGAAAACCATTCTTATTATGAGTACCGTCAGTATCATTTGTAACCACAATAATCATAATTAATTTTCATTAATAGGGGTATTTTGGTCTTTTTAATATTTTCACAACCGTGAATTGTGTCTGGATGGACCATTATTAGGGGCTGTTTGGTACAGGGAAAAGGAAATGGGAGAAAGGGAAAAAAGCTGGTTTCTTTTGTTTGGGTTCAAAATGGGTGGAGAAATGGTTTCTCCAACCATTTCTCTTTCCCTACTTTCTTTGTAACTTCTTTTCTCTACAAAATGGGTAGAAATGGGGAGAAATGTCATCTGCTTGCCTTGTGCGAGTTTCTGGCGACTGAACCCTAATCGCCGATTGTCGTTGTTTGTTGCGATGTTGTGGCGGCGGCGGTGTCGTCGGTTGCAACGTCATTCGATGCGACTGAACCCTAATCACCACCGCAGTTGTTTGTTGTGATGTTGTGGCGGCGTCGTCGTCATCATCGTCGGTTGACGTCGTCTGATGTGACTGAACCCTAATCGCCACCGCCGCTGTTGTTTGTTGCACGGTTGTTTGTTGCGACTGAACCCTAATCGCCATCGTCGTCGGTTGCGATTGAACCCTAAATCATCACCGCTACTGTTGTTTGTTGCGCGGTTGTTTGCTGCGACGTTTCCGGCAAGGCGGCCAACGCCGCAGCCGTCGTCGTTGTCGTCTGCGATTTAACCCTAAAGTAGTTTATGGCGATGATGAGTTCCGGCGTCGGCATGGTGGCGTCACCGCCGCCGCCGACGAGCTTCCGGCGACCTGTGCCTAATTTCTCGTTTTCATTTCTTGATGGTACCAAACAAGAACATGTTTTACTGATTTCCGTTTCTCCCTATTTCTATTTCTTTCCCATTTCCATTTCTCCCATTTTCTTTTCCCCCTACCAAACATACCCTTAGAGAGCGAGGCTTGATTTACCGAAAATATCCCTCATTAAGGAGGGCTCATTAGTGGCTTGTTAATACTCATTAATAACACATTAATGAGTGGTATTATAGGAAAATCAATTCCTGCTCTTTAATGATAGGTCCACCCGGACCCAATTCACGATTGGAAAAATATGTAAAAGACTAAAGTACCCCTATTAATTAACATTAATGGTGATTAGAAATGGTACTCGCAATAAGAATGGATTGCAACCACCGCTCTTATTGTGAGTACGCTCATTAACGACCCATTATAGGGATATTTTGGTCTTTTATATATCTTTGCAACCATGAATTACGTCCGCATAAATAAGTCATTATTAGGTTAGCTTAATTTTGATCAAATTAGAAAACCTTAAAAGTATTAAGTTATTTAATTCAAATAACTCTTAATCTAACCCTACTAGATTATTCATCAAGAAACCTTTTTTAAATCCCTTAGGTCTAGGTAATTTCAAATTGCCCTTTAAACTTAATAAGATAATTAAACTTAATTATCTTGCATAAATATTAATCAAATAACTATTAGTTGCATAAATAATAAATATCTATTTATTTTTTATTTCTCCCACGAATTAATTTATAACCATAAATTAATTATCCATAAATACATTAATTGATTCCATTATTTGGTTCTATACAGTATGACATTGGACATGATAAAACATGTTATCTATTTAGTGCATACTACACCAATAAACTCCCACTTATGCAAGACAAATGACACTTCTTGGTCATTATTAGCCTAAGGAGGTCCCTAGCCAGACACTTGTGTTAAACGGTCATATGACCTCTTATACAAAGACATAATCTTTAGGTGACAACAGATTACGATATTTTGAATTTGAATATTAGACATGGAGTGGACGTCTATTCTTAATACTCAAATTTTATTACTCGATCCCGATCTTGACTTCCTTCGCATAAATAGATTACCAAATGAAACCTATCATTCTATCGGTGCATGGCCACAAATTTCACCGGTCTTAATCATCAAGTGGCCCATGAAATATCTCTCCCACAATGAGGTGCAAATCTCATCTTGAGTACTTACATTTGTCCCCCACGGTTTCTTCTAAACCTAGATATGCCTCTTATGACCACCTAATTACGGAGTAGTGTTAGAACACACTTAAGATATCTAAAATTCCTCATGTGCCGAACCCAGCATCTCGGGTAATGAGGACAACCTATTGAATCTTACTCATGACTAAGCTCTATGGAGTAAACTCAAAGCGGGTGATTCCAATATCTGCTTCCAGCTGATATATGCAAACTTGGTCACAAAACCGCCGTTATTCTAAACCAAGAATAATCCACCAACGTTTATAATAGCTTTAAAACCTTGTTGAGGTTCCCACATCAACAAGTAGCTATGGAAAATTTAGACAATATATACAATATAGTCATGGATATTAAAACATGCGAAAAATATAGATTGCACACAACACTTATGTAAAACGCCTTTTTATAACTTAAACACAATTCCAAAGTTTCATGTTACTATTCCATAGGTAATAATCAAAATATCTAAAGAACGAGCCTATTCTATATGTTGCAACCCTACAAAATGAGCATGAGTCTCATGCTTAACTCGTACTAGCCATTTAGTCAAGGGTCTACTCGGTACCTGACATATCTTTACATCCGCCCTTCCGAGATGAGATGGTACTTTCTGAGTATATGAATAGACTTGTGATGAGCTTGTGGTTCTTTAGCCTGAGCCAAGCTCCCGAGTTATATAGAATATATCAACCGGATTAGAGATGCCGGCAACAACTCGTAAATCCGTGATAAAGTTCTTCGGAACAACTTCTTTTGTCACATCCCATGTTGCAATATACTCTACCTTTATAGTTTAATTTGCTATGGTGTCCTCCTTGGAGCTAATTCGTTAAGGGTGTTAGTGCAATCAAAGAATAAATATTTATTTAAATGTTTTAATGACACACTTTTAATATTTACTAAAATTTAAATATATTACAAAAATCCAAGTTAATATGAAAATAATAAGTTTGGCAAAATAAATGATTAATTATAAATTTGCATTGATCACAACAAAAATATTACGAGATGATTAAAATGAAATCAAGTATACAAATTTTACTAGTGCGAAACATGTGCGATAGCCATTTAGTAAAAACGATTTTTGAACAAACAATGTTAAACATATAGAAATCGATTTTTACTCGCATGTATTTTCATATTTTATAAATCAATTCTACATGCTCAAAAACTATATATATATGAGTTGTGTTCAGTAAAGTCAATGTAAAAAACATAGTCCTAAAATTTTAATATTCAATCACAAGTGATTTGTAAAAGCATACAATTATATGTGATTGTATACAATCACATGTGATTCATTAGACAATCACATGTGATTTGTAAAAGCATACAATCACATGTGAATTATGAAAAATTACGAAAATGTCACTCCATCCAAAATTTTAAAATGCAATCTGGACCATTGATGTCATTGATCCAAAAGCTAAAATTAGTCCCTTAAGACTATGAATTAAGTATAGACTATATTGAACATTCTTCATATATATATATTAGGAATTGTGAATTTATAAAATATATTGTCACATACGAAAACGAAATATATTTTGGTTGGCAATTTCTACAAATATGAAAATACATTTATTATGTATAAATAAGATACTTTTAAGAAGTATTATTATTTTGGATATTATAAGTGTTTATGGTAGAGATGAGATCAAGAAAATACATTTATTGATCATTGTGCCTACAAAAGTACAAGTGACTTTTATAGTGGCACAATCTCAACTACATAATATGATTCGAGAGATTTTTCTTGATTATTGTGCCAAAATATGTAAGTGTATAAGTACACAATAAAATATTATTTTAATGGGTATTGTATTGTCTTCATAACAGAATTATGAAGATTTGTCAGTCTTCAACGTTAACAAGATTTGTTAGTCTCCAACGTTAACAATTTAAAACGGCCAAAGAAGCCGTGTGGGTGATCCACGGTCGTAGGCCATGGTCAATCGTGAGCTACGACCGTACGGGCCTAGACAACTTAGATATTTCTCTCACTTCACTATAAAAAGGAGGCTTGGCTCTCATTTGAAAACACATCTCTTGCACAAAAAATCCTAGGTAATATTAATCACACTCTTGTGATCGTTCATCTTTATATTTTTATATGTGTGATTCTTGAGTTGTTCAAATCATAAGAGATAAAAAAAAGAATCCAACTTTTGCAACTCAAAGTTAGCAAGAGAGATCAAGAGAGAGAAACTTAAGAACTTCAAACTTACATCTATTTGCCTCTTGATTGTTGAGAGTGAAATCGTCTTGTATACATCATTGTTGGTGCTTGGGAGGTTTCATTAATTGTGTTTGAGAGTTCTAGTGGTAGAACTTATTTTGCAGGTGGCTTTGACTATTCCCCACTTTGTTCTTGGGTTGGAGTTCTTGTTTAAAGAACTTGTAAAAGTCCTTGGTTAAGGCACTTGGTAAAAAGTCCTCGTTGGAGGCATTACAGATTCTTGGTGAAGAACTCTTTGGTGCTCTTGGATTAGAGCATTGTGAAGTGGTCACTCCTCAAATCAAAGTGATTGTAACCAATGGTCTCTTCCGTTCTAAGAAGACTTTTTGCACGTTGTGCTAGTGAAACTCTTGACGGAGGTCAAGGAGTGGATGCAGGTTGAAGTTCAACCAAACCACTATAAATCTTGGTGCCATGTCTCTTACCCTTATACTCTCTACTTATTTGTATTATATTCTTGTCATTTATTATAAAAGGGTAACTTATTTAAGAAGAAACAAAAAGAGGACGTATAAATTATTCAACCCCCTTCTAGTTTATACAAAGGGTAAACACGTACCTTGACTGTTACCTAAAGTCATCTATGTTGGTTTGAAAACTAGCATCAGAGTAACGAATGATCTTTAGAGTGTTAGAAAAGTATGTTTATATACGATCATTAGATTTGAAACCCTTTTATTTGTTCTCAGAATATTTTATCATAAACTGAATTAAAATTATCATTTATAAGTTCTTGATCAGAATCCAATTATCTATCTATATTACAATTTTTTAATCGCCCATAAACATTGTGTGAAGTGTTTTTTAATATACATATTTATGATTAATTTAGCTTAAGTTTATTAATCTTTTTCAGCTTCTGCATCATTTTCAGCTTGTGTGTGTATTCTGTTATTCTGTATAATTTATGATTTAAATGTAAATTATAGTAAAATTGAATATTATATGAGGAATTTTTTAAATCTTATCAATCTTGAGAAGTTTTTCAGTAATTTTGAATGACGGATATGTGGTGTTTTTTGAGTAAAAAATAAAAATGATTTAGAAGTTTATTTGCAATTTACAAATAAAACGATTAATGTTGTCTATAAAGAGGTTATACAAAAATAATGATAATGATCATATATATGAAGTTATTAATTTCTAATAAATTTACTATACCTATAGAATGTTTAAAATTTAAATAAACAATCCCCGTGTTTATACGCGGAGTATTAAGCTAATATACATGTAAAAGAATAGATAAACGAATCTTCACAAATATAAATAAACAAACAAGACATTTATTCATGTACGTTCACTTAACTAAATAAATGAGGATTTTTGTTCATATTCGTTTATTTATTAATTAAATAATCATAAACGAAATTCACAAAGTACTCGCAACCCTAGTTGCTTCACTCTTAATGAATTTGAGATTATGTAACACCGCCTTTGCTAATATTGAATTCAGTGAAAATTTAAGTTTTTAAACTGCATGGGCCTGTTTGTAAATATAATGTTTACTTGTTTGGTTACTTACAACTAAATTAAAACAATGTAGCGGAATTTTAAAACCAAACAAACCCTATTAACTATTACAGTTTCAAAACACATGTTTGGCATATATACAAATATACAATACAAAAGCTGTCAAACATGAAACCCCGGTGTTACTTTGTCCTAAACCGACCACTGTATTAAAATACCACAAGTAGTGTTCCTCCCAAAAAGTATGTACAACAGCTACAAGTATCCCCAACTCACCAGCCTGTCTGGAAAAGGGGAAACATCAACAACATTAGTTATTTAAAATAACTAGTGAATACAGACAGACATGAATAACAATAAAGCTAGTCATATATCAGGAATGAGCAAACAATACTATCCTATCACATAGTGGTAGTGCTAGTCCAGCTGAACAACTTCCACTGGGGGAATCAGACACTACCAACCGTGCTGGTTTCATCACATAAGTGATTCTACGTGCTCGTTCTGGAGCCATAGGCCCAAATGGGCTCAGCCGTATAGGCAATCACCCTAGATAATCTAAAGAACGGTACTCGAGTACCGTTGATCCAGAGCATTATACCCGAAGGCCTAGGATCCAGCCGAAGCTGACCTTAATCAATAATTTGTCCGGACATACATATAGCTCATCAATAACCCTTTACAGGGACAATAGCATGCATGCATTTACCAATAACTCATGTTTATCAATATATAAAAATTTATGCACATGTACTTAAATACATGTCTGACATATCAATAATCATGGAAATATTCGTTCCTTGATCATAACTGCATATATATATATATATATATATATATATATATATGCATGTTTCCAAAGTAAACATCATGTGTCTTGCAATAACATTAAGCCAGATAGCACATAAACCTTCCTTTATTGAACTCATGGAAGCCGGTACTCACCTGTGTGTCTAAAGCAAAACTAAATTGGATTTGGCTCTCCTTGTTTGCTTAATCACCTATTATCCATTCATTTTCATTTAGACATCATACAACATGTACATATACTACTATACTGGTTTTGAACCCCCAAATATATGCTTAACTTGTTAATATTAATAAAACCATCCCATGTACCCAAAATGCCAAGAATACAGCAAATGGTTACCTGCACACGGCGCGAACCTCTTGAAGGTCGCGCCGCGACCTCGCATCTATGCGATTCTGCAGTGTTTTGCACTGCTGTCTTCCCGTCAAAACTCAACTTCAAAATTCTCTTAATTATTTCCAGGTTATGTACAAGTTTTGGGACATCAAAAGGAGTTCATAAACATCTAAATAACATATTCTAACATCATATTCAAGATTAAACCTTCAAATCATCACTTTTGACCCATTTGGTCAATTTCAAGAAATTCAATGAATTTAGCATCTATAATTCATAATATCAATACCAAACAACTTGTAAATGATCTTAGAATAGATTAGAACATAAAAATCTAAGCTTTGTGGGTCAATTTCTAATTGACCTGTTTTTGACCTAAACCCCAAAAATGAAGAACATGGATGTGGAGAGCTTACAATCAAGAAGATGATGATGATGAGTCAAAGAACAGATTATGGACTTGATTTGAGCTTGAGTCTAGCCTTAGATGATCTTGTGTGGTTTTCTTCTTCAAGAACAAAGCAAGAGATGATAAGTGCGTGTGTGTGTGTGTTTGTATGCGTATGTGAGTGTGTGTGTGTGTGTTTCTGACTTGTGAAAAGTGAGAACCGACCTTGTGGATCTCAATTATCTACAAGGGATATTTTGTTCTCCTTTTCAACATACAACACAACACCCGTTTACCCGTTTCAACTAACAAAGATATTTTCGGAATCCTCGTTTGAAACCATTTAATATTTTATCATTTTTATCTATTTTTTATTATTATTTTTAGAACCTCATTTACTAACCAATACAATATTTTCTATTAATACTTATAAATATATTTTCATTTAATTTTTTTTGATATAATTTAATTTAATTTACGTACCAATGGCGCGCATGAATAGACCCGTTTGAGGATGTTACAGATGACATGGGCAATGGGCATGAACACGACTATGTGCTGCATTTCCCCCACCTATAAGACCATGTGTATGGCCAAACCTAAAGGGTTTGGGTAGCTTGGGTTCCTTAGGGAACACCACTACCCAACCCCTGAGGTTCTTCTCTCGGTTTCACCCAGCTGAAGCCTTTTTTTATGTTTTTTATTTTGTGTGTGAACGGCTATATTAGTAAAAAATACTCCCCAACGGTAATATATAGTTGGGTTATTAAGATAAAAAGAGTAAGGAGAATTCTTAGAGTGCGACATGTATTTTTAGTTAAAAGGGTAATTTAGAAAAATAGGTATCTCCCCTAAACTTATGCAACTTCTTTCTCTCTCATAATTCCCACGTCTCCCTCTCTTTCACATTATCATAAACCCAACCCTACTCTAGCCCTCCCATGAATCGTCGCCCTCTACTTTAGCAATGCTCAAAGCCACGCTGAACCCTTCTTCACACCAATGATGCACGAACCAACACCGCCGCCGCCGTTTGCTTCAAAATCGATCGTGGGTATCTGTTTATCGCACCATTGCTGCCGCTGGTTTGCTTATCCGCCGCCGCCTCTTTGCGTAGCCCCCGTTGCTGTCGCCGACGGTTTGCTTCGTCGTCGGTTTGCGTCACCGCTTAGATGGTTTGTATTACCACCATATTCAATTTTGGTAAAATCAATTTTGTAATTTGGTCAATGAATCGTGTATCCCTTCGGTTCAGCTGATGAGTTTGACAATCTGTGGTAAAATTTATGATTTTTCAAACTTACGATTCGAATTTGGTCAATGAATTGTGTATCTTTTCAATTCGTGCATCTTATGTATTTGGTACTACATTCATCAAGTTTGTATGTATCGGTTTCAAAATTGTTCATTGGTTTCTCATAAATTTGTTGGATTGTGCATCCATCTAGTTTTGAGATTGTACATCGATATTTATAATTGATGATTTCAATATGTGCATCAATTTTATAATTGATGATTCGTGTTGTGCATCAAGTCTATTTATCCATCGCCATTTGAATTTTGAAGAAGTGTTTTTAGTGTGACATATGTTTACTTGATTTTAGAAGGTGGGTAAATAATCAAAAGACTAATATAACCTCAACTAACCTATTTTAATTGATTAATTCAAAAAATGTTAGTTATTATCTCATGAATCTAATGGTTCACATTTCTCCATCTTCTTTTTAGTAGATCTCTTCCCTATATATATACACACACACACACACACATAGGGGAGGGTTTAAACAAGAACTGTTTTTCGTACGAGAGTAACCCAAGGTTTAATTGATATCCATCTGTATGCTTAACCAATTGCTGATTCTTAATTCAGTACAACTTTAGTAGTCATAAAAGCTCGTCGATTGAGTAAAGTAGATTCAAGAATCAGGCTTGATTCAATTAAGGAGGTTAACAAACTGGAATCATTGTAATCGAACAGAAGTGTTGAGTCAAAAGCATTTGATGGCAGAATCACACTTAAGCAAGAAGAAGAAAAAACAAAACCGGAGATGGAATCTGCGGGTACCCGCCCCGCATGCTTTTAGGTTATATATATATATATATTATAAAATAACAAAAGCCATTAGAAAACTTAAATTTCTCAAAACTATCTAACTTACCTCTAGTACCCCCCTACCGTCTCCCCCAATTATTTTCTTTGAATTTCGACATTGAGAGTTTGCAAGCTTGCAATGATCGAGAGTTCAACATGGAGACGGTGAAATCGATGTTGAACTCTTGATTATTTCTATGAGACTCTAATCGAAGGTTTGTTCGATTTATGCCAATGATTTATTCATTATTGTTGACTACCATTGTTTGTTGTTTTATTATGAATCTTAACTTGTTGAAAACTACAAAAATGAAAAGCAGTTAGGGTAACCGTAACCCAAACCGTGGATACCCGCCTCCCTTCGGGTACCTGCTGTTGGCAGTTCGGTTTCGGTTCTTAAAACTAGGTACCCGCCCCGCCCCACCCTGTGAACACCCCTACAGTTCCAAGGTCACCCCTCCCTTTATTTCATATTGTGAAATAACCCATGTATAACATTGGTGAACATTTTTCAAAATTACTATTATGTGAAATAAATACTATTTTTTAACTAATAACTTCAAACATAAAAATGGTTATTATTACATGGATATTTGAATTCAATTTTATACTATGTTTTCAATTATATTTAGATAAATAATAAATTATACTTATGCAATTTACGTATGTATAGACAAAATATATTCTATGTTAGTATCTTAATTTTATGTGGTCTAATTTGTGTATACTTAGATCGATGTCATTATAATTTAATTTGTAATAAGTTTAGTTTACAATTTCAAATATTCAAACATATAATTGGCTAAGAAAAATGTCTTTTAAGCACTTAATATCATAATATCAACAATAATATTATGTTTGTGCTTTTATAATGCTAGGACAGAACTTCATCACGAGAAACACATTAATATTATACTAAAACTTTTAGACGTGTAATATAGTTTTATATCTTTTAAAAAAGAGTATGTATAAAAATTATCAAATATAACAGTTTTATTTACGTACCCAAGGCAGCAACGCAAGGGTATATCACCAATTATGTTTTTGGCATAAGAGACTCGTTAAGGAAGATTAGACATGCCTGTCTTCGATTGGTGAAAAAAGAATCGGTAGGCAGTGGAGGTTTCAGATGGCCGGCTGCCATAGCTACCGAGGGTCTAGGATCAATCGAAATTGTCACTTGCGGACTTGGGCTTATAAAACAGGCCGGCCCACATGCAATCGTAATTTATAGGCTACAGATTTTACATATTTATGGGTCTGCACTCTGCAACTTTAATTCCTTCCTTCGGCCTAAATGTGATTGGAGGGGCCTCCTATTGTTATAGGCTACAGATTTTATATATGCCCCGCAATTGCGCGCGCACACACACACACACACATATATATATATATATATATATATATATATATAAAGGGGGTATGGCGGATTTTTTGGGTTTCCCTTAAACCACTAAGATTGAAAACATAATGAACGTAAAAATAAGAAAAGGAAA
Organism: Dittrichia graveolens; assembly: GCA_038502395.1. Lineage (NCBI taxonomy): Eukaryota > Viridiplantae > Streptophyta > Magnoliopsida > Asterales > Asteraceae > Dittrichia > Dittrichia graveolens. The sequence continues at coordinate 135,177 of JARJIL010000008.1, forward strand.
ATAGAAGAGGACATTGAAAACTTACTTAGAATGTAGGGAGCGGAATCACCGGTGGTAGTTCCACGAGAGGATTTTTTTATAGTAAGGGATATAATATGAGGTACAGGAACATGATTAGGAAATAAGGATTAACTAAGAGAGTCGTAAGGGAAGTGTTTAGCAAGCCATAGGATTTGAAAATTTATGCCAAGATTTCTTATTGCTCTCAAGATTGGTTTTACAAATGAACTTGTGATCGTTTATACAGACGATTGAAACCTACCTAATAATTTACATATCTAATCTTACAGAAAACATATCGAATCTAATCAGAAAACATATCGAATCTAATCAGAACAATAATTGACCAAAAGAAAAGGAGAAAGAAAAATGTACGACTTGAATCTATTCAGAACAACAATTCAAAAGAAAGAAAAAAGAAACGTACGACTAGACTCGTACAAACATTCTTTTAATAATTGTGAATTTAAATAGTAATGTTTTCCGGTCCTTTTTGGTGTTGTCGTCATGCTTGCATACTCTTGAATTTTTGTCTTGTTGATACTTCTATCTTTCTCTATTGATGGTGCTGAAGCTGTATCATCTTCTAAGGAGAACTCATCGTTTTCTTCATTGTTAATGTGTTCTAATCTCATAGTATCCCCTTCACCAGAAAAAAGAAAAAGCATATTCTAGTTTTTATGTGACCATATTTGTACATAATGTCCTTATGCTAGTAATTTGATGCTTTCCTAGAAAAAATCTTGTGGTAGGTTTGTTTGGGGTTTGTCAGAGAAGTGTTAGCTGTTGAGTAGATCTTTCACATGCTCCAAAACCAATTTATGTGGAGGCTTCAAGCTGTTTAAACATGTTCTAGGTAGCCAACCTGTGAGTGATAAAAGTTCTCTTTTTCATAGGTATGTATGTATAGCTATGTGCTTCTTGAAGGGATGAAAATATTTTGCATCCGGTGATGGGAGAAGTGTTGTAGGATGCGATATTTCCCGCTGTTAATAAAAAAATTTCACCAAACTTGCTAAGGATGGTTTCTATTTTAGGGTTTAGTTTGAATTCGAGATAATCAATCAAACCGTTATGGTAGAATTGAAGATCTCGTCTTCGGTGAGTGTAGTTGTGTTTAAATTTATTTGTAAACACAAGGGGCTTGTAACATTATGTATATTAATATTACCAATTCCCAGCTTGCTGGAGTGGCTTCTTTGTATCACATTTACCCCTTTATAATGACTTTCGTGGAAAGCAAAATCCACAAACTTTTGTTGTAGGGTGTATAGGAGAATAGGGAACTCTGTACAAAACTTTTCCGAAACAATTTGAAATTCAAATTCTTTGAATTGTCATATAATAGGTTCATAGTTTGCTTCCAAGGGAGATCTAAAATCCTTGCCCTGAAGCTATTATAATTTTTGTTTATAATGTTTATTCTATGTGCACAAGACATAAATTAATATGATATTACTGATAATAAATAAGCCTATAGGGTCACACATTTACAGTTAATGGACACCAATTACATATTTGAATATGATTTAAATATGTTTCCAACTCATTATATATATAAGTTTATATGCATTGTTATACATTATTATTTATGTGCAATAATAATATTACTCTTATATATTGATATAAGATAACGCATATCAAATACATAAATATAAACATATGATTTTATGCATATGTGTGTATATATATACATATATATATATATGTATACATATATATTTGTTACAAGTAAATTGTTACTAGTAACAATTATATAAATGTATGTATATCCTTGTTAGAAGTAAATAGTTACTAGCAACAATCAAGCATGCATATAAAATACATGTAGATGTATTTTATACATAGTATAACATAACTAGTATATTCTTTTATGTATTTAAAAGAATAAACTAAAATGCTTACAAAATTCACAAAAGGGGTCCATTTGAGTTTCCTTGCAAGAAGGTAAACATGGACATGCATACATGCATGAGTGAAGAAAGAAAACAAAGAGGGACCCCTGATGGTTTTGGCCGAATTGAGGCCAAGAGGGGGCCTCCCTCTTGGTTTTTGCTTCTTGGCTTTATAGTTCATGCATGGTCCTTTTTGTATACTACTTGCACGCAACCACCTTTGCATTACTAGTTCTAAGTGTTCTTGAACTTTTGAAAGCATCTTTACTCTCTAGTATTGGTGTTCTTTAAGTTAGCAAAGGTGATACATAAACACATACTCATAATACATACATCTAGTTCAAAAAGAAGAACAGAGGTTGTTGCTTGCATTCTTGAGCTTCAAGGGTTGGAGAAACTAGCATTTCAATGTGTTGAGATCATTAGCTTGTGGATACCTTGAAGGAAGTCTCTACTTGGCTTCTCACTGACAAACCACTTCACCAATGGTTTTCTCACGCTACAATGGTTGTAGTTCTAAACACCCTATGGTTATTTTGTTTCTTAAGACTTGCATATGGATCATTGGTGGGGAGTTTTAAAAAGTTTAAAATTGTTGTTCATGCTTCCATTGCTAAAAATATATTTTGAAAAACCGAACAAACCCCAACAGTGGTATCACAGCCACTTATGCATGGTTTTAAGAATCTTTAATTTTGAGGATACATGTTTGCACTTCTTTAAGTCTCTTTGAATTCCTTTGGTTTAATTGTTGCATTAGAGTTTACTTGAGGACTAAGTGTGGGGAGATTGATATATGCGTTTTTATGCATGTTTTACATGCCGAAACGCCTCATTATTAACCCATTTCCAAGGTGAATCATGTGTTTAGTGATCTAAATTGCTTATAATTCACCATGCATGTTAAAAGGATCTAACACGAGATATATGGACAAATCTGGTGCAAAACAAAAGAAAAATAAAGACAGTGAAAAAAGGCCCCTTATGGCCGCACATGGTACAAATCTTCCAGAAACTGCCACTTGACAACTTGCACTTGGCAAACGTCAAATCCACCACCCATCTTGCGGCCGTAAGGACCTTACTCGCGGCCGCAAGGACCCCTGTTCCAGTATTATAAAGACTGCATTCTGTCCATTTGTGAAAAAAAGACCAATTCAGATTCTTCACCACCCAAACACTCTCCCACAACCACAAACAGTCCAGAAGCCTATTTTGGTGATATCAAAGGAGGGAGAGCTTGCTAGGAGGCTTGGATTTACATTTGGAAGCTTGGAATCACAAAGTCAAAGTGTATTTAGCTTGGTACTATCTTTCTATCTTTAATTTGTGAGCATGTATTCATGTACTCCAGATATGTTTGTACTTAAACTGATGTATATGAGTAGCTTAACTCATTTCACTTGGGCCAAGATGATTTTTGGCTAGTTATGGCAATATAATGCTTAGTTGACTTTTATGTTGACTTGATATGAACAAGAATGTTTGATCTTCAATACAAATGTATTTAATCATGTTAATGTGTCTGATACAATCATATTTATGTTTGATGATGTGTTGGTGTAATACCATATGTCAAAGTATGTGGATATTCAAGAATGGATGTTGATTTTACAAGATTTCATGTTACTTTGTTACTAGATATGGTACATTGTGCATTATTGACTATTGAAAGGACTTTGGAACATGTTTTGGATCATTTCAAATATGTTGGTTGTATCATTTATATTGTGGTTTTATGCATGCCTTAGCACTTTAAATGCAAATTTAGGTGTTTTGGTGTATTAATGGGTCAAATATGCTATTTATATGCATGGAGGATTCATGATATGTTTATTGGTATGTTAAGTGTTGAAATAAGCTCACATATATGCCATGAATTATATGTTTGAAGTGTTCATTGTGCATATTCACATGTATATGCTTTAAATCTATCAATCTTGCTAGAAATGGCATGTTAATATTATTCTATCTTTAGAAATGCACGTGGCTTAATCTTATATCCAATATGTGGTTTGAGATTTGTTGAGTTTATGACTTCATTATACCCATTTACATGTGTTTATGATCTTAGATGAAAGTCTAGATTGTTTATGTTGTTGGATCTCTTTGTGCAAAAATGAGGTGTTCTGTCAGCGTAGCCCTTGCGGCCACAAGCATTATTGCTTGCGGGCGCAAGCATATGCACCCTTGCGGCCGCAAGGATAACTCCTTGCGCCCGTAAGGCCCTCTTTTATACCAGTTTGTTGTTTTTCATTGTTTTGACTGTGTTTAACCACTTTAACACCTTTTTGGGTTACGAGGACTACTGAATGTGTCATTTGAAAAGATGTACGTTCATTATAGTCTGATTTGGACGCGATTTGGTGAATCTTTAGTTAAATACCAGTCTACATGTCCTCTGTGAAAACTCGGATATGCTATTGTTTATCTGATCATGTTTGATTGTTGACTCTGAGTCTTGATAACTCGATTGATGATTCGTTGCACGATGATGTGGATGTGATAAATAGTAGAACAGCATGCTCTGTGCTTAATCTGTCATATTTGTCAAGTCTCCATTATCTGGTTTGTTATAGTTATTGCCATGACTAGTTAGGATGATTCGAAAGCTTGAGTGGATGTGTATCTGATTTTTCTGCCTCTCTACTTCGTCAAGTCTCCATTACCAAGTTTTTGGCGCTGTTGCCGGGGACAGACAATATTAAAAATATCTAATTGTTGATTCGATCTTTTCTTTTCCTGCTTTCTTGTTACGTGTTGCTTTAGTTTAAGTGTGCCTGATTAGGGTAGTTCTCACTTTTCTACCTTTTTCTCTCCACCTTGATCTATTTGTCTCTACTGAGCAAATTGAGCCGTATCTAGACGCAGACGCCGTCAACGCCAGCGAGGTCATGTACCAAATCCTCCCATGGCGGCAGAAGGACCACCACCACCACCACTGAGGACACTTAACGACTATGTGCCCCCGGATATCAATGGTATCCAGGATAGCATTATTCGACCAACGGTGGCAGCAAACAACTTTGAAATCAAACTGAATGTAATTTAGATGGTCCAAAATTCCGTTCAATTCCATGTTCTGCTAGACGAGGATGCAAACGCTCATATTTGAAGTTTTCTCGAGATCTGTATTACATTCAAGATTAATGGCGTCTCTAAAGATGCCATCTATTTGCGTTTATTTTCTTTCTCTTTGAAAGATCGAGCCAAGCTGTGGCTCAATTCACTTCAAGTCAATTCCATCACTACATTGAACGGTTTTGTTGCAAAATTTCTTGATAAGTATTACCTACCTTCCAAAACGGCCAAGCTACGGAATGATATCTCATCGTTTCAGCAGCTTGACGGGGAAAGCATATATGATGCGTGGGAGAGATTTAAAGACCTTATGAGAAGATGCCCACAACACGGCTATGAGCCGTGGAATCAAATTTTCATATTCTACAATGGGTTGACCGTTGTTACCACACAAATGATTGATGCAGCCGCAGGTGGTGCACTTGGTAGTCGAGACCCTTAGTCCTGTTATGATCTCATCGAGGATATGGCAACAACAGCTACTAGTGGAACCCATCTTCGCGACTTCGAACACCAAAGACCGGTGGCATATATCAAGTTGATGTTGTTACAGCTCTTGCTACATAAGTGGAGAAGCTATCTCAAAAGATGGACCAGATGCGTACTAATCCTTCATAAGTCTTGTGTGACGTGTGTTAGGGTCCCCATTCTAGTGGTGAATGCCAGTAGGGTGTTTCATATACCTCCCACTAGGAAGTGGACTACCTTGGTAACCAACCATGAGCCCAACATAATCATTACTCGAATTCATATAATCCTGGATGGAGGAACCACCCTAATTTTGGATGGAAATCTAGAGCTACCAGCTCAAATCAAACTCCTCCCGGTATTCCTTATCCACAGAGACCCCATTAGCTGCAGCCGTATGTAACATCCTTAGAAAGGGCCTAGACGTATGCTGACGTGGTACCTGTAATAAGTAAAATAAATTGAATAATATATATATATATATATATATTTGTAGATATAAAAGAAAATAACTAAATTAGTTATTTAATGAGTAAACATAAAATATTAGTAAAAATATAAAAGAATAAAAGAATATTAAATGGTTTAGAACAAGGTTTCCAAAAATATCCCCGTTAGTTAAAACGGGTACTCGTGCGTTGAGTTGTAAGTTGGAAAGGGGAACATAATACCCACTTGTGGATAAATGAAACCCACAAGTCGGTCTCTTTTCTTACTTACGTGTATAGACACAGATAATTCATTTGTGTCTTCCTTTTGTGTGTTCTTGTGTTCAAGTTCTTCAAGAAGAGTTCAAGAAAGGATCATCCAAGCTAGTAATCTTCTGCAATTCAAGATTAAATCCAAGTTTCAATATGATGTAGAGTTTCATCTTCATCTTCTCCACTATTTCTTGTAAGTAAATCCACCATGTTCTTCTTGTTCTTCATAGTTTGACCTTTTAAGTCAAATTGGTCAAAAACCCAAATTGATATCTTCAACTGAAATCAATGATTCCTACATGTCCCTACATCAATTCTAAGTGTGTAGCAATCTGAGTTTTGAATTAAAGAGGTGTTTTTAATTGATTTTGGTTAGAAAGCTTAAATGGGTCAAAAATGGTGAATTTGGTCCCAATCTTTGAATTGGATGTTAAAGTGAGGATTAAGAGTTGTTTCAAGCTTAGTTTAAGTACCTTTTTCATATGTGAACACTGGAATTTGATTTGGAATCGTTTGGTTGAGTTTTGGGTATGAAAATGGCAAGAACAGAGGCTGAAATCGCGCAGGTCTGCACAACAATCCTTGCGGGCGCCAGGAATACCCCTTGCGGCCGCAAGGGATACTTGCTTACGGCTGTAAGGCCTCCTTCTTGCGGGCGCAAGGGCCTGTCAGTCCTTGTGGGCGCAAGCAATTCTGCTTGTGGCCGCAAGGAACTGTGTTTCAGCAAATAGTTTTCTATCTCGCGTTGTTTTGACATTCGGAATGTTTGTTTAGGTGACCCAGTTGATCAAGAATCATCTGTGACATAGTGCTTGCCTGTTATAACTACACAGGTGAGTAACAGTTAACTCGAGTATGATATTAATAGTATTACAAAGATGTTTTGTGTGATAAACCATGAAATTGTAGTTATGCATGTTTAGAGGTTTAAATGAACCAACTGTGATAACCAAATGATATGTATACATGTTTAAAGACCAGAGTAGGTCATTATTGATATGTTGAAGGCTTGTGTAGGTCAGTCTTGATATGTATGCATGTGAAAGACCTTGTAGGTCATTATTGAAATGTGAAAAGGCCTGTTTAGGTCAACTTTGATATGTGAAAGACCTTGTAGGTCATGGTTGAAATGTGAAAAGGCCTGTTTAGGTCACTTTTGATATGTAAAAGTCCTTGTAGATCATTATTGATATGTGAAAAGATCTGTTTAGGTCACTCTTGATATGTAAAGGGCCGGAGTAGGCCATTGTGTTTGTGAAGAGGCTGAGTAGGCCATTGTTTGAGTGCCGGTACTACATTGTAGAGATTGTGGTGCGGAATTCGATGATCACGAATCTTGGTTCTTGCAAAACCGCCGCTCTCAATACTAACTCGGGGCTCTCAGTTCCCACTGATCCCAAATGGGATATGTTCCCAAAGACGCAATGGTGGACTGCTAGCCGCTCCCCCACCGGCGCAGAGGAAGTATCGGTTTCCTCAGTGAGGATCATTGAGCTAGGTTCGCTACCTCGCAAGACATGATGCCTGCTGACTAAGCGGTGCTTCACTATGTGTTAGGATAGAATTGAAAGAAGTTATGTGAAGCATGTAATGTGTTTTTGATACTGTTAATATACTGCTTCTGTTTAATTGTTATTCACTAGCTATTTATAGCTAACCCTCTCATGAACTCTCCATATGCAGGTAAATAGACTGAAGGTGAGGACGGGTACCTGCTGGTAGTTCATGTTAGGTTTTGGGGAACACTATGTAAAGACTATGTTGTATATTGATTAGTGTAATGGTCGAACGAGTTGGTAACGCTAGGTGTTTTGATTAACAATACTTTTGAATTACAACTTATATTTATATAAGTTGTAAAAAAAGTGAAATAAATATTAAGCTTCCGCACACGTTTTGATAAAAAAAATATTACTCTGAAATTTAAGGACCGGCGTTACACCGTATGATCAGCAACATCATTCTAATCAGCCACCCACTAATCCATCTTCATCAACACCTTGATCTTCCAACTTGGAGGATCTTGTGAAACAGTATCTAGCCCGATCAGAATTACGGTTCGATCCGACTGATGCTAGACTTAATCAAAATGATGCTACTCTAAGAAGTCATCAAGCCACATTGAAATCATTAGAAAATCAAATTGGCCAGATTTCTCAAATTCTTTTAGAAAGGCCACCTCGCCATCTTCCTAGTAATACCGAATCAAATCCCAAGGCACAGGTGAAAGCCATCAATTTAAGGAGTGGCACTACCATGGTACTTCCTCCTATGCCTTCAGAGAATTCGCCCGACACATCCAAAAACCCCGATACATCCAAAGATTCAGTCACTTCAGGATCTTCAAAAAAATAGGTTCCCACCGAGGATACTGATGAAGCACAACCTAGTCCAGGCCCAGCAAGTACCGCGGAAGTTAGACCCCTGGTTCCTAAATTTCAGCCTACTATTCCTTACCCTCAAAGGTTAGGTAAACTAAAAAATGGAGGAACAATACAGTAAGTTCCTTGAACTCTTCAAGCAACTTCATGTCAACATTCCATTTGTTGAGGCTCTTGCTCAGATGCCTAAATATGCAAAATTCCTTAAGGATCTACTGAGCAATAAAAAGAAATTAGACGACCTGTCGATTTTCACACTCAGTGAGGAGTGTTCTGCTATTCTTTAGAATAAGCTGCCAGTTAAGAAAACAGATCAAGGTAGCTTTACTATCCCTTGTTTGATACAGAATCTTTTAGTTAGTAATGCTTTAGCCGACCTTGGTGCTAGCATTAATCTCATGCCCTATTCTGTCTTTTCGAAACTAGGCCTAGGTGAGCCTAAGCCTACTTGGATGTCTATCCAGTTGGTTAACCGATCTGTGAAATACCCATGAGGAATTGTGGAGAATCTTATGGTTAAAGTTGACAAGTTCGTTTTCCCAGTTGACTTTGTTATTCTTGATATGGACGAGGACAAGCAAGTTCCATTTATGCAGCTAAGAGGTGTGCTAAACATGTTGGGAAATATTGGAAGTGTGGTGCTCTTATTCATAATGGTGCTTGTAGGGAGTTACCGATGACATCTCAATCGAAGTGTGTTAGTGCTCTTCCTGAAGATCCCGTTAAGCTAAAAGCCTAGGGGGTTTTGAGGCATAATAGCAATGCTAGCTTGATGATCGAGAAGTTGGTGAGTCTACGGATAAGCAAATTAGAGCCCGGCTCCCGTTCAAATTCCTAATTCATGCCTTTGTTCCGGCCGTATCCCTCTTCTAATTGTCTCGTTTCATTTGATGTTCAAATTAGAGCCCGGCTCCCGTTCGTCGTTTGTTTCGTCGTTCGCCAATAGAAATCGTTTGTCGTTCGCCGTTCACCGACCGAAATCGTTCGTCGTCCGCCAACAGAAACCGTTCATCGTCCGACGTTCACCGACAGAAACTGTTCTCCGTCATTCCTCTTCGATGGTGTCAGTAGATGACCCGGATGTGGTGGCTGATGGTGGCAATGGAGGTTGCAGGTGGTGTAGATGGGGTTTAGTGGTGGTAGAAATCCCACGTAAGGAATCTTATCCAAACACAAGATGAGATTTTAAATCCCACCAAATACAAATCTCATTATAAAATGCAAATCCCATAGAAAACACCCCCTAAAAGTTTCCTTGTGAGCATTAATTGGGATTGAAGGCTTAAGACCATGAGCATAGCAATCCCCTAACCCAAATCAACCCGAATGCTACATCACTACCACATAAGCTTTTTTTACTTTTCCTTCTCAACCCAAATCAACCTAAAACCCAAGTAGCACCCTTTCCAAATCAACCCAAACTATTTCCCACTTTTTTAATTTATTTAATTACACATTTATATATTAAACAAAATAAAATATTTAAACAATTCTATAAAAAATAAAATATAACAAATAATATAAATAAAAATTTCATTAATAATAATAATAATACTACATTTTATTCATCCCAACCATATAATTCTCTAATTCTTTTATTCCTCGCTAACGTTGCCTTTAAAATAGGACCCCTAAGGTGATCATGCGGGGTAATATAAAACTCGAAGTCTTTATCGAATTGTTGTTTTTGTAGTTCGATCTCGTTTTGTTTAACCAACAATGTTTTTTCCTCGGCTTCAAGTTTTTTCATTCTATATGACATATTTTGATCTGCCCACTGACTGATACTAGATATTCGGTCCACCAACGTATCAAATTTATCGGTCGACGGTACGCCGGTATTTCTAGTACTCGTCGATGGCCTCTTTCCCTTGTTCCTCCCGATGGGCCGTTGAGGCTCGTCTATTTGGATCTTATCATCTTCATCATCGAGGTTAAAGTTAATGTGTGCATCGGATGATGGCGTCGGTGGGTTTTGGCTCGAAGACGTTTTACTACGTTTGGTGGGCCGGGAAGATGGAGAGGTCATCGGTTGTCCCGTGCACCATTTTGGACATCTTTTAAGGACGCTCTATGCGTTTTCGTGGGTGAAAGCAGTCCCGTTGTTATCATCCCCATAACGGTTGTAGGCCAAACCTAGAATATCGGCTTCGTTTTGACCGCTACGTCTTGTATTTAATATGTTGTTGTAGATGTCTGCGAAAGCCGTTATTTTTTTATTTAGGTCTTTGAATTTGGAGGTGACTTGATGGATATTTCTATATGTTCCACGTTGCATTTGAGCATGGAACAAATTCTCGACTCTACTCTAGAAACTATCTACACCTATATTAAAAAATAGTTAGAATAATATATAATAATATATATAGTATAACAATAATATGTATAATAATATATATAATATAGTAATAATAATAATATATATAGTATAACAATAATACCTATAATAATAATAATAATATATAATAATAACAATATGTATAACAATAATATGTATGTAACATGCTCAAAATAGGCCTAGACGCATGCGTACGTGGTATGTTAAATAATTTAAATAAATTGAATTAAATATATATATGTTAGATATTAATATAAATGACTAAAATAGTTATTTAATGAGTAAATAAAAAATAGATAAAAATGATAAAATAATAAACGGTTTAAGATAAGGGTTTCAAAAATATCCCCGTTAGTTGAAACGGGTAAATTAGAGATGAGTTGTAAGTTGAAAAGGGAAACAAGATACCCAGTTATGGATAATTAAACCCACAAGTCGGTCAAGCCTCTTCAAACTACACAGACACATACGAGACACACACTAACACATACACACCTCTTTGTTCTTTGAAGCTTGAAAGAAGGAAGTCAAGATAGAGTGTTCAAGTGGTGATTCAAGCAACTAATTGTTGTTCTAAATCTGTATCTAACTTAAATCTCATCATCTATTCATTCAAGTTGTAAGTGTTCTTCCAAGTTTCTCCATATTCTTCCATTCTTGACTTTTTAGGTCACATGGGTCAAAAACCCAAATTGACATATACAATTGAATTCAGTGATTCCAATCTGTCCTACTCCTATTCTAAGTGTTTAGGAATCAAATTTGTGAATTAAAAAGATAATTTTAGTTGAATTTGGAAATTAAGCTTAAATGGGTAAAAATGGTGATTTTGATCCCAAAGCTTGAATTAGATGTTAAAGTGTGTAAGAATTGTTGTTTCTAGCTTAGTTGTGATGTATATTTCATATATGAACGCTGGAAATTGGATTGGAATCGTTTGGGTAAGTTTTGAAGTTGAAATGTGTCAAAACAGGGGCTAAAGTCGCTGCTGTGTGTGAAGAGCCTGCTTGCGGGCACAAGGATCACCCTTGCGGCCGCAAGGGTGGTACTGTTTACGGCCGTAAGGCCCTATTTACGGGCACAAGCATCATTCTCCCTTGTGGGCGCAAGCTATACTGCTTGTGGCCGCAAGGAGCCCTGATATTTGCGTTTTTATGCATGTTTTACATGCTGAAACGCCTCATTATTAACCCATTTCCAAGGTGAATCGTTTGTTTAATGATCTAAATTGCTTATAATTCACCATGCAGGTTAAAAAGGCCTAACACGAGATATATGGACAAATCCGGTGCAAAATATCAGAAAAATGGAGACATAGTGAAAAAAGGCTCCTTACGGCTGCAAAGGTAATCCCTTGCGGCCGCAAGAGCCTATCTTCTAGAAAAGGCCCACTTGACAACTTGCACCTGGCAAACGTCAAATCCACCGCCCATCTTACGGCCGTAAAGGATTGCTTGTGGCCGTAAGGACCCCTGTTCCAGAGTTACAAAGATTGCATTTTGTCCAAGAGAGAAAAAGATCACCAATTCGGATTTTTGACCACCCAAACACTCTCCCACGACTATAATCAGTCCAGAAGCATATTTTGGTGATATCAAAGGAGGGATAGCTTGCTAGGAGGCTTGGATTTACATTTGGAAGCTTGAAATCACAAAGTCAAAGTGTATTTAGCATGGTATTCTCTTTCTAACTTTGATTTGCGATCATGTATTCATGTAATCCAGATGTGTTTGTGCTTAAATTGATGTATATGAGTATCTAAATTCATTTCACTTGGGCCAGGATGATTCTTGGCTAGTTATGGCAATATAATGTTTAGTTTGACTTTTATGTTGACTTGATATGAACAAGCATTTTTGATCCTTAATACAAGTGTATTTAATCATGTTAATGTGTCTGATACAATCATATTCATGTTTGATAATGTGTTGGTGTAATACCATATGTCAAAGTATGTGGATATTCAAGAATAGATGTTGATTTAACAAGATTTCATGGTTACTCTGTTACTAGAAATTGTACATTGTGCATGCTTGATTATTGCAAACACTTTTGGAACATGTTTTGGATCATTTCAGATCTGTCCATGTTGGTTGTATCATTTATGTTGTGATTTTATGCATGCCTTAGTACTTTAAATGCAAATTTAGGTATTTTGGTGTATTAATGGGTCAAATATGCTATTTATATGCATAGAGAATTCATGATTTGTTTGTCGGTATGTTAAGTGTTGAAATAAGCTCACGTATATGCCATGAATGATCTGTTTGAAGTGTTCATTGTGCATATTCACATGTATATGCTTTAAATGTATTAATATTGCTAGAAATGGCATGTTAATATGATTATATCTTAGAAATTCATGTGGCTTAATCTTAAATCCAATGTGTGGTTTTAGTTTTGATGAGTTTATGACTTCATTGTACCTATTTACATGTGTTTACGATCTTAGATTAAAGTCTAGATTGTATTTGTTGTTGAATCTCTTTGTGCAAAAAATGAGGTGTTTTGTCAGCATAGCCCTTGCGGCCACAAGCATTATTGCTTGCGAGCGCAAGCATATGCACCCGTGCGGCTGCAAGGGTAACTCCTTGCGCCCGTAAGTCCCTCTTTTATACCAGTTTGCTGTTTTTCATTGTTTTGACTGTGTTTAACCACTTTAACACCTTTTTGGGTTCTAAGGACTACTGAATGTGTCATTTGAAAAGATGTACGTTCATTATAGTCTGATTTGGACGTGATTTGGTGAATCTTTAGTTAAATACCAGTCTACATGTCCTCTGTGAAAACTCAGATTTGCTACTGTTTATCTTATCATGTTTGATTGTTGAGTCTGAGTCTTGATAACTCGAGTGATGATTCGTTGCATGATGATGTGGTTGTGATAAGTAGTGGAACAGCATGGTCTGTGCTTAATCTGTCATATTCGTCAAGTCTTCATTATTTTGTTCGTTATAGTTATTGCAATGAATAGTTAGGATGATTCGAAATCCTGGGTGAATCTGTATCTGATTGTCCTGCCTCTCTGCTTCTTCGGTGTTTAATCTGAATTCCCTTGCTTTGTTTAATTAGTTTACTTGTTACTCTAACAATGATGTTAGAGTATTGATAGCTCCCTGTCCCTGTGGTTCCACATCCGGTCTTACCGAGTCTATACTACTCTTTGACCAGGTCATACTTGCATATGTCGTGTGTAGTGTCTACTTAGTAATATCGTTTTATAAATTTAAAACAAGTGTGTATCAAAGCTTTTCACCATCAAAAACCCGTATACGGGCCCTACAGGAAAGTTTTTTGCAACGTTGCCGGGGACAGGTAATATTAAGAAATATGTAATTGTTGATTCGATCTTTTCCTACTTTCTTGTTACGTGTTGCTTTAGATTAAGTGTGCATGAATATAGTGGTTCTTGCTTTTCTACCTTTTTCTCGCCACCTGGATTCATTTGTCTCTACTGAGAAAATTGAGCCGTATCTAGAGCCGGAGCGTGAGTTTAGACGACGAAGACGCCGTCAATGCCAGCGAGGTCGTGTACCAAATCATCCCATGGCAGTAGAAGGACCACCACCACCAAGGACGCTTAACATCTATGTGCGCCCGGATATCAATGGTATCCAGGACAACATTATTCGACCAACGGTGGCAGCTAACAACTTTGAAATCAAACCCAATGTAATTCACATGGTCCAAAATTCCGTTCAATTCCATGGTCTGCTAGACGAGGATGCTAATGCTCACATCCGAAGTTTTCTCGAAATTTGTGATACATTCAAGATTAATGTCGTCTCCGAAGATGCCATCCGTTTGCGTTTATTTCCATTCTCATTGAAAGATCAAGCCAAGTTGTGGCTCAATTCACTTCAAGTCAGTTCCATCACTACATGGAACGGACTTGTTGCAAAATTTCTTGCTAAGTATTACCCGCCGGCCAAAACGGCTAAGCTACGGAATGATATCTCATCGTTTCAACAACTTGACGGGGAAAGCTTATATGATGCGTGGGAAAGATTTAAAGACCTTTTGAGAAGATGCCCACAACACGACTATGAGCTATTGAATCAAATTTTCATATTCTACAATATGTTGACCGTTGTTACCAGACATATGATTGATGCAGCCGTAGGTGGTGCACTTGGTAGTCGAGACCGTCAGTCATGCTATGATCTCATCGAGGATATGGCAACCAACAGCTACTAGTGGAACCCATCTTCGTGACTTCGAACACCAAAGACCTGTGGCATATGTCAAGTTGATGCTATTACAGCTGTCACTGCACAGGTGGAGAAGCTATCTCAGAAGATGGACTAGATGCGGACTAATCCTGCACATGTCTCATGTGACGTGTGTTCGGGTTCCCATTCTAGTGGTGAATGTCAACAAGGTGTTTCATATACTTCTCACGAGGAAGTGGGCTACCTTGGCAACCAACCACGGGCCCAACATAATCCTTACTCAAATTCATATTATCCTGGATGGAGGAACCACCAAAATTTTGGATAGAAATCTGGAGCTACCAGCTCAAATCAACCTCCTCCCGGTATTCCTTATCCGCAGAGACCCCGTCAGCACCAGCCGTATGATCAGCAACATCATTCCAATCAGCCACCCAATAATCCATCTTCATCAGCACCAAGATCTTCCAACTTAGAGGATCTTGTGAAACAGTATCTAGCCCGATTTGAATTATGATTCGATCAGACTGATGCTAGACTTAACCAGACTGATGCAACTCTGAGAAGTCATCAAGCCACATTGAAATCTTTAGAAAAGCAAATTGGCCAGATTTCTCAAACTCTTTCAAAGAGGCCGCCTGGCCATCTTCCGAGTAATACCGAACCCAATCCAAAGGCACAGGTGAAACCCATCACTCTGAGGAGTGGGACCACCATGGTACCTCCTCCTATGCCTTCAGAGAGTCCACCCGACACATCCAAAAACCCGATACATCCAAAGATCCAGTCACTTCACGGTCACTAGAAAAACAGGTTCCCACCAAGGACAGTGACGAGGAGCAACCTAGACCAGGCCCAGCAAGTACCGCGCAAGTTAAACCCCCGGTTTCTAAATTTCAGCCTACTATTCCTTACCCTCAAAGGTTAGGAAAACAGAAAATGGAGGAGCAATATAGTAAGTTCCTTGAACTCTTCAAGCAACTTCATGTCAACATTCCATTTGTTGAGGCTCTCGCTCAAATGCCTAAATATGCAAAATTCCTTAAGGATCTCCTAAGCAATAAAAAGAAATTAGAGGACCTGTCGATTGTCACACTCAGTGAGGTGTGTTCTGCTATCC
Organism: Dittrichia graveolens; assembly: GCA_038502395.1. Taxonomy (NCBI): domain Eukaryota; kingdom Viridiplantae; phylum Streptophyta; class Magnoliopsida; order Asterales; family Asteraceae; genus Dittrichia; species Dittrichia graveolens. The sequence continues at coordinate 151,333 of JARJIL010000008.1, forward strand.
TTCAGAATAAGCTGCCAGTTAAGAAAACTGATCTAGGTAGCTTTGCTATACCATGTTTGATAGGCAATCTTTCGGTCAGTAATACTTTAGCCGACCTTGGTGCTAGTATTAATCTCATGCCCTATTCTGTCTTTTCAGAGTTAGGCATTGGTGAGCCAAAGCCCACTCGGATGTCTATCCAGTTGGCTGACCGATCTGTGAAATACCCACGAGGAATCATGGAGAACATCCTGGTTAAAGTCGACAAATTCGTTTTCCCGGTCGAATTTGTTATTCATGACACGGATGAGGACAAGAATGTTCCTCTTATCTTAGGACGACCAATTTTAGCTACATCACGTGCACTTATTGATGTTTGCGATGGCAAACTTACACTACGAGTAGCGGTTGAGGTCGTGACCTTTGATATTCATAGATCCATGAAACAACCACCGAGTCAAGATGATGCACTTTATTTTGTTGAGATATTTGATCGCCATCTTCGTGACAGTGTTCCAATCTCACCCGAGAAAGATGTGCTTGACACACAGATTCTTGAAAAGGGGTCTCTTCCTAAAGATCTTTCTCAGTTAAAATTCTATTAGCCAGATCTTGATACCCTTCATGAGGAGGCATTCATTTCCGAAAATTTTGAGACCCTCGAAATTCTCGAAGAATCCAAAACACAACCATCTGTTGTTGAACCACCATCTCTTGAATTGAAAGAACTTCCTGCACATCTAGAATATGCTTTTCTAGATGATGAGTCCCAGTTACCTATCATCTGATCTTAATGAAAATGAGAAATCAAAGCTATTACAGGTTTTAAAGAAACACAAAACCGCAATTGCGTGGAAATTGTCCGACATAAAGGGCATTAATCCCTCTTTCTGCATGCACAAAATTCTCATGGAAGAAAATTATAAAGACTTGTGTGCAGCGACAGAGGAAACTCAATCCACACATGCAAGAAGTGGTTAAGAAAGAAATAATTAAGCAGCTGGACGCGGGCTTGATATATCCTATATCTCATAGCCCTTGGGTAAGCCCAGTCCACGTTGTTCCGAAAAAGGGAGGCATGACTGTTGTCTCCAATGAGAAGAATGAATTGATTCCCACCCTACAGTCACTTGGTGGCGTGTTTGCATTGATTATCGCAAATTAAATGATGCAACACGCAAGGATCATTTTCCACTACCGTTCATTGATCAGATGTTAGAACGCCTAGCGGGCAATGCTTTCTACTTCTTTCTCGATGGTTTTTTAGGATACTACCAAATCCCTATTGTTCTAGAAGACCTGGAGAAAACTACATTCACTTGTTCTTATGGTACTTTTGCTTACCCGCGAATGCCATTTGGGCTGTGTAATGCGCCTGCTACATTCCAGCGATGTATGACAGCGATTTTCCATGATATGATTAAAGACTGTGTCGAGGTCTTTATGGATGATTTCTCTATTTTCGGAGACTCTTTTGACACATGTCTTAAAAATCTGGAGAAGATGCTCTCCAGATGTGAGGACACTAATCTCGCCCTTAACTGGGAGAAATGTTATTTTATGGTGCAAGAAGGGATTGTCCTTGGACACAAAATCTCTAAATTAGGGATTGAGATTGATCATGCTAAACTCGATGTTATTTCTAAATTACCTTCTCCAACAAATGTCAAAGGCATTCGGAGCTTTTTAGGTCACACCGGATTCTATCGCCGTTTTATAAAGGATTTTTCCAAAATTTCCCAGCCTATGACTCATCTTTTGGAGAAGATGTTCCGTTTGTTTTCTCTTCTGAATGTCTCGATGCTTTTAATGTTCTTAAGGAGAAACTCACAAATGCACCGATCTTGACGAGTCCAGATTGGTCGCTTCCCTTTGAACTGATGTGTGACGCTAGTGATTTTTCCATTGGCGCGGTTCAAGGGCACCAAAGAGAAAATTGATTCCATCCGATATATTATGCGAGTAAGACCTTGACTGATGCCCAAGAGAATTATAAAGTAACCGAGAAGGAATTACTCGCCGTCGTCTTTGCATTCGATAAATTTCGGTCTTACTTGATTTTATCTAAGACTGTCGTGTACACCGATCATTTTGCCTTGAACTTCTTGTTTTCTAAACAACATGCGAAACCTCGTCTCATTAGATGGATACTCCTGCTTCAGGAGTTTGACATTGAAATTCGAGACAAGCGAGGTGCAGAAAACTTGGAAGCTGACCATCTTTCACGCTTAGACAACCCGAATTTGGAGAGTCTAGATGAATCTGCCATCCAGGACACATTTCCTAATGAATTTCTGTTAGCCTTACTCAAATCTGATGACACACCTTGGTATGCCGATTTTGCAAATTATCTTGCAGCCGGGGTGATGCAAAAAGGCCTCATGCACCAGCAAAGGAGAAGGTTCTTCTCCCAGGTGAAATACTATTTTTGGGAGGATCCCTATCTTTTCCGGATAGGAGCTGACCAAATTATCCGTAGATGTATAAGTGAAAGTGAAACCAATGACATCCTAGTGCACTTCCACATAGGCCCTACAGGAGGCCATCATGGACCTAGCTACACAGCTAAAAAGGTCCTAGATGCCGGATACTATTGGCCTACACTGTTCAAGGACGCTCAGAATTTCGTTAAGTCCTGTGATGCTTGCCAAAAATCCGGAAACATCTCATCCCGTAATGAGATGCCTCAAAAACCAATTCAAGTTTGTGAAATCTTTGATATTTGGGGAATTGATTTCATAGGGCCATTTCCTGGTTCCCACGGGAATAAGTATATCCTTGTTGCTGTCGATTACTTATCAAAATGGGCCGAGGCGCAAGCCTTGCCTACAAACGATGCAAGGGTAGTATGTAAGTTCCTGAAGAAGCTGTTTTCTCGCTTCGGTACTCCGAGAGCATTGATAAGTGATCGGGGTACTCACTTCCGTAATGCACAATTAGAAAAAGTGTTGAAAAGATATGGGGTGACCCATAGGTTTTCCACTACGTACCATCCGCAAAAAAGCGGACAGGTTGAGGTTACCAATCGTGGTTTAAAATGAATCCTTGAAAGAAACCGTTGGTAACAGCCCAAAATAATGGGCAGAAAAATTGGATGACGCACTCTGGGCGTTTCGAACCACCTATAGACACCGATCGGAACCACCCTGTATAGGTTGGTATATGGAAAAGCATGTCGTCTTCCAGTTGAACTTGAACATAGAGCCTATTGGGCTTTGAAAGCCGTCAATTTTGATTCTTCAAGTTCATCAAAAAATCATTTGTTTTAGCTAAACGAGCTTGACGACATGCGGTTCCAAGCTTAAGATAATTCATTGATCTACAAAGAAAAGACGAAAGCATTTCACGATGCCTGCCTGAAGGACAACGAATTCCAGGCCAGTGATCGTGTACTTCTGTACAACTCTCGCCTCCGTCTTTTTCCTGGCAACTTGAAGTCCAGATGGACGGGTCCTTATATTGTCTACACTGTGTATCCCCACGGGGCTGTTGACATCACAAACTCCGAGGGAGTTACATTCAAAGTCAATGGACACCTTCTCAAGAAGTACATAGGAACCCCGATCCAGGACGAGCCTAGTGAAGTTCTGAAACTTCACCCCGCTGCACCTTAGTGGGGTGTGTTTGGTCTTTTACCGGCAGACCTAAAAGAACTGGATATGCTTTCCTCCGAATCTCTTGCCCTTCTTTCTTGTCTTTTTCTGCGTACTCATTTGCCTTCTGATATTCAACGTGATATTGTCATGAGACTTGAGAAAAACGTGAGGAGAAATCAAAATTACGCTACGTTCCATCGAGGAACTTCCATTTATGCGGACAAGAGGCGTACTAAACATGTTGGGAAATGTTGGAAGTGTGGTGCTCTGATTCATAATGGTGCTTGTAGGGAATTACCGACGACATCTTAATCGGAGTGTGCTAGTGCTCTTCGTGAAGATCCCGTTAAGCTAAAAGCCAAGGGGGTCTTGAGGCCTAATAGCAATGCTAGCGCGATGATTGAGGAGTTGGTGAGTCTTCTGATAAGCAAGTTAGAGCCCGGCTCCCATTCAAATTCCTAATTTATGCCTTTGTTCTGACCGTATTCCTCTTCTCGTTGTCCCATTTCAACTTGTCGGAACCCATTCCCCTTTCGTGTTTTGTTCTGTTGTTTCCTTTTCGTTCGCGTACTCGCTTTTCTAGTTGCGTGATTTAGAAATCCGCATTGTTGCTATTCTATCCCGATCATTTCCAGAAGTTTCCAAGAGAGTGTTGCGCAAAATCGTTGTTTTAAACGCACTTGTACTCAAAAAGTTGAAAATTGTGAAAAAAAAATCCTTACGGCCGCAAAGTTAATTGCTTGCGGCCGCAAGCGGTTTCGTATATAAACACCCACCACAGCATTCTCATTTACGCAAACCCTCTCTCTCTTCTTCTCCGGCGATTTCCTCCGGCCACAGACCCTTCTCCGGCGATTTCTTCATTTCCCGTCCAATTCCTAGCCATTTTCAACAAACAAGGTATCATTTCGCTCCTCTCCACACGTAGGATCTCATTTCTAGGTGTTGATCTCATTTTTATTGCTTAATCGATCCAAACCCTAGTTATTCAAAAATGATTCTGTTCGTCGCGATCTTGCGGCCGTAAAAACCATGCTAGGGTTTGCAGTCTTTTCCTGCTTACGGCCGCAAGGATTTCCTTTGCGACTGTAAGCTATCTTTCTAGGGTTTGCTTTATTTTTCCCCTTGAGCCTGCAAGGATCCTACCTTGCTGCTGTAAGGGTCCTTTTCCACTGTTTTCCCCTTTTGCGCACAATTTGATACAAAACAACATTCAGGGAATTTCAATGAACCAACGCAAACCATTATCGATCGATTCTACGTCTTGAACTTGAATGTCTTATTCTAACTTTCTTAAATGATCCTTTCAGCATGCGTCGCCGTAGATAGCGCTCGCCAGACCCTCAGATCGACTCACGTCATTTTCCGCGCCTAGTTGCGCCTATTCCTGACCCTGCACGGCCAGTTCAGCCACCTCCCGTCCATCCTGAGGACGGTGAGCTTCACCCGTTCCTCCAATTCGAGAGGGAGGAGGACAGATCAGACCTCGAGTTCTTGCAGCGCAAGGCCGAGAGCCATGAATTCCTGCCCCTATGATATATTGTTTGGGAGTCTCTGCCCACCGTTTCACTCCAGAGTAGAGCCAAGGCCGCCTGTGGTCCTCACTGGCGGAGATTATTCAGTATTCAGAGGTCAGTGGCTCAGGAGCTAGCTCTGGAGTTCTTTTCTACAATTCACCTGGTTAGCCCACTCACTGACTTTGAGCGGGAGGACGCCCTTACATTCAGACTAGCCGGGGCGGAGCGGAGGTTATCTATACGGCAGTTCGCCATCGATATGAGGTTATATGAGGCCACTGAATTAGACACGCCAGCATTTACAGAGGCCATTTCAGACTTGCCAGAGGGTATTACACCTATCCGCTTCTGGCAAGAGATCGGCAAAGGGGCCTACACATCACCGACGATCCCGAATAGCAGCAAGCTTCGGGATCCGCTTCACCGGGTTCTTCATCGGGCCATCCTGCACAGTCTGACTGCACGTGGCGAATCTCCTATATCCATCACGCACTCATACCTCTTCTACCTCTACACCATGGTCCATGCCGTCCCGTGCCAGCTTGCACTTTACCTTGCCAAGTTCTTATTCTCCATCCGTACCTCCAGACTCACTCAGGGCATCTATGGAGGGGGTACGTGACTCATTTGGTCATGCCGATGGATCTTGTGCCTGGTGCAGTTGAAGACGGTCTTACATTTTCAGCTCCAGCCGTACCGATCAATACGATGTGTTATGCCGGATGCGTGTTTTGGGTCTGGTAGGTCGCCGCATGCGGTTGTTTGACCACGATGATCGCCTGTGGGTTCCTCCGACAGCAGAGGGCGAGCCCGAGCCTGAGCCTGAGCCTGAGCCGGAGAGATCAGCAGGAGGTAGTGGGGAGGAGCGCGAGCACGCACGACCAGAGTTACGTCATCACGAGAGCCGTGACTCCCCACCGAGAGAGCAGCCAAAGCAGCAGCAGCAGCACCATACCGGACCCATTGTATACACGAGAGATTATCGGGCCAGGTTTGGTGTCATCGAGAGATCTATAGCTGAGCTGCGGGAGAGGCAGGATTCCCAGCATACAGAGCTGCGGGAGTTGTAGAGGTTGGAGTTTGCGCATGCAGAGGCTCACCGATAGTATCTTTATAGCATGCTGCAGATACTGGTGGCAGACTCTTTATCAGCTACTACAGTTCTAGAGCCACCCGTTCCACCTCAGAGGTTACACGATTTCTACAACGAGGCCGGTCCTTCACATTCACATCCGCCGCCTATGCCGTAGTTTTATCTTTTGGGAATAGTTTAGTAGCTTTATTATTGTATTTCTAGTTTAGTTTGGTTGTACAAATTTTGTTGTATAGTGGTACATGCCTTTCCCTATGTATGTGTTGTTCTTGATGTTCATCTTACTCTGATATTTTGTTATGACATCAAAAACTGTTGTATATATTTCTAGTTTGTTTATTTCCTGCTTTCTGCTTCTGTTCATTGCCATATTTTTATCCTTATTTTTGTCCCTCTCGATGTTTCACTTGTGGTTGAGTGTATTGTTTTGCAAGCATTGTTCGTGCTATCTTACTACTGCAGCTCCACTAAAGTGTGGGGAGGATGCCTTGCCTTCTACTTTTTGCCACCATGGACATGATTGCCGAATCAGGGAGTTCTTACATCTCTTCTCTCACATCTATTACGCTTATTGTTTGTACATTGAGGACAATGTACATTTTTAAATGTGGGGAGGGGATTATTACTATTTGCCTGCTTGTTCTTGTCCTGTTGAAAACTCTTACATGCAATAAAACCTTAAGAATGAATTTTGACCTAAATTTTTTGCAAAATTATATCCTTTTGGATATGTTTAGACTTTCTCGCATGATAGATGGTAAGCAAGTAACATTAATAGGATGTTAACTTTCATGAAGTTGATTTGGCACAATTACTTGAATTTTGACAATTGTTTGACTTCAATTGCACAATCCACACCTGACACCAGCATTCCTGAGCATTTGAGCCACAACATTTCATTTCTTACATGCTTAGCTCATGGAATTGCACACATATATGCTGATTGCTGCTTTGATTGTAGAAGTTGCTCACGAATATGCATGTCAAGACCATGAACTGAACTGTTGCAATTAGAGGATAGAAGTACTAGGAAAACACATTTCAAGCCTATATACTTTTTTAGCCAATTTTTTACATATTTTACCCCCCTAGTTAGCCACTTTGAGCCATAACCTTTCGTTTCACCACCCGTACTATTCCTGTTTTAGTCTATTTTATTTTTTTTAGTTTCCAGAATCAGTTTGACCCATTTTATGCTGCTTAGTTATGTTTAGTTATATTTTGTTCTTCAGTTGTTCATGCACCGAATTGCGGGACATGATATCGTCCTTTTGTTTCATCTTGTTATGTTGCGTGCAACTGAGTAGATAATCCAAAAAAATAAAAAAAATAAAAAAAGAGAAAAAGAGAAAAAATGAGAACTTCAGTTGCATAACAGATTTTTAGTCGGTAGTTTTTGAGTTATGTTATACATTGAGTTGGAGTTTTCTTTTTTAGTCTCCTCTGATTTATCGCCGTCTCTTAGTTGAGTCTAATTTCACTCCTTCTCAAAGAAGTATAGTTCTTCAGCAAAAACACTGTTCTATTCCTGTTCATTCTCACATAATAGCAATTTAGATGGTTTTGAACTTGGTTTCTGGATTCTAATTTAGCCACTTTTATATATTTCCCATTCCTACCCGAAGCCCTAGCCATGTTACAACCCAAATAAAGACTTCTTGATAATTACATATGTTTATGTTAATTGGTGGAGATTTGATATGTGATCAAGCTTATGCTAATCTTTGTGTCAATCTAGCACTAATGCATTTATACACATACCCTGATACATACATATTGGGTGCTTGAGTGACAACCAGGTGCGTTATGAAGTCAAATGCTTCTTGTAATTCATTTAGGCGTGTTAGATCTGCTTCTAGAAGTTTGTCCTCGTTGCTTTGCTTAGGTATCTGTTATGCCTTTAGATCTTTTCATTGTCGGAAGGATGCATGCACTACTTTAAGTCTCTTTGAATTCCTTTGGTTTACTTGTTGCATTAGAGTTTGCTTGAGGACAAGCAACGCTTAAGTGTGGGAAGATTGATATTTGCGTTTTTATGCATCTTTTACATGCCGAAACACCTCATTATTAACCCATTTCCAAGGTGAATCGTTTGTTTAATTATCTAAATTGCTTATAATTCACCATGCAGGTTAAAAAGGCCTAACACGAGATATATGGACAAATCCGGAGCAAAATAGCAGAAAAATGAAGACATAGTGAAAAAAAGGCTCCTTACGGCCGCAAAGGTTATCCCTTACGGCCACAAGGGCCTATCTTCTAGAAAAGGCCTACTTGACAACTTGCGCCTGACAAACGTCAAATCCACCGCCCATCTTACGGCCGTAAAGGATTGTTTGCGGCCGCAAGGACCCCTGTTATAGAGTTACAAAGACTTCATTCTGTCCAAGAGAGAAAAAGATCACCAATTCGGATTTTTCACCACCCAAACGCTCCCCCACGACATAATCAGTCTAGAAGCATATTTTGGTGATATCAAAGGAGGGAGAGCTTGCTAGGAGGCTTGGATTTACATTTGGAAGCTTGAAATCACAAAGTCAAAGTGTATTTAGCTTGGTATTCTCTTTCTAACTTTGATTTATGATCATGTATTCATGTAATCCAGATGTGTTTGTGCTTAAACTGATGTATATGAGTAGCTAAACTCATTTCACTTGGGCCAAGATGATTCTTGGCTAGTTATGGCAATATAATGTTTTGTTTGAATTTTATGTTGACTTGATATGAACAAGCATGTTTGTGTAGGGAATCCATGCACGCCAACACCCGTACGCAGCGAAAGCAACGACATCAAAAACCGGGGTTTTCGGGTATTAAAACCGACATGCATGTATTCCCCAAGTGGGGATCGTGACTACAAACGAGAATAGCAACTAAAACAAGAGAAGGAGAAGGAGAAATATACCATCTCACGGCTGCAGCTATCCATCGAGCTAGGAAGATCTTCGAGAACCCGAAACTGAGCTCCTCTATTGATAGTCCACACCAAGTGAGCGAGATTCCGTCTTGCTATTGACCCGACACACGAACCACACAATGTCCTCGTGCTTCTGGAACAGCTACATGTTGGGGTTTGTTCGGTTTTTCATAAAACAATTTTAGCAACGGAAGCATGAACAACAATTTTAAACTTTTAAAACTCCCCACCAATGATCCATATGTAAGCCTTAAGAAACAAAACAACCATAGGGTGTTTAGAACTACAACCTTTGTAGCGTGAGTAAACCGTTGAAGAAGTAGTTGATTTATGAGAAGCCAAGAGAAGACTTCCTCCAAGGTATCCACAAAATCAATGAATCCAACACCTCCAAGATGCTAGTCTCTCCAACCCTTTGGAATTCAAGCAAGCAAGCAACAACCTCTTGTTCTTCTTCTTGAACTTACTATGTGTGTATGTGAGTATGTATTCTAGCACCACACTTTGCTCACTTGAAGAACACCAATACTACAAAGTAAGGATGTTTTCAAGTATCAAACACTTAGAACTCTTCTTGGAACTCAAGGAAAGGTGGTAGCATGAACTTATACACAAAAGAGCCATGCATGAAGACTTAAAAGCACCAAGAAACAAAAGCCAAGAGGGAGGCCCCTCCCAAGGCCATTTTCGGCCGAAAATTGGTGAGGGAGGGAGGGCCCCTCTTTCCTTTGCTTCTTCACTTGGTGTACATGTCCATGCCTTGCTCCATTCCAATCAAGAAGCCATACATGGCCCCTTTGAAGGATTAATGTGTGAATTTCTAGTTTTCTTTCAATTTATATAAAAGAGTATACTAGATATGTCATACTAAGTATAAAATACATCTACATGTATTTTATATACATACTTGATTGTTACTAGTAACTCTTTACTTGTAACAAAGATATACATGCATTTATATAATTTGTTACTAGTAACAATTTACTTGTAACAAATATATATTTATACATATATATATATACATATATAAAATCATATGTTTATATTTATGTATTTCATATGCATTATCTTGTATCAATATACAAGAGTGATATTATTATTTCACATAAATAACAATATGCAACAATGCATATATACTTATATATATATAACGAGTTGGAAACATATTTAAATCATATCCAAATATGTAATTGGTGTCCATTGATTGTAAATGTGTGACCCTATGGGCTTATTTATTATCAGTAATATCGTATTAATTTGTGTCTTGTGCACATAGAACCAACACTACAACCGTATGGAACTTGCCTTCACTTGATACACCAATCTTAACTCGCTATGTAAGGTTCAAGTAGCAAATATATGTGTATATTGTAAGTAGAAGCAAGAGTTCATACAAGGAGAGAGTTGAATGCCTTTTATAAAGGCTTAAGAGGCTAAAATGTCACCAAAGTCGGCTGTCATGCCACTCATCCATTGGACCATCACTAAGGTCTACTAAAATCAAAGTGACACTTTGACTTCTGCCTTCACAGGCTCTCACGGGCCGTGAAGCACTCGTGAAGGCTCCTAAGGCTGGGTTCCACCGCATACTCTCATTGGCCAACGAGTGGTCCAATATAAGCATGGCGCCTGCCTTCACAGGCTCTCATGGGCCGTGAAGCCCTCGTGAAGGCTGTGCTCCCACGACTACTTGTCCGGGTGGTGAAGCCTCGTGGAGGGTTTCTCTTCACGACCTCTTCATAGCCCGTGAAGGTCGCAAGAAACCCTAATTTCATATTCTCTCATGTTTGGGTTGTGCTACCGGAATCTACCCTTGGCGTGTGACCCAATAGGCCCGTACCTCATCAGCAGTGATGCTAGTGCACGTGTATTAGTGGGCATATTCCAACAAACTCCCACTTGCACATGATACAGCGTTACTAACATCACAGACAAGCAGCGGCTCTAGCAAAGCATACTTGCCCCCAAGTCGGTACGAGTTATGTCATCCTCGACAAATCCCGGTAGCCTTGAAAGGCTAAAAGGTCCTATAGATAAGTGATCATAAACATCCCTTTGATCGCGATATCCGTATGAACACGAGACATGGATAAATGTCAATCTCCATATCATTCACGATTCTGTTTCTCGATTCTAGATTGGTGGTGACCAAAATAACAAGTTGCAACTGATCTAAAATCATTGCAGCTTGAGCACGACCATGCATTTTTTGGTGTCAGCGCCCAATCATCGAGAAGCCAGGGATATCTCTCTAACCAGAGGAACAAATCCTTTTGACTACATAGCCCCGCCACATGCTTCATACTTTATTTGAAAACTCCCTTTATAGCGGCCAGTTACGAACCACGTTTGAAAGCAATCAAAATAAAGTAGACTCATGCTTTGGATACACATGTATCTCCGGTCTAAGGATGAAATTATATTATCATCCCGAGTCACTTGTGACCATAATCCATGAAGTGAACTCAGGTGTGGGTCTTCCAGTCACTTGAAACTCATTTCAAGCACAGGTTAGTTTTGCGTCACTTGCATTCAATCCTTGATTAATGCATGACCAAACCCTAACCTCAGTCTTAGTTTAAACTTCCTTCCCTTGAAGAATGACTGACTGTGGAAATCTAGAATGCATAAGAACTCAAGGAAGTGGTTAAACATGCTAAGATGGAACACAGTAAAGACTAATGAAAGTAACCGCATTTGCGTATATATAGTCCCCACTATATATCGAAAGCAATCAAAAGTTACGATACTGCTTGCAGTTCCCAAAGCTAACATAAAACAATCAAATACTAAAACAATACTTCAAGCCAAATTATATGCATAAGAAATGCTACATGACCCAGTATGACAAACATCACTAGTCATTATGATAAAGGCTTATCTAATGAATTTGTCATGCAACATCCATTTGTATTCTTGTTATCTTTACAACTATCTTTTGACCAGACTACTATTCAAAGTATCCGTCAAAGAGATCATATAACAAAGTGCTAAAGTACTCATATCCTCATTGTTACAAAAGTTCACAATAGGATCAGTGATACTTAAGAACTTTTCTAATCAATAATCAACACCGCAAAGTAGGATCATAGACTACGATGAAGATCGACAGTTATCCTATTAGAAATTGGCATTTAGAGTAACTTCTTACTTTAAGGCCCTTTTCTAAACGTCAAACATCAAGAACATATTCTAATATTTCTTGAACTTTCAAAAGTTCAAATTTGTATCTTTAAGTATTATCATGAAGCAATAATTCCACATTTTAGGTTCATAGAATGCTTAACAATGGGACATTATCTTCAATCGATACATACTTCTATGTATACAACAAAAGCTCTCACTAGCCCTGACATATGTAAAAAGTCTTATCTATGCTTCTAGAAAACTCATGACTTTGATCTTCTCATGAAAGCAAAGATCTTACTTTTACGATCTTAGTATAAGTCCAAAGGAATTATCCATACATGTAGACTTAATTTGGATGCTACAGATATTTTAAGACCCTCGGAGAGTGTGGTAAGCACTTCCTCAATACATAGTTCCATAAAGGAACGTGGTCTTGTATATTCGTGTACTATATCTTATTGCCATAAGAAGGCAACAATAGCAACGAGTATCAAATGACCTTCAACATGACCACTAGGAAAAGTTTCCACAATAACCATCATGAAACCTTTACCCCTAGTCGGTATTTGAAGTAGTCTACAATACAATCCATTTTAATTCCATTTACACCATCTTGGTTTGCACCTTGATATGGAATTAAGCAAAGTATTTTCATACTTAGAATGGATTTTATCTCATGATTAATTACTTCTCATAACCTTAGTGAACACAAGGCCCACTATGCCTTCCGATAGATGGTGACATCGACGAGATTTACCATCAAGTCATTGTAATATCCTCACAAACGGCCTAGACGCACGCTTACGTAGGTACGTGTAATAAATTGATAAATTGAATAAAATATATATATTTACAGATATCAAAGAAAAAATAACTAAAATAGTTATTTAAATGAATAAATAAAATATTGAGAAAAATATAAAAGAATAAAAGAATATTAAATGGTTTAGAACGAGGTTTCCAAAAATATCCCCGTTAGTTAAAACGGGTATTCGTGCGTTAAGTTGTAAGTTGAAAAGGGGAGCAAAATACCCACTTGTGGATAATTATTACCCACAAGTCTGATTTTCCTTTGATACCCACGTACACAAGGCAGACAATTCATTTTCTCTTTGCCTTTGTGTTCTTAACTAGAGCTTTGAAGAAGAAAGCAAGAAAGGATCACTCAAGCTTGATTCTTGCTGTTGGAATTGTGTTCTAATCTGATATTAAGCATCAATTTCATCTTCTGCATCTTGTATTTGGTAAGTCTTCTTCATATTCTTCTTGTTCTTGGTAGTTTGACCATTTAGGTCAAATTTGTCAAAAGCTCATATTGATATACCCAACTGAAATCAATGATTCCTACATGTTTCTAGATCATTTCTAAGTGTATTGCAATCTGATTTGTGAATTAAAGGGATGTTTTTGATGGAATTTAGTTAGAAAGCTTAAATGGGTCAAGAAATGGTGATTTTGGTCCAAATCATTCAATTGTATGTTAAAGTGTGTAATAAGTGTTCTTTCTAGCTTAGTTGTATTGATCATTTCATATGTGAACACTGAAAATTGATTTGGAACCATTTGGTTGAGTTTTGGGTATAAAATCTGCAAGAACAGAGGCTGGAAATCGCAGGTCTGCACAGCAGTCCTTGCGGGCGCAAGGAATACCCTTGCGGCCGCAAAGGTTCTTGCTTAAGGCCATAAGGCCTCCCTTTACGGGCGCAAGGACTTGGCAGACTTTGTGGGCGCAAGAAGTATTGCTTGTGGCTGCAAGGAGCTCTGTTCCAGTACACAGTTTGCTGTCTCGCATTGTTTTGATACTTTGGATGTTTGTCTAGGTGTACCAGTTGATCAAGAATCATCTGTAACGTAATACTTACTTGTTATAGCTCAACAGGTGAGTAACAATTAACTTGAGTATGATATTAATAGTATTAGAATATGTTTTGTATGTTACATTCCATGAATTTGTATATATGCATGTTTAGAGGTTTATGAACCTATTATGAGTACCAAGTGATATGTATGTATGTGAAAGACCTTGTAGGTCATAATTGAAATGTGAAAAGGCCTGTTTAGGTCACTCTTGATATGTAAAGGGACGAAGTAGGCCAATGTGTTTATGATGAGGCCAGAGTAGGCCATTGTTTGTGTGCCGGTACTACATTGTAGAGATTGTGGTGCGGGATTCGATGATCACGAATCTTGGTTCTAGCTAAACCGCCGCCCTCAATACTAACTCGGGGCTCTCAGTTTTCCCACTGATCCCAAATAGGATATGATCCCGAAGAACGCAATGGTGGACCGCTACCCGCTTCTCCAACGGCGCGGAAGAAGTAACGGTTTCCCCAGTGAGGATCATTGAGCCGGGTTTATAGCCCTGCAATATGTGATGCCTGCTGACAACCGGTACTTCAACGTGTGTTAGGATAGACTTGAATGAAGTTATGTGATGCATGAAATATGTTATGATACTGTTAATGTATTGCTCTTGCTTTAATTGTTATTCACTAGCTATTTATAGCTAACCCTCTCATGTTCATTCCATATGCAGGTAAATGATTGAAAGTGAGTACGGGTACCTGCTGGGGTGACATGTTAGGTTCTTGGGGAACACTGTAATAAGACAATGTTATGTAATAGTTTATGTAAAGGTCGATCTAGTTCGTAACGTTGGAAACTTTGTTAAACAATACTTTTGTAATTACAACTTATATTTATATAAGTTGTATAATGTGAATAAATAATTCGCTTCCGCACGCGTTTTGATAAAAAAAATATATACTCTGATATTTGAAAGACCGGCGTTACAGTCATTGCCACTTAGATATGAGGAACCCATATCTCTTTGGCTACATGACTTCTATCAGCCTTGAAAGTAATTACTCATGGTCAGGATAACCGGCATTCTTATGCCGATACTTGATCATATGCTAGTGCCAACATCAAGTCTTTCATTTAAGTTGCACATTCTTCCACTTGAATGCTTTAGTTATTATCTTCCTTTGGAGCAACAAAACATTGTTCTCGTAAGGTCAAATATCCAAAACCTATACCATTTAAGTTCTTCAATCTCCCACTAAATGTAGATTGAAAAATCTCCAAACTTTGATATATACAAGCAAAGAACTCTTTCAAGATATATCACATAAGGTGCTAAATAGACTTTTAGGTTGGTTTAAGATTAAGGACTTGGCACGTCACGTTCAATGTGTATACTAACAAGTCAAATACACGTATTTGACCCATTATTTACCAGATCATTTTCAACAATATCCGGTTTCCTTCAACTTGACACCATGTACGAATGTGTCTATGCAAGGAATAAATTGTGAGATAATACCGCAATTCATAATGTGGTCATAGACATGGAACTAGGGTATCTTAGCATCTCAACTAGATCTAAGTATCCTATCTATATCATCCGATTGATTCTTTAATTAGTTTCTCTTAATTATGTGCTTGTACGGATTATGCACCAAGTGTGATCAATATCTTATAAGCATACATCCCTCTCACAAATACGGTGAAGGGTTTCATAATCATCTCACCCTAATAGATAAGACTAGCATCAAATGTTTAACCCGAGGTTAAACCATTCCAAGATCCGAACCACATGGATCTAGGCGATACTTGTGTTATTTATATGGTTGAGTAGATTATGACATAGAGATAACTAATCCAAACTACTTTGGACTTAGAATCAATTATTCATGATTTTTATTACTTGTAGCATGTATGTCATGACATGGATAATTTTGATTTTTATCAATCAACAAATATTTTCAAAAACAAGATTCAAATTTCAAGTATGAATTCATCGTCATCAAATGTAGAATGATGCGCCTTGAAGGCCAAAATAGAACATAAACTATGACATGAATAAACTTTGAAATTGAATAAGTAATGCGAAAAAATCTTTTACAACAAATCCAAAATTCAAAATTTCATCCATCGTCTTCATGAACATACAGTGAAAACTCAACATGCCTCGCAGGGCATCAAAACAAAGTAATAATTAAACTGGTAACACTAGGCGAGACCAAAGCTCCCAACTCTCTTATAGAGGACAATCATCCTACTTTCCCCTTTTTAGATCCGGTTCTTCATGCTCTTGGTTCTTCTTTTAAATTGTACCTACACTTTGTAACAAAATAAATTTGTGACAAACGTGAGTTAATTAGCTCGGGTGAACAACCCAGCGAAAATATAAGAATTAGCAATGAATCATGAATGTACCTTGAGAAGGGAAATTAACTCTCTCTTTCCTTGGAAGTTTAATATCCTCTCGGCACGAAGGGCAGGCGTGACGGCCCCAATCTCCAAATCTTCCACAGAAGTAGCAAACCACTCCTGGAATCTCTTCATGAGGCACATAACCTATGTCCTTAGATTCAACGTTGAGGATAGGCTTGGACACTCCAACCTTTCCTGTTTGTGTCGGTTTCTTCTTCCTTTTCTCTTGTTCCCTAGAACTCGTGGTAGGAATGGAAGAGGTGGATTCATGTTTGGCCATGTAAGACTCCGCAGTCTTCAACATACCGTGCAATTCACCTAAGGTTTTCTCCATGTTATGCATGTGATAGTTCATGACAAACTGATCATATGATGCGGGCAGGGACTGGAGTACTATATCCACAGCAAGCTCCCTCCCAATGGGAAAACCTAATCTCTCTATTTGGTCCACGTACGCCTTCATCTTAAGGACGTGGGCACTCACACTCCTACCTTCCTGGATTCTACAACCGACTAGGTTTTTAACACACTCATAGTGTTCCTCCCTAACTTGTTGTTGGAACATGTCCTTCAACTTGTTCATCATATCGTACACACTCATGTGCTCAAAGTGCTTTTGCAACTCCAAGCTCATAGTTGACAACATGAGGCAGGCAACATCATGTGTGTCCTCAACACGCTTTTCATATGTGTATCGGACGGAACAAGACGCGTCGGTGGCAGGTGGTTCCGAAAGAGGTTCCTTAAGGATGTGCAACTTTGACTCATAGCAAAGGACAATTCTCAATTGACTAAGCCAGTCAACGAAGTTCACTCCCGTGAGTTTCTCCCTATGTAGGAACATACGAAGCGAATAGTTTGACGTGGTGTTATCATGGTTTGAAATCTATAAATAACAAGAGTACACGTTTTAGTAAGTATGATATAATCCTCGTTAAAATAATTACCCATAAAGTTTTAGAAAAAACAATTTATCTTAACAAGGGCTAAGAACCATATTTTACTCCACTACATGACGGGTTTACCGCGGATCACTTCATGAAGCTATTTTGGCCGGTAACCATTTTACCGATTGCAATCTATATTGCAACTCTTAGACACTTGCGGGATCCAACGACCTAAAACGGTTGGTTGGCATGTTTGATCCCTATTTACACCAATCCCAAATTAACATTCTTGGTTGACTCGTGCTTAGCTCGACAATCACACAAGGATTTTAGTTTGCAATTGTAAATCGTCCAACAAGATACACGGTAGCTCACTCGACAATCATTGGCTCGTGCTAAGCTCGACAACCAATAACCCCAAGTCGCCACTCTCATCTTCCACACAGATCCACATGGAATAACTCGTGCTTAGCTCGACAATCATCCCATGCTTCACTAGAATCGGGTGGTGTCATCTTATGGATGGTGCGTGATTTACGTTTTTAGGAAACGGGCTTTTGTTTCTTGATTAAAACCAAGTTTTAATATTTGATTAACAAACTAAGTGATAAAACCGATTTTCACTTTAAATATAACACCAAGTTTATATTGTCTTGTTAATCGTGTACACGCGAGAGTTTGTTAACCAATTTAAAAACTCTTGTGATTTTATTAACTTTAGAAAAGTTATCAAGCATGCAAAGAAACATAAACAACCACACAAAAAAGATAAATCACATCACACGCATACAAAGGGGTTGGTAACCAAGCCAAAAACCTATGCGTCCTACCCGCGAGCCAAGCCGGAAGGACTAGGTCTACTAAGGACACAAACCTAGACCATGGAGTGCTCCCACTGAATCCGTTACCTCCATCGGGACTAACTGGATCCAAGCTCTTCAAGACGTCTCCACTTGACTCTTGATTGTGGTCTTCAAAACACAAGTACACAAAAGAAAGGAAATGGCATGCAAGCCACGCGCTTCCTATCAATCTAGTATAAGTACATATGGATGAATGAAATGGCATGCAAGCCGCGATAATTAATTACAAACCGAACGAATAAATAATTAATTACAATACATGTGACACTAAGGCCACCAAATAAATCCAAACAACCAAACAAACCACAAGGCACAACCACAAGGTCTAGGGCAAAGGTTACCAATCAAAAGCAACAAACAACAACTACAAAGCACGGTGTGCCAAAACCGTGACTAAACGAATATTTCGGTAAGAATTTCCAACACAAAAACTCAAGGCACAACAAGGAAATTCTTGTACATATGCATTAGGGCACAAAACCAATTTTCATACCCATATTCATATATACACAACATATGTGTACCAAAATATTACGAAGGGTTTACAACCGGAATCTGCCAGGAAACAGAAACTCCTCCATGACCCGAAAAACCAGAAAAAATTTCTTTTAAGGACAAAAACTGCCCAGAAGCACCTTCACGGCCGATCACGGGTCTGAATGGCTCGTGAGCCTAAAAACCAAGTTTCACAACTATACGGTTCACGAGTGCCTTCACGACCCCTCAAGGCTCGTGAAGTCTGAAAACACTTCCCACGACCAGACCCCTCACAAACAATGGTCGTGTGGCCTTCATGGCTCGTGAAGAACTCTTCACGACCCGTGAAGGCCTACTGGACAGAAAAACGAATCTTCCAAAACGGTTTTTCGAGCCATAATCGTGCTATATCCACTATAGGGAATCCATACACGCCAACACCCGTACGCAGCGGAAGCAACGACGTCAAAAACCGGGGGTTTTGGGTATTAAAACCGACATGCATGTATTCCCCAAGTGGGGATCGTGACTACAAACGAGTATAGCAACTAAAACAAGAGAAGGAGAAGGAGAAATATACCGTCTCACGGCTGGAGTTATCCATCAAGCTAGGAAGATCTTCGAGAACCCGAAACCGAGCTCCTCTATTGATAATCCACACCAAGTGAGCGAGATTCCGTCTTGCTATTGACCCGACACACGAACCACACAATGTCCTCGTGCTTCTGGAACAGCTACAACCATATAGAACTTGCCTTCACTTGATACACCAATCTTAACTCGCCATGTAAGGTTCAAGTAGCAAATATATGTATATATTGTAAGTAGAAGCAAGACTTCATACAAGGAGAGAGTTGAATGCCTTTTATAAAGGCTTGAGAGGCTAAAATGTCACCAAAGTTGGCTGTCATGCCACTCATCAATTGGACCATCACAAAGGTCCAATAAAATCAAAGTGACACTTTGACTTCTGCTTTCACGGGCTCTCACTGTGAAGGCTCCTAAGGCCGGGTTCCACCGCATACTCTCATTGGGCCAACGAGTGGTCCAATAAAAGCATGGAGCCTGCCTTCACAGGCTCTCACGGGCCGTGAAGCCCTCGTGAAGGCTGTGCTCCCACGACTACTTATCCGGGTGGTGAAGCCTCGTGGAGGGTTTCTCTTCACGACCCGTGAAGGTCGCCAGAAACCCTAATTTCATATTCTCTCATGTTTGGGTTGTGCTGCCGGAATCTACCTTTGGCGTGTGACCCAATAGGCCCGTACCTCATCAGCAGTGATGCTAGTGCACGTGTATTAGTGGGCATATTCCAACAGTTTGATCCTCAATACAAGTGTATTTAATAATGTTAATGTGTCTGATACAATCATATTCATGTTTGATGATGTGTTGGTGTAATACCATATGTCAAAGTATGTGGATATTCAAGAATGGATGTTGATTTAACAAGATTTCAAGGTTACTTTGTTACTAGAAATGGTACATTGTGCATGATTGATTATTGGAAACACTTTTGGAACATGTTTTGGATCATTTCAGATCTATCCATGTTGGTTGTATCATTTATGTTGTGATTTTATGCATGCCTTAGTACTTTAAATGCAAATTTAGGTATTTTGGTGTATTAATGGGTCAAATATGCTATTTATATGCATAGAGAATTCA
Source organism: Dittrichia graveolens (assembly GCA_038502395.1). Classification (NCBI taxonomy): domain Eukaryota; kingdom Viridiplantae; phylum Streptophyta; class Magnoliopsida; order Asterales; family Asteraceae; genus Dittrichia; species Dittrichia graveolens. Next base: position 171,674 of record JARJIL010000008.1, read on the forward strand.
TGATATGTCTGTTGGTATGTTAAGTGTTAAAATAAGCTCACGTATATGCCATGAATGATCTGTTTGAAGTGTTCATTGTGCATATTCACATGTATATGCTTTAATTGTATTAATCTTGCTAGAAATGGCATGTTAATATGATTATATCTTAGAAATGCATGTGGCTTAATCTTAAATCCAATGTGTGGTTGGAGTTTTGCTGAGTTTATGACTTCATTGTACCTAATTACATGTGTTTATGATCTTAAATGAAAGTCTAGATTGTATTTGTTGTTGAATCTCTTTGTGCAAAAAATGAAGTGTTCTGTCAGCATAGCCCTTGCGGCCACAAGCATTATTGCTTGCGGGCGCAAGCATATGCACCCTTGCATCTGCAAGGATAACTCCTTGCACACGTAAGGCCCTATTTTGTACCAGTGTGTTGTTTTTCATTGTTTTTACTGTGTTTAACCACTTTAACACCTTTTTGATTTCTGAGGACTACTGAATGTGTCATTTGAAAAGATGTACGTTCATTATAGTCTAATTTGGACGCGATTTGGTGAATCTGTAGTTAAATACCAGTCTACATGTCCTCTCGGAAAACTCAGATATGCTACTGTTTATCTGATCATGTTTGATTGTTGAGTCTGAGTCTTGATAACTCGATTGATGATTCGTTGCATGATGATGTGGTTGTGATAAGTAGTAGAACAGCATGCTCTGTGCTTAATCTGTCATATTCGTCAAGTCTTCATTATCTGGTTCATTATAGTTATTGCCATGACTAGTTAGGATGATTCGAAAGCCTGAGTGAATCTGTATCTGATTGTTCTGCCTCTCTACTTCTTCGGTGTTTAATATGAATTGCCTTGCTTTGTTTAATTAGTTTACTTGTTACTCGCATGCTAATTATTCTGCCGATCAAACAACAATGATGTTAGAGTATTGATAGTTCCCTGTCCCTGTGGTTCGACATCCGGTCTAGCCGAGTCTATACTACTCTTTGACCAGGTCATACTTGCCTGTGTCGTGTGTAGTGTCTGCTTAGTAATATCGTTTTTATAAATTTAAAACAAGTGTGTATCAAAGCTTTTCACCATCAAAAACCTGTACTGTGGGCTGCACACCAACCCCTGTTTAAGCGAATAGTTTGCTGTTTCGCACTGTTTTGACATTCGGGGTGTTTGTTTAGGTGAACCAGTTGATCTAGAAACATATGTGTCTTAGTTCTTACCTGTTATAACTTCACAGATGAGTAACAGTTAACCTAATTATGATATTAATGGTGTTATATAGATTTTTCTATGTTACAAACCGAAGAATTGTTAGCTATGTATGTTTAACGTTTTCATAAACCAACTGAGTTGTGGTATTGCTATGTACGCATGTTTAATGGATTTTGTAGGCCTATGATGATATGATATGGCTTTTGTAGGCCAATTGTTATGCTATGGCTTTTGTAAGCCAATTGTGTTTATGTTGTGGCTTTTTGTAGGCCAATGTTTGTTGTACCAGTACTTTGTTGGATGTTTGGGGCCAGCTTGTCTGGATCTTGTTGGGGCCTTGAGCAGCCAGCTATGATGTGCGACGATTCGATGATCACGAATCCTGGTTCCTGCAGAACATCCGCCCTCAACACTATATGGGCTCTTAGTTCCCGCTGATCCCGAGTGGGGTACAGTTCCCCGATAACGCAATGGTGGACTGCTACCCACTTCTCCACCGACGCGGAGGAAGTATCGGTTTCCCCGGTTAGGATCACTGAGCCGGGCTCATTACCCTGCAAGACGTGGTTCCTGCTGACTAACCGGTGCTTCATAATGTGCTAGGGTAGACTTGAATGATGATATGTTATGCATGTGATATGTATATGACACTGTTAATATGATGCTTCCGCTTAATTTTTATTCACTAGCTATTTATAGCTAACCCTCTCATGAACATTCTATGTCCAGGTAAATAGATTGCTGGTGAGGACGGGTACCTGTTGGGAGTTCATGTTTTGTTTTGGGAACACTTTGTGAATGCTATGTTTATGTATAAGTAGTGTAATGGTCGAACGAATTAGTAACGCCTTGGAATGTTTTAATAGTACTTTTGTATTACAACTTATATATATAAGTTGTAAATTGCTAAATAAATAATAAAGCTTCCGCTCATTTTATATATAAAAAAAGACTCCTCACATTTAGGCGGCATTACAAGTTGGTATCAGAGCCTTGGTTTGAGTGAATTGGGTACTTTAAATAATATTCAGTCTCAAACTCAGGCTCGACCATTACTATGTGTTCCCTAGGTGGTATTTGGGTGTGAAGAGTGATTTAAGTGATTTGTTATGTGTTAGGAAAGTATAAGAATTCATAAGATAAAGAAGTTATATATGATATATACTAAATACTCTACTTTGATATATATATATAGAGAGAGAGAGAGAGAGAGAGAAATCTAACTCAACATGGAGGGTTCTTCTAGAGATGGTGATAAGGATGCTTACATCCTAAAGTTAGAGGCTCAGCTAAAGCAAGCTAATGAGCGTGAGTTTACACGGATGGAAAAGGGTACTCACAAGTCCACACCTTTCAAAACTTTTCTGAGTTGTCAGCCTCCTACTTTTGCTGGCACAACTAATGATCCCTCTATAGTAGAAACCTAGATCAGAGAGATACGGAATACCTTTAAGTCCAGTGAATGTGATGAGAACAAAAAGGTGAACTTTGCTAAACGTATATTCAGGGGGCGTGCTTTGGCTTGGTGGGATACTGTAATTGCTGTTACACCACCAGCCACTTTGGAGGCAATGACTTGGGATGGTTTCAAAGAGAAGATCAAGGGTAAGTATTGTTCTAACTATGATATGCTGAGGATTGATAATGAGTTCAGAGCACTACAGAAGGGTGACAAGCCTTTGGATGATCTTATATCCAAATTCACTGACAAAATGAGGTTTGTTCCTCACCTATTACCCAATGAAAAGGCAAAGATTATTTACTTTGCCAACACTTTGCCCTTGGAGTATCGATCTGCTGTAAGACCTGCATCAACCTTAGATGAAGCCTTTGATAATGCTAGAACCACCGATGATGATTACAAACAGAGGGTGAGATCTCTGCAACGACAACAATCTGGTGGAGGTAAGAGAAAGTTTGAGCAACAATCAACTCAGAAGGGAGGTGATAGAGGAGCTGGTGGTAAGCAGCGTGTGAATACATCCCAGAAGTCTGAAGACTGGGATTTGTTGAAATATGGAAGGTGCGGGAAGAAGGGGCATCAAACCCAGGAATGCATGTATAAGGAGAACGTGTGCTACAAGTGCCATAAACATGGGCACCGCATTTCAGTGTGCCCGTTGTGGCCAAACACAGGTGCTGGGGGTTCATCAGCAGCCACAAGTCCAAAACAGGGAGGCGCTCCTCGTGCATAAGGGAGTGCTTTCCATATTACGGCTTATGAAGCCAAAGATACAGGTGAGTAATTACAGGCACTTTTCTGATTAACAATACTTCTGCTTGTGTCTTATTTGATTCGGGAGCTACATACTCTTTTGTTTTAGTATCTTATCGTGAGAAGCTGCAATTGCCTGTTTCCCTATTACCTGATCCAATTAAAGTAGAAATAGCTGATGGTAAGGTAGTCTATGTTACCGAGAAAGTTCCGATAGCTATTCTTTATATCGATGGGTTAGTTTCACTATTTCCTTCCTTATCATGCCTATCGCGGGCTTTGATGTTGTTATTGGTATGGATTGGCTCAGTAGTCGAGATGCTGAGATCTTGTGTTCTAAAAAGATAATCAGATTTCCTTTGTCCGACAATTTTTATGCTATAGCTCGAGGGGAGAAAAGGGAGTCTGCCATTCCTATAATTTCAGTGATTAAAGCTCAGAAATTGATTGCGAAGGATTGTATCTCCTACTTTGCATATGTGATTAATGCTGAGATAGGAGAAAAAAGTGTTGATGATATCAGGGTTGTTTCTGAATACCCTAATGTTTTTCCAGAAGACCTACCGGGTTTACCTCCCGTCAGGGATGTAGAATACTGGATTGATCTTGTTTCTTGAGCTACACCTGCAGCAAAATCTCCCTATCGTCTCGCTTCATCTGAAATTCGGGAGATAATGACCCAAATCCAGGAACTACTTGACAAGGGCTTTGTTCACCCAAGTTCTTCACCATGGGAAGCTCCTGTTTTGTTTGTTAAAAAGAAGGATGGGACTCTCCGTATGTGTATCGATTACAGGGAGCTTAACAAATGAACTGTAAGAATAAATATCCATTACCTCGCATAGATGATCTGTTTGATTAATTGCAAGGTGCCACATGCTCTTCCAAGATTGATTTACGTTCTGGCTATCACCAGCTCCGTGTTCGAGAAGATGATATCACTAAAACAGTGTTTAGAACTCGAGATGGACACTATAAATTCTTGGTTATGTCATGCGGCTTAACCAATGCTCCAACTATTTTCATGGATAATGTCGCCCTTTTCTTGATAAATTTGTGATCGTGTTCATCGATGATATTTTCAATTATTCTAAAACAGAGGCGGAACACGAGCAACATCTTCGTTTAATTATGGAGACTCTTAAGTGAGAACAAATCTACGCGAAGCTTTCTAAATGTGAGTTTTGGCTTAAGGAGGTCCATTTCTTGGGCCATGTTATATGTAATGAAGGTGTTAAAGTTGATCCCGTGAAGACTGAAGTTGTTATGAACTGGGAAACTCCTCAGAATCCTTCAGAAATAAAGAGTTTCTTAGGTCTTGCTGGTTATTACAGGCGGTTCATACAGAACTTTTGTAAACTTACTGGTCCATAGACTAAATTGACTCGCAAGGATGTTGCCTATGTGTGGAGTGAAGAGCAAGAGAAAGCATTTCAGACCTGAAGCAATTGTTATGTCAAGCACCTATTCTAACATTGCCTAATGGGTCAGAAGACTTCATTGTCTATTGTGATGCTTCATATGTAGGTCTAGGTTATGTTTTAATGCAATGTGACAAGGTGATTGCATATGCTTCTCGTCAATTGAAGCCACACGAGAAGAATTACCCAACACATGATCAGGAGCTTGCAGCTATGGTATTTGCTTTGAAGATATGGCGTCATTACTTGTATGGCACCAAATGCATTGTATGCACAGATCACAAGAGTCTGAAGTATGTGTTCACGCAGAAAGAGCTTAACATGAGACAACGGCATTGGTTGGAGCTAATCAAAGACTATGATTATGAGATCAAGTATCATCCGGGCAAGGCGAACGTGGTAGCTGATGCATTGAGTCGAAAGAACTCTCCTGGAGTAGCTAAATTCATGAGACTCACTATAGAATCTGATATAATTGCTCAGCTTAAAGTAGCACAACAAGAAGCATTGCAAGAAAACAACTTGAAAGTTGAGACAATGACCAAGATATCAAAACAATTAGGAGAAGATGGTCGGGGTCTGAAGACATTTCAATCCCGAATATGGGTACCGAGTCTTGGTGGCAATCGGGAGACAATCTTACATGAAGCACACAAATCTAGATTATTTGTTCATCCCGGAAGCACAAAAATGTACCAAGACTTGAAATCATTATATTGGTGGCCTACATTGAAGCGCGACGTAGCTTCATTTGTAGAAAAATGCCAAGTCTGCGCGCAAGTCAAAACCGAACACCAAAAGCCTGATGGTAATCTACAACAATTGGATATCCCGGAGTGGAAATGGGATCATATTACATGGACTTTGTTACCAAGTTACCCTGAACTGCAAAAGGGCATGATATGATATGGGTTGTGGTTGATCGCCTTACTAAGAGTGATCATTTTCTCGCAACTAATGAATCTGCACCTATGAATCGTTTGGCTCGATTGTATATCAATGAGGTAGTATCACGACATGGCATACCTCTATCTATTGTCTCGGATCGAGATTCACGATTCACATCTAACTTTTGGCATAGTCTTCAACGTGAACTTGGTACGTGTGAATCTTAGCACAGCATACCATCCACAAACTGACGGACAGTCCGAAAGGACTATTCAAACTCTTGAAGATATGCTAAGAGCTTGTATTCTTGAATTTGGTGGTTCTTGGGATTCTCGTCTTCCCTTGATTGAATTTGCCTATAACAACTCCTATCATTCGAGTATAGGCATGCCACCATATGAAATGCTGCACGGTAGGCGATGCCGTACACCTACATGTTGGTTAGAACCTGGTGAAAAGCAATATGCAGGTCCTGATATAGTACAAATGATGGCTAATAAGGTAAAGATGGCACGTGAAAAGTTGTAAGCTGCATGTGACAGGCAAAAGATGTACGCAGATCCAAAACGGCGACCCATTACTTTTGAAGCGGGTGACCGGGTTTTCTTGAAGGTTTCACCTTGGAAAGGGGTGATTCGATTTGGTCGCAAAGGTAAGCTAAGCCCGAGATATATTGGCCCGTTCAGAATTCTGCAACGAGTCAATGATCAGACTATATCACTTGAACTTCCTCCTGAGCTATCTGGTATTCATAAAACATTTAATGTGTGTTATCAGAGGAAGTGCAAAGTTGATGATGATCGAATCCTACCTTTACAAGAGTTGAAAGTTGATTCAACTAAACACCTTGTGGAGGAACCTATTGAGATTTTGAATTCCAAAATCAAAAAGCAGCGTAAAAAGATGATCAAGTTAGTACTCGTCAAATGGAAGCACAATTTGGGTCCTAACTTGACATGGGAGGCCGAGGATGAGATGAAAGCACGCTACCTTCACTTGTTCACCACTGAGCAGATTCCGAGTACGGAATCTTCTTAAGGAGGGTAGATTTGTAACATCCTCAAAATGGGCCTAGACGCACGCGTACGTGGTATGTTAAATAATTTAAATAAACTGAATTAAATATATATATATATATATATATATATATATATATATGTTAGATATTAAGATAAATGACTAAAATGGTTATTTAATGAGTTAATAAAAAGTAGATAAAAATGATAAAATAATAAACGGTTTAATATAAGGGTTCCAAAAATATCCTCGTTAGTTGAAACGGGTAAACGGGAGATGAGTTGTAAGTTGAAAATGGGAACAAGAATTAAATGGTGATTTTGATCCCAAAGCTTGAATTAGATGTTAAAGTGTGTAAGAATTGTTGTTCTAGCTTAGTTGTGATGTATATTTCATATACGAACATTGGAAATTGGATTGGAATAGTTTGGGTAAGTTTTGGAGTTGAAATGGGTCAAAACAGGGGCTGAAGTCGCCATTGTCTGTGCAGAGCCTGCTTGCGGGCGCAAGGATCACCCTAGCGGCCGCAAGGGTGGTACTGTTTACGGCCGTAAGGCCCTATTTACGGGCGCAAGCATCATTCTCCCTTGTGGGCGCAAGCTACCTATTTATGGGCGCAAGCATCATTCTCCCTTGTGGGCGCAAGCTATACTGCTTGTGGCCGCAAGGAGCCCTGTTTCAGCGAATAGTTTGTTGTTTCGCACTGTTTTGACATTCGGGGTGTTTGTTTAGGTGAACCAGTTGATCTAGAAACATCTGTGTCTTAGTTCTTACCTGTTATAACTTCACAGGTGAGTAACAGTTAACCTAATTATGATATTAATGGTGTTATATAGATTTTTCTATGTTACAAACCGAAGAAGTGTTAGCTATGTATGTTTAACGTTTTCTAAACCAACTGAGTTGTGGTATTGCTATGTACGCATGTTTAATGGATTTTGTAGGCCTGTGATGATATGATATGGCTTTTGTAGGCCAATTGTTATGCTATGGCTTTTGTAGGCCAATTGTGTTTATGTTGTGGCTTTTTATAGGCCAATGTTTGTTGTACCAGTACTTTGTTGGATGTTTGGGGCCAGCTTGTCTGGATCTTGTTGGGGCCTTGTACAGCCAGCTATGATGTGCGGCGATTCGATGATCACGAATCTTGGTTCCTGCAGAACCTCCGCTCCTCAACACTATATGGGCTCTCAGTTCCCGCTGATCCCGAGTGGGGTACATTTCCCCGATAACACAATGGTGGACCGCTACTTTAACATCCTGTATTCGGGCCTAGTATTTGTGTAGGCTTCGGTAAGTTAATACGTGAATTATTAATTGATATGTTTGATTAATTAAGTGTTATATGTATATGTTAGTATTTATATATATGGACGGATTTGCTTATGTGTGTGCATGCAATTGAGACTTTCTTAATTGACACAACCTGCTTCGAATTTCAAAGCAGGAATATGTGGTTAATTGATTGAGCCTAATTCTCTGTAATCTTTTCTTCACTTTGAAGATTGCTAAGTGTGTGTATTGAGTGTGTATCGAGAGAAAAGCAAGGAAGAAAAAAAGAATTGGAATTTGGTGATTTTGAATTATTAGAAACAAGAGAAAGGTTAGTATAATTCTTTATGTGTTTTGAACTATGAATCATGTCTATCATGCCATATTTGTTGATATGAATTGCTGGGTTTTCATTAAAATCACCATGGATGAATATGACGGAAACCTCCATAAGTGGGTTTTGTTATTCTTAAGGATCTTGGTGTTTTTAACATGTTCATGATGTTTCTAAGCATGTTAAATGATGTCTTAATGTGTTTAGAAGTATTAGAAAGTGATTTCCAGAAGTATATAAATATTTGTAATATTATATGGTGCTGGAAGATGAAAAAGTTGCAGGTTTGATTCTAGAAGATGACACGACGTGACGCATCCAAAGAAGGAACGCGACGCGTTCTCAGCTTGGGTTTCGAATTCGAAGCCTTTGACTTCAAATTCGACATCTTGGCTTGGAAGTAGGCGCTCAAAGTCTCTTGGCTCGAAGGAGAGGCGCTCAAAGTCTCTTGGCTCGAAGGAGAGGCGCTCGAAGTCTTCTTGGTTCGAAGAAGGGTCCGTTCGAAGTCTTCTTCTTCGAATTTGGGGCTGTTCGAAGTCTTCTTTGTTCGAAGGCCGACGCGAGGCGTTAGGCTGTTGGACGCGATGCGTCCCCGGCTACTTAATTATACTCGAAGCTTTTGATATTTTATTTGGTGTGATGCTTTATGTGATTGCATGTTGGGTGTTTCTAACTTGTTATGCATAAGTTAGAATGGATATAAATATATATTTGATATATATTTATGAGTTGGATACTGATGTTTGGTTGTTGTGTTCTCAGGAACAGACAAGTCTCAGTAAAATTAGATCACTGAGTGGAGAAGCTGAGATCTTGAGGTGAGTGGATGTTTACTCACGGGTGATATTAGTTGTAACTGGTTTGGTTGCAACTGTATGTTGATTGATGCATGGATAGATTGTATATCTGATAATTGATTAACTGGTTGATTGTTAATTAATTATTGCGTCAGTGGTATGTATACATGATGGTTGGGAAGTCAGTTTTCGACTGGGTTTGTTTGCTATCGGCTAATCAGTATTGGGATCTTTTGATGCATTTGTTGCAGCATAAGATAATACCGTGTGAGAATAGCAAATGAACTATCGGTAAACCTTTGCTTTGGCCGGCATTGGTTGTAGGTTCCTCCAAAACCGCCGGTCTTCCCAGGGCGTTTATTTGTGGTTGTTGATATCATGCGGTTCTGGCTGATATATCTGTTGTGATTGTACTCCATTCACTTAGCTTTGTGCTAATCTCCCACCTCTCACTCTTTTTACAGGTTTTGGTAAGTCAGCGGCTCGGCTGAGAGTGGTTAGCTTGGGGAGTAATCACCTAGGACTCTGATGTGTATTAGTGACGAGCCGTAGTTTTTGTAATACTGATATTCTTAACATGTTGTTTTGTAAACTATGGTTTGTGGTTAGTTATAATTACTTATGGTATTTAATCGCTTCCGCATTGTATTTAAAGTGAAAATTTTTGGTATGAAAATACGGTGTTACAAGTTTGGTATCAGAGCCTTGGTTTGGCGATGAAGGCACAATGAAAATGTTACATTCCCAAATCTTGGCTCGTGGTAGGTCGATTACTCCTTGGGTGTGGGACTGGGATTAATTAGAGTGTGGTGGAGTTTAGTATGTTATGTACTAACGGATTTATCTAATAAATCGTGAGGTGATGTGATTGTTACGGAAAACAATGGTTGGTCGTGATTACTCAACCGGTGCCCTACCGCCCCATCTACTGCTGAGGTTCCTGCTACGATAGTGGAAGTTCCAACCAATGCTAGCACATCTGGTACAAATACCGCCAATCTTTCCGGCAGTTACTACTTTGGTAGAAGTTCCTCCTATGTCAATGCTGATACCACCATTATCTCAACCGATGTATCAACCGTTCTATTATCCGTTATTTCCTCAAGGACCTTATCCTCGGGGGTCTATGTCTCAGGGATCGTATACTTATCCGTATATAGGATTTCCACCCAGCATGGGATACAGGCAGCCATGTACATACAAGCAGTTTTTGGATTGCAAACCAGATGAATACCATGGCAGCACGGATCCCAATGTCACTTTAAACTGGTTGCGAGATACTACAAGAATCTTGGACGCTTGCAACTGCGGGGATGAAATGAGAGTATGTTTTGCTACCAGAATGTTGAAGGGCAAGGCGATGATTTGGTGGGATTCCATTATCACACATTTATCGAGAGCACAGATGGATTCAATCACGTTGAATCAATTTAGAGATAAACTGTACGAGCAATACTTTAATGCCTTTGAATTGAATTAGATAAGGCAGGAGTTCATGGAACTGAGAATGATGAAGAAGATGACGGTGGATGAGTTGATTGAGCAATTCAATACGAAAGCTGAGGTTTGTGACTTGGTGGGTACCTGATGAACCTTCCCAGGTTCAACACTTTATAGGAGCATTGTTGCCAGAATACAGGAGTACCACACGTTTAGCTGGATCGTTGTCCCAGACTTTCACCTTGGCAAAATCTGCTGAGGGGGATATCCAGTCTAAGGATAAACAGACTCGTGATGAGGCGGCTTTGCAGAAGCCCAAGTATGATCAGACGGGTGGTCAACAGAAAAAGAAATGGCAGGGTAACCAGTCCCAGGGCAACCAGAATAGGAAGGTATCTACGGGGATTCGGGTGTTAAATCGCAGTGGTGTACGCGATGTAGAGCTACTCACACTGGGCATTGTACTACTCAGACGATGCATTGTGTGCGATGTGGAACGCACGGGCATGAATCAAAGGATTGCCGATTTCCCCGGAATGTTTGATGGAATTGCCGGAAGGAAGGGCACGGGGCTGGGGATTGTCCGATAGGGAGGAGGGTAGGGACCGGGACAGGGACAGGGGTGGTTGGGGGATCGTCATCAGCAGGGGGCAAAAGAGGAAGAATCCTCCGACACCAGAGGGTAGGGCGTTTCGCATGACAGTAGATGATGCGACTGCTACCGATGAAGTGATCACTGGTATGTTTCTTATAAACTCCCTACCTGCGCGTGTATTATTTGATTCAGGAGTGAATCGCTCCTTTATTTCTATGGCATTTTGTGCTAGATTAAATTTGCCTACTACTGTTATTTCTTTACTGCTTGAAATAGAAGTAGCAGATGGTAAGATAGTTCCTGTTACAACTTCTATGACCGGGGTTCAGATTGATATAGATGGTAAGTGCTTCCTAGTATCATTCCTACTTATGCCTCTGGCGGGTTTTGATGTGGTTTTGGGAATGGATTGGTTGAGTAAGCACAAGGCGAGTATTAAATGTCATAGGAAGCTTATTTCTTTTCCATTGTCTGATGGGTCGCACGTGGTGGCTCGAGGGGAAAGGAATAAGTCTGCGTTTCCTATCATATCTATGGTGAAAGCTAAGAAATCCTTGAGTAAGGGATGTGAGTGTTTTCTGGCATATGCTATTGATGCTAGAAAGGAGAAGCGGGCAGTTACTGATGTGCGAGTCGTATCAGATTATCCTGAAGTGTTTCCGGATGAGTTACCTCGGCTACCTCCCGTTCGAGAGGTAGAGTATAAGATTGACTTGATACCAGGTTCTAATCCAGTAGAAAGATCTCCTTATAGATTGGCTCCTTCGGAGATTAGGGAGACGATGACGCAGATTCAATATTTGTTGGATCGGGGATTTATTCGACTGAGTTCTTCGCCGTGGGGTGCACCAGTCTTATTTGTGAAAAAGAAAGATGGTACTCTGCGAATGTTTATTGATTACAGGGAATTAAACAAGAATTGGTTAAGAATAAATACCCTCTTCCCAGGATTGATGATTTATTTGATCAGTTGCAGGGTGCTTCGTATTTCTCAAAGATTGATCTGAGATCGGGTTATCACCATGTATGAGTTTTGGACGAAGATGTTGCCAAAACTGCTTTTCGTACCCGGAATGGCCATTATGAAATCTTAGTCATGCCGTTCGGTTTGACTAATGCATCTGCAGTGTTTATGGATTTGATGAATCGGGTTTGTCGACCGTTTTTGGATAAATCTGTAATAGTATTTATTGATGACATTCTGGTTTATTCTAAATCTAAAGCTGATCACGAGATTCATTTGAGACAGGTTCTTGAAAATCTAAAGTAGGAGCAGTTGTATGCCAAGTATTCAAAGTGTGAATTCTTGATGCGAGAAATTCACTTTCTGAGGCATGTCATTTGCAGTGATGGAGTCAAGGTCGATCCGGCAAAGATAGAAGCCGTGATGAATTGGGAGGCTCTGAAGTCGCCTTCTGAGATAAAAAGCTCCTTGGGATTGGCAGGTTATTACAAACGGTTTATCAAAGATTTTTCTAAGATTGCGAATCCCATGACTAAGTTGACTCGCAAGGAGGTTCCATTTAAATGGAATGATGAACAGGAAAGGGCTTTTCAAACACTGAAATGACTTTTATGTCAGGCTCCTATTCTTGCTCTACCAGATGGGTCAGATGACTTCGTTGTTTATTGTGATGCTTCACTGGCACGGTTGGGTTGTATGTTGATGCAAAGGGATAGAGTTATTGCATATGCTTCTCATAAGTTAAAACCTAATGAGATGAACTATCCAACCCATGATTTAGAACTGGCAGTTGTGGTTTTTGCGTTAAAGTTATGGAGACATTACTTGTATGGTACAAAATGCGTTATTTGTACGGATCACAAAAACCTACAGTATGTATTTTCGCAGAAAGAACTCAATATGCGACAGAGACGCTGGCTGGAGCTTGTTAAAGATTATGATTGTGAGATTCGTTATCCTCCAGGGAAATCCAACATGGTAGCCGATGCTTTGAGTCGCAAGGGAGTCAGTGAACATATCAAATTTATGCGAATTGAAATAGTCTCCGACTTGATTGATAGATTGAAGGCCGCTCAGTTGGAAGCCTTGAAAGATGAAAATCTAAAGTAAGAGATTATGATTTAGAAGAAAAATGATCCAACTGATGATTCTAGGGGATTGAAAGTTTATCAATCTCGTGTTTGGGTGCCTTTGCTCGGAGGTCTTCGAAGTTTGATTTTGACTGAGGCTCACAAATCAAGATTATCTTTTTATCCAGGTAGCACAAAAATGTATAACGATCTGAATGTGCTATATTGGTGGCCTACAATGAAGACAGACGTTGCACAGTTTGTAGAGTCTTGCCATATTTGTGCACAGGTTAAGGCAGAGCACCAAAAACCCTATGGATCATTGAAACAGTTGCAGATTCCAGAGTGGAAGTGGGAACACATAACGATGGATATCATAACTAAACTTCCACGTACGAAGAGGAATCATGATACGATTTGGGTGATCGTTGATAGATTGAACAAGAGTGCTCACTTCTTGGCTACCAGTGAGACTACATCACTCAGTAAGTTGGCTCAGTTGTATATTGAGGAAGTTGTTTCCCGACATGGTATACCGCTTTCGATTGTATCGGATAGAGATTCCAGGTTTGTGTCTAATTTCTAGAACAGTTTACAGCGGGAGTTGGGTATACGTGTTAATCTGAGTACAACTTATCATCCTCAGACAGACGGGCAATCTTAACAAACTGTTCAGACACTTGAGGATATGCTGCGTGCATGTGTGTTGGAATATGGAGGTTCTTGGGATTCCCACATGCCGTTGATTGAATTTGCGTACAACAATTCCTACCATTCGAGTATCGGTATTCCACCTTATGAGATGTTATATGGGCGTCGTTGCCGTACTCCTACTTGTTGGTTAGAGGCAGGTGAGAAACGGTATGCAGGGCCTGATATTGTGCAAATCACAGCAGACAAAGTGGCTATTGCACGAGAAAAGTTGAAAGCTGGGAGGGATCGACAGAAGATGTATGCTGATCCACGTCATAGATCCGTTGTGTTTGTTGAAGGTGAATTGGTTTATCTAAAGGTTTCGCCTTGGAAGGGGGTTATCCGTTTTGGAAAGCGGGGAAAGTTGGCTCCTCGTTATATTGGGCCATTTCGTGTCCAACGAGTGGTTAATGATCAGACAATTACTCTTGATCTTCTAGTGGAATTGTCAGGTATTCACAATACCTTCAACGTTTGTTACTTGCGTAAATGTAGAGTCGAGGATGAGAGTCAGATTCTTCCTCTACATGATCTTAAAGTGGATTCCAGCAAGAAGTTAGTGGAATAACCCATTGAACTACTAGATCGGAAATTGACTAGACTACGTAAGAAACAAATTCCGATGGTATTAGTGAAATGGAGACACAGTTTGGGTTCAGATTTGACGTGGGAAACCGAGGAGGATATGAAAGCTCGTTACCCTCATTTGTTTGAAACTGAATAGATTCCGAGGACGGAATCCTTTTTAAGGAGGGAGGATTTGTAACATCCTGTATTCAGGCCTATTATTTGTGTAGGCTTCGGTAAGTTAATACGTGAATTATTAATTGATATGTTTGATTAATTAAGTGTTATATGCATATGTTAGTGTATATATATATATATATGGATGGATTTGCTTATGTGTGTGCATGCAATTGAGACTTTCTTAATTGACACCTCCTGCTTCGAATTTCAAAGCAGGAATATGTGGTTAATTGATTTAGCCTAATTCTCTGTAATCTTTTCTTCACTTTGAATATTACTAAGTGTGTGTATTGAGAGAAAAGCAAGGAAGAACAAAAGAATTGGAATTTGGTGATTTTGAATTCTTAGAAACAAGAGAAAGGTTAGTATGATTCTTTATGTGTTTTGAACTATGAATCATGTCTATCATGCCATATTTGTTGATATGAATTGTTGGGTTTTTATTAAAATCACCATGGATGAATATGAAGGAAACCTCCATAAGTGGGTTTTGTTATTCTTAAGGATCTTGGTGTTTTTAACATGTGCATGATGTTTCTAAGCATGCTAAATGATGTTTTTATGTGTTTAGAAGTATTAAAAAGTGATTTCCAGAAGTATATAAATATTTGTAATATTATATGGAGCTGGAAGATGAAAAAGTTGCAGGTTTGATTCTAGAAGATGACGCGACGTGTGACATTCGGCAACAAATTTCCCAGGTTAGCCATTAGAAATTCTAATTTTAAGCCTAGTATGACTAAAAATAGTATTTATGACTTAAATACATCCATAATAATATTAGATTTCGTAGAAATCCCGCCTATATGGTTAGAACCTTCCCGAGCTCGAAAAATCGAATTATTAAAAGTCAAGAATTACAAATCATATACAATAATAATAATAATAACAATAAAAATAATTAAATACATCATAATAAATATAAATAAGTTAAAATATAAAACATATATATATATATATATAAACTCATCAAAATAATTAAAACTTTGTTAATTAAAAGATTTAAACAAAATCACCATTTATACAAATTTATTTAAACTAATTACACATAATTTATAAAAAATAAAAAAAATAAAAGAAACCCCCCATCTCTTTTCTCTTGCCTCCTTCTCTTCCCAAGAATCACCACTTGATCTCCCCCATGCTCTATATAAGCCCCCTACTACTCTTAATCATTTCCTTCACCACCACACTCCATCTCTTCTCTTTTCTCTCTTCTTCTTTCACCAACAAAAATCTCTCAAGAACATCCACGTCTTGATCATCTTTTGAAGATCAAACACATAATCAAAGAAAAGAGTTGGTAAGATGATCATAAAACACTCATCTCTACTCTTCTACCTTTCTTCTTTTCTTCTTTCTTCTTTCTTTTATTTATTTTCTTTGTTGTTCATCTTATTTCCTTTATATATATATATATATATATATATATATATATCTATAATCATGTAAATATAAACATCCTACCAATGTTGTAAGGAGCACATGAAATGTGCATCATCCTACCATTGTTGTATGGAACTTAATCAACTAAAAATCAAGAAAATAAGACTTTGATCATGCATGTGTTTCATCTTAACAAATGTTGTAAGGAACACATTAAATGTGTATCATCCTACCATTGTTGAAAGAACACATGGATTATCAAAGCTTATACTCATACAATATGATTAATCATGAATATAAACATGTCATATTAAAGTTATGACCCATAAGCAAAAAGAATAACATTCTGGCAGATTCTGATGCTAGAACTCTCCACTTGTTTTTGTTATATCTGGAGTTCTAGGTATCAAAATCAGTTGATTCTTTTTGCTAATCTTAGTTTAAAGTGTTATCTTTCATTTAAACCTGGATTCACTAATTTTCATGAACGTTTGATCCTTCAAACATATTTAAAAAGACCCATATGTTGAATCTGGAAATCTGGCAGATTTAGAAGGGTACACTTTAAACGCGTGTAACTTACTCATTCTTGGGTCAAAATACGTCTAGTTTTTTTTTAAAAGTTTAATATTTGAGTCGTGGTTATTTCCCAGTTTGAATCATGTAGAAACGAGGTCGTATGAGCCCTAAACAGACGATTTAGTAACAACATGTCACCCAGACCCTGATCAGTGGACATCCTATACACTTTTAATTATTAAAAATATTAAACATGGATTATAAATTCCTATATTTTTACTGGACATTATAGAAACATGTATTAAGATTATATTAAAATATCAAACCTTAATATGACTCCTAAAATACAGTTTTTAATGTTTAAAGTTCAACTTAAAGAACTGAAAATTTCAGTGAACACTTATGATTTATGGAAAAATAGAGACAACCTTTAACTATTTAATAAATAAGTTAACAATAAATATATAATACAAAATAATAAATAAAATAAGTCTAATAGAGCTACATACCTCTTATATTAGGAAAGGAGCTTCGGTAGGAACAAGAAATTCTTACGAGTGAACACCTTTGCATACCGAGTGAGTATCATAGCCCCTTTTTACCGTATTTTATATTATTTTTGGGGTGAAAGCATGTGTATATATTTCATGAAAATTTATTGCCTATCTTCTTATTTATTTCAAATATTATTTTGAGCACTTATGGTATTATTCTTTGATGTGCTTGGGTTATCGTTGTAAGGCCCTTCGTTGGACATTATTCCTTAACTCCGCTAGTGAGCCGATGGTATTTGTAAGTAGCGCTATTTGGAGATTCCGACGTCTCCCATTTATGGTTGACGAACTATAGATGTACTTTACCACTACTAACGTCATTTAATATAGGCGTTAGGTTTATCATGGGCAATTGGTTGTCGGCTAGGTTGGATAATGGCTCAAGCAATAATCATCATAGTCTATTACTACCATGTGCATCGTATTGGGCAATATAACACATCTTCTATCATTATTTCATACTTGGATTTTATCCAAAAACTTCCACCAATTATTTATACTTTTCTCATTTAAAAGATATTTTGTGCATATATTAAAAACCTATGAACTCACCAACTCTAGTAGTTGACCGTTTTCTTTCTTTTACCCGTGCATTCACGTGATCGTCGTTAGGTACCTTATGCATACAAGCATGATGTGTGGCATTTCCATCTTCATCGTCACATTTTATGAAAACAATATCTATTTTATTTACGCATCGTACAAGACAATGTCCTTTAAATATTATTCGGTTGTGTAACTTTTATTTATGTTTCATCCGAACTACTTATTTTGTTAATTTAATCTAATGGTTATTATCTATTTACCTTGTGCGATGATATCTTGTGCTGTGACATCTCGAGTTTCCGCTTTAGCGGGGTGTGACAGATTTGGTATCAGAGCCGAAGGTTATAGAGAATGATGTTTTCCTTATGGGGGGAAAACACCAACTATAACCAAAGGTTTATAAAAATGTTTTCAAAATAATTTTCTTTAAAAGGGTCCGTTCGAAGTCTCGAAGTCTCTTGGCTCGAAGGAGAGGCGCTCGAAGTCTTCTTGGTTCGAAGAAGGGTCCGTTCGAAGTCTTCTTCTTCGAATTTGGGGATGTTCGAAGTCTTCTTTGTTCGAAGGCTGACGCGAGGCGTTAGGCTGTTGGACGCGACGCGTCCCCGGCTACTTAATTATACTCGAAGCTTTTGATGTTTTATTTGGTGTGATGCTTTATGTGATTGCATGCTGGGTGTTTCTAACTTGTTATGCATAAGTTAGAATGGATATAAATATATATTTGATATATATTTATGAGTTGGATACTGATGTTTGGTTGTTGTGTTCTCAAGAACAGACAAGTCTCAGTAAAATTAGATCACTGAGTGGAGAAGCTGAGATCTTGAGGTGAATGGATGTTTATTCACGGGTGATATTAGTTGTAACTGGTTTGGTTGCAACTGTATGTTGATTGATGCATGGATAGATTGTAAATCTGATAATTGATTAACTGGTTGATTGTTAATTAATTGTTGCGTCAGTGGTATGTATACATGATGGTTGGGAAGTCAGTTTTCGACTGGGCTTATGGGCTGGGTTTGTTTGCTATCGGCTAATCAGTATTGGGATCTTTTGATGCATTTGTTGCAACATAAGATAATACCGTGTGAGAATAGCAAATGAACTATCAGTAAATTTTTGCTTTGGCCGGCATTGGTTGTAGGTTCCTGTAGAACCACCGGTCTTTCGAGGGTGTTTATTTGTGGTTGTTGATATCATGCGGTTCTGGCTGATATATCTGTTGTGATTGTACTCCATTCACTTAGCTTTGTGCTAATCCCTCACCTCTCACTCTTTTTACAGGTTTTGGTAAGTCAGCGGTTCGGCTGAGAGTGGTTAGTTTGGGGAGTAATCACCTAGGACTCTGATGTGTATTAGTGACGAGCCGTAGTTTTTGTAATACTGATATTTTTAACAAGTTGTTTTGTAAACTGTGGTTTGTGGTTAGTTATAAATACTTATGGTATTTAATCGCTTCCGTAATGTATTTAAAGTGAAAAATTTTGGTATGAAAATACGGTGTTACAGATACCCGCTTCTCCATCGGCGTGGAGGAAGTATTGGTTTCCCCAGTTAGGATCACTGAGCCGGGCTCATTACCCTGCAAGACGTGGTTCCTGCTGACTAAGCGGTGCTTCACAATGTGTTAGGGTAGACTTGAATGATGATATGTTATGCATGTGATATGTATATGATACTATTAATATGATGCTTCCGCTTAATTGTTATTCACTAGCTATTTATAGCTAACCCTCTAATGAACATTCCATGTGCAGGTAAATAGATTGCTGGTGAGGACGGATACCTGTTGGGAGTTCATGTTTTGTTATGGGAACACTTTGTGTGTAACACCGTAAAATCACAAGCTATTTTTTTTAAATATGCTGCGGAAGCTTTTAAATAAACAAACCATTTACATACAACTCAAAATTAACAACTGTACAAACATTGTTCACAAAATAAGTGTCATTGTGTGTTACAAAAACTACAGGCTCGTTTCGTTTCAAAAACAATATCAGAGTCAGGTCATCTCTTTCCTTCTGCCAAACTCACAAACACGAACCTGCAAAAGCAACAACTGAGAGGAATTAGCACAAAGCTAAGTGAGTAGAGACTAAACACCAAAAGCAAACATTCACGATCAATATCAAAGCATGTAACCACGTATCTCGAGAAGACCGGCGGTTCGGCGCAGAACCTACAATCAATATAGCAAGTCATGCATCATATCATAAACAGTCATTGCTAGCTTAGCACATTGCGGTGTGCTGACAAGATCGGTAAGAATCGTGTCTTGCAGGGAAATAACTCCCGCTCAACAACTCAGACCGAGGGATCAGACACAACCAATCCGCGCTGGTGGGGGAGCACAAGGCAGTCCACCGAGCATCGTTCATAGAGCCAGAGGCTCCACAGGTAATCCGGCTACAACCAGCCGATTACTACTCACGTTAAGGCACGGTGGTTCTGCAGAACCTATGATCCAGGATGCCTCCTGAATCCCCGTGAAATCCCAAAGGATTCAGCTACAACCGGCTGACCTTAACCATGCTTCTGATAGTCTGCAGACAGTTTACATACACATATACGTACATTTGATCCCACAGGGATCCGACATCTTTCGAACAGTCATTCATACATAGCATCATAAATTAACTAAGTGGTTCCAAACTGGACCCACTGGCATGCTCCTGACACGTATACTAACATCTTACAAGTCACATACTTACCTCTTCGAGTGTACCTGCAAAAGCAAGTTAGCCATACATAGTACATTCACATAGTCATCTAGCAGGCAAGCCTTACTCTACTGAGTCTCATGAAAGTAGGCACTCACCTGGTTAGCCTATAAACGTTCGTTCGCTTAGTGCTGAATCAACTGACACGTTCACCTAAAACATTCGGCAATCGCGTTAAGCGTTTGCCCGTGCTAAATTCTATTACTAGAACATTTATAAAGCCATCTTAATAGTCTTAGGTCATTTATCAAACTCATATTGAATGCTACAAGACCTAATCAACAAGAACTTGTTAGCAAAACAAACCATTGCTGAAAAGGCCCCGTTGCGCCGTGACGGTAGAGTGTGTCGCGCCGCGACGTGAGAGAAAGTCGGACCATGGGAAAAAGGTTCATGCGAAAGTCGGACCCTTGAACTATTGAACCATCCGACTGTCGGACCATTCATCCGAAGGTCGGATCAAATGAAAGTCGCATGGTTCACTTTTGTATAGCGTCGCGCCGCGACGACGTGTTTTCTAGAATTTCAGCTTCTTCTTCATCAACTTTCATCCGACTTTCAGTTAACATTTTCTAAAACCCAGATTTCTAAACTTGTCTTTTTCACTCTTTAAACACTTATAAGCTTCAGAAATCATCTATATGAACCTTATAAACAACTTAATACCTTTTACAACATTAGAACATGATAAACCCACACGTAAAGTAAGCTTCATGTTCTTATTCATGGTGTTCTTCATCTTGGCACAACTTCCAGCCATGAAAACACCCATGTATCTAGTTTATAACTAGTGTAATCTTACTTAAACTTCAAAACAAGGATCATGCTTACCTTGCTTTAGACTTAGAACCTCAAATCTTTAACTTCCAAGATTTCTTCTTCCAAAATCTTACGAGAACAGAGAGAGAGCTTGCTTTGTGTGTTTGAGTTCTTTTGCTTTATTTGACTTTAAGAGTCAAATATCTCAATCTATACACATATATATTAATCTTATCCAGAGGCAAACCGCCTCTAGATAAATATATATATTTTCTCTTTTTTTCTTTATCTTATTCTTTTCATTTCATATATATATTTAATATACATACATACACACGTACACATATACAAACATAGATATATTAATTCAACTTAATTAATTCAACAAGCTCTTACAAAATAATTTCCTATTACATTTATCACGCACGCGTACGTATTACTTACAACTAGGCCCAAGTTGAGGATGTTACACCGCATACATTTTCTGTCTATCTCTGGCCGCTTTCAACTTTTCTCTAGATATTGCAACCTTGTCAGCAGTCATTTGAACAATCTCGGGTCCTACAAATTGTTTCTCACCAGCCTCTAACCAACATGTCGGAGTACGGCAGCGACGACCGTACAACATCTCATATGGAGGCATTCCAATACTAGAGTGGTAAGAATTATTATACTCAAACTCTTTTTAATGGCAGGTGCGAATCCCAAGATCCACCATACTCAAACTCCAATACTGGAGTTTTTTAGTATAACACCGTAAAATCACAAGCCATTTTTTTAATACGCTGCGGAAGCTTTTAAATAAACAAACCATTTACATACAACTCAAAATTAACAACTGTACAAACATTGTTCACAAAATAAGTATCATTGTGTGTTACAAAAACTACAGGCTCGTTTCGTTTCAAAAATAATATCAGAGTCAGGTCATCTCTTTCCTTCTGCCAAACTCACAAACACGAACCTGCAAAAGCAACAACTGAGGGGAATTAGCACAAAGCTAAGTGAGTAGAGACTAAACACCAAAAGCAAACATTCACGATCAATATCAAAGCATGTCACTACGTATCCCGAGAAGACCGGCGGTTCGGCGCAGAACCTACAACCAATGCCGGCCAAAGCAAAGGTTTACCGATAGCCCTCCACTGAATTGGCACAATGCACTCCCCCTCTGGTGCAACATATGCACCAGTAAGGCTAACACTGTTCAACCAATCAGTGAACGAGCCCAGCCCAATTCTACGTATAGCTGACTTCCCAACGCAACTCGAAATCATACTAAGAGTGCGTATCGACGAAATATTCATGCAGCAGATATCAACAATCAATATCACAATCAACAGTTCAATCAATCCAATCCAATCACAATCATGCATCACACCAATAACATTAACCAAAATCTTTACCATCCACGATCAACGCTCACTCACCTCAAAATCAACACGGGCTCAGAAGTCTAATCTTACTGAGTCTTTGGATTGCCTGAAATCACAGCAACAATCAAATCAGTCGCGAATATATAAATATATCTTCTCATATATATATATATATATATATATATATATATATATTTATATCTCAAATTTATCAAAACATCTCAATTAAATCACATAATAAAAAAACTATCTCAAACCAAGCAAAAATATACAAAAGTATGCAAATAATCGGATCTGAGGACTGTCGCGCTACGACAACCCCTTCGTCGCGCCGCGACGTGCATCGGATTTCAAATCTGAGAAATAACATTCGGATTTCATCAAGGATCGGATTTAGAAGTCGGATTTGCCATGGTTTCGGATTTCATGA
Source organism: Dittrichia graveolens (assembly GCA_038502395.1). Taxonomy (NCBI): domain Eukaryota; kingdom Viridiplantae; phylum Streptophyta; class Magnoliopsida; order Asterales; family Asteraceae; genus Dittrichia; species Dittrichia graveolens. The sequence continues at coordinate 194,625 of JARJIL010000008.1, forward strand.
TCGGATTTCACTAACTTAATCGGATTTCACATGCCCATAAGCACCACACTCGGATTTCTCTAAATCCGAAACCCTAGTTTCGGTTTCTTGAATGTCGCGCCGCGACACTCTAATGTAGCGCCGCTACTGTAACACCGTGATTTTGAGAACCAAATTTTTCTTTTTAAAATACAATTTAAGATTTCAAACTGCGCGGGTTTGACTGTAAATAGAACCATCAAACCTGTCTTATATTTTAAAAATGCAGCGGAAGTAAAAACACGTGGCAACTATTTAAACATTCAAAATGATGCCACAAACGACAGTTGGTGTTATGGAATACACAACCGGCTGACCATTATCTTAAACAGACATAAACATAGTTCAACAGAGTTTAAACATAAAAGCAGTGTTCCTCCTAAAGCAATTAACTACCCGCAGGCTCCCGAGCTCACTGAGGATTACCTGCACATGTGGAGTGTAGCATCTGTTAGCTATAATAGCTAGTGAGTACCAAATAGCATGCAATCAATATAAGTACATCACATATCATCAATCATGATCAGATAGTTCTATCCTAGCATCTCACGATGAGCTGGCGTAGTCAGGAGGTAGCATATCTTGCAGGGGAGCTAACCCGGCTCAATGCACCAAACTGGGGCACCAGACACATCAACCGCACCGGTGGGGGAGCTGTTAAGCGTCCACCGTTGCGTTTTGGAATCAACAGATTCCTCTGTTGTACAGCCGCAGCTATACCCGAAGAGGACAAACCTTGTCCGGGGCAAACCTTGCCCAATAAGTAGGACAACTTGTTCCGAGGCAAACCTTGCCCAATAGATCCATACCGATCACAAACAGATAGTATGATTCAACCAAATCATCAATCAATCAATCATCAATGCGTGCATATATTCATTTATCATCATAGCATACACCTAAACAAGTGCATACTACATTGTGTCAACATGGTAAGTTCTAGCATTATCATGCAATCCTACACTTAAACAAGTGCGTGTACAAATCATGGTATACAATTCCGTGATCATTGTTAATATATGTTATAAGTATATTAATTGTTATGTCATTCGTCACTCACCTGATAGGCTAGAATAAGCAAAGACCTTGCTTTGGCACACACGGATTGTCAATTCAACCTATAATACCAAGACTTACGCATCAATCATTTGAACACGCGAGGAACGTCTAGGATACTTGAAACAATACCCTAATGATGCTATTTTACCATTTATTAACTAACTATAGCAGTCCAAGAAACAACACGCGAACACGTAGCACAAAACAGCAAAGAAAGCTGTGTGCAGGGGTGTCGCGCCGCGACACAGCCTTGTGTCGCTCCGCGACCAATGTGTAGAGGCTGCAACAGCTGTTGTTTTGTGCACAATAAGCCCATTTTGGCTCATTTCAACTCCAAATCAATTTTAGTAAAATTCTAGTGTTTCATAGGACCATTTGACACTTGTGGAAGCTTTCTAACATCAAAAATTCCTATCCAATTAATTCATACGAAAATCCCATTTAAATGGACAAAGAAGTGCGCATAATGGCCAAAACTTGGTGTAGACCAATTCCAACACTTGCAACACACCATATACACCTAATATGATGTATTGAAAGTGTTGCAACTGACCAAAACTTTTAAACTCTTTGTTTGGTATCATTTTCCAATTTCTTGCCTATTTATGGCCTATTTTTCACTATTTTAGCCAATTCAAGCAAAACAACCATTCCAATTCAAAACCAATGTTCTAATCAATTCATTCATGTCATATGAACCTATTAGAACCTTAAAAATCAGTTCTTGATGTGTAAAAACAGATTTAGGCCATTTTGACCTATTTAGGCTAAATATTGGATTTGTGCATAAACACCACTTCTAATGCACCAATTGAGTTCTAATCAATCCTAACAAGTTATAAGATCAATTAGAACACTAAATTTCAGTTCTTGAAGGTCAAAATCAGTTTGACCCATATTTGACCAATTTTGACCCATTTGAGCCAAAATTCAAAACTCATCAAGAACACTAATTTAATTCATGGAATTGGTTCCTATACACTTATAAATGATATTAGAACCTATTTCAATCATAAATTTCAGTTCTTGATTGCTAAATCAAAGAACCCACTTGTAAACCTAGAATTTCAAGTCTTGAAAGGCATAATAAAGAACAAGGATGAATTGGCACTTACAATGATCAAAGGATGATTAGAAACAACTTGTGGGATGATTTTGATCCTTATTTAGCTGCTGGAACAAGAGTTTATGAGTTTTCTTCAAAAACCCAAAATTCAAGAATGAAGAACAAGTCATGGATGAAGCTTACTAGGTGATGGAGATGATGAAGATGATGAGTTAAAGCTGATTTAATCTTCGATTTGCCACTGAAATCAGAACCTTAGATGATCTTCTTGTTGGTTTGTAGCCTTTCTTCTTCACTTGGCAAGAACAGAGAAAAGAATGTGTGTGTGTGTAGAGAAGTCTATGTTTCCAAAACCGACTTGTGGGTAAATATTATCCACAAGTGGGTATTTTGTCCCCCTTTTCAACTTACAAGTCATCTCTCGTTTAACCGTTTCAACTAACGAGGATATTTTTGGAATCCTCGTTTGAAACCATTCAATATTTTATAATCTTTATCTATATTTATTAATATTTTTAATAACCCTTTTATTTATTATTTTTCATATTTTATATCATTTCCTAGAATATATATTTATATTATTTAATTAAATTAAATAATTGACGTACCATATTCGGACACGTCTAGGCCCGTTTTGAGGATGTTACAGCTACACTCGAAATTTCAGATTCTTCTTCTTCCTTAAGTGTCGGATTTACAGCCAAACTTCTCCAAAACTCATTCCAACTTCATAATATTTCTACCAAAACACATATTTAGCATTTACCAAACATACAGATCATCAAAAACATGTTTTTACTCCTTCATAACATCAAATCATTCAAAACCCATTTACCAAGTTTCTTTCAAACTCAAAAATGGTGTAACCATATAAATTCATGCTTTTCACTATTTAAACACATCAACATGTATCATAACAAGTTACAAACACCATATTACCTTTCTTTTGAATTAAAGATCACAAAATCTTGATCTTAGGATTTCAAGTTGGTGAATTTTCTTCACAATTGGTTTTGCTCTCAAGATACACATACTAACACCTTTTCACTTTCAAGAAATGAACAGATATTACACCACGTATGCATACATAATTTGTTTAAAGTAAGCACGAGGTGGCAAGATAATTTTTCTTGAAATCCTATTCTTTCTATTTACTCATGCACACATACATACCAACATACATGCATAACTAACTTATACTTTCTTTTCCTTTTATATCATCAACAGTAATATATATATATATATATATATATATATATATATATATAAACTCATATTCATTTTAATTTCACTTAACATATAATAAACACACAATCAAATAAAACAAACCAATTACGTACCGCCAACCCGCTAATCTCCTAGCCCAGGGTTGCGGGTGTTACATTGTGAATGCTATGTTTATGTATAAGTAGTGTAATGGTCGAACGAATTGGTAACGCCTTGGAATGTTTTAATAGTACTTTTGTATTACAACTTATATATATAAGTTGTAAATTGTTAAATAAATAATAAAGCTTCCGCTCGTTTTATATATAAAAAAAGACTCCTCAAATTTAGACGGCGTTACATGTATAATAATAATATGTATAATAATATATAGTAATAATAATATGTATAATTATACCACCCGTTTGCGCGTTTCCGATAACGGAGTCCTGAGAAACGTCAACCTAAGCTTGAACCAACGCCACCTCTTCCATGGACGTCCATTTATTAGCCTTTGCTCGGTCGTCAAATTTTTACTTTCCCGTTCGTGTTGTCAGGATTTCTTTTTAGGTTGGGTTGGATTGTTAGGTTGGAAAGGATTGAGGCGTCTCCGGTAGTTGACTTTCCGGGACATATTCAATATCGTCAATGTCGTCTTTAATCTGGTTTCTAGGTTGATATGTCGGGTTTGGAGGATTGAAGGTTGCCGAAACCCAACCCGCTTGTAACATCCATTGGTACGTCAATTGATAAGGGATGTAAGGTTGAAAGGCAGGGGTGAAGCAAGGATGGAAGTTGGATGATTCTGAATATTGTGAAAACACGAGCGGAAATCCGGTGGACGTCTGTGTAGTTAAATCCGGGTTTTGACCGTGGTTGCATCTAGAATCCATGTTGATTTTTTTAGATGAGAAGTTGGAAGTTTGAAGTTGGATGAGAAGTTTGGAGTTTGAAATTTTTTTGGATGAAAGTGTTAAAAGAATGGTTAGGTATTTATAGGAGAATATATATATATACAGGGGATGGTTCATTTGAGAACAAGTTTTATTACGAGAACCATTTATAATCATTGATCAAAAGAATGAAAGGTCCAGATTAAATAGTTGTTAGTGGATAATCTTAATTTTTTCAAATTAAATCCTATGTTTAAGATAGCTAAGGAGGGTAATTTGGACTTTTGTTATTTACCCCCACTTTATTCAAACTAAAATATCAATCAAACGCAAAGGTATTAAAATACGAAAATTATACCAAATAAATGAGAAAAATATGCTCTATAATATGACATCCATATTGCTATACTTTTTCAAAGAAAAAAAAATTTTGCCGGGTTTTTTTTCCTAGTACAACATGAGATATATGCACATGTGCATATAACATTTGATTTTATTCAAGCACATATGCATCTGTGCACCACCTGTGCATTAGTATGTTTGGGTGCATATATACACCGTGTACGTGTAAATCTTGTGAAGATATGCATATGCACATGTAGATGTACCACTCGCTTTTTTTCAAAGAAAATAAATTTGTTTTTGTTGGGTATTTTTTAACACAACATAGATATGTGCACATGTGCATATTACACTAGATTTTTTCCATCACATACAATAAAGTTACATATGCACGGTGTATATGTGCACAACCTGTTCATGCTACTAGGTTTTGTTTTAGCAATACTGCGTCTAGGTGCATATATGCACCGTGCACATGTGCATCTCGTGCATATATGCACATGCACATGTACACCTATTCATGTTTGCACATTATGGTTGTAAACGAACCGAACGTTCGGTGAACCGTGAATTGTTTGGCGGGAAGTTTGTTTATTTAATAAACAAACAAACACGAACAAAAATATTTGTTTAGTTAAAGAAATGAACACAAACAAAGACTCTCACTCGTTCATTTATGTTCGTGAACCTTCGTTTATCCGTTTGTTTATGTTCGTTATATGTATGTATGTATATATATATATATATATATATATATATATATATATATATATATATATATATATATATATATATATATATGTGCGCGCGCGCATATGTACATATACACTCACACACACTCTCCGTCTCTCTTTCTTTCACACACACACACGTAGTTAGTGTCTATTTATATTTAATAATGTTCTTTTGTGTTTGTTTATGTTAAGCTAAAATTAAACGAACAAACATGGGCATAAATATTCGTTCCTTATCCATTCGTGTTCGTTTTTTTGTTCGGCTAAAGTTAAACGAACGGAACATGAACAAGCCTTCGTTCATGTTTGTTAGGTTCGTTTACAATTCTAGTGCACGTCCAACTCAAAGTTGGTTTAGTCAAACTCATTGCCAACTTAAAAAATTCTAAAAAATGATCATCAAGGTATAAGTACTTAATATGTGTAACTCAAAAAAGTTCAACAAAAATATAAAAGATTGTAATTAAAAAATAGAAAATAAAGTAAAGAAATAAAAAGAAATAAAAAATATATCTTTTGCTATCTATAATAAAAGAAAAAAGGTAAAAAAAAAAAAAGTCTGTTATATTAATTACTACGATTAAAGAAAACAAAGTTAACTTTGTTTGCTTTGTATTGTAAAATCGGTGATGCAGCCGCCAACACAACTATGCCATTTTCTATTTTATTTAATTAATTAAGACAAGGTAATAAATGATTGGTGAACAATAGTTTTTGCTGTTCTCGTAATAAAAACGGTTTTCAAATAAATTTTCCTCTATGTATATATATATCAACGGATATATTACGGTTGTGAAGAGAGGTTTGTTTTTTTTAAGAAAAATAGCCGTTACCCATGAGAAAAAGAAAAAAAATTACTCGGTTTCGTGAAACCGAAACCCGAACCGAAGAGGGAAGGGGCGTATGGGTGTTGTCGAACCGGAAGGAAACCGGGGACCTTCGGGTCTAAGAGAGTGAGACGGCACAAGGCCCTAAAAACGTATCAACAGTAGCCGCTCCAAAAGATCTGTGCGTAAGTGTGTTCGTGTATGTGTGTGCCTACCGAGAGCTAAAGTGAGTGATTGGAAGCCATTTCATCACCAAATCGATTGCTAATCATCAGGTATGTGTTTTACTCAACACCACAACTAGTTTCTTGTTAGAAATTTTGGAAGAAACGATGAGTTGTGCCCTGTTTTGGACCTGCGATGAGCCGAGAACCAACACACACAGTGGATCACGAGTTTGATGGTATGAATCGAAATAAATCGGTCAGGGTACATGTTTATAGTACTGATAACATCTAAGAATGGATATAACATGGATTAGTGTATGATGAATCGACTATTGATTAGCTTTTGTCTGTGTGTGTACGTCGAGTTTAGCCGAGAGGAAATGTGAGACTTTTGACCTAGAAACTCGATTATAATGAAATTAAACCTGTATGATGCTATTAGATGATGATAGGAACTCACAGAAATTACAATTTTGTGTTTTGGTTAGGAATGGCATGAGGTGGGATTGAACCCACAAGCCGAGAAGTACACTGTGTTTGTAAGTGTGTATATTCAGATTTCTAGTCATGCTTTGAATCACAAAAGGGCTATTACTTTGAATCTCAAATCGGTTCTTGATGGTGAATCACAAATTATATTATAATTTATATAGAGGAATCACAAATGTGTTATTGATTTTGAATCACAAATTGGATCACTGTGTTGAATCACAAATGGATTATTGATTTTGAATCACAAATTGGATCATTGTGTTGAATCACCAAATGGGTATTGTCTTTGAATCACAAATTGGTTGATTAAGTTAAATTTGAGTCACGTAGTTATTTATGAAGTTTATAGCTATCATATATTTTTATTTAACAAATAATAAAAAAGTTTAGACAAAAACCTTAAAAAGTCATAATAAGTATGTTAACTAATGTAAGTAGATAGTAGACTATTGACTTTAGAAAAAATATAAAAGTTACGAACCAATAAATTGATTTTTATAATAATATTAAACTTAGGGAGTGTTTGTTTTAACCTATTAAAAGCTTATTTTTCATATTTATTTTTCATAAACTTATTTTTTCTGACTTACATTTTATATAAGTAGACTTGTTTTCTTCTAGTTACTCGTAAGTAGTAATAAGCCATAAAAACAACTTATCACATAAAATAATAATGTCTTGTTCTCGAGTTATTTTAACAAAAGAAAGAAAGAATTTAAAATAAAATAAAATAAATTATATTCTCAAGTTTCGTTAAAAAAAAGAGGAAAGAAGCAAATTAAAAAAGAAGTTTAGCCTTCCGTCTTAGATGAGACCATTCCGTTTTATCAGGATGTTTTATCTTGTAGATTAGATGGTGTTCGTCAGGCTGTGACGCCACTGAACATCCATGGAAGGTTTGAAATCTTCGTTCCTAAACACAAGTCCGTTGAGTAGTTCTTATCACTCTTCAAAGAAGCATCCTTATTCTCTTCGGCTTAATTCCTCATCCATCATCTCCTGTTCAGTCTCACCGGACCCATGGTCTCTCAGCGATGGAAACAAACCCAAACCCAAATCAAAACACCCAAAGAATCCTCTTTCAGACGACAATGCCCGCCGTATAATCAAAGCAAAAGCCCGTTATTTAAGCGCGTTGAGGCGCAACCAGGGTTCACGAGCCCTGACACCCAGGTGGATCAAAAGGTCCCCTGAGCAGATGATTCAATACCTAGAGGATGATAGGAACGGGCACTTGTACGGTAGGCATGTAGTGGCAGCTATTCAGCGGGTCCGGAGCCTTTCGGGTTTGCCCGATGGGTCTTATGACATGAGGCAAGTCATGGGTTCCCTTGTTGCTAAGCTCACTTTTAGAGAGATGTCTACTGTGCTGAAAGAGCAAAGGAGCTGGAGGCAAGTCAGAGACTTCTTTGCCTGGATGAAATTACAGGTGCTCTTGATTAATGTTTATCCTCTTAGGCTCCTACATCGCTTTAAATATTAAATTTGCTCTCCCTACCATTAGTTTCCACTTTGTTGGATTCAAAACTTGGGGTCTCAATTGCTTTTAAAAAAAATAAAAAATAAAAAATACGGGCTAAATACGAGAACACTGTGTCGGAGCTTAAAATTTGGTGTAACAGTGTAAATTTTCCTTGTTTTATGTCTAAGCTCCGCTTTTTATTTTTTATTCAATTTACACTTGCACATTCTTGCATAATTAGGTGTAATGTAAGATTCATGGTTAAACAGTTAACTTACCGGCCCAGTGTCATAGTCTATACTGTTGTGCTTCGAACTTATGGACAAACCGGAAAAATCAAGCTCGCGGAAGAGACTTTTTTGGAAATGCTTGAAGCTGGGTGTGAGCCAGACGAAGTTGCTTGTGGAACTATGTTGTGTGCATATGCTAAATGGGGTCGCCACAAGGCTATGTTGTCGTTTTACTCTGCTGTACAACAACGAGGCATCATGCTCTCTGTTGCAGTTTACAATTTCATGTTATCATCTTTGCAAAAGAAATCTTTGCACCATAGTGTCGTAGATATTTGGGGACATATGGTTGCAAGTGACGTGACACCCAATCATTTTACATATACACTTGTCATCTGCTCATTAGTGAAAAACGGTCTTATCGATGAAGCTTTCAAAACTTTTAAGGAAATGAAGACTATGGGTTTTGTACCTGAGGAGTCTACATATAGCCTTCTTGTTACACTAAGTTCCAAAAAGGGCATCCAAGATGAAGCTTTAAGGCTCTATGAAGACATGAAACAACAAAAAGTAGTTCCTAGTAACTTCACGTGTGCTTCACTTTTATCCCTCTACTACAGAAATGGGAATTATTCTAAAGCTTTATCTCTCTTCTTAGAAATGGAAAGATACAAAGTTGTAGCTGATGAAGTCATATATGGTTTGCTTATTAGGATATACGGCAAGCTTGGTCTCTATGAGGATGCCATAATAACATTTAACGAGCTGGAGAGGTTGGGTCTTTTAAGTGATGAGAAAACATACATGACGATGGCGCAAGTCCATCTCAATGCAGGTGATTGTGAAAAAGCACTGGATGTTATGGAGCAAATGAGATCTAAGAAGCTGGAGTTTACGAGGTTCGCGTATATTGTTTTGTTGCAATGCTATGTCATGAAGGAGGATGCAGAAGCTGCTGAAGTTACATTACAGGCTCTTTTAGAGACTGGTTTTCCCGACACTTGTTCTTGCACCAACATGCTGACTTTGTATATCAAACTAGGACTTACGGAGAAGGCAAAAAACTTTATAATCCAGATACGAAAAAACAAAGTACAATTTGATAAGGTGCTTCTCAAGACAATCATGAAGGTATATTGCAAGGAAAAGATGTCAAGAGATGCTGAGCAAATGATACAAGAGCTTAACGCAAACAGATTTTTCAAAGATGAGAGCTTCATTCAAACTATTTTGATGGGTATACGTGGAGAGTTTACAAGACTTGAAGAAGCTGATTCAGACCCCTTGGCATTTGAGCTACTGCTGACTCTGTATATGACAGCTGATGCTGCAGATAACATAGAAAAAAAACTGAAGTTGTTTTTGGACACTGCTAATGGCTTGTTAGCAGCCAATCAACTAGTTATCAGTTTCATCAAAGAAGGTGGCATATCTATATATAAATATATCTTTATATAAATATATCTATATATATTGCGTTTCCATAGAGGATGCTTGTAAGTTGTGTCTGCTTTTTTGGGGTACCAAAATTTAGTATCATCTTTCTTTGTTGGTGTAGGTTTGACATCTGAAGCAGAATCTTTATTTGATCTATTACGGAAGCTTGGTTACAAGCTAGAGATTTCGACTTTATCATCCATGATATATTTATATGGAAAGCAAAACCAGATGGAGCGAGCCAAAAAAGTTTTTGCAGCAGTGGCGGATGCTTCTTCGGAGCAAAAACATTTGTATGGTTGTATGATTGATGTATTTGCCAAATCTGCAAAAGTAGACGAGGCATACTTGTTTTACAAAGAAGAAGATAAGAAAGGCCATGATGTTGGTGCTGTTGCAATCAGCATGCTTGTGAATGCGTTGACTAGTTGTGGCAAGTAACGATATTCAGAAGCAAATATTGCTAAGAAGAGAACAATTTTCTCCCTCACCCTTCCCCTCCTTTTCTTTATAATTTTTTCTGAATATACATATAATAATTTTATTCTCAAAGTTTCTCAACAGCTGCCGCTAACTCATAAACTTCTTAATCCCAATGATTAAACCATAAGGTTTCAGAATCATGGAAAACCCTTGCCATAAAGGATATTTTGACCCTGAGCTTATTTTTGATAATGAACATTAGGGTTAAAAAGCTTGCTTGATATCTTTAAGTTCGAGTGTGTATAATTTTGGGTTTCTTACTCAACAGGAAAGCATCGAGAAGCTGGGAATGTTATCAAAGATTGTTTCTACAAGAACATGGAGCTTGATACAGTGGCATACAATACTTTTATAAAAGCAATGCTTGATGCTGGTTTGCTTCCTGTTCGTTAGTTACTTTTTACTGTTTCTACTCAAATTTGGAATGAGTACTGCAGACCAATTATTTAAATTGTGCAGGTAAATTAAATTTTGCTGCCAGCATCTATGAGAGAATGCTTAGAAATGGTGTTGCTCCATCAATTCAAACATTCAACATCATGATTACGTAATAACTCAAATATTCCTTCAACGTTTAACAAAAGTTTTCACACAAGCAAGAAAGAGTTTACTTCTTATGATAAGCCTGTTCATATATGCAGCGTGCATGGACGTAGTCGAGATCTAGATAAAGCTGTAGAGATGTTTGACACTGCTCGAGTTAAGGGTGTTGCTCTGGATGAGAAAGCGTACACAAATTTGATATGTTACTATGGGAAGGCTGGTAATACACTCTTTCTTCCTATTGATTGGACTATAACACATTGGTGACTCGATTGTGCCTAATTTTTTCACTAGTGTCACAAAGTATTAACAAAAAGAAAATAAATAAATAAAAATTAAACATACTAACATTTAGCAAATGTTGTATACTATTCATAAGAGCCCTGTTCATCTACAGTAACGTTACTGTAAATACTCTCCTTTCTTCAACTAAAGCTGACCACAGACTTGCTCTCTCCTCTCTTCTCTCTCTCTCTCATCACCCTTTGCTTTATACTCGCCCTCCGCTCCTCCTCCTCCTCCAACATGGTCGGCGTTGTTCTCCACTTCTCCGGTCACGGCCTCTCTTTTCTCCACCAACTGGCGACAACCTACTCCATTCAAGGAGGAGGATTTTCAAACGCAGCTTAGGCTCCTTCCTCTGCTCTAATCTCTATGATTTTTGCTTAATCTCCATTTATTCCTTTGATTTTCTAGATCTGGTTGCTTTTTGGGGCTTAGATGAAAATGCATATGTTCAGGTATGGGTGTGTTGATCTGTAATTTGGTTCTGTGGCAGAGTTTTGATGTGTATGTGTTTGGTTGTGTTGGTAGATCCGTGTGTTTCGGTTTCGGTGTGTATGGTCTGGTATGTGTGTAGGTGTGTCGTAGTTCAGGGTTTGTGTTTCGTTGTGTGTTTGTGGTGGTGGATCTGTGGTAGTTGTCGACCAATGATGGTGTAATTTAGTGTATTTTCGGGTTAGTATTTTGGTTATTATGAAGAATTTCACCACGAAATATAAATTCACTTGGTTGGATTATTGTAATCAGAATTAGAATCCAATATATCAAGTGCTATAATCAAATTATTACATCTTAGCATAAACCACAAAAAAAAAGAACCTTAAAAACCTAAACTGGACACCTTTTGTTATGCTATGTTGCTTAACATCCTTTTAAATGATTAACACATCGATATTACAATAAAATGAGGAAAACTAAAATTTAGAGAAAATATTCAATGGTAGTTGACCGATGAGATAAGTTAAGAGACCAATGAAGTAAACGGTTTAAGTCAATAATGATAAAAAAAGATCACAAATTTGGTTAGTTTTGAGATTTGGTGATCAAACAGACTACCATCAAGTAATGCGTATGATTTTTGACATAAAATTCATTGCAGTATGTTATATCATGTTGATAGACATCTTAGTGTAAACTGACTTTGATAAAAGTATTGCGACTTGACAATGTGACAAAAAAAAGGTAAATGGGTGTAACAATCGATATACTAAAATTATTTTTATGTGAATAACATGGTTGCAGAACTCGCTAGGCGGGAGCCGGGCGGTAGGCGGGGAGTAGCGAGTACTCGGCCTAGGCGTGAAGTACTCGGATTGGAATTTTTTATATTTAAATTTTAAATTTATATAAACTACATGTTAATAAAAACTCAAATATAAACGTAATTTTTCATAGACCCAAAACATGTGTTTAGAAACACTAATAAAATTGTTCAACACTTAAAATACTAGTTCAAACACAAAATCAAAAGCAACAAAAGCAAACTTTTTGAGTAGTCTTTTAACCCATGTCATCTCACATGAGCACTTGATCGAGAGACAATTTGTTTCTTCTTGATTTTCCAGGAAACTAGATTTGCACCGACAAAAACACAGTATCGAGTAGTTGACCATTTGGAAATAGGGCAGAATGGAAATAGGGCAGAATGCACCCATTCGACAATGGCCCTGATCTGAACAGAGTATTCCTAAGTCTGGTGTGGCTTTAAGATACCTCATAACACGAAGAGCTGCATTCCAATGGCTTGTGTATGGATCAGACATGGCTCGGGACACTTACCGGAAATAATATATCAGGTTGAGTAACATGTCAGATGATTCAATTTCCTGACTAATCTCCTATACCACTCTGGATCTTTCATAGGACTTCCATTTTCCGGAAGAAGTTTTCTTGTCGTAAGTATAGTAAACCGCATTCCGACAGTTGTCATCTCCAGTGATGATAATATCATCCACATAAGCCACAAGAATGAGTCTTTGACCCATGTGATGTCTAAGGAGCATAGAATGATCGTGAGAGCTATGGGTCATGCCAAATTGTTGAAGGACATAAAAAACATCCAAACCATGCTCTAGGAGAGTGTTTGAGCCCGTATGAAGAACGTCTCGGTTGACATACTTTAGATGCCACCTTAATTCTCAATCCAGGGGTTTGCTCCATGTATACCTCCTCAAGGATGCCATTGAGAAAGGCATTCTTGACATCTAACTGATGGAGTGGAGTTAAACTTGGTAATTGTATTGTGATTTGTGTATTGAAATCGATAGAGTACAAGGCTATATATAGATAATATATTTACACATTGTATCCCTCTAATCTATGCTAATTATATTTCTGGCTAATATTCCCCCGCAAGCTAAGGCCGGGAAACGACCTGCAGCTTGGACTGTAAATTCTCGAAACATTGAGACAATAATGGTTAGGTAAAAACATCAGCAATCTGATCATTAGAAATAAATTGAACCGAGAGCTTCTTTTCAGCCACCTTTTCTCTAACAAAATGAAAGTCCACCTCCATATGTTTTGTGCGTGCGTGGAAAACTGGATTGGCTGACAAATACGTGGCTCCAAGATTATCACACCACAAAACAGGCGTTGCAGTCATGGGAACCCGAAGTTCACGTAGAAGAGATTCTAGCCAAGTAATTTCAGCAACCGTATCTGCTAGAGCCTTGTACTCGGATTCTGTTGATGACCGAGATACAGTCTTTTGCTTGGTTTGAAAAAGCGTGAAGCGCTCTGAGGCGTTAAGGGTCTAGAGGCCAAGGCGTGATGCGTGATGCGCTCGCATCATGCACCCGCGACATCCGGTATTAAGAAAATACTTATAATTTAATTCCACATAACATACTTGACCTTTTAATTTAATTCAAGTTTAGAAGGCAAATTCAATTATTGTAGGAGACTATAACTATGGTAGGGAGAACTTGAGGTCCACTTTAAGAGTTTAAGTTATGATTAAAAAGCATTTTTCTTTATAATTGGCTCACTCCACATAAAAATTAAACTCAATAGTCCTTTAAAACAAACCTTTAAAATAGCTAGAATATAAAAGAAAGCCCAAACTACATGATGCGTAAAAAGCGTACGCCTCGCGCATCGCAACGCATCACAGTGCATCGCAACGCCTCACACTGGATCATGGAAAACGCACCGCATCACATATGGGATGCGTTTGATGCAACGCCTTGCAACGCTTTACGCATCAGAACGCCTCAGATGCGCTTTTTTAAACCAAGGTCTTCTGTTTTCTAGCTGACCATGAGACGAGGTTTGCACCAAGATAGATCGCATACCCCCCGTGGATTGACGGTCATCGTATGCATCAACGAAGGGAGAATGAGCATCAGAGTATGCATGTAAAACAGACCCGGAAGCTTGGTTAACGGCAGAGCAGGCAGACTTTGTTGACAGCAAAGGCAATATCCGGGCGAGACAAAGTGGCATATTGTAGAGCACCAACAACCTGTCGGTAGCGAACAGGATTCTCACAAGGAGGGTTGTCCCCAAGAGTTAAATTGGCAGTGGTGGTCATCGGAGTTGTGACAGGTCAGCTTTTTGAAGAATCTCCAAAATATATTTTTTCTGAGACAGAACCAAATCAGATCCTTTGGAGGTAACTTCAACACCAAGAAAGTACGAAAGAGTACCCATATCCTGAATAGCAAAGGTGTGGCTCAAACTTTTGATTACGTGATGAATAACTGTAGGCTGTCAAAATGATGTCATCAACGTAAACCAGCATATATAAAAGAGTTCCCTACGAGGAGTAAATAAAGAGAGAGGGATGTGTTGAGGAACCCTTAAACCCAAGGGAAAGTAAGGCCTTGGACAACCGATGAAACCAGGCTCGAGGAGCCTGCTTAAGTCCATACAAGGACTTATGAAGAAGACAAACATGTTCCGGTTTTTGTGGATCAACAAAGCTAGGTGGTTGGCGTAAGTAAACAGTCTCCGTAAGGGCACCTTGCAAAAAGGCATTTTGAACATCCAGCTGTCGGAGAGGCCATTTGTGTGTCACGGCGAGAAAGAGAACAACCCTAACTGTAGTAAATTTGACCACTGGACTGAACGTTTCATGGTAATCAATTCCGGGTTGCTGGTTGAAACCTTTGGCCACTAGACGGGCCTTATAACGTTTGATTGCACCTGTTTGATCCCTCTTAATTTTGTAGACCCATTTGCAATCGACCATATTAGCATTAGAAACTGGTTGAACTAAAGACCAAGTGCTGTTCCAAATCAAAGCAGCGTACTCTCCAGCCATGGCCTTTCTTCGGTGAGGGTCTTTGTTGGCAATGGAAAAGGTAGAGGGCTCAGTTTCGGTAGCGGTGGATGTGTGAAAGGGGGAAGGATTGTAGGGAACGGTAGGTTTGGGATGAGGCCGTAGGTTCGAAGGACGAACACGAGGCGGATGAGGGTTACCAACTGTGTTTGAGGGTTGTGATTGTGAAGTGGAGGTTGATGAAGGAGGTGGGTCATTGGTAGGAGGAGGCACAACTGTGTCCGGTTATGAGGAAGGAGCACCGGTTGTGGGTGGTGATGTGAAGAGTGCAACAGATTTGGGATGCTTGCTGTATGTTTGAAGAGGAACAGAGGAATGTTTAGAGGGAGGTGAAGTAGGGAAGCTAGATGACGGAGGCAGAGGAAAGTCCGAAGAATAACCGGAGACATAAGGATCCGGTGAAGCCGGAGAGGGGGATGTAGCGGAAGATGTAGAGGAAGAATTGAAAGGGAAGTGGTGTTCATTAAATTGGACATGTCGTCATGTTAAGCAATGTATAAACGGTTAATTGTGGGATCAAGACATCGATAACCATGATGAGAGGGGCTGTACCCAAGAAAGACACAAGCAATAGAACGAAAATCCATCTTATGTTGGTTATAAGGACAGAGATGTGGGAAACATTGAGAGCCAAAGACCTTTAAGAACAAGAAATCGGGTTTGCGTTGAAAGACATGTTCGAAAGGTGAGATGCTAGAGGAATGACGAGAGGGCATACAATTAATGAGATAAACCGCTGTATCAAAAGCAAAGTGCCAAAACTTAGAGGGAACACCTGATTGGGATAGAAGAGTGAGACCAGTTTCCACCACATGTCGGTGGCGTCTTTCAACCAGGCCATTTTGTTCACTAGTATGAGGGCATGATAGGCGATGGAGAACCCCGATAGAGGTGAAGAATTGGGACAGATTTCTAAATTCGACCCCCAATCAGTTTGAACAAATTTGAGTTTGGTGTTGAATTGTCGTTCAACAATAGTCACAAATTGTTTAAAGAGATGAAAAACATCATATTTGCGTTTTAAAGGGAATATCCACATATATTATGACCATCTGATGAAGAAACGGGTGCTGGACTCCAAACATCACTAAACAATAAATCCAAAAAACGAGTACTTTTATTATTAGAAGAGAACAAATGAAGTTTTAATGATTTGCCAATGTGACATGAAGTACAAAAAGAACTAGAACTCTTATTTAAAATAGGAAGACTATATCTAGATAGCATTGTTTGCAAAAGCTGAGAATGTGGATGACCAAGTCTTTGATGCCAGATGTCAGGAGAGACAAGAACATGTCCTTTTGGAAGTGAGCGGATCGGAGGAAGACAAATGGAGTACAAACCATTGTTACTTGGACCCGTGAGGAGGGTAGTGCGTATAAACATGTCCTTCACAGCAAAATAAGTAGAGTGAAACTCAAAGAAAACATGATTATCTTGACAGAACTTTTGAACAGAGAGTAAATTGTGTTTGATTTGTGGAACATGAAGAATATTAGAAATAGTAAAGGTTTTGGAAGGTGAAAAAAGACGAGTACGACCAATGTGAAGATGGATAATCCCTTACCATTACCAACATGAAGAGTATCCTCACCGTAGTAGGGTTCATGACTGACATGGCTGTTCGCATTAGTGTTTCGGAGCCAAGTGGTTGATTGTTGGGAACGATGATCCACAAAGTTTGCTGAAGGCTGTTGTTGGCGTGTTCTTAGCATTGCCTGGTCCCGGTTTGGGCAGTGAGAAGGTATATGTCCAATGCCACATCTGTTACATGTACCATAGACCGTGATTGTGAAAAGAGCCCAGACCACGACGACTTTGTGAGCCACGCCCTCGAGAGTTTTGAGAGCGAGAAGTAAAGAAGGCTTGTGCAGATGGCTGAGTTACTGGTTGAAGGTGGAGACCCAACTGAGAAACAAGCTGTTGAAGTGCCTGAATAGTATCAGATTGTGGACTGGCTGTCGAAGATGAAGAGCGGGCTGTAGATGTAGCATTAAAGGCTTGGGCTGATGAGATGACAAGGGCTGATTTTGTAACCATATACTCGTGATCAGAAAGAAGGCCATGAAGTTCGGTAAAAGCTGTGGGGACCTGCTGAGCAAGAAGTGTAGATTTTAAACCATTGTATTCTTCACGAAGGCCTGAGATAAAGATGAAGATATGTGGAAGCAGTTTCATCTCCTTTCATCTCAATCTTGAGGAGCTGAGTATTGAGAGTGTATTCTCTAGTGGCTGAATGAGGAGCATAGGCACGCTCAAGGGACAGCCATAAGTCTCTGGATGTGGTGCCTTGAATGTGTGAAAAGGAAGCCTCGGAAATAGTGGAGATAATAAGCATTCGTACATGAGCATCATTCGACACCCATGTAGAGTAGTTTGGATTTGGTTGAGTAGTACCAGATGAGACTTTGTCAGATGATTGAGCAGGAGAGGCAATTACCGGTGAAGGACAAGGGATGGACCCATCAATATAACCGATTAGGTTATTGGTAATGAGAAAAGGCTGGATCATTGTTTTCCGGAAACCATAATTGGTTGGAGATAAGGTAAAGGCAAAATTGTGGGAGTTATGAGAGGCTTTTTCGGTGGTAGAGAAGGCAGCGATCAAGGCCATTGTGGAGCCTGCTGATCTGATCGGAAAAAAAAAAGAAAGAAAAAGGTAGCGACAGGTAGGTTTAGGGTGGTAGAGGGTGGCGGCAGATAGTGTTAAGGATGTAGGGCCGGCTGGAGCTAAACCTGGCTCTGATACCAAGGTAAAATTGGTAATTGTATTGTGATTTGTGTATTGAAATCGATAGAGTACAAGGCTATATATAGATAATATATTTACACATTGTATCCCTCTAA
The DNA here is from genome assembly GCA_038502395.1 of Dittrichia graveolens. Taxonomy (NCBI): domain Eukaryota; kingdom Viridiplantae; phylum Streptophyta; class Magnoliopsida; order Asterales; family Asteraceae; genus Dittrichia; species Dittrichia graveolens. The sequence continues at coordinate 212,998 of JARJIL010000008.1, forward strand.
TCTATGCTAATTATATTTCTGGCTAATAAGCGGCCAGTGATTAATTGCAGCCAAAGCATATTGAACAAAAACATTAAATATATACAAGAGTTTCATGGCTAAACTAGGAAAGAGAATATTCTATACTAGGAAAGCAAAATCTCCTCTACTTAAACATGTATACAGCCTGTAATACACTAATACGTAACTTTAACAGCTCCAAAATTGAAGCCCTTCATGGCATGAAGCTAAATTGGCTTTCTATCAAGTTGTTTCGTGTCCTAGCCTAGAATCAAGCACTCTCTTCCACAATTTCATAGAACGACTAAGCACATTTTATACTCCGGTAGTTGTAATTTTGAACGTCATCCTTGTTCTTATAAATTGGTAATACCACATTGGGTCTCTATCATCTAGCATTTTTCTTGTCATAGAAATCAAGTTGAAAAGGTTCACCTGCCACCTCACACCCGCCTCCTCCAACACCCCCTTGCCTCTCCTCATCTTTCGTAATTCCTCCAGGTAGATCCTCGATATGTAACAATTATGTGAAAATTCACAATTTTACAAAATCACAAATATTTCATATAAATAAACTGACAGAATATCATAAACTAGAAATAGGCTCAATTTTACATGTCCAATTAGCATATACACACACACACTAGCATTTTACCCGCGCAATGCAACGATGATTAATGTTTTTTCTAGGCAACTTGTCTGTTTTTAAAATAGGGATTGTGTGTTTCTTGTCTAAATTATATTTGGTCAATAAAATTTCACATTGATGGTAAAATCCAACAAGAGTGTTGACATTATAACTCTATTGTATTTTAATTATATTACCCATTTAAAAATCAAGAAATTTTTATAAATGTAGGTTATATGTTATTTAGATTTAATATTTCTAATTATACATACATTGTAATAGTTAAGTTGAAATATGTATTACATGGTTGAATATTTAATATGAAAGATTTAATTATTAATTTTTGTAATTATTAAGTTAATTTGCATTGATTTGATTTTTTAAATATTCTTTATTTTGAAAGGTTTAGTTATTAAAATGGTATATAAGATTGTCATTAATTTCACCAAATAGTTACTTTATTTAATAGTTTCCATTTAGTTTAATATTAAGGGTAAATTAGTAAAATCATCTTACTTAAAGTTTAAGAGATTCAAAATGTCTAAATGCTTTATAATATAGTATAGATATATCAAGTTGTTCGGTTTGAGTTTTGAATAATCACCCAAGTCTAAACCTAACTTTGAAATCTTTTGAACAAAGTCAAACAAAATATGTAGAAGAAATAAAAAATGAACAAAGTCTAAATCTAACATTGCAACCTCTTGAACAAAATCGAACATTAGAACCTGGCAAAACAAAATTGACGTGTCAAACAATATCAAAGCTGGCTGCAATCTGTTGACTGTCGAACACTTACTGTAATCACCTCACCTCTGTGGAAGTTGCCTGCTTAAGCTAGTAAACCTTGCCTTTGTTGCAGAACTCTGTAACTCGGATTGTCGAGGAGCCCTCCATTGTCTATTCGCCTAAGTGTGTAATTCATTAGGTGGTTTATGCAGCCAAAACACTTGGCCAGTTAAATGTATCACCTTTAATTTAAGTGGCCCAAATAATTGGCTTATTAAATAAATCACAGGCTAATTAAATAAATTGAATAGAATTGCAAATTTATAGAAAAAGGTATCGGGCTATAGGGATATAATAGATTTTTTTCTTGACAAATAATTGGTCTATGGTAGCATTGTAAATTTTCACTAGTAGCAAGGTTAAAAAGATTCTGGAATTTTCCACTTCACATGTTTGATTTCCTAGTTGTTGCTAATGAACTCCTAAAGTATTTTGAAGTATTGATGGCTTTCTTGATAAACTCTGGTTTAACTTGAGGACTTGTTAGTATTATTGCCTTGGTTCGAAAAAGCGTGAGGCGCTCTAAGGCGTTAAGGGTCTCGAAGCCGAGGCGTGATGCATGATGTGCTCGCATCATGCACCCGAGGTGTCCAGTGTTGAAATAATACTTATAGATTAATTCCACATAACATATTTGGCCTTTTAATTTAATTCAAGTTTAGAAGACAACTTCGACTATTGCAAGAGACTAACTATGGTAGGGAAAACTTGAGGTCGACTTTAGGAGTTTAAGTTACGATTTAGAAAACATATTTCTTAATTGGCTCACTCCACGTAATATTGAACCTAATAGTCGTCTAAAGTAGCCCTTTAAAATAGCTAGAATATAAAAGAAAGCCCGAACTACAAGAAGCGTAAAAAGCGTAGCCTCGGCGCATCGCAGCGCATCATGGAAATCGCATCTCATCACATACGGGATGCGTTTTAGGCAACACCTTGCAAAGCTTCGTGCATCAAAACGCCTCAGGCGCGCTTTTTTAAATCAAGATTATTGCATGAGTTTCTTCAAAGATGTCTGTATTTTGTGTTATGGATATTATCATGCTAGAATTTAAGTGACATATACAATAATTGTGAAGGGTCAGGCTTGTAACTTAGTGATAGAGATTGGCTAGCTTTTTTATTTCAACTACTTGGCATTTTGTAGGTAAATGCGATGAAGCATCCATCTTGTTTAACCAAATGCAGGAAGAGGGAATAAAACCTGGGCAGGTATGCACCCTAGTATTATCCTACTTTTGTTAGAAAACTGCAAAACAGTGTTTTTTTTATTTGGTCAAAAATTTTGTTTAATTGACCTCTAGTGGGAATGAGAAGACTTGAAACCAGGACCTGACGCTTGGCATGAAGTCCTATAAACCACCAGGCCACCTCTTAGGGTAGGCAAGTAAGATCAATGCTACCATTAGCAAAGTTATGCTTTCAAGATGCTTTATACGAACCAAATTGATATATTGTTAAAGCAGAATGAATACAATAGTCGGTGACTCGCTGTGCTTTCGAGAGGCACCCGTCTCTCCTTAACCTACTTTCGAGAGGTAGTGATAAGGATCGAGAAATCAAAAGTGCAGAATACAGATAGAGTTAGTAATAGGAGGAAATAAGCCCCAATCTCTCAACATTTGGAAGATTGGTCCAGGGAACACCCCCTCTCTCGACAGCTAAAATACAAAACCAATATGTAATTTCTGCCTAACTTACAAGGAGACTCACCTCCCTTATTTAAAGCCATTACCTCTAACTAACTACTAATGATATTACTATTATACCCCTTCTAGAATTTACTATCAATTCCCTATCATTACCCCGCCTTTGAAAAAGTCTTGTCCTCAAGACTTGCTTTCGAACGAGTCTGGTGGTTTTCTCGGAGGTAAATCACGAACCCGAATTTCCTCAAACCAATAATAGTCCCCATTAATCACAGCTTGATGCAAACTCTTGTAGACCCCTTCATAAAGTTGCCCCACAACTAAACAAACCCCATCAATCAAGAAGATATGATATTCAGTTTCATTTTTTACCCAAACATTGACAGCTCAACATTTGTCCTTAGCTGTCAAGTTGTATTGACTGTTTCGTTCATCATTGATGGAGTAGGTGTTTCCAATCCAATTGATTGTATAGGCTTCACCATCAACATTCTATTCGTCCCTTGATAATCAGCATCAAAGTGTTCTTCCTCACCACCAGCATTCTTTTTCTGATGCACATCACCGGCAGAGTCACCACTACCACCACCAAAGTCGAAAATATCCCCAGATTCAACCCTACACGAATCGAAATTAGATTCCTTACCACAAATCGAAATTAGATTCCTTACTAGAAACGTGTTCTTCATCCACACCATCATAAGTTTGCGAAATTCATAATCCTCCACTTGTTCAGTTTCTAAAATCTTCAAGGCAGCTTTGATTTCTTTTACATCTGATTGCAATTGGTGAATCGATTCCATATGGAGCTCAATATGTTGTTGTACAAAACGGATTTCCATAGGCAATTAAGGAAATACAGATCGGGAAATAGAGATCGAAAATTCCCAATCAAATCAATCGGACAGATCACAATCAATAGGCAAACGAATTGCAATAATGTTATGCAATTCGAATCGCTGAACCCACCAACAGAAATTGTTAACAGCAGAACCCCAAAATAAAAATCCGCAGGTCCAAATGACAATCAGGAGGAGCAGCGACTCAATAACTATGGATAGTACCCCAAATCAACAGCACCAACAAAAAAAAGACCGATTACTGGAATTGAAGTGGAATAGAATGTGATAACGACCCAATTACTGAGCCCATTACTACCCAAGATGGCCAGCTGATGTAGCACATACGCTACAGAATAGGCAGAATTAAAATTCGTTTCTGCTGGACATAAAATTGGAGTAATATGGTTTACTAGACCAGAAGCTGAGAACAATTCTCGACTCTTTTTATATATGATAAAATCAGAAAACAGAAGAATGATTTACTGGAATAATGGACCCCTTATTTATACTACTAGATAATTATAAATCCTAATCCTAGTGTAACTCTAACTTCTAAAGATAAACTAATAAAATAGATAAACTAATAAAATAGATAAACTGACCCTTATCCTAATCCTGGACTTTTAAAATTTAAAATCTATCTGCTTAACCTTATCTGCTGGCAGCTTTCATCCTGCATCACCAGCCCAATAACTGGATTGTTTACAAACGCAGGAAAGGGCCACGTGTAGGGCAGGGATTAAATTAGTCTATTATGCAGTATCTAATTATTATTTATAGTCCTCCTGCGTGAGGAGGAGGTTATCTTTCTGTTATCTTCTGAATTGTATCAGCTTCAAGAGCTTGGGCAGATAGTTTCCTTTCTTGGAGCTTTTCTGATTGTTTCCTTATCATTTCTATTAATATAACCTACAACCTTCTTCCGATCATCTGTGTTAGTTGTTATTCTATCAATTTGGTTCCATTGCCATGGTTCAAACCGAGGTCCCTGTGGTGAACACCAAAATTCAGATCCAACTGCATTCACATGAGGAACGCCTCGATCAATTATCAAGAGCGAGTACGGGGAAGAAACCTTCTGGGGAAGATGACAAAGACTCCGGGTTCAATTTTGTTGATGAGCCGATCCTCACCGAAGAACATCCGTCTGGTTCAAATTTCAAACAACCACGTATTCGTGACAACCACTTTGACAGTTCCTTGTTCTCGTTGCCAAAGGTCAAATTACCCTCGTTCGACGGCACAGAACTAACGAAGAAAGATAATTTTCTTTGGGGCTCAAAAGCTCAAAACGCTTTGATGAACTTAAATGAAGGATGACAACCGCCCCGGTCTTAGCACTTCCGGATTTCTCTAAACCATTTGAAATCGAATGCGACGCTTCGGGACGTGGAATTGGGGCTGTGCTAATGCAAGAAAAGCGACCGGTATCATTTTTTAGTAAGGCCTTAGCCGATAAGACCTTATCTAAATCAGCCTATGAGAAAGAAATAATGCCTCTCGCGTTATCTTTTCAACATTGGAGACCTTATCTTCTTGGCTGACGATTCACGGTTTTCACTGATCAAAAAAGCTTGAAGCACTTGTTGGAACAACGAATCACCACACCTGATCAACAGAATTGGCTGGCCAAGTTAATGGGTTACCAGTTCTGTATTTCTTATAAACCGGGGAATGAAAATCGCGCGGCAGATGCGTTGTCCCGAATTCAGGAAGGCTTGGAACTTAACTCTATGGTGTCTTTTCCACAATAGCCTGATGGTATGGAATTAACTGCTGGTTATGGAGACGATCCTAAATTAAAGATAATAATTGATGATCTCTCTCAACAACCAACCTCTCACCCTTTCTTTGTCTTAATTGAAGAGAAATTATACTACAAAAACAGGCTTGTCTTACCTGCATCTTCTCCATGGATACCAAAGCTATTGGAAGAATTCCATTCGAGTCCTACCGGGGGGCATTCCGGGTTCTTCCGCACCTACAAACGCTTGGTGGCTAAAGTTTACGGGTTTGGGATGACCAGAACAATTAAACAGTTTGTCCAGCAATGTGTTATCTGCCAAAGATACAAGGCTTCTACCTTGGCACCAGCAGGTCTGCTCCAACATCTACCGATTCCATCCGCTGTTTGGGAAGACATTTCACTTGATTTTATTATGGGGTTACCAAAGTCCAAGGGCTACGAAACAGTTCTGGTGGTGGTGGATCGATTATCAAAATATTGCCACTTTATTCCTCTAAAACACCCATACACAGCCAAGTCCCTAGCCGAAATCTTCGTCAAAGAAGTTATTCGACTTCATGGCATCCCAAATTCAATCCTTAGTGATCGAGACCCACTGTTTTTAAGTACCTTTTGGCAAGAGATCTTTCGCATGCAAGGGAGCAATCTTAAGTTCAGTTCCGCATATCACCCGGAAACCGATGGGCAAACTGAAGTTGTGAATCGAACTTTAGAAACTTATTTGAGGTGCTTTGCAGCAGATCAACCCTCAACTTGGTCCTATTGGCTTCTTTGGGCTGAGTTTTGGCACAACACCGCTTATCACTCCCTACCGGTACAACCCCTTTTGAGGTAGTATATGGCCGTCCACCTCCTACTATTTTTCGCTATGTTCCCGAAGAGGTTCGTTGTGCCACTGTCCAACAGGAATTACAAGATAGAGATGAGGCAATTAAGCAACTTAAATTCCATTTAAGCCAGGCTCAATCACAGATGAAGGCAACGGCTGACAAACATCGCCGGGACATCCATTTCGAGGTTGGGGAGTGGGTTTTTCTCAAACTCAGACCACATAGACAACAGTCGGTCGTTCGCCGGGTAAGTCAAAAGCTTGCTGCACGTTTTTACGGGCCTTTCATGATTATCGGCAAGGTTCGACCAGTTGCCTACAAGTTGCAGTTACCTGATTCAGCCCGCATTCATCCGGTTTTCCATGTCTCTTTTCTCAAGCGAGCGGTTGGTAATGTTACGGTTGAACCTGAGCTGCCCAAAGGTCTAACTGTTAATCCTGATGATGCCCACCTTCCTGAAAAATGCCTTGCAACCAGATTCATCACCAAGAATAGCCAGCAAGTTGAACAATGGTTGACACTTTGGCAGTCTAATGATATTGAAGAAGCAACCTGGGAAGACGCTGCCAATAAACAGACCCAATTCCCTTGGTTTCAGCTTGAGGACAAGCTGGTTCTTCCAGAAGTGAGTATTGATAAAGACCCAATTACTGAGCCCATTACTACCCAAGATGGCCAGCCCAATCAGCCCAATAACTGGATTGTTTACAAACGCAGGAAAGGACTACGTGTAGGGCAGGGATTAAATTAGTCTGTTATGCAGTATCTAATTATTATTTACAGTCCTCCTGCGTGAGGAGGAGGTTATCTTTTTGTTATCTTCTGAATTGTATCGGCTTCAAGAGCTTGGGCAGAGAGTTTCCTTTCTTGGAGCTTTTCTGATTGTTTCCTTATGATTTCTATTAATATAACCTACAGCCTTCTTCCGATCATGTGTGTTAATTGTTATTCTATCAGAATGTGAAACAGCGATTCCTCGAAATTGAACAGATCGATGAATGAAATTGAAATGGAAAAGATCGTGAAACAGCAATTGCTACAGAACGGACACTGAAATTGAATCCGAGAATTGATGTAGAACAGATCATGAACAGCGACTATAAAGAGCGAGAACAAAAATTGAATCGATGAGTCAATTTGATTGTAACAGAGCGAGAAATTACAAAACGGCAGGTCGATGGGAGGTCGGACCAATGGTAAGGATCGAGAAATCAAAATTGAAGAATAAAGATAGAGTTAGTAATAGGAACTGAAATTGAACGGAAAATAAGCCCCAATCATTGGTCCAGGGAACACTCCCTCTCTCGACAGCCAAAAGCTACGAGCCAAAATACAAAACCAATATGTAATTTCTGCCTAACTCACAAGGAGACTCTCCTCCGTTATTTAAAGCCGTTACCTCTAACTACCTACTAATGATATTACTATTATACCCCTTCTATAATTTACTATCAATTCCTTGTAGAAGCTCTCCTAAACAAAGAAAATATCAAAATAACTCTAAACTCTCTCCTCTCTAAATGATACCCCTAAACCTCTATTTATATTAAATAAATAACTTCCTTCCTAAGATAGAAGATTACTATCCTAAGATAAAAGATTATCTATAATTAAAATATAATAACTATTATAATTAAAAGATCTATAGAATATTCTTCTATAGATCATATCATTAGTTTCGCCCCAAAACACACCTTGTCCTCAAGGTGTGGCTTTATAAACTTGCCTAGAATTATTCTCGGATCCCAAATGTAATTATCTTTGTCTTGTAGCCCCTTTTGAGATGTGTCTTCCGGCTTACACAAGGTTCTTTGTAGTTGTCCTACTAGGTCTTCCCGCCATGCATCCTCTCGTAACATAGGCTGCGAGATCCCTCTAATATTACTAATCGGAAAGAGGAATGCTTGGGCAACAAACAGTAATCTTGGGAAGCCCCATTCTTAGGCTCAAAAATCGCTCAAGGATGAGAAATAGGTAAGGGTTGATTGGGTTTGAATGCTGGCGGCGGTGACAAAGAGGGAAGGACAAAGGATTGTGGCGGTTGTGTGGGAGGAATGAAGGCTGGCACCACCGCAGCAGTTGTAGCGGCGGGTTTACCGGCGGCGATTGGGAGGGAGCATTGATGGGCAATGATGATGTACGGTTTGGTTGGGAGTCGGCGCCTGGAGGGTTGGTTGAAAGGTGGTGGCTGGGAGGGAGGGTGGTAAGGCAGCAGCGGCTGTGAGAGGGGGTAAGTGAACGGTGGGGGCGGTTGGGTGGTGTAGCTGGGAGGCAGCCTGGGTGCTTGTGGCTGCTGCAATAGTCGCTTCATCCCCTTTATTAACTTATCAGCTCTTCGTGTTGTCTTGCACTTTGCACCCTATATTCTTCAATCTGTGTGTCCAATTTCTCAAAAGCGTCCATACTGGAAAAAAGTAAATTATATTATTTTTTGGCCCGATGAACAGTGGTTGCGTGAACAGTTGAAGTTGCTGTGAACAGTAACTTCGATTTTATTTTCCTCTTTTACCGATTTCATAGAAACCAAATTGATATATTATTAAAGCAGAATGAATACAATAGTCTGTGTGCTTTTGAGAGGCACCCATCTCTTCTTAACCTTCTTTCGAGTGGTAGGAGCTCTCCTAAACAAAGAAAATATCAAAATAACTCTAAACTCTCTCCTCTCGAGATGATACCCCTAAACCTCTATTTATATCAAATAAATAACTTCCTTCCTAAGATAGAAGATTACTATCCTAAGATAAAAGATTATCTTTTATTAAAATATAATAACTATTATAATTAAAAAATCTATAGAATATTGATTATATCAGTTTTGCCCCCTAAAGTTCTCATAGTATTATAAATGTAATTCAAATTATTTTTGTGGTGTACAAGGATACAATCTGTCGATGTTTCATAACATCATGGGCTATTCATAGTTCGAGGACACAATTTTAGAAGTGGCTTTCTCAGACTTTTGGATTTTTTTTTTCATTTTGATCATAAATTTTTCCCCCTTAAACTCACAAATTCTTTTAGTGATTTTTTGGGTTGGTTTTTATTTTTGTCTTTAAGATTTCAAATTTTCAATACATATTTTCCATATGCATTTTAATAATAAGTGTAATGGATATAAGGATGTCACCAACTCACCATGCTACTTTTTCTTGCCCTAGAAAAGATAATAATTAAAAATTTAACGTTTTATCTTCTAGATCAAGCTTTAGATCTAAGATGTTCATAAGCAACTAATTATATATTTATAGACAATGTTTCGTTCATAAATTCATGGAAGATTTTTGTTGCTTTTCTACACCCTATTTTGTTGTTGATTAGAGGTGCATGCTACTATAACAAATATGTTTGTTATCCAAGCTTCATAAAAACTAAAAAGCGTATAAAATTTAAAACCTTGACATGCTTATAATTGTGGAAAATAGTTTAAATATAGAGATTGTTAGAAGAAAAAACTCTACATCTATAAAATGTGGAGATTTGATGTAAAAAGTCGTCACTTTAAAATGTGTAAATATAGTAAGAATGGATAATTAGAGATGTTCATATTTGAAAGTGTGGACTTTTGTAACCTTAGAATTATTTTCAAAATTTCCGCGCTTATAAGTGTGAAGATTTAGATAATTTGTGCACACGAATACATGTGATTTTTTACTACAATTTTGCACTTTCCAATGTAGTGGGCATGGATAATACTTGAATCCTGTTCTTGAACAATGGATGAGTCGATGTATACTGTATTCAATGTATACTTGAGTATAAAATTTCAATATATACTTGAACTAAATACAATTTTTATGCAGCAAAAATTACAATGCATGAATTGATATACTTGAATCGTCAACACTGGCCATCATGTTTTTTAGGGTTATAGATAACACCGATTCGGTTAGGTCTGAAGCAGTTGCCACCTGTCTTGGACCAGAGCGGTCAAAAACCAATTTAATTCATATTTAGGACCGAAGACCGGATAGTAAAGAGTCGATCGATCTTGTTTTTGTCTTGTTCCAGTTCGACCCACTAGTGTGGCAGTCTAGACTGAAATTTACACTCCCTACCTAGTAGCCGTTATGCGTATGGGTCTTGTAGTGTCCACACTCTTTGGAGTGTGGATATTGGAGGTGTGCATCCAGAGTCTCAATTTAAATAATATAATTTTGGCACCGTGTCTGTGGTGTAATTTGGGTATTTTGTTTTGTGTGGGTACCCAGTGTAGTTACGTAAACCCTTGCTCGCTAAACCATTGGTGTTCGTGTCACTTCTTTTTTCTTGTATTGTTGTTATTTTTAAATCTTGTATGAACTTAAAAATATTTTCTTGTAACTCAGACGTGACTGATTGTTGATCCGTTCAATAATTTTGTTTTCAAATCTGTATCTGGCAATTGGTTCATGTTTAATTTTGGTCAGTAACCATGGGTGATTGGGAATAGGTGGCGTGTTGCTTGCTTTTGGAGGAACTGTAGTAGAATAAATTAAGTGTAGTAGTAACTTATATTAACTCGTTTAATTATGATTAAATTAGCTTATAGAGAAGCTTACTTTGATTTGTTGGAATATAGGTGAGCTACAATATTATGATGAATGTGTATGCTGGTGGGGGATTCTACAAAGAAGCCGCTCAACTATTTAATGACATGCAAAAAGATGGTTGCTCACCTGACTCATATACCTATCTTGCCCTTGTTCGAGCTTATGCAGCTGGTGAGAAGCACATGGAAGCAGAGGAGGTCGTTAGTTTGATGGAGAAACAAAGGGGGATATCCCCGTCATGTGCTCACTATAACATATTACTCTCTGCATTTGCAAAAACAGGTCTGGTCGGGGAAGTCGAGAGGGTTTATGAGCTACTAATCACATCTGGGTTGACTCCTGATGTTTCATGCTATCAAACCATGCTTAGAGTCTACTTGGACTATGGATATGTTGAAAAAGGAATATCTCTGTTTGAAAGCATTAGTAGCAGCGAGTCCTTAAATTCTGACAGGTTTATCATGAGTGCAGCTGTGCATTTGTACATAGCGGCAGGCTTGGCCCTCAAGGCTCAAAATGTTTTGAGTTGCATGAATAGTCTGGACATCCCTTTTCTCAAGAATCTTGGAATTGGGTCCAAGACAAAGCTTGCAGGATGATTTTGTGGGAAATGTATAGTTTATTCAGGCTTTCTTGTTGGTGACTTACTGACTTTGTAATTCTAAATTGTTATGTGGATCAGGAACATCCTACGTTTGTAAGTCATTTAGGGATTTGTCTAATGGCACGGATGGGTTTTGAGATGGTCGAAACCCATTCCTTTCCTAAGAACATTTTAGAATCGAAGAAACTTTCTTACAAGTTGAGAAAAAAGGAAAAAAAAAGAGGTAAGGTTTAGAATCAATACCCGTGCAATGGAGCAGGATTGGAAAATGATTCGATAATTCGCTTTCTTGACAGGGAAATTGTGTGGGCGTTTGAACATGGCATTTATAAATGAAGTGAAAGAACAAGAACTAATCTAATTAATTGCCTGCTAAGCCTAATTCATACGAGTGAAACGCTTACTTGCTACCCAAAGATAGTTAAGTAAGATGCTACTCTGTTATTATAATTCACAATTTTTTAAATTCAAAGTTTAAATGTTAAAGAAAAATTTATTATGTTACAGTTTTATCTTTAAACGGGTTATTTTTTAGTGTTAGGTTGATCCTAACTCTGCCCATTTATATTCATGTCGATTCCATGTCAACCTATTTTTCATCCATTTCGGGTTCGTGTCACTTTTTCATGTTGGGTTTGAGTCGGATTTCTATCAACCAAAATTTTGTTAGCACGCACGCACGCGCGCGCGCGGAGGATAACCACATCACCCTGTCAAGGTGGGGGATGCACGAAGCAGTCCACCATACAACGGTTATCTGGAGTGTAAGCCCTGTTCACCAAATCCAATCGTGTTGCCCCGGGTTCGGTGGCTCGTCAGCCCAGTGAACCCACACGGTCATGATGGCTACTAACATACCCCTCCACTTTCTACACCGATTCCTCAACCACCCGTACATCGCAGTTCCTCAATTGCCGAAGCCACATGAACCTGTGCACGTCTCAATGGCTAGGAACCCTATGGTACATAGTTCATATCACACAGTGGTTCGGACCAAATCACATACCCCAAAAGGTCACATAAATCACATGCCATAAAGGCCAAGTATCTCAAGCAATCAAGCTTATCAATAAACACATAAGTGTTGCAATTTATATCACTTGAGCATAAATGCTCCATAATCAATATCACATATGGCATCTCAATGCCCACAATACATCATAAGTGTAAAAATATCTTTCATTAACTCAAAATCATGTTTGATGTTTCAAAATCAAAGCTTACTCCTATAAGGAGTGTCATGTATTAATAACCATCAAATAAAACACACATAAACATAGACCATCTCCCAAAGTGGAGCAATGGTCTTATTTTGAAAACCATTTTCTTAAAACACATCATTTATCGAGTTTACAATTTTCACACTCTTTAAATTCAAAAGCTTCATAAGCATTTATCAATCTCAGAAAACACATTATAAAACAATCCATATGCCACATCCTTTGGTAAATCAAGTTTCGTCAAACATTTGCCAACCAATCAAAACACAATCATGATGACTTGAAACTTTAACAAAAATAGGGTATTCGCAGGGTGTACTCACCTGAGGGTGTGATAAGGGTCACAACCCCATCCAAACCAAAGCTCACACACTTGATCATAAGCCTATGATCATGAAACACAAGGTCAACATTCATAGGTTAACCAAAACAACATTCTTATAAGCTCAATTCTATGTTTAAACACTCTTTCGGGTCTTAAAAGACTCTACTTAAACCTTTCTAACCAATAGAAACAAACCCCAACCATATACAAGGTCAAAAGGGGTCAAAAACATAATTTTGGCATGTATAGGGGCCCTCGCGCCGCGAGAAATTCTCTGAAAACAAAACCTTCGCAGCCCAACGGCCTCGCGCCGCGACACACCTAGCTCGCGCCGCGAGCTAGCGTGAACAGTAATTTCGGCTTGTTTTTCTTGTGTTAATCAGCCAAACTCCAAATTTTTCCAAATCCCATTTGTTTGGAGCATACAAAGGACTCAATAAACACCATAAAACACTATAACATCAACACATAACATAACTTTGATGATTCCAAATCCTTATTTCATCATTAGGCCCAAAATTACCCATTTGCTACAATTTTCACCCAATTGGCCATCAAATACAACACATATAACTAGTATCAAACACAATTATAAGTTAGAACTTACTTGATCACTGATTCAAACTTGTTAACTCCTCCTTTGCTCAATACCCAAACCTTTAATCTTGGTTTTAGTGTTAAAACACACATTAAGGACCAAAAACACTCCAAGCTTCAAGATTGCTCCTTGATTTCTTCTTCATCCTTCAAAACTCATTCCTAGTTCTCTTCCTCTCCATATTCTTGATGGTTCCAGCCTTCTTGGCTGAGATTTTGACTCAATTTGAGTCGATGAGGGATATTTATATCCAATTTTACATTTAGCCCCCTTCTGGTTTCAACTCACCACTATTAACCCTCAAGGTTTCACCAATTTCACACCTAAAACCCTTAACTTAGAACATTTATAATACCAAGTTTTAAAGCTATAACCATTTGTACCTTACGCATTAGTAATTATACCTCATGACCAATTATTATTAAATAACTATAACCACCCTTCTAGTCACTAAATGTTCCAAATTATTTATAATTCATTTCATCAACATATAGTTAGACAATATAGATAGTTTTCTAAAATTTGGAATATTACAATAAATTAAAGGAAATAGTAAGAAAATGTAAGATGTAAGAGACTTGGAGGACCAAACATGTAAATATGAGTGTATATATATATATATCATTTGACCACCAATAATCGAGGTCAAGACCTAAAATCTTCAGGAGAGAGAAAGAAACGTGGGAGAAGGGAGAGAGAGTTCTAGAGGTAGAAATTTCAAGAAGAAGAAGAATCAAAGAGGAATTTGTGATTTGGGTGCTTGGATTCAAAGTTGGAAGTGTTTGTTCTTCAATTTCTTCATCTTTAACTTTGATTTGAGCAAGAAAGCAACTACACAAGCTGGGTGCTTAATCAAGTAAGTTATAACATGTATTTGTGTTTGCTTTTAGTTATACATGTGGTATTTGGTGAATTGTTGTTGAAAAATGTGGTTATAGTAAGTAAATGGGTCAAATTGGGGGAAAGAATGGTGAGTTTAAGGTTTTGATGATCTAAGTGGTAATAAATGTTGTTGTTGTAATGTTTTGAAGTGCTTTTGAGTGTTTTACATGCTACAATTGAGTTGTGTTGGAAGAAATTGAGTTTTGGCAACATTTGGTGTAAAAACAAGCTGCAGATTACTGTTCATGGGCGGCTCGCGGCTCGAGCTATATATAGGCTCGCGGCTCGAGGTCCTACCTCCGCGAAGATAATTCTTCCATTGATTTTCTCGTGGCGCGAGACACCTTGAAACCTCCAAAAATTAATGTTTTGGCTTCAATTGATTATGTACTTGTTTGGGGTTTGATTTTAATGTTTTCTAAGGGTTATATGAAGTGTTTTAGACCCGAAAAACGTGTTTAAGTTGAGTGTGAGTCTATACTCTTGTGAAACCTCAATGTTTGGTTAACTTAACTAAGTTAACATTGTGTTGTGATCATAGGATCTTCGTGCAATTGACTTATAGCTTTGCATTGAAGTGGAAGTGATCCTCATCACTTCAAACAGGTGAGTTGTGCCCTACAGATTCAGAAAATGCTTTTAAAACATGCAAGTCATCAATTGTTTCTTATGTACTATGTTTTATATATATTTATGGCATCATTGTGAATTGTTATTGTATATTATCATGTTTATGATAATAAGTTATGCATTGAATATATGTTTCACCTGATTTGAAGCATGCTATGCTATGTGTTGATTCTGGCAAGTTGTGACCTTATGCATATAACTTGCTTGTGTTGTGATTGATCCTTGTGGTCCGGACCTATGCTTGTGATTGGTGCTTTGTACCGTGATGATTCCTAGCCATTGAGACGTGTACTGGTTCATGTGACTTCGGCAATTGAGGAACCTCGATACACGGGCGGTTGAGGAATTGGTGCAAAGAGTGGAGGGGTATGATAGTACCCATTATGACCGTGTGGGTTCGCTGGGCTGACGAGCCACCGACCCTAAGCAACATGAGTGGACTTGGGGAACAGGTCATACACTCCAGGTAACCCTTGTATGGTGGACTGCTTCGTGCTTCCCCCACCTTGACGGGATATGTGGACATACCCCCACGAGGAATTGTTGACCATGGTTGGCCCCTGTGGAAGATACAAGTATAAGTGGACTTGTCCCCCACATCTTGTGTAATTTGTTGATTGATGCCATAACTGTTTCGTACGTAATGATGACTTGTTTATTTGATTAACCTGTTTATGGTGAACTCACTAGCTTATGCTAATAAACTCGTTTCGTATCCGCAGATAAATGATAAGCTTGTTGCCGGTGAGGCGGGTAGATGCTTTTGGGATGGACTTGTTGCCTAATGATATGTTTGGAATACATGATTATTCACCTATTTTGTTTATCTGTAATTAATGGTCGTGTATTCGGGTCAACAAGTAACACCAACTTTTGTATATCTGACAAAGTTTCCTCACAATGATGTAAACAAATATCAATATAATGTTGTTTTATTGAAATTCAAAAAGTTTAAATTTGTACTAAAATTCAGGGTGTTACATCCAGCTTCAACAAAAAACGAGCCAACATATATAAAATACTGGAAAAGGATTTCTAACACTTCTAAACTCATAAAAACTTCATATAACATGTATACAAACATCAATAACACATCAAATCCATTTAAAATCATAAAACTAACAAAACCCACTTAGCAAGTTTTCTTCAAAACTTTCAACAATGGTGGTCTTCACTATACACATGAAAACCAGCAAGAAAACACAATAAGATGATCATAAATCATGCTAGAAACATTAACCAACCTTTAGTTTGAATTAACAATCACTCAATCTTCACTTCAAAAATTCAAGTTCTCCTTGTTCTTAGCTTTCTTCAACTCAAAACAAACACACACACACACTTCACACACAAGAGATATGATAAATGAGGAGGTGGATGGCATGACTTATCCATATTCGGCATACACACACGTACACACACAATAAATATTCACATAAGCATGAGCTGGCTTCTAACATTTTCCATTTCATTCATACATACATACTCTTACATATACATACTCACATACCCCATAACACACACATATATTCCACCAATCATACTTAGCATGAGGTGACATCACCATCTCTTTTTAAACAACTCCAAACACAGTGTGCTACACTTCTTTCTAGCATACCGTAATCCAATTAATTAACATACAATGAGGTATTTTCTACAACCCTCGTACAAAACCCAATTTATCTGACCCATAAAATCATGCGATATAAAATATTCTTTTTAAATCACCTATTTAAATATAAACACGCATAAACAAACACAATCCAACTTACCACCGACCCGCTCACGACTAGACTGGGTTTTCGGATGTTACATACATCTCATGCATATATGCACATGCACACCTAGATGCATGTGTGCACATTAGGGTTGTAAACGAACCGAACGTTTGGTGAACCGTTTCAGGGGAAGTTCGTTTATTTAATAAACAAACGAACATGAACAAAAATATATTATCGTTTAGTTAAATGAACGAACACAAACAAAGACCCTCATTCGTTCATTTATGTTTGTGAACGTTCGTTTATCCGTTTGTTTATATGTATGTATATATGTGTGTGTGTACATAGATATATATATACATACACACACATATATATACACGTAGTTAGTGTTTGTTTGTATTTAATAATGTTAGGTTTGTACTATATTTGTATATGTGTTTGTTCGTTTATGTTAGTTTGTGTTCGGCTAAAGTTAAACGATCATGAACACAAATATTCGTTCTTTTATCCGTTCGTGTTTTTTTTTTTTTTTTTTGCTAAAGTTAAATGAACAGACAAGAATAAGCCCTCATTCGTGTTCGTTCGGATTGTTTACAAGTCTAATGCATGTACAACTTAAAGTTGATTTAATTAAACTAATTGACAACTCAAAAAATTCTAATAAAAAGGATCTGGAGGTATAAGTACTTAATATATAACTTAAAAATTATCAACAAAATGTAAATAATACTACATATTATTGTAACTTACATATTAACAAACATCACATCAAAATCGCCTACTTAAATCATTACACTAAACATGAGAGAAAATAACTATGCAAATTTACATTTGTTTTTTTCACATGTTACTATAAATTTTAAATTTTGATGTTTGTAACTAAAAGTATGTCAATCAATTAAAAAAGTAGTCTTTTTAGATTATTTTGATTATTTTGATTATTCTACATGCGAAAATGAAAAAATCTCCTCATCAATCTTAAAAAAAAGTAAATGATCGTGATTAATAAATAAAGAAAAAAGAAAAAAAAGGAAAAAATACAAATTCCAAAAAAAATCTTTGCTACCTATAAAAAAGAAAAAAAAGTAAAAAAAAATAAAATTAACAAAATAAACAGCGCATCACATGTTATAAAAAGGAAAAAATTGCACACAACATTGGTGGATGAAATCGGCGCCGCGATACAATTATAATTATTGACAAATTTACCATTTTCAATTAAAAGTAATTATTTAAGACATGAATATAATTGATTGGTTCACATTAGCTCTCACGGTACTCACAATAAAAATGGTTCGCAAATGAATTTTTCTCTATCTATATATATACGTGTAGAGTGTACATCGGCTCTAATACCATGTGAAATCATAAAATGGAATGAACGTGTGTTTTCATTACTCTTGAAAAAAGAGGTACAAACATATATAAATACATTATACATGTAAACTACACATTTACATCCAAGTCTCTAAACTATACAATTCTAACATAAACAATCAATGATTCAAGATCACTATGTTCATTCTCAACTGCATCAATTCATACGTGATGCATAACAATATCGCACTACATAGAGCATATTTCTTGTTCTAAACTTTTTGACAATATCAATTCATACGCGGGGGGGATGAAACCACCCAGTCAGCATCACAAAAAGCACATTTAGGAAGGGAGAATGAGCATCAGAATAGGCATGTAAGATGGAACCAGAATCAAGGACAATGTTCAGACCTTGGCTGTCACAACAAGCAACCAATCAGTTCTAGCTCTTGTAACCAATCTCACCATTAGCATTTTGATAAGAATCAAATTGGCAAACAAACACGAATGCTAATACGCACCCCTAATTGTATGCTTTGATAGAAACTAACGTAGAATTCGAGAACCAGGAAGTCTCCAAAAAACACAATCAAAATAATATCTGAATAATGACACTCCAAGGGGATCGGCCCTCACATAATATCGATCCCTTGTGTTGCTGTTTCTCGGTTACTTTCTTTCTTTTAGAAACTTGACAAAAAAAGACACACCTTGTCCTCAAGGTGAAAAGAAAGAAACTGCTGCACAAATCAAACGGCTCCCATGTCTCCTCAGAAGTAGGTAACCCGTCCCATTGAATCAAAACCTCTGGCTACTCGTCAACTTCACGCGTTCCCAGCAATGCCATAAGGCTCAACTTCCCTATTAACTCGTCCCTGAGACCCTTTGGTAATTTTGACTCCCACCACTTTTTTCAGCTGAGAAACATGAAAAACCGGTGTATGGTGGAGGTACGTGGCAATTTTAGCTGGTATGCAACAGCCCCAATTCGGTTTGACACCTCAAATGGACCATAGAAACGCGGAGCGAGCTTTTCATTCACCCGGGTGATAAGAAGTGTTATACCAATATTCAGCCCAAGGCAACCATTTCACCCACTTCTTGAGTTGCCCAGATGTAAAACAGCAAAGATATGTCTCCACACTCCAGTTAACCACCTCAGTCTGCCCATGCATCTAAGGGTGGTACGTCGTATTCCATTTCAATAGTGTGCCCCAGTACTTAGACAATTCTCGCCAAAAGTGAAAAATGAAAACCTTATCCCGATCGGAAATAATTGACTTCAGTACCCAGTGGAGGTGGATGATCTCCTGTATGAATGCCACCATAAATGGATGCTTATGTGGAATAAAATGGACCAACTTACTCAGCCTAACAACCACCAAACCCTGTTGATTTTGGTAACCCGTTGATGACATCCATCGTTAAATCTTCCCAGATCGGGGTGGGTAATTCCAAAGGTTGAAGTAACCCCGGCTGTGACAAATTAGAATTCTTGTTTCTTTGACAAACTCTGCACTCTGCCACCATCTTCCTGATGTCCCTTTGCATACATATCCAATAAAACTCTGCCACCATATGGTGGTATGCCTTTTGCACCCCGAGTGAAGATCAATAATGGGCGGAAAGGAGTTCACACAAGACATTTTAGGCTCTTCCTGGGACGCATTTTCTTTTTTGGAAAGCCGGGCCACCGTGTCCCCTCTAGCTCCGGCATGTAACTCCTTAAAAAATATAGGAATCCATGCTGACGATCTCGACAACACCAACCGCCCCTTATATTGGACTATCCCATCCCCTACCATATAGCCATACAACCCATCACACAGTCCTTCAAGGCGGTTATTTCGGGGTCGCCATACAGGTCGTGTAAAAGATCAGCACATGCACCGATTACCAGGACCGAAATCTTGTGTAAAGCGATGCCATTCCTTCGTCTTGATAATCACATCAGACCCATGACACGTATTAAGGAACACCTTGCAACGCCTCACAAATCACATTGCCTCAAGCACGCTTTTTTAAACCAGCGCGCGCGCGTGGAACATTTTAGTCAAGTTATAAACTTGACAGAAAACATGTTTAGAAACCGTTGCATGATCAGTGTTATTAGCAAGATCCAACATCCAGAAACGATGAAGACAAATGTGGCTCTTGCCGTTGTACCTTTAAAGGTGCCACATTATGTAACTAGGTTATACAACCAATCATCATAGAAGGTCGAAGGATAAAGAAGCAAGCAGACACCTGCAGTGTTCCCTATTATCTCCAATCAAGCACCCAATGTCAACAGAAAACTAAATAGTTCACCTAAAGTAAAAAAAAAATGCTTATCAATATCAGATCCCAAATACAGTAAACAAAAAGAGCTAAAGCCACAAATTCGTGTTATGTCATACTCACAGCGATTGATATCATGAGAGATCGAACAAAAATAGATGATCATTTTCTCCCATGCTTTGAAGATCATCCATCACTCTAAATACCAACACAAGGGTTGAACCTGAAAAAGCATACAATATAATTAGGTTAGCTTGTAAACACTCAGTAACCACCTACCATCCAAGCAAGAAAAAAAAAAGGAAAGAAAAAGTGAATAACCCATGAAATGTCATAAAACTTACATAAAAGACTAAGCAAAAAAGTAGGTAATCAATTTCCTAGACAAAAACGTCATGTATGTCACACATAGTTGTTTGTTAAAGTAGGTGCTTCTTCTCTTAAAAACTACCTACCACCCATTACGCTTTTTCTCCCAAGTCAACATGAAGCATTAGAGTTGACATTTGCAAATTTTGTTTTTTGCATCTCTGATGCATCTTTGTATTCGTTGACTTTCTTCAATCGAAAAGGTAAAAAAGTTATTGAATACTTGGCGTTTCAAAAAAAAGTTATCCAATACTTCAATGGAGATACACAAATTGTGAATATGTAAATTTATCTACCTACACGTGAATAAGATCCGGATATCAGAAGCTTTTTTACCCATAAGAAAACGTGAGACAATATTGATTCACTAAGTTTGTAAATGTGATCAACAAATTTACATTTTGACTGGATTCACAAAACTTTATAACTAGCGTTACAATTTTTAACTTTGGTTCTTTGACCATGAGCAAATAAAAAAAATCTTCACATTTCATTGTGAAAGAAAGTTACAGAATTAAATAATCATTGTTGTTTCACGTCTTCTCACAAAAAAGGAAGGATATTTCTACTATTACTACTCCATGTGTAACCTGTGCAGTTAATCTTGGCGAGATCTCCGATAGCGGCCCTTGGAAAATATTGGTCCAAGATCTCGGTTGTAAAAATCTGTTCCGCTCTCTGAGTTTGGCCGGGATTTGACTATCGTAACAGGTAAATACTTCTTTTTTTCCTTCTTCAAGATTAGTTCAACTTCTTCTCAATCCGGTGAACTAATCACTGATTAGTTCACCAAAGTTGTATCGAGAAGAGATCTAAGCTACGGAAAAAGAAGTTAGTTATGACCGTAAGGTTCGAATAGCTTAATGTTTTGTTTTTTGGGGCTATGTGTTCTATAATAGTTTGTGGCTTGCAAACCAGTATATATATTCTACATAATATATCTCCCCATCCTTGACCGATATTTGATTTTTGACCATAGTGTAAGTTGATCATCTTCTACAATCTATATGTGTCCTAAAGGATAAACTCTACTCTTACTTGCAAAACAATTGGAAGGGTATAGCATATGCTTCCTACTTTGGGTATCACACAAATATGGTGAAAAGAAATAGGATTTTATCAATCAAGAATCTTCAGCATAGTTAAAAGACAACATAAAAGTTGAATTAAATCATGTTAGTAGTTCAACTATGTTTCAATTGACCATATGACACATATTCAAATAATAGGCACCATAACAAATGATCAGGGTATCAATAAGTTTGTCATAGAGGATTACGGTGGTATACGTTTATAGAAGCAAACAGCAGGCGTCATAGCAAATCAATACCACAGAAATGTCTAATCAGTAACGTGTACATATAAATAAATAGCCGTCTTTAATAAAATAACAATAATAATATACAAAAGAAAATTTTACCAGGTATGGGACTCCTTTGTTAGAAAATCGACAATCTTGACTTGTGGCGCTGCAGCACAATCTCATTTCAGTTATCAGTTTTATCCGCAATATTTTTCTCTATCAGATCATCACACAGCTCAAGCGTCAGATCCAGGTTCCCTTCACGATAGTTTATATCCATAAAAAAATTGTACAATTCCCTATCCGCAACTAAACCTTTTTTCCTCATTTCCTCAAATAAATGTTTGGCCTCTAAATGCTTTCTCCTCTTGATAAAACCCTTGATGAGAGCATTATAAGCCTTTACTGTAAGATCATACCCTTTGCCTACCATTTCTTTATGCAAAAACCATGCCTCTTTCATATTTCTTGCTTTGCAGTGACCTCTAATTAGTATGTCGTAGGTGTTGGCATTTGGGGAAAGACCTTGGCCCAACATCCCCTTGTAGATTTCAGATGTTGCATGCATATCATTTCGGACACAGTAGTGCTTCATAAGTAGATTGTATGTGGTGGTGTTTGGCATAACAGTGATACCACCACCTTTTTCCAACATCCATTTCAGCAGACTTTTGGCATCTTGTAGCATCCCTGACATACAAAATCCATTCATTAAAACATTGAAGGTAACAACTGTCGGCTGAAGTCCTTTATCCAGCATCTGGCGGAGAAGATCATGAGCCTTAACCATGTCTCCTGCCTTACAATAAGCATCCATTAGAGTCGTGTATGTAACCGTATCAGGATAAATGCCTGCCACTTCCATATCTTCTTCCACTAGCTTTATTGCTTGTGCAATATTTCCAATTTTACAAAGACCATTAACAAGTGAATTATACGTGCATATATTCAATTCAAGACCCTTTGCACATGTTTCAACAAGAAGTTCTTTTGCTGTATCTATCTCCCCTTGCTTGCATAACCCATCAACCAGTGCAGTATAAGTGACAATATTCGGAGTGAGACCCATCTGTACCATCTGGTTATGAAGCAAAAATGCCTCCTTTATCTGACCCTTCTTGCAGTAACCATCAACAAGCACTGTATATGTGACTTCATCTACTTGCATATCTCTATTACGCATTTCAAGAAATAGATTGTATGCTTCAGATATATTTCCCCCTCTTGCTCTACAAATGCCATATATAAGAGTAGTATATGTTACGACATCAGGAAAAATGTCATTGCTACGCATCTCCTCAAGCAGCCTGTATGCAGCAGTGACATTCCCAACTTTGCAGAAGCCATCAATAAGTGTCGTATACACAACCTTGTCAGGAACTATTTTCTTTTTCTGGTAGTATATCATCATCATCTCCCTTAGAACCTTCTCTGCATCCACCATTTTTCCAATCTTACAAAACAGCAAAATCATGCTATTAAGAGTAAACATGTTTGGCTTCAATCCTTTCATTTGCATTTCCTCAATAAGTTTAACAACTACATGGTATTCTCCAATGTGACAGTACCCATGAATCATAGTGCTATAACTAATAACATCACACATATAGCCTCGCAACTCCATTTTGAAAAGTAAGTTATGAGCTTCTTTCACTTTCCCAATTTTACAAAGGCAGTGAATCATTATATTGTATGACACAGTGTCCCAGTTAACACCCTCTTTCGAGAATTCAGAAAAGATGTGTGGTGCTGCCCTACGCCCATCGATATTTTGTGATAGCTGCGAGAGAAGTAGATTGCATGAATCAACAGATATTACCACTCCATAGTTTAACATCTTATAGAATAACTTTTCGGCTCCATCAAGTATTCCAACTTCAACAAGGACGCGAAAGAAAATATCAAAAACATGGGGATTAGAACCCCAATCCTTGTAAGTGTATATCAACTTCTCCGTGAAAAGGGCAAGCGGGAGACTGGCATCTACATTAGGTTTAGTCCAAAAGTCATAAATAAGTCCATGAGCCATTTTTGGGTCCTTTGCTGCAACAGAAATTTGAATGATGATGCAACGAGCCTCTAGAAATGGATCTCTATGTAAGCAAAGCCAGTCAAAAAAATTCAAAACTAA
This sequence comes from Dittrichia graveolens, assembly GCA_038502395.1. Lineage (NCBI taxonomy): Eukaryota > Viridiplantae > Streptophyta > Magnoliopsida > Asterales > Asteraceae > Dittrichia > Dittrichia graveolens. The sequence goes on from JARJIL010000008.1 coordinate 237,401, forward strand.
CTTGTACTCGCTTTTTATTTCCATTAGAACCCAAATGAAGTGATCATGTCTAAATCTTGATTCATATGGTTTCAGAATTTGTTCTATGGACTCAAAACGACGTTGCTTAATAGAGGTGCAGATGTTGTATACAAGTTCAGAATCTTTGATAGAAGGTTTTTTAGGGGAATAATCAGGAAATGGTCTGGCACTAACTGAACCAAGTGAGGAAAATTTCTTTCTAGAATAATTTGCTCGCAGACATGTGAAAGAGGAAACCATCTGAAGATGATAATATAAACATTGACAACAATATCTTGGGACGAATATCTTCATACTTTAGCATCAAACCACATTCCCCTTTGATACCACCATGACCCTTCTCTGTATAGAAGGACTAAAGCATAAATAATCTTCCTCAATATATCACCTGACAACACCACCACCATAAGTAAGCATATCTTCAGAGAATAGTGTCATTGTTCACAAAAGCATACTCATTCTCGTTTGGATAGGCTATTAAAAAATATGTAATAGGTATCACAAAACCAATGTGGCACTTTACTAAACAAATACATCATTCTTTCTACTTTTCGTGAGAGTGGAAATTATCAAACAGGTGATGGCAATTTACTCAAGAGCATACACCCCCTCACCGCAAACCAAAATAAATAAGCATCCCAGATTGAACTTAGCACAAGGCATCACATATATACCCAAAAAATAAAGATAAAAAATACTTGTTGGTTGACAAGATCAGGATCCTACCTAGGATCATTTTTGTATTCGCAAGATCAGAATAGTGATCGAGATAATTTTTATTACAAAAGGGGTTGTAGTTCCTATCTAATACCAATATATATTATAAATTCATATAAGGGTCAAAGTTACATAGCATAACTAAAACAAATACCTCTCAAAACCAATCCACAAGTACCACCTCAAAATCTTCTGCTAGGCTAGCTCTCAAATCCTTTCCCTTAAAGCACCCTTCAACACCTGCCGTAGAGGAAGAAAAGAAAACTACGGCTGAGCCAATTGCCAAGTGTGCGGATATATAACATACAAAACAATAATAGTCGAAACAAACACAAAGGTTTCAAAATCAAAATTCCCAAATCAAAATACCGTTAGAATCAGAATTCATTTAAAAAGGGCTTTCAAAAAGGCTTCCACTGTCAAAAGCAAACATATCATATTCATACATATCGTATCAACAATTCATATCAAATCACATATCATATCACATCAAGCTCCTACCAGAAACACATACACTTGTACACCGTCAACCGATAGATATGACAAATGCCAGACATTTGTACACTGGACCTACAGATCCAAATGTACCATACAAATGTGAGATGAGTGTTGGGCGCCACACTACCATCCACCATAACATAACATAACCTACAAGTTTAGGGTTAACCCATATGCCTCCTCACCAAATAGCTCTCGGAGCTAAACCCCTAGACGTTGTGGACTGATCACACTGCCACAAAAAGTGTCACACCACCGATGCCCCCAATGATGTGCCTATGGTACCCCCATAGGTGGATAAATAGCTCGATGCATCAAAACCATAAAATATCCAAAATAGCATATAGTCCAAGATATAGTTTTGTGTTCCACAAGTTTTATAAAAAACAATTATAGTTGAAATAATACTCAAAATATTTTTAAGAAGCATCAGGTGGAATATATCTAATAAAAGAAAACATAACTTTTTGGATATCATAATATCTTCATAAATCCAACAATAGAAGCACATCCATAGAAACAAGATTTCAAATATCAAACTTTCAAACAACAAAGAGCATCGTTGAAAGAATAATAGGAATTTAAAACCGATATTTCATATTTTGAGGACAAGAATTCATACCAACGAACATGAAACGAACAAACTAAAAATCTTTAATTAAGAGATAGAATCTATAAGAACGACTATAATAATTATAAGAGAAGCTAAGAATCCATACCAATAATCATAAAAGAAGCTAAGAACCCGTACAAATAATTATAAGAGAAGATAAGATCATAAGAATCCGTACGACAACAATAATTGTAAATGAAGAAGGAATCCGTACCTTATTTCCCAATCCAAGAAGTCCCAATGGTACTAATAACTTCGAATTTAGTTTCTCTTTTCTCCGTCTAAACATATATAAGCTACTATTAGTATTTATCTTTATTCCCGTCATTTTCTTTTGTTGCTAATTTAGATTGTTTTATGATTTAACATCAACCACTATTAATATTCTTTCCAAATTAATTTGCCAGGTGGACTTTCAATTTATAATGGCAACCCCCAATTAGCAAAATAAGTTATTCCAAATGACCCGTTTGGATAAATTTAAATATCAATTCTTAAGGATTGATTCCATTATTTATAAAACATATACTCCAAGTTCTTGTTGCCTAACCATGATATTAGTAGATTTTAATGAAACAAACTTTTGATCCCTAATTGATATATTAGTTGTCTTTATTACTAATCCTATTAAAATATGTAATTTAGGATTCATATCTTTTCAGTTTTATCAATATAAATAAGAGACACTTAGACATAAGTGCAAGTGCCTAGTGTGTTTCTTGCAGTCTCGCCTTAATTATTGAAATATAATCTTGCTTGAATCTCAAAACACTTAAAAATTCACAGATTAAAGTAAGGGAAAGACTATGATTATTTAAGCCTTAAATAACAGTTTACTCACTTATACTGTTGTCTAGTTTAAGGGTTCTCTTCAAAAACAGTATTGGATGGCTTACTAAAATTATTTCCAGAAGCTTTTATCAAGAGCTAATTTTAAAAAAATGCAGGAACTCACACGCTTTAAGATTAGACCAGCATCTAACTTGATGATATAAGGACTCATCTTATTCAAAACTATGGTCATTCTTTAATACATCAAGAACTATAACATTCTGAAATTTTAAACAATCACTTGATAATTGGAGACTTAAGTCAACAGCAACTTATGATTTATTTAAAATCTATCTGTGTATCCAGACTCTTTCTAATTCCATATACTTTAATACTCATTCTAAGCTTAGCAATTGGGTTAAGAACCGTGATAATGTAGATTCAGTTTCAACACTGATATTGTGATAGTCTCATAGTCGAGATAATTACTGTTGAGTCGGAACAACAGATAACAGAACTCGAGAACTTTGCATCGAAAGGAGGAGGGACTGACCTTAATTGTTCCTGAAAGGGGAGATTAGAAGTGAATCCGGCCCTCAATGAGCTTAATCGCTGATGTTAGGTGCTTGCTGAAACCACACTCGACTATATTCAACTTAATCGCAACCCACGCCCTCAGTTTCTGCTCGATTGATGCTTCACGGTCGCCCCTCGGTGGCTCTCCCTTGCTGCCGTCAATCGCCACTTTGAATCCCTCTCTCACTCTCGATTTTATAGCTTACAGATGGTGACATCAGGGAACGGCTGAGTGCAAGCAGAGGTATTTATCGGTGGATTCGTTGGAGATATCGCAAGATCAATGGCGATTAAGAGGGAGCTCGTGGCCAATTCAAAACAGTCGTCCTCTCTTTCTGTCAGTTAGTTAAGAGCCCACTTTCGAGTTTTTCAAAGACCGAAAGCGAAGGAAAAAGAACAGTAAGGATTGACTTGTGTTGAGTTGGAAGAAAAAGAAAGGAAATGGAGGGGAGTCCGTTCCTTTATTATATTGGGAGGAAACATTTTCCTTCCCCCCTCCCTTTCCTTCTACTCCCCTCCTTAACAAAACTCAAGAACACATCAACTTACTTATTTTCTTTTCTTCCCCTTCCTTTCCAACACGAGAAGGGAGTTAGGGCTTATGTATTTGAGTTTAGTGGGCTTAATTCATGTGGTAACTGGTAAGTAGGCTAAGGTTAACACAAAACTTTAATTTCTTACAAGCCCAATAATTGTTATGTTTAAATTATTTTATTTAATTAGTTGCCGGTGTATATTTTTATATAAATATATTTTTTTTCTACAGTTATTATAAATGCAACTAATGGTGAAGTACATAAAAAGCTAGTAAATTTGAAGAAATTAGAACTGCAAATGAACTTCAAATTTAAAGAAATTACAACAGCAATTGAACTTAGAGATATAAGTAGTTGTAACAGCCCTATTTTCAGTCAGATTTATGTGTGTGTGTGTGTATATATATATATATAATCATTATGTATGTAAATACAATATACATCCAAATTTACTATAAAATATTTAATATACAAACTATAAAGACTAAAGCAAGATAGATAAAGGCTATAGGTAAGAAATGTAAACTTTGTAAGCAAGCACACAAGTAGCATACAAAGCTCCTTACAAATGTACAACATGGACCACATATTCTACATGACAAGGCAAGACTATTTCTATCATAAATCAAAGCTACAAACATGACAAATCAAGCCTAGATGTGGGTTGTACAAGTAGATTCATGTGTTGGTCAAGTAAGTAGTGATAAGGCAAAGCTAGAAGAATGACAATTCAAGGCTAAGAGCATGAGGTGGTGAAGCAAGTACATATGTGGCTTGTTCTTGTAAAGTCACAAGTTCAAAAGCTTAAAGAACAAGTACCCTAAAGCCATGCACTTGCACTATAAATAGAAGGCAAAGGTAAATCATTTTCTTTATCCCTAAATCTAAGACATCTCACTAGTAGTAATTCAAGGAGTCAAGAAGATTAAGAAGTTTAATCAAGTCACAAAACAAAGTGAGTATGTTATGTGCTTTAATGAGATATATGTGCTATATAAATGTTTTATGCATAAAGCAAGTTTTACTATGATATATTACTATATTTTCTTTGCATAAAATTTATGCTTTGATTATGTAAGTTATGTGGCAAAGTATATATTTTATAACATAATGTTATCATGCATATAATACATAAAAAGTTTTTATACATATTAAGTATGGCCATTGAGATATCCAACGTACGGGATATAGAAAGAAGGTACGTCTTGCAAACGGACCTTATTGGGCAGCCCTTATGTGGACCCGAGGTTAAAGAACCTGTGAGAAGTTTGGCATACTTAACATGTAACCATGAGATCTCGAAGAAATGTTTTATAGTTGAAAGTGGTTTAAAAGGAAGAAGATTGTTTTTAGCCTTTCATTTGGCTACGTATTTATGAAAAATATTTATCATGAAACCATAATTACTCACTAAGCTTAAAGCTTACGTATTCATATATGTATCTCAGGAGACAAGGAGTAAGGGACCATTGAAGTATTACTTTTCAATAAATTAGAACTTTTGTAATATTATTTTACGCATTTCCGCTGATGTAATAAGCTCTGTATTAAATTATGATGAATAAAAGTTTTAGTTTCCTCTATATTCACTTGTACTAAAGGCTCAAAGATAATACCCACAAAATCGGGGTGTTACAGTAGTCAAGTACACAACTAACTGGAGGCAGTGAATTCGTGGCAACCAAGGTACAGCCTAACGAGTAATCAACTAATCAAGAAGCAAAACAAATAAATTACAACTTACAAGTTACAAATAATGAGTAATCAACTAATCAAGAAGCAACAGAAAACAAATCATTAAGCAAAGATGCAAACTTTCAAAGTATCAAACCTGGTAATACCGCATAGCCGCTATCGTGGATTTGTGGCTTGTGGCGTAGCTTCCTTTCAATGTTCACGATTTTATATTAGCGATTTAGGTTAGGGAGGTATAGTGTATTGTGTTCAATTGTAAACAGAAAACACTATTGTCATTTGTTTGTTAGGAGGTTCCACATCTGAATCTGAATACCAAATGGTCGAGATCTGAATAGCAAGAGGTGGTTTGGCTGAATATCTGTAATTATCTGTTTTATGTCAAACTCTACAAATCTAAGGTTTGATAAAGAAAACAAAACTGAAAATGAAGTTTTGCTATTGAATGATATTTCAGATACAAACAATTTTCTAGGCATGTAATTAGCTAAAAAAATTAATGTCATATTACCCAATCAAGTAATTTAACAAGTAGGTGTGTCGCTCAAGGTTTCAAATAAGACACTTGATTAACAGCTTTGTATCATCCAAAATTAGAGCCGTCTTCTATTCAAACCCATGTAAATCAATCAAATAAAGAACTAAAAATGCAAATAAACAGCTGGTCAAATAAAATTGCACTAAAACATAACTTTGAACCCAATCCTATTGACGTTCGAATAAATAGAAACAGCAAGCATGTTTGGGATGGAGAAGAATAAACAAACCTTTCTTAGAAAGAATTTGGCCGTGAATGAACAGCAAGAATATTTGGAACGGCGGTGTATGATGAGAATCAAATAGAAACAGGGATGACTATGAATGGGCAGCAAAGGGCAACGGTTACTCGATGGAGAAGAAGGTATGAGGGGACGGCGACGATTCGACGGTGAAGAAGGTATAGGAACAGCGCCGACGATTGCTTTTCTCGGCGATGGGATTCGACGGACAAGAAGGACGCTGAGATTGGCTGGCGAATGTAACACCCCGGTCCGGAAACGGAACCCGGAGGCTACGCATACGATACATAGCCGAGAAAAATACTATTTGTTCCCCATAATAACCATATCAAAGGCAATCTTCAAAATCTCAAGTTCTAAACAATTCTACTACTCATAAACAATCTTGTCAACATACAACAAAAGAAATAAACTATTTTGTAATCAATTACTCTCTTAATAACTGCAAACTCTAGCCCTTGTTCGCATGTCTCTTGCCCTTGATTACCTGCCGCAGAGGCGCATAGAAAGAAAATACGGCTAAGCGAAACGCCCAGTGCGCGGATAAACGGATGCAAAGCAATATCTCTATGTCCAACGTCCAAGAATACAATATCCAACCAAGAATTATCCAATAACAAGTATAAGTCAACAATGCATAAGAATAATAACAATAGCCGAGTCAACAGAAAACGGAGGGGTATGATACAGACCGAGCTCCATATAGTGAACACCTACTTGAATAACAAATGTTTCACCTAGGGAGCTGCAGACTCACGGGTGCCAGTGGTGAATGGGGTATTGGGCACTATGCCACCATCCACAAACAGAACAGAAACTAGGGTCACCCATACGCCTCCTAAACAGAATAGCTCTCGGAGCCGACAGAGAGGAGACACCGTGGACTGATCACACTGCCACGGGAAGTGTCACATCACCGGTGCCACAGTGACGTGCCTATAGTACCCCATAGGTGGTTAATAACATAATAGCTCGCATACCCAGAAAAGTAATAATAGGCCAACACAACAAACAATAGGTCAAGCATAGTCAATAGATGACACAATCAGAATATCATACAGGTTCTCAACAATCTAGCAATGTCACAAGTTCAATAGTAAATGGGTCAAAATGGTAAAAAGAAACTTTGACCCGTTAAGGGTATGAATCAAATGAAATAAAACAATCAAAGGCAACCAAAAGGAAATAAGGCATAATAATCAAATAAGAAGTCATACAAATAAGTACGAATTGAACAATAAGAATCTCTATAAAGAGATGGATATCCGTACCTTGTATACACGATCAAAGAAATGCAACACTACTAGTAGCCTCAAGTTTAGTTTTTCCTCCCTTCGTCTATAAATATATAAGTTACGGTTAGTATTTATCTTATTCCCGTTATCTTCTTTTATTACTAATTTAGATGGTTTAATATTTCTTACTACCATTAACCTACCAAATAGATTTCTCTTTTATTTGAAATGACCCGTTTGGATAAATTAGAATATTCATACTTATTTGTTAGGTTCTATTTATAAACATATAATTTGTTACCTAGCATGAAATTAATAAGCTTTAAGGAAAACAAACTCTTGATATTTAATTGATATACTAGTTGTCTTTATTGGCAGTCCCATGATAGATATACACACACACACACATATATATATAGTTCATTTCTTTTTAAGGTTATCAATACACTATCTTGACCTTACCACCTAACTCACAAAGGATTCCTATAAAGTAAGTATGATTAACTATCACTTATTCATTTTAAAGATGGATTATGGAAAGGTGTTTCTGGAAATTCTACATATTAACGAACACAGATTAAATATTAATATGACCACTTCAAGCTTTTACATTAGAGTTTAAGTAGTATCCTAGTTCAAGACTTGATAGAAACGGTTGCTGCTATGTATTTAGACTAGACCAGCATCAAGGCTTTGTAACATATGAACACTACCGTTACTGTTGGTTAATTCTAATTTCATGAAGACCTATAATCTGGTATTATAGAAATATTGCGAGAGTACACTAACAGTCCAATCTGTTAATTGTCAGACCCAATCTACAGATTCAAGAACCCATTGATTCCAGTTCAAAAGAAAAACCAACAGAAGGATATCACAGTATCCACTCCTATAAGAAAGTGATTCCATTTTCAACATAACACAACTCAAGGTTTATTCAGAAACCATCAGTACCCTTACTTATCCAATCTCAGATTTTTAATCCAATATAGTTTAGTAGTCATAACAAATTCACTGATTCTAAAATCCTAAGACTCTGGAGTTTCTACAGTCAATTACTTTCAAATTGATCCTTTACATTCGGAATGTTTTTAGCATTTGAGGTAGTCATCTACAACAGTAGATAGTTCAGTTCCTATAGCAACTCACATTTTTAGAAAACATCAGTACATCCAATCAATTTTGATTCTTAATTCAATACAATATAGCAGCTTTAATCAGTTCATCGATAAACTGTGATGTATGCTAGGATTCAATTTAATTTAAGTGATTAACATAGTGGAAATCAGAATAATCGATCCAAAAGGTTGAGTCAAGAGCATCAATCGAATTGATTACTAATTCACAGAGGTAGAACCCTAATGATTTGAAACTATCGAGTCAAGAAGGGTGGAACTAACCTTAATCGCTGCTGATGACGAAACCAACTCTACCCTAATCAAACTTATTCGCGGTTCACACTTTGTTTAGGTACTCGATTTGGTGCTTCACGGTCATTCCTCGGTCTTCTTCACTCGTAGCTGCAGGTCGCCCTTTCGATTTCGGGTTTACAGATGTGATTTGATTTAGGGGGAGGTCATGGCCGATTTGAAGGAGTCGTCGTCCCTCTCTCTCGGTTAACTTTCAGCAGTCAAAACAAGAACAAGGGCTGAAACAAATCATCCATGGGAGACATGAGTATTTCAAATAGTTCCTACTTACGTACAACGAATAATTTTATATTAGTAACATGTCTATTTTCTTTTTCTTTTTTTTCCTGTTTTAATCAACTCTTTTATTATTTTTAAATAAACTTTAAGAACAATTAAATAAAAAAAAGTCTTTACTTATAAAATAAGTTAAATTGTATGAAAATATTAAGTATAAATTAGTAATTTAAAACTATTTAAAATTAAGAGATTAAAAAAATAGTAAACTAATTTAAAACTATTAATTATATGAGCTATTTAAAAAAATTTAAAATATATGTTTATAAATTCTTATTATAGATTATTCAGATTTATTAGTACTATTTGTACACATTTTCTGATAATTATGTTAAAATATTTATTACATGATATAATATATAATATAAAAGGTTTGATTATGAAAGTATTTTTTAATAATTAAGTTAATTTATTTGAATTTTTTAAATATGGAAGGTTTAGTTATTAAAATAGAACCATTTAGTTTATATGAGGGGTAATTTAGTAATTTTAAAAAATTTAAAATTTAAGAGATTAAGTAAAATGCCTAAATGCTTTATAATATAGTATAGATTATAATTTTTTTTTCAGGGTATTATAGCGAAGGTTTAGTGACGGTATATTTTTAGAGTTTATTTGTTATAAGCTTAGTTTTTCGATTTCTTTTTTTAAATTTTAGATTATTTTTATTAATAAACTTAAAAGTTTGAATTATAAAGTTTATGAATTATGGAGTTTAGATATAACCAGTGGACTTAGTAGGAAGGCTATCTTTTTAGTAGTTATAGAATAATGGAGTTTATGAAAATTAACTACCGAACAACAATATCTATGATGTCTTGTTCTCTTTTTATAGAATTTTTAAAATTATTTCGCAAGTTTCTTTTTCTTTACATATGCATTTATAAATTCATTTACAACGCATAGTTCTCTTACGCTTCGTTCTCGAGTTTTTTAGGGAGGGAAAGAAAGTGAAGGGAGTGAAAGAAAAGGAAAAGAAAGGATTAAGTTGTGTTCTTGAGTTGGAAGGAAAAGAAAGAAAATGGAGGGGGAACCATTTCCTTCCAAATCATCCCACATTTGGGAGGATAAGATTTTAAACAAATAGCCTCTCCTTCCCCCTCCCTTTCCCTCCTTAAAAAACCTCAAGAACACACATTCTTAATGGTTTCCTCCCCTTTCCTTCCCTTTCTTTCCAAAAAACAACTCGAGAACACAGCGTTATAGTTTCTAATTCTATCTTTAATATAATAACCTTATTTATCCATGAATTAATCTTATTGGATTTTAATTAGGTCAACATAGTTAGTTTTTAATTTTTCAAAACACTTTTCTTGTTCATCATGATATCACAAAAAGCTTACCAAGTCGATTTAGCAACTTTGAATTGTTTTATAAAACTTCCCCTTTTGGCTTGGACCTACTATTTTCTCTTAAGAGCGTCTATTCGTGGCTTAAAGTGGTACTTCTTCAATTTTAACAGCTTTGCGTCTTTTGTTTACTTTTCAAAGTTATAAAAAAACTTCTCTTCTTTTTTTCAAACGGGGACTTCCAAAGACTTGTCAAGCTAACAACATATAGTTATACCTCTATACTAGGTTTTTGATATCTTAATTTATGATATTGGCTTTGCAAATCATACTAGTTTAGTCTGCCATAATATAAAACAAATAGAACACACTTCTTATTATACAACAATAAACTTAGGTCCCGTTCGTTTCACGGAATTTAAAGGAATGGAATTGAATTCCTTAAAGAATTAGATTCATGTTCGTGTTTGTTTCGCAGAAAAGTGAATGGAATTGAATTCCATTCCAATCCTATTTTGCGTTTGTTTGTAAATTTATGGAAGGAATTGCAATGGAATCATATCAAAAGACCAAAATACCCTTTTATTCAAATTTTATATTAAACCCACCACAACCCACCCCCCACCCCAACCCCCCCCCCCCCGGCGGTCCACCCATACCTCCCGCCGCCCCCCCCCCCCCCCCATAGACACACATTATATATAAATAAATAAATATATATATATATAAGAGACATACATCACAATCCTTTCCAATTGGAACAAATCTACACATTCAACCAAGTTCACTTTACCATTTTACCGTGAATTAGGATAACTACTCTGCATATAATTCTCCGACTAAAATAGTTCAGAAATTAGAAATCACTCTTCTAGCATAAACTTTACGAAATCCTCTCTCTCATTTCCTTCCAAGTTCCAAAAAGTTAAAACTGCTTCCGGCTCTCGCATTATTTTTCGGCTTGCTTTGAATTTATCTAATCGTGAGTTGGAAGAAATTTTAGAAATCTCGGAACTCACCATAGCAGTTTTCTTCTGCAATTCCACGTCAGCATTCAAAGATTGAGCCAAAGAGGCAGTCGCTTCATGAATTTCTTTTCCAAGCAATATGGCCGCATTAGAAATCCCTTCAATAAAAGGATCAACCCGGCTTTTACGTTTTCTAGTACGTGCACTCGAGACTTCCTCACTTTGTGCATTTTCACCAACCTCCACCGGCTCATCATGATTATCTTGATTATCTTCCATTGGTATTGATTGATCTTCTGTTTCTGCATCATGTTGCATCTCAACAAAGTCTCGAGCTCTATTTCCTCGTGCTCTATCCTTTCCAAAAACGAGACATAAATCTTCATAATAAGGAAGTGGCTTATTTCTCCATTTGCTTGCATTCTTGTGAGTCTGTGACATATAACAATAATACATATAAAATTAATTATATATATATATAGACACACAACAAAGATTGTATATATATATACACACACACACACATACCGCTATATAATCTGCCCAAACCTCCTGTGATTCCACTGTCCCACATCGATATGTGGAGCCCTGTTTTTTTTTTATTTTCTTTTTCCCCCTCTTTTGCTTACAAGAAACGCTTTCTGTTAATTTTCTAGTAACTTGCTATTTTCCAAATAAATATGCAAGAGTTACCATATGTGAAAATATAGGAGTAAGAGGTCTATTTTAACAGTTGTTGATGCCGCCTTTATATATAGTGTCATGCAAGAATCCTGTTCTATATTGCTTAAGGTCTGTACTGCTTAAGGTCTACTGACCACTGACCAGTCCAGTAACCTTTCAGCAATTGGGTATCTTCTTTGGCAACAAAGTGAATTAAAGTTGTTAAAACTACCCTAGCTGCAATATTATTAACCAAAACTAAGCTAGCTGGCTTGTTGCAAAGTTTTGGTATTTACCTCAAGTTAGCTAGAGCTTATATGTGCGTTACATGGTTCTTCTACTTGTCCCGTCTTAGCGATCACTTGAATGGTAGATTAAGACGTTTTGAGTAGTTCTATATTACTTTTCTCAAACTAGAACAGGAAACACGACTCGAAGTTACTAAAACATAGACAAATTAAGTTTTGGAGATATTTCTTGGTTAATGAAAAGAAATTCCCGAAAAAAATACGTAATGCCTATAGAACTCACTATTGACCTTCCACAAGCTAAACTTTCTATAAACCATTCAACATTTTATACCTCCACAAGCTATGAACCACACAATGAACCAAACATAAGCTTCATTTGAAGATTTTGCAGCCACATCTTCCATCCAACCTGCCTTGCATGCCTGTGGAAGGCTGTCAACCTGCATCCGACCAAACGCTGCCATGCACTTTGTTGCCAAGAATCCAAAAGTTAACATGCTATTTCTTAATTTGATGAGAATTGCTATATTGCTTAAGGTATTCTGTGCAGATGGTCTAATTGGATTCTGTGCAGATGGTGCTAAGAGGTATTCTTGGTGTTTCTAAGTTATGTCTTCATAGATGTATATTCCTATATGTGTTATTGGTTTGGTTCGGTTTCGGTTTCAAATTGCTAAACCCGAAACTGAACCAAATTTGTTTCCTAAGTGACTGTGTAGAACCAAATACTTAACATTGCGAATTGCTAAATCCGAAACCCAACTTAGCAGACAATCGAACAGCTGATATTCGAGAGACAAGCTGTAGGCTAGCTCTACTAATTAACAGTGCTCATTTGGTCATTCGATGTTTGTAAATTAAAAGTTCAAAGTGTTAATTGAACTAAATGAAAACAAGCAGATACTCTACAAACTTGCTAAGCCAGAAACTAGATCCAACCCCAAGCCCCCAGAAATCAGAAATCAGTTTCAAAATGCAAAATCCAACCCCAAGCCCCCAGGGCACTTTTTTGCAACAAAGAATGTTGAAATCACAAAACCAATCGAAGCAGATGTTCCATAAGGGGTTCAACACATCAATCGAACAATCGAACCAGATGTTCCAACTCAATCGAACAATCGAAGTAGATGTTCCATAAGAGGTTAAGAACTTAATCGAACAATCAAAGCAGATGTTCCATAAGGGGTTAAGAACTCAATTTAACAATCGAAGCAGATGTTACAACTTACTTGTGGCGACGACGATTCAGATTGTGGCGACGGCGATTCGGAAGGGCTACAACGACCGCGACACTTCGCTCTGGAATGGAGCTCCGGTTGTGGCGACGGCAATTCAGATCCACGACAACTCCGCCGTCTCTTCGCTCTGTAGTTGGGAGTCGACGGTGGTGAATCGGATGTGAGGAGGCGACGGAGAAATTAGGTGCGCGTATAGACGAGAATAGGGTTAAATAAGGGCAAATAAGACTTTTTATCAAGTTTCTTAAGGAATGGATTTCAATTCCATCAACACATCTGAAGGAATGACTTTCCCCTACATGAAGGAAAATATAGATTCCAAAGAATTTGATTCCTATGAGAAAAATGTTACCGAACGGAATTTACAATGGAATTGGATTTAAATTCCATTCCATTCCTTTAAATTCCTGTGAAACGAACGGGACCTTAAGAGTTGCAATAATGGATTGCAATTGGTAAAGCATTTACCGACATAAATAACTTCATGAAATGATCCACGGCAAACCTGTCATGTAGTGAAGTGAAATAAGGTTCTTAGCCCTTGTTAAGATAATTGGTTTTCTTAACAACTTTATGGGTAATTAACTATTTATCATAACAAGAATTATATCAAAACTAACTAAAACGTGTATTCTTATCATTATATGGCAAACATCAATGACACCACATCAAACTTTACACTCTGTTTGTTCCTAAGGAAATGAGGTTGGCATCATAAAAAACATGAAGATATTTTCATTCAGTAACACTAGACACATGTCATACTTATGACCCATTCTTTCACTCACTACTAGAATCCTGTTTAGCAAAGCTGTGAATGATCCCTCTGATAACAAAGTGACGAAGCCTTTTCTAGAAGCTTACATCACCCTTCAATAAATGTGTATTATAAATTGGGAGGACACACATCTCGTAGAAATAATTACTATCTCTCTTATAAATAGAAGACTTAAATGAATCTTGGTGTAATCATCACCGACATCACTGTAGGATTACTATAGAAAAGGCTTGGCATATTTGATCCCTTCTCACACGAATTCCTCGTTGAGCCGCTTTGGTAACTTGGTATAAGGACGACAATTATGTAGGCGTATTAAGTTGGAATTGTAAATCGTCCGTCAAAATATACGGTGGTACTCTTGCCCAAGAATTGGCTCGGTTTATGCTCGACAACCATCTTTAATTTTTTGTACATTGCTAAAGTTTCATATTCTTCATCCTAGTGTAAATTATAGAAAGGTGCAAATAAGTATTTGTATATGGACTTTGGTACAATTAATTTTGATTAAATAGTTTCTATAAGGAGAACAAACTTAGATTCACAAACATGGATATATCCAAGGCATTCCTCAACATCCTTTGGATTTGTTGATAGTAAATGTCATACATGAGGGGTTTTTGCCAAAGTGTCTTTCCATTCTTGTAACATCCTCAAAACGGGCCTAGACGTGTCCGATTATGGTACGTCAATTATTTAATTTAATTAAATAAAATATATATATTTTAGAAAATGATATAAAATATGGAAAAATAATAAATAACAGGGTTATTAAAAATATTAATAAATATAGATAAAGAATATAAAATATCGAACGGTTTCAAACGAGGATTCCAAAAATATCCTCGTTAGTTGAAATGGTTAAACGAGAGATGAGTTGTAAGTTGAAAAGGGGAACAAAATACCCACTTGTGGATAATTATAACCCACAAGTGGGCACATGGCAGCTAACATACGTATACCCCATTTCTAGACACACACACACGTAACACACACACACACTCAAGATTTCTTCTGTTCTTGCAAAGGTTGAAGAAGAATTCACCAAGAAGATCACTCAAGCTTACATCTTTGCTACAAATTTGAGTTGTAATCTGCTGTAATACATCATCTTCATCATCTCTACCATTGTAAGCTTCATCTCCATGCTTTTCTTCATGTTCTTGATTTTGGGTTTTTGAAAGAAAACTCACTAAGCTTTGTTCCAGTAGTGAATTAAGGCTTAGAATCACTCCAAGATCAATTCCTAAATATCCTTTGATCATTGTAAGTTCCAATTCATCCTTGTTCTTGATTATGCCTTTCAAGACTTGAAATTCTAGGTTTCAAGTGGGTTCTTTGATTTAGCAATCAAGAACTGAAATTTATGATTGAAATAGGTTCTAATATCATTTATAAGTGTATAGGAACCAATTCCATGAATTAAAGTAGTGTTCTTGATGAGTTTTGAATTTTGGCTCAAATGGGTCAAAATTGGTCAAATACGGGTCAAACTAAATTTGACCTTCAAGAACTGAAATTTAGTGTTCTAATTGATCTTATAACTTGTTAGGATTGATTAGAACTCAATTGGTGCATTAGAAGTGGTGTTTATACACAAATCCAATATTTAGCCTAAATGGGTCAAAATGGCCAAAATGGTCTAAATCTGTTTTTACACATCAAGAACTGATTTTTAAGGTTCTAATAGGTTCATATGACTTGTATGAATTGATTAGAACATTGGTTTTGAATTGGAATGGTTGTTTTGCTTGAATTGGCTAAAATAGTGAAAAATAGGCCATAAATAGGCAAGAAATTGGAAAATGATACCAAACCAAGAGTTTAAAGGTTTTGGTCAGTTGCAACACCTTCAATACATCATATTAGGTGTATATGGTGTGTTGCAAGTGTTGGATTTGGTCTACACCAAGTTTTGGCCATTATGCGCACGTCTTTGTCCATTTAATTGTGATTTTCGTATGAATTAATTGGATAGGAGTTTTTGATGTTAGAAAGCTTCCACAAGTGTCAAATGGTCCTATGAAACACTAGATTTTTACCAAAATTGATTTGGAGTTGAAATGAGCCAAAATGGGCTTGCTGTGCACAAAATAGACACAGCTGCAGCTGCTGCACGCTGGTCGCGGCGCGACACCCCTGCACACAGCTTTCTTTGCTGTTTTGTGCTACGTGTTCGCGTGTTGTTGCTTGGTCTGCTATAGTTAGTTAATAAATGGTTTAAAAACACCATTAGGGTATTGTTTCAAGTATCTTAGACGTTCCTCGCGTATTCAAATAATTGATGCGTAAGTCTTGATATTATAGGTTGAATTGTCAATCCGTGTGTGCCAAAGCAAGGTCGTTGCTTATCCTAGCCTATCAGGTGAGTGTCGAATGACATAACAATTATAATACATATTAACAATGATTACAGAATTGTAAACCATGATTTGTACACGCACTTGTTTAAGTGTAGGATTGCATGATAATGCTAGAACTTACCATGTTGACACAATGTAGTATGCACTTGTTTAGGTGTATGCTATAATGATAAATGAATATATGCGCGCATTGATGATTGATTGATTGATGATTCGGTTGAATCATACTATCTGTTTGTGATCGGTACGGATCTATTGGGCAAGGTTTTCCCCGGACCAAGTTGTCCTACTTATTGGGCAAGGTTTGCCCCGGACAAGGTTTGTCCTCTTTGGGTATAGCTGCGGCTGTACAACAGAGGAATCTACGGATTCCAAAACGCAACGGTAAACGCTGTATAGCTCCCTCACCGGGGCGGTTGATGTGTTTGGTACCCCAGTTTGGTGCATTAAGCCGGGTTAGCTCCCCTGAAAGATATGTTACCTCCTGACTACGCCAACTCATCGCGAGATGTTAGGATAGAACTATCTGAGCATGATTGATGATATGTGATGTACTTATATTTATTGCATGCTATTTGGTACTCACTAGCTATTATAGCTAACAGATGCTACACTCCCCATGTGCAGGTAATGCTCAGTGAGCTCGGGAGCCTGCGAGTAGTTAATTGCTTTGGAAGGAACACTGTTTTTATGTTTTAACTATGTTTATGTATGTTTAAGATAATGGTCAGCCGGTTATGTATTCCGTAACACCAACTGTCGTTTGTGGCATCATTTTGAATGTTTATATAGTTTGCCACGTGTTTTTACTTCCGCTGCATTTTTAAATTATAAGATAGGTTTGATTGTTCTATTTACAGTCAAACCCACGCAGTTTGAAATCTCAAATTGTATTTTAAAAAGAAAAATTTGGTCCTCAAAATCACGGTGTTACAATTCTTGTGAGAAGTTTTTGTTAAAACCTTAAAAGTAGAACAAGAAGGTTATGGTCTTAATGAATGAAGCTCCTTCCTAACACAAAGATGTCCACCAAAATGTCATTTGGATCAAACAAATAGAACACGTTGGAGTTTCTAGGTAGCCCATTTATTTGGTCATGGTACTGATATTAGTCCAAATAAGAATAATTCCTTATCAACAACTTCTATGCTTTTGAATTCTTGTTTTTCTTAGTGACATAAACAGTCGGTAAAGGCTTTCACACAAATAATAATGAGGATTGCACTTTGGAATAATCCAAACACAATAGCTCTTATTCAAGGGCTTCAAGGACTAAAGAATTTAATCCAATGAAATTTGATGGTTTTGTTTTCTGTTGTGGATCACATTCTAAGAAGCCGAATCCTTTGTGTCTAAAGAAAAGAATTCAATGTGCTTAGGTAAGATCGCTTTTTTTATTTTCAAGGATTTTGATTTTTTTTTCTTTTGGAAGTCTAAAGTTGCGTTTAGCAGGAGAAAAATTTTCTGTTTTTCGTTTTCTGTGAAAAATGGTGGAGTTTCCATTTTCTGAAAAAAATAGAAAACGTGTTTAGATAAAGGGGTGGAGTTTTTCTTTTTTAGAAAAAATGAAAAACATGTTTGGTTGAAGTGTTTTCTTGAAAAAGTTTTTTGAAAAAGTATGGAGTTTAAAAAAATTGAGGAGCCTGGGAAAATGTGAAAAAGTGAGAGTTTTATGTTTTCTTGAAAAAATGTGCAAATGAACATGTTTTCTAATTTTCAGTTTTCTTAGAAAAAATTTCTCGAAAAATGAAGGATTTTTCTGAAAATGAACACAACCTAAAGATTTATTTATTTTTGTTTTTTTTCTAATTCAAGCTCTAAGATTGTTATACTATTAGAATTCATTATTTATAAATGCATCTTCTAAATTCTTTTGGCTTTCTACTTCTTTTCTTATTTCTCCGAATATATTTTCTTATTTAGCTCTTTTAATACGTGTTCTTTTATGTCTAGTGGAAATGTAACACCACTTTTTTCAGTTTTAACTTAAAAATAATATTTTACGAGTTAGCACTCAAAAGATATTAGAGTTCCACAAAAATACAGTTTTAAACATACATATGCTAACATTTACAAAAGTAGTGTCAGAAGTTTGTTTCTCGAAAACCAGGAGTTATCCAGCTGACCACCGCATTAGGCCTTACCCTTGTTGGAACCTACGCCACCTACGACATGCAATACTGAATCATAAGCTAACGCTTAGTGAGCATACTAACTGAAAATACACAACGTATAACAGGAGTAACGTATCCTTAGGATGTCTCGCATCCAAACTGTATCACCTACAAACTTGCACAATGGTTACAGTGCTAGGGTTTATCTATACCTCAGTGTAGAATATTCCTGGTACTTTCCTTGGGTATAAAGAGCTCAATATAGAGCTCAATATACCCCTTTCCACTTTCCTGGACACAAAGCTACGCTTACACGTAACTAGGTATTCTCTGTGCTAGGCTTATCTACACCTCGCAGATGAAGTCTATCCCAGCTGCTATTGGTACACAGGTCACTGTATACCCTATCACTGTTCCTTTGCGTAACTATGTTCACGTCATGGCTACACACCTGTACTTGCATCACATATACATATCATATATGTTCATATCATGTCATGTCATATCACATCATTCTATTCACCTTATGCATGTACACATATCATAATTCATAGGTGCTTACACTGCTTTGGTATATAGCTACGCCACCTGCGTGACTATATACCATAACACTTTTCTCGGTACAAAGTTACACACCGCGCGTACTCTGTACCCTGCTGCCTTCATTGAATACATATAACATCTATAACACATAACACTAATACATGTTTTTCATTTAATGCATACTCACTCACCTGTTAACCGGGTAATGTGCTAAACTAGTAATGTGTTGTCAAGTGTCCAGGCACCTTCCTGTACCAAAGAATAAGCTAAACATCATAAACCGATCAAAGTGTGCTGAAAAGGGAACCTACATGGGCCATGTACCTCTACACGGGCCGTGTACCTCCTATGCTACACGACCATGTAACCTTGCATGGCCTGTTACCGCCTTTGACCTCTACACAGGCCGTGTAACCCTACACGGGCCATGTACCTTACACTTTACACGACCATGTTTACCTACATGGACTGACACCATCTTTAAAACATGTACACGAGCCGTGTACACCTACACGGGCCGTGTACACAACCGACCTGCAGTTCCTGTGAAGAATTCAGCTGTTGTCCTTGGTTTCAAATCTCAAATTTATTCAATAAAACACTACAAAGGGGTGTTTTCCTACACCCTAAACAACTTACTAACAACAATAAACATATCTAACATGTTTTGATCCTTAATCCATTGTTTAACCCACAAGAAGCTTGAAATCAATAATACAAATCATACCTCAATGATCCCATAATAGATATGATGATTATAGAAGCTTGATAACACTGATTTTTGGGTTCCAAACT
This sequence comes from Dittrichia graveolens, assembly GCA_038502395.1. Classification (NCBI taxonomy): domain Eukaryota; kingdom Viridiplantae; phylum Streptophyta; class Magnoliopsida; order Asterales; family Asteraceae; genus Dittrichia; species Dittrichia graveolens. Next base: position 257,550 of record JARJIL010000008.1, read on the forward strand.
TGAAAGAGCAGATAGCCAGCATGTACGTATGTAAGCTGTGAATATGCAATCTCTTTGACTTTCCACATGAAAGTCAAATATATATATATATATATATATATATATATATATAAGTATGGGCTATTGACAGAATGACCCCTGAACTTAATTCACTTCCTTTTTGATAGTTTTAGTGTAACACCGGTAAACCACAAGCCATTTTTTAAAAAATACGCTGCGGAAGCTTAATACAAACCAACTTAATTACATAAATCTCAATATTCACAATTATACATACTTTGTTCAAAAGTTAACATAACTATCATTGCTTGGTGTTACAAAAATACTGGCTCGTCTCTTTTAAAAACTAGTATCAGAGTGTGGTCAACTCTTCCTTTTACAACTCTAATACGAACCTGCAAAACATCAACTGAGGGGAATTAGCACAAAGCTAAGTGAGTAGAGGCTAAAATATCAAATGCAAACATTCACAATCAACATCAATCATGTAATCACATATCCTGAAAAACCGGCGGTTTGGCACAGAACCTACAACCAATGTCGGCCAAAGCAAAGGTTTACCGATAGCTTTCCACTAAATTGGCACAGTAAACTCCACCTCTGAGCAACAGATGCAACAGAAGGGCTACTACTGTTCAGCCAACCAGTTTGACAAGCCCATCCCAAGTCCACGTATAGCTGACTTGTCAAACGCAACTCAAAATCATCCTAAGAGCGCGTATTGACCAAATAGTCATGCAACAGTTATCAACAATCAATATCACATTCAGCAGTTCAATCAATCAAATCTCAATCCACAATCATGCATCACATCAATAATATTAACTGCAATCTTTACCATCCGCGATTAACGTCCACTCATCTCAATTTCAGCCTGAACTCAGATATCTAATTTTACTGAGCTTTTAGATTGTCTGAAAACACATAAATAACCAAATCAGTCTCAATCTCATAAATATATATCTATCCATATATTTATGAATCATCCATCAAACAATAACAAACAATAAACAAATACAAGTTCAAAACACAAAGTATCGGAATTCCAAAACTATCGGATTCTTAGAAATCTGTAACTCTTGAGTGTCGGATTCTATCAATTGTCGGATTCTTACAAATTTTCCGATTTCCATTCACTCGGATTTTGAGGGTATCAGATTTCATTAATGTTTCGGATTTAAGATGAATCGGATTCTAAGTTATTTTCCAAGTTATTGGATTTAGGGTCTCGTGTAACACCGCCTTTAAAACCTTAAAATCAGATAAAATTTGAGTTTTCAAACTGCATGGGTCCGTTTGTAAATTGAATGTTTATCTGTTAGTTAACTTAACCGAATTTCAAAAACAAAGCAGCGGAATTTTAAAACTATAAACAAACCCAAGCCTATTAACTATTATAGTTTAAAACACATGTTTGGCGTATATACAAATATATAAAACAAAAACTTGCCAAACATAACAACCGGTGTTACTTTTATCTAAACCGACCATTGTATATATCAATACCAAGTGTAGTGTTCCAACAAAAGCCTGTACAAAATCACAAGGGTCCCCGTCTCACCAAGCCTGCCTATTCTTTGTCTAAAAAAGGGAAACAACAACAACATTAGCTATTTAAAATAGCTAGTGAATACAGACAGGTATGAGTACAATAATAGCAAGTCATGATTCAAGAATGAGCATACAATGCTATCCTAACACATAGCGGTAATGCTGACATGTCCAGCAGTGCCATATCTTGCCAGATAGCTAGTCCGGCTCAATAACAACCACCGGGGGAATCAAACACTGCCAACCGTGCTGATTTCACCACCTAAGTGACTCCACCTGCTCGTTACGGAGCCAAAGGCTCATTAGGCTTAGCCAGTTAAGGCAATCACCCCAAGAGTTTAAAGGAATGGCACTCGAGTACCATTAGTCCCGAACAATTGCCCGAAGGCCCCTAAGACCCAGCCGAAGCTGACCTTCCATACATATATGTCCGGACTTTCACATAGCTCATCATTAACCCATAATAGGGATCATAGCATGAATGCATTCACATATGGCTTGTATTCATCAAAATATCACAATAAATATACATGTACTTAAATACATGTCAAATATATCATCCATCATGTCACTACTTGTTTTCTAAGCTTATATACACAAATATACAAGTCTATGTGCAATAAATAGCATACCGCGTTCGTTTAAACCAATTAGCATTCAAACACTTCCTTTATTGGATTCATAAGAGCCGGTACTCACCTTGGTGCTTAAAACAACTCAAATATGTATTTGGCCTTCCTTGAATGCTTAATTACCTATTGTAGACATATAAGTTCACTTAGATTACCACATATCACATACATATACTAGTTCTAATGTTCAATTCCCTAAATGTGTCTAAACTAGTAAAAATGCATAAACTAACCCAAATACCCCAAAAATGGTCAAAATTGATTCAACTATTGTCCATATACCCAGAGCATTGAAAAACAACAAGATGTTTGCTGCAGCCACGGTCGCGCCGCGACACCTTCATGTGTCACGCCGCTACACAACTTCAGAGCTGCGAAATTGAGCCCCTACAGCTGCTTTTTTCCATTCCAACCCAAGTTTAACATGTTCTTAATTAATTCCAGGTTTTGTACTAGTTTTGGGACACTTATAGGAGTTCATAAACATTAACATAACACAATTTAACAACATATTCATGTTTGATTCATCAAATCACCATATTTGACCCATTTGGTCAATTCCAAGAAATTCTATCAAGTTGTCATTTTTAATTCACAAAACCAATTCCAAACTACTCATACATGATATTAGAACTGATTTGTGCAAAGAAATCCAAGCTCCAATGGCTAAATTCATTTTACCCATTTTTAACCTAAATCCTAAAATGAAGAACAAGAGTGGTAGAACCTTACCAAGAGCAAGATGATGATGAAGAGAAGGTTATGGAAAGATGAGGAACAAGATTTAAGCTTTACTTCAGCTCCTTGATTGATCTTGATTTGAATCCCCTTCAAGAACAAGAGAAGAACAAAAGCGTGAGTTGTGTGTGTGTTTTTCGTGGTGTGTATGTGTGTGTCTGAGAAGTGATAACTTAAGAACCGACTAATGGTTTTTGAGTTATCCACAAGGGGTATTTTGTTCCCCTTTTCAACATACAACATGACACCCGAATAACCGTTTCAACTAACGAGGATATTTTTGGAAACCTCGTTTGAAACCAGTTAATATTATATCATTCTTATATATTTTTATTACTATTTTTAAATTCACATTTAATTGGCCAATAGCTAATTTCTATTAATACTTTCATACATACTATTATTTAATTCATTTAAATAAATTTCACATACCAAATGGAACGCACGAATAGGTCCGATTTGAGGATGTTACAACTTTAACCCCCTTAAGAAGATTCCGTCCTCGGAATCTGTTCATCTAGGAATAAGTGAGGGTATCGTGCCTTCATGTCATCCTCTGTTTCCCATGTCAGATTGGGACCTAGGTTATGCTTCCACTTGACAATTTACGCAGCTTCTTTGTATTTGCGTTAAGAATTTCAACGGGCTCCTTTACAAGGAGTTTAGCTGAAACAACCTTCAATTCTTGCAGAGCTAGAACTTGGTTTTCCTCAACTTTACACTTTCTCAAATAGCATACATTGAAAGTTTTGTGAATACCAGATAACTCAGGAGGTAATTCAAGAGATACAGTCTGCTCGTTGACTTTTCGGGCAATCCTGAATGGACCAATATAACGGGGACTCAGCTTACCTTTGCGTCCAAACCAAATTACAACCTTCCAAGGGGATACCTTCAAGAAAACCCGATCCCCCACACTAAATTCAACAGGTCGGCGCTTTGGGTCTGCATATATCTTTTGACGATCACGAGCCGCTTTTAGTTTGTCCAGAGCTATCTTGACTTTATCAGAAGTGATCTGCACAATTTCAGGTCCGGCATACTGCTTCTCACCCGGTTCAAGCCAACAAGTGGGAGTGCGACAACGCCTCCCATATAACATTTCATATGGTGGCATCCCGATACTAGAATGATGAGAGTTATTATAAGCAAACTCTATCAAAGGGAGATGAGAATCCCAAGAACCACCATATTCAAGTACACATGCCCTCAGCATGTCTTCAAGAGTCTAAATTGTTCTTTCAAACTGACCATCCGTTTGTGGATGATAAGCAGTACTTAGATGAACCCGTGTGCCAAGCTTACGTTGCAATCTTTGCCAGAAGTTAAACACGAAATGAGAGTCACGGTCAGAGATAATAGAACAAGGTGAACCGTGACGTGTGACAATATCGTTGATATAGAGTTGAGCTAGGCATGTCAATGATGGAGATTCGTTTGTAGCAAGAGAATGGGCGCTTTTGGTTAATCGGTCAACAATGACCCAAATCATATTATGCCCCTTTAGTGTCTTGGGTAGATTTGTGACAAAATCCATTGTAATATGATCCCACTTCCATTTTGGAATATCTGTTGCAGATTGCCATAAGGCCTTTGATGCTCGGTTTTGACTTGTGCACACATTTGACACTTCTCCACGAAGGAAGCAATGTCTCTTTTAACAGTAGGCCACAATACAGCTTCTTGAGATCATAATACATCTTGGTTATACCTGGGTGAATAGACAACCTGGAATTGTGTGCTTCCTATAATATCATATCACGGTTGCCTCCAATGAGTGGTACCCAGATTCGGGATTGAAAAGTCTTCAAATCCTGGTTGTTATCAATAAGCTGATCCTTCAGCTTTCTCATAGTCTCTGCCTTCAGATTCTCCTCTTGTAGAGCCAATTGCTGTGCTTCCCTCAATTTTGAAATAATATCAGGAACCACAGTAAGCTTCATGAATTTGGCTTCAGTTGAAACCCCTTTTCGGCTTAAGGCATCAGCTACTACATTAGCTTTGCCCGGATGATAACGGATCTCACAATCATAGTCTTTGATTAACTCAATCCAGCGTCGTTGCCTCATATTGAGTTCTTTTTGAGAAAAGACATATTGTAAGCTTTTGTGATCCGTACATACAACACATTTTGTGCCATATAAGTAATGTCTCCATAGCTTCAATGCAAATACAACTGCTGCGAGTTCAAGATCGTGTGTTGGGTAGTTCTTTTCATGCGGTTTTAATTGCTTTGAAGCATAGGCAATCACATTATCGCGTTGCATTAGAACACAACCCAATCCAGAATAAGATGCATCACAATAGACGATAAAATCCTCCGACCCGTTAGGCAATGTAAGAATCGGAGCTTCACATAATAGCCGCTTCAAAGATTGAAAGGATTGCTCCTGTGCATCAGACCACACATAAGCAACATCCTTCCGTGTCAATTTAGTAAGAGGACCAGCGAGTTTAGAAAAATCACGGATAAACCGCCGATAATAGCCAGCTAGACCAAGAAAACTCTTGATCTCTTTAGGAGTTTTGGGAACCTCCCAATTTATCACTGCCTCTACTTTAGCAGGGTCTACTTTAACACAATCCCTGCAGATAACATGGCCAAAAAAATGCACCTCCCGAAGCCAAAACTCACATTTAGAAAGTTTGGCACAAAGTTGTTCTCGTCTGAGAGTATCAAGAACTTGACGAAGGTGTGATTCATGTTCAGCTTCGGTTTTTGAAAAGATCAAGATGTCATCAATAAAAACTATCACGAACCTGTCCAGAAATGGACGACAAACTCGGTTCATGAGATCCAGGAAGATAGCTGGTGCATTGGTTAAGCTGAATGGCATAACCAAGAATTCATAATGGCCGTAGCGTGTACGAAAGGCAGTCTTCAGTATGTCTTCAGTATGAACCCGTACCTGATGATACCCTAATCGAAGGTCAATCTTGGAAAAGCATGTTGCTCCCTGCAATTGATTAAACAAGTCATCTATGCGCGGGAGTGGGTATTTGTTCTTTACAATTCGCTTATTAAGCTCCCTGTAATCTATGCACATTCGCATAGTGCCATCTTTCTTCTTGACGAATAGAACTGGAGCTCCCCAAGAAGAAGAGCTCGGGCGAATAAAGCCCTTGTCAACTAGTTCTTGTATCTGATTCATCATCTCGCAGATCTCTGAAGGAGCGAGACGATATGGAGCTTTAGCCACTGGAGTAGCTCCTGGAACAAGATCGATCTTGTATTCAACATCCCTGACTGGAGGCAGCCCGGGTAATTCATCTGGAAACACCTCAGGATATTCTAACACTATCCTGATGTCTTCAACTGGTTGCTTCTCCATCTTAGCATCAATAACATATGCTAAGTAGGATGTACAACCTTTCGCTAATGACTTAGAAGCTTTGATAACTGAGATGATAGGAATGTCAGATTCCCGTCCTTCTCCCTTTGCTATTGCATAAGACCTATCTGATAAAGGAAACTTGATAATCTTCTTAGAACACAGAATCTCAACATTGTGAGTGCCGAGCCAGTCCATTCCAATCACAATATCAAACCCAGCAATAGGCATGATAAGGAATGAAATAGGGAAACTAATGCTATCAATATAGATAACCATGATAGGAACTTTATTAGCAACAAAAACTATTCTACCATTAGCGGTCTCTAATATAATCGGATCAATTAATGCAGATGTAGGCAATTACAGCTTATGACAAAAAGATACCGAGACAAAAGAATAAGTATCCCCGGAATCAAACAATACACATGCTGGGGTATAATTAACAAAGAAAGTACCCGTAATCACATCCCCCGCAGTCTTGGCCTCCTCGGCCGTCATCTGGAATGCACGCCCTTTGGCACGAGGGGCGCCGTCTTTCTTCGGCTCATAAGATGATCCACTAGCTCGTGTGTTAGAACTCTCTGGGCATTTGGCTTATTCTGTGCCCTGGCTGACGACATCTGAAGCAGACGTCCTCCTTAAACTTGCAATCCTCCACTAGGTGGCCTTTGATACCACATCTAGCACACCTTCTGGTAGCTCTAGAACACTCACCAGAATGAGAGGAACGGCATTGATTGCACCACGAGCCTTCAGATCTAGGCTTCTTGTAATCTCCAGATTTTGTACCTGCAGAAGATTGTCCTTTAAAAGGACTTGGGTTAGAAGAAGATTGGAACTTCCTCTTGTTGCTTCCTCCTGTAGATTCATCCCTACACTGGATGCGATCACCCTCCATATGTCGAGCTGTTTCAAAGGCTCGATCCAAATCACCAGCTGCTCTAACATGTGCTCGAAACTCCAAAGGTAATGTATTGACAAACCTCCGGATCTTTGTGTTCTCATCGGTCAACAAATGAGGAACAAACCTCATTTTGTCAGTAAAAGCACCGATGTGATCCTCCATAGATTTATCCCCTTTTTGGAGATTGTTGAATTCGCGTTCCAGTTTATCCAGATCATATTCAGTGCAATACTTTCTCTGTACCTTCTCACTAAATTGCTCCCAAGTCAGAGCATTGAGTACCTCCTTTTTGACAGAGGCCCTGACCGTGTCCCACCAGTAGATGGCACGACCCTTCAACATCTTTACTGCGTATTTCACGCAGTATTCAGGTTCACATTTGCAGGACTCGAATGCCTGCTCCATTTCTCTAATCCACCTCATAGTAACAGTAGGGTCATCACTCCCCTCGAAGGTAGGTGGGTGGCACGATAAGAATTTCTGATATGAACACGGTTCACGAGTGGGTTTACCCAAATTAGAGTTGAGTAGAAGCTCCTTTGCAGTACGGAGCTCCTCTTCAAGGCATCTGATGTACGCCTGTTGTACATTATCAGCGGGAGCACCCTCTGTATGGTGCTGAGACTTCTCATCTGTAGCAGTTATCAACAATCAATATCACAATCAACAGTTCAATCAATCAAATCTCAATCCACAATCATGCATCACATCAATAATATTAACTGCAATCTTTACCATCCGCGATTAACGTCCACTCACCTCAATTTCAACCTGAACTCAAATATCTAATTTTACTGAGCTTTTGGATTGCCTGAAAACACAACAATAACCAAATCAGTCTCAATCTCATAAATATATATCTATCCATATATTTATAAATCATTCATCAAATAATAACAAACAATAAACAAATACAAGTTCAAAACACAAAGTATCGGAATTCCAAAACTATCGGATTCTTAGAAATCCGTAACTCTTGAGTGTCGGATTCTATCAATTGTCGAATTCTTACAAAGTGTCGGATTTCCCTTCACTCGGATTCAAGGTATCGGTTTTCCAAACTATCGGTTTCACCATAATCGGAATTCCTCTTCTTCTCCAACACCAAAACCGATAGTTCATAATTTCCTTAAATCCGCCATCTTCAAAACTTCATAACTCAAACTCAGATTTTCATTATGTTCATAAAATCATAACAGAAACACGTTTAAACATATTTAAACATAGATTCATGCATCATTACATCATTTTCAACACATAACTCATATGAACACATAAAACCCCTATAAATTCATATCAAACCGATTCTTGTGATTTTCCATATGAACACGTTATTTCTATTAGAAATCATAACAAGTAAACATTTAAACATGTATAAAACCAAATCCAACCTTAAACTTGAATTAAAATCACACAAGTATGAAATCCGATGGTTTCCTTCTTCTTCTTCGGTTTCTTCTTGGCAGAGAAAATTCTTCACACACACACACTTAGCTTAGATGGAATAATCAAATAACTGCATGCTCTCTTCCTTGGTTAACACATATACTCACAACAAGCATGAGGTGGCAAACCCACCTCTTAAAATCCTCATCTAATTTACACGTATACATACACAAATACATGCATACATACGGCTACTTATATACATACCATACATGCATACCATTTAGTCATATTAAAATAATAAAACACGTACCACAAACTCGCTAATGTCCTAGCCCAGGTTTGAGGGTGTTACATCTAGCCCCTCTAGCTTTTTTATAAATACCTCTAATATCTTATAACACTTAGTCGTACGGACTTTGAACTTTGGGGCGTTACAGGAAGCATATATGTTACGAGTAAATAGGATATTTTTTACTGGATATAGGATTACTTAGTTTATGAAAAACTACGGGACAACAATATCCAGAAATCTCTAATCTACATATGTAGTATTTGTGGTATCTTTGTTACCTTTCTATAGAATTTATAAAAAACTTTCATAAGTTTCCTTTTATTTACATATGCATTAATAAGTTTGTTTACAACATAGAGTTCCCTTCTTAGAGTTTCTAGGTCTATCTTTGATATAATTACCTTTAGTTATCCACGAATTAATCTTATTAAGATTTAATAGATCAACAAAGCTTTTCTCATGTAAAGAGCATGATTTTCTGGTCCTTAGTTTTTAATTTTACGAAACACCTTTCTTGGTCTATCTGATGTCACATAAAGCTTACAAAGTTGATTTAGAAACTTTGAATTGTTTTAGAAAACTCACCTTTTCTGTGTGGATATACTATTTTGTAACACCGTTTCTGAATTCAGTTGTTTTAATGACAAAACAGATTTAGCAGCGGAAATTTTTCTTTTTAAAAAAACCAAAATAGTTATTTACATTAACTACTTCTCAAAATATCGCAGGTGTTACCAAGTACAGGAACCAACCACAGTATCTAATTACATTACATCATACAACATAAGTGTTCTACCCACAAGGGGCAACAAATTCCCAATAGCAACCCGCCTCGCAGGCCATCTAGTCTTTACCTGAAAAGGGAAAATCATAGCACCATTAGCTACACTAGCTAGTGAGTACATACATTCATAAGCATCAATAGTTTAAGTCATGCGTCATATCATAAACAGTCATTGCTAGCTTAGCACATTGCGGTGTGCTGACAAGATCGGTAAGAGTCGTGTCTTGTAGGGAAATCACTCACGCTCAATAACTCAGACCGGGGGATCAGACACGACCAATCCGCGCTGGTGGGGAGCACAAGGCAGTCCACCAAGCATCGTTCACAGAGCCAGAGGCTCCACAGGTAATCCGGCTACAACCGACCGATTACCACTCACGTTAAGGCACGGTGGTTCTGCAGAACCTATGATCCAGGATGCCTCCTGAATCCCCATGAAATCCCGAAGGATTCAGCTACAACCGGCTGACCTTAACCATGCTTCTGATAGTCTGCAGACAGTTCACATACACATATACGTACATTTGATCCCACAGGGATCCGACATCTTTCGAACAGTCATTCATGCATAGCATCATAAATTAACTAAGTGGTTCCAAAATGGACCCACTGGCATGCTCCTGACACATATACTAACATCTTACAAGTCATACACTTACCTCTTCAAGCGTACCTGCATAAGCAAGTTAGTCATACACAGTACATAGTCATCTATCAGGCAAGCCTTACTCTACTGAGTCTCATGAAAGTACGCACTCACCTGATTAGCTTATAAACGTTCGTTTGCCTTGTGCTGACTCAGCTGACACGTTCACCTAAAACATTCGAAAATCGCATTAAGCGTTTACGCGTGCTAAGTTCTATTACTAGAACATTTATAAAGCCATCTTAATAGTCTTAAGTCATTTATCAAACTCATCTTGAATACTACAAAACCTGATCAACAAGAACTTGTTAGCAAAACAAACCCTTGCTGAGAAGGCCCCGTCGCGCCGCGACGGTAGAGTGTGTCGCGCCGCGACGTGTAAGAAAGTCGGACCATGGGAAAAGGTCATGTGAAAGTCGGACGATTGAACCTTTGAACCATCCGACAGTCGGACCAAAGGTCGGACGGGTCATCCAACTGTCGGACCCTTCATGCGAAGGTTGGATCAAATGAAAGTCGCAAGTTTCATCTTTATATAGCGTCGCGCCGCGACCAATGCCTGTCGCGCCGCGACGACGCGTTTTCCAGAATTTTAACTTCTTCTTCATCAACTTTCATCCGACTTCCAGTTAACATTTTCAAAAACCCAGATTTCTAAACTTGTCTTTTTCACTCTTTAAACACTTATAAGCTTCATATATAATCTATATGAACCTTATAAACAACTTAATACCTTTTAAAACATTAGAACATGATAAACCCACACTTAAAGTAAGCTTCATGTTCTTATTCATGGTGTTCTTCACCTTGGCACAACTTCCAACCATGAAAACACCCATGTATCTAGTTTATAACAAGTGTAATCTTACTTAAACTTCAAAACAAGGATAATGCTTACCTTATCTTAGACTTAGAACTTCAAATCTTTAACTTCCAAGATTTCTTCTTCAAAATCTTACGAGAGCAGAGAGAGAGAGTTTGCTTTGTATGTGTTTTTCTTTTCTTGAGTTCTTTTGACTTTGAGAGTCAAAACATAATACACACACCAATATAACTCATCTCAAACTTATCCAGAAGCAACCGCCTCTGGATAGAAAATATCTATTATTTTCTTTTCCTTTTCCTTTTTTTCTTTCTTTTCTTTATTCTTTAACTAACGCACACACACACACATATATATATATATATATTCAATATACATACATAAGTACACATATATAAACATAGATATATTAATTTAACAAGTTCTTAAAAAATAATTTCCTATTACGTTTATCACTCACGCATACGTACAATTTACAACTAGGCCCAAGTTGAGTATGTTACAAATCTACCCCCCTTAAGAAGATTCCGTCCTCGGAATCTACTCAGTGATAAACAGGTGAGGGTATCTTGTCTTCATCTCGTCCTCAACTTCCCACGTAGCTTCTTGACCTTCGTGTCAAGAATCTCAACGGGTTCTTCTACTAGTCGCTTGGAAGAGTCGACTTTCAATTCCTGCAAAGGAATGATATGTTCTTCCTCTACGTGGCACTTGCATAAGTAGCACACGTTAAAGGTGTCATGTATTCCAGATAGCTCAGGCGGTAGCTCTAGAGTCACCGTTTGATCATTCACCTTGCGTATAATCTTGAATGGGCCAATGAATCGTGGACTTATCTTCCCCTTGCGCCTGAAACGAATGACGCCTTTCCAAGGAGAAACCTTCAAGAACACACGGTCACCGACTTCGAATGTAGCGGGACGACGCTTTGGATCCGCATACATCTTCTGTCGATCCCGAGCTGCTTTTAGCTTTTCAAGAGCCACATTCACTTTATCAGAAGTAATCTGGACGATTTCCGGTCCAGCGAACTGCTTCTCGCAAGGCTCCAACCAACAGGTCGGAGTGCGACATCGTCTTCCGTAGAGCATCTCGTATGGTGGCATTCCAATGCTGGAATGATATGAATTGTTATAAGCAAATTCAATCAATGGGAGATGATAATCCCATGATCCACCAAATTTGAGTACACAGGCATGAAGCATATCTTCTAACGTCTGTATCGTACATTCAGATTGGCCATCAGTCTGCGGATGATAGGCGGTGCTCAGATGAACACGAGTGCCAAGTTCGCGTTGCAGACTCTGCTAAATTCGAGACAAACCGAGAGTCACGATTAGATACAATAGAACATGGAAGACCGTGAAGTGACACAATCTCATCAATATACAACTGGGCTAAACGGGTCAGCGAAGCAGACTCATTCGTTCCCAAGAAATGAGCACTCTTCGTCAGTCGATCAACGATAACCCAAATCATGTCGTGCCCTCTGGACGTCCTCGGTAGCTTCGTCACGAAATCCATCATGATATTATCCCATTTCCACTCCGGAATATCCAACTGCTGCAGATTACCATAAGGTCTCTTGTGCTCCGTCTTCACTTACGCGCAAATCTGACATCTATCCACGAATGAAGCGATGTCTTTCTTCAGAGTTGGCCACCAGTAAAGCATCTTCAAGTCGTGGTACATCTTGGTAATTCCCGGATGGACAGATAATATGGACTTATGGGCTTCCTGCAGAATCAGTTCACGGTTACCTCCAGCAGAAGGTACCCAAATCCTGGATTGAAAAGTCTTCAACCCACGATTATCTTCTGCAAGCTGATCCTTTAACTTCTTCATTGTCTCAGCCTTCAGATTTTCCTCTTGCAATGCCGTCTGCTGAGCTCCTTTCAATCCAGCAATCAAATCTGAGACAATCGTAATCTTCATAAACTTAGCTTCTGCTGTCGGTCCTTTACGGCTTAAAGCGTCCGCTACAACATTGGCCTTGCCAGGATGGTAACAGATCTCACAGTTATAGTCTTTTATTAACTCCAACCAACGGCGTTGCCGCATGTTGAGTTCTTTCTGAGTAAAGACGTATTGAAGACTCTTGTGATCAGTGCAAATCATACACTTTGTGCCATAAAGATAATGCCTCCACAATTTTAGTGCAAAGACAACGGCAGCAAGCTCCAGATCATGGGTTGGGTAGTTCCGCTCGTGTGATTTTAACTGCCTAGAAGCGTAAGCAATCACTTTATCACGTTGCATTAGGACGCAACCCAAACCTGCATAAGACGCATCACAATATACCATGAAGTCCTCTGAACCCTCAGGCAAGATAAGGATTGGATCTTCACATAGCAATCGTTTCAAGGTCTGGAAAGCTACCTCTTGAGCTTCCGACCAGACAAAAGCAACATCCTTGCGAGTTAGTTTGGTCAACGGACACGCAAGCTTCGAGAAATCGCGGATAAACCACCGATAGTAGCCAGCCAAGCCAAGGAAACTTTTAATTTCAGAAGGAGTCCGAGGAACCCCCTAATTCATCACAGCCTCCACCTTAGCTGGATCTACTTTGACACCATCATGACATATAACATGGCCAAGGAAATGAACTTCCTTAAGCCAGAATTCACACTTGGACAGCTTGACATACAATTGTTGTCGCTTTAACGTCTCGAGAACCTGACGAAGGTGAAGCTCATGATCAGCTTCCGTCTTCGAATACACAAGTATGTCATCGATAAACACAATCACAGATCTGTCAAGAAACGGACGACAAACCCGATTCATCAGATCCATGAAGATGGCAGGGGCATTGGTTAAGCCGAACGGCATAACCAAAAATTCGTAGTGACCATAACGAGTTCGAAATGCAGTCTTCGGCACGTCTTCTTCACGAACTCGTACTTGGTGATACCCCGACCGGAGATCAATTTTAGAGAAGCATGTAGCTCCCTGTAACTGATCAAACAGATCATCTATACGAGGAAGCGGATACTTATTCTTTACAGTTCGCTTGTTCAGCTCCCTGTAATCTATACACATACGCATCGTTACGTCCTTCTTCTTTACAAACAACACAGGAGCTCCCCACGACGAGGAACTCGATCGAATAAAACCTTTGTCAAGCAACTCCTAAATTTGAGTCATCATCTCTCTTATTTCAGAAGGAGCAAGATGATACGGAGAACGAGCCACAGGTGTAGCTCCTGGAATAAGCTCGATCTTGAACTCAACATCACGAATCGGAGGCAAACCCGGAAGCTCTTCAGGGAATACCTTAGGGTAGTCAGACACCACCCGAATATCACAAACTGGTCGCTTCTCCATCGTAGCATCAATGACGTATGCTAGATAAGAGTCACAACCTTTGGCAATCGACTTCTGAGCTTTAATCATGGAGACAATAGGAATATCAGAATCCCGTCGTTCTCCACGTGCAACAGCATAAGATCCATCATCGAGAGGGATCTTAATCATCTTTTTGGAACAGATAATCTCAGCATCACTCTTGCTGAGCCAATCCATCTCGATTACAACATCAAATCCCGCAATGGGCATAACAAAGAAAGAAATAGGGATATTACTCCCATCAATATAGATTGCAGCTATTGGGACTTTTTCTGTAACAGAGACTACTTGCCGTTAGCGACCTCTATTCTGAGCGGCTCAATCAAAGGGACAACAGGTAATTGCAATCTTCTACGACAAGCCACAGATACAAAGGAGTAGGTAGCTCCAGAATCAATTAAAACGCTAGTAGGGAGATAATTAATAAGAAAAGTACCCGGGACAACGTCTCCTGCTGCTTTGGCCTCGTCCGCCATCATCTGAAATGCCCTACCTTTTGCGCGGGGCGCGTCATCTCTTTTCGGTCCTCTAGAAGAAGAAGACCCTTTGGCTCCAGCATTCTGCCTGTCTGGGCAGTCAGTCAATTTGTGTCCGGGCTTCTAGCACCGATAGCACATATCCTCTTTGAAACCACACTCGGCTCATAGCATGGCCCTTCTGTCCGCATCTCCAGCAACGTCTGGTAGAGTTAAAGCACTCACTAGAGTGGGAAGTTCGACATAGAGAACACCAAGGAAAATTAGGCCTCGGCTTCTTGGAGGAATCGGTCTTCCCGCTTGCAGTGGATTGTCCTTTGGAAAGACCCGATTTATCAGACGGAACAAACTTCCTCTTTGACCCTGCACCGACAGATTCGCCCTTGCAGTAAATGCGGTCATCTTCTAGTTGTCGGGCAATATCAAACGCCCGATCCAATTCCACAGCTGCCCTCACGTGCGGGCGAAACTCCAGTGGCAGAGTTGCCAGAAACCGCCTTAATTTAGTGGTCTCATCGGGGATTAAATGGGGAACAAACCGCATCTTATCGGTAAACGCAGTTATATGCTCTTCAATCGGCGTATCCCCTTTCTTGAGATCGTTGAAATCTCTTTCCATTCTCTCCAAATCATATTCGGTGCAATACTTCTTGAGCACCTTCTCAGAAAACTGCTCCCAAATGAGAGCATTCAACACTTCCTTACGAACCGAAACTTTAACCGTATCCCACCGGAAGATGGCACGGCCTTTCAACATTCAAATTGTGTATTTCACGCAATATTCCGGTTTGAATTCGCAAGACTCAAACACCCGCTCCATCTCCCGGAGCCACTGTATGGTCACTATAGGGTTATCACTCCCCTGGAATGTCGGAGGGTTGCAAGTTAGGAACTTTTTATACGAACAAGCCTTGCGTGGCTTGTTCAACGTTGCTTGCAACAAGAGCTCCTTCATCACACGAAGCTCCTCCTCCAGTCGCCTAATAATTGCAGCCTGATCTGGCTCAGGTCTGCCTTCACCAACATTCTGCTGAGATCGTTGATCCTCAGCTTGATGAGGCGTATGCGAAGCCTCATCTTCTAATTCTTTAATTGCTTGCTCAGTACGGCCACGTTCGGCAGACATCTTTCTAGAATTCATATGACAGAGAAAGAGCAGTTAATACTCAATCTCACTATCGTAACTTAACAAAAAATTCATCGTATAATGCTAGCATGCATAAAACTCTCACTCAATCCCCCCTTCTAGGAACACTTCTTTATGGTCGGGCCCGAGCTTGAGATCGAATACTCTTTCAAGTATCCAATTCACTCAAACTTAGGCTCTGATACCTAATAGTAACACCGTTTCTGAATTCAGTTGTTTTAATGACAAAACAGATTTAGCAGCGGAAATTTTTCTTTTTAAAACAACCAAAATAGTTATTTACATTAACTACTTCTCAAAATATCGCAGGTGTTACCGAGTACAGGAACCGACCACAGTATCTAATTACATTACATCATACAACATAAGTGTTCCACCCACAAGGGGCAACAAATTCCCAAAAGCAACCCGCCTCGCAGACCATCTAGTCTTTACCTGAAAAGGGAAAATCATAGCACCATTAGCTACACTAGCTAGTGAGTACATACATTCATAAGCATCAATAGTTTAAGTCATGCGTCATATCATAAACAGTCATTGCTAGCTTAGCACATTGCGGTGTGCTGACAAGATCGGTAAGAGTCGTGTCTTGCAGGGAAATCACTCACGCTCAATAACTCAGACCAGGGGATCAGACACGACCAATCCGCGCTGGTGGGGGAGCACAAGGCAGTCCACCAAGCATCGTTCACAGAGCCAGAGGCTCCACAGGTAATCCGGCTATAACCGGCCGATTACCACTCACGTTAAGGCACGGTGGTAGTCTGCAGACAGTTCACATACCAATCTGCAGAACCTATGATCCGGGATGCCTCCTGAATCCCCGTGAAATCCCGAAGGATTCAGCTACAACCGGCTGACCTTAACCATGCTTCTGATAGTCTGCAGACAGTTCACATACACATATACGTACATTTGATCCCACAAGGATCCGACATCTTTCGAACAGTCATTCATGCATAGCATCATAAATTAACTAAGTGGTTCCAAACTGGACCTACTGGCATGCTCCTGACACGTATACTAATGATATCGCGCTAAATATATATAAATATTATGCGATATCGGGTTGGTTTTAGCCGGAAATTGTGCATTAAATTGTAAAAAGATACGTTTACCGTTTCTGTTATGTTTTACAGGCTAAAAAGGCGAAATAACAAAATTATTGAAGAAATATACTCAAAGAAAGCAAGAAAATAATTGAGGCCTAAATTAAAGAAAAATAGATGGGCCAAATAAAAGAAAAGAAAGAAAAAAAACAGGAAGCCCAAGGCCTAAAGCCCAAACAAAGGAAAAGAGTCCACCGGCCGCCAAAAGAGACGTCGCGGCGCGACAACCGTAGTGGTAGCGGCGCGACCAGCTCCATCCGGATAAGGCTTATCGGCTGCCAAGTGTCGTCGTGGCGCGACCAAGAACCCTGTCGCGGCGGGACGCGTGTACGGATAACAACAGCATTGAATTTCAAAGAGTTAGGATCGGGTTAAAACTCACTGTCGCGGCGCGACACATGCTCGTTGCGGCGCGATCCCCTGTTTTTCGAAATCTATAAATAGGGCTCATTCCAGTCGATTTTATGGATTCCAACTCAATTCATTCGACCCCTTGCGGTGAAAAAGAGCCAAAAAGACGTTCTGGGGGCTGTGGAGCTCAGATTTGGAGGATTGGAGCTTAGATTTTGAAGATTTCGGCTTTAGATCATTCGGGTTTTATCATTCTTTCTTCTCCATCTTTTTGTTTTTAATGTTTATTAATTTCTAGAAGTTTATTGGGATGTTTCTAGGCTAGTTCTTTCTTGTTTTCCTCCCTAGAGGAGATGAACCTCAATAAAGTTGATTAATTTATGTTAATGTGGACATTTTTGCTATATAAATTGTCTTGTATTGCTTAATTGATGATTCACATGTGTTCTTGTTTCTGTTTTTTGAAGTTTATTTACTGAGTTTATACAAGTTGGAGGACCATTCCACTTGTGTAACTTGAATCTTGATTGTTTAGCACCAATAGACAATCTAGACTAGTGATAGACCAATCCTAGGTTAAACTTCTAAAAAAGGAAACTTTAATGTGTGTGAACATATAATGACCATTTATATGTTAATATATGTTTTGTTAACCTAAACAAACATAAAGATTAAGTCTTTCTTGACACGAACTTAAAACCGGATAACTTTGTGTTTTAATCGACTTCATGACCTTAAGTTTGATTAAATTGCATAGTTAATAAAGTTAGTTAATCCGATCAAGATGCTAATGAATATAGGAATCGGTATATGGTAATTTATTGTCCATTGCACGCATTAATTGAATTAATTAGCTAAAAAGAGGTGAAATCAAGTCTAGGGAGGGAAACCTTTGAATTGATAAGTTTAAATCCATAAAGTTGATTGCTTTCCACTTCCTTTGGTTTGTTCTTGGTTCTTGTTATTATTATTTAGTGAGTTGGATCATAAAGTTTGAATCTTTGTTGATAAGATTCTAAATTTCCCCTTTTACTACTTTTATTTAGTTTAATTTTTAATTAGTAGAGTTATATTCAAAATCATACCCGTTCCCCTTGTGTTCGACACCCGTACTTATTTATTATACTACAATACGATTAGGTTCTCTTACCTATTTGTGTTGTAGTCGTGCTAAATAATTCGGATTTTATAAATTTAAAACTGGTACGCTACACGCACATCAACTAACATCTTACAAGTCATACACTTACCTATTCGAGCGTACCTGCATAAGCAAGTTAGTCATACATAGTACATAGTCATCTATCAGGCAAGCCTTACTCTACTGAGTCTCATGAAAGTAGGCACTCACCTGATTAGCTTATAAACGTTCGTTTGCCTAGTGCTGATTCAGCTGACACGTTCACCTAAAACATTCGGAAATCGCATTAAGCGTTTGCGCGTGCTAAGTTCTATTACTAGAACATTTATAAAGCCATCTTAATAGTCTTAAGTCATTTATCAAACTCATCTTGAATACTACAAAACCTGATCAACAAGAACTTGTTAGCAAAACAAACCCTTGTTGAAAAGGCCCCGTCGCGCCGCGACGGTAGAGTGTGTCGCGCCGCGCCGTGTAAGAAAGTCGGACCATGGGAAAAGGTCCATGCGAAAGTCGGACCATTAAACCTTTGAACCATCCGACAGTCGGACGGGTCATCCGACTGTCGGACCCTTCATGCGATGGTCGGATCAAATGAAAGTCGCATGGTTCATCTTTATGTAGCGTCGCGTCGCGCCGCGACGACGCGTTTTCCAGAATTTCAACTTCTTCTTCATCAACTTTCATCCGACTTTCAGTTAACATTTTCAGAAACCCAAATTTCTAAACTTGTCTTTTTCACTCTTTAAACACTTATAAGCTTCATATATCATCTATATGAACCTTATAAACAACTTAATACCTTTTAAAACATTAGAACATGATAAACCCACACTTAAAGTAAGCTTCATGTTCTTATTCATGATGTTCTTCACCTTGGCACAACTTCCAGCCATGAAAACACCCATGTATCTAGTTTATAACAAGTGTAATCATACTTAAACTTCAAAACAAGGATCATGCTTACCTTGTCTTAGACTTAGAACTTCAAATCTTTAACTTCCAAGATTTTTTCTTCAAAATCTTACGAGAGCAGAGAGAGAGAGTTTGCTTTGTATGTGTTTTTCTTTTCTTGAGTTCTTTTGACTTTGAGAGTCAAAACATAACACACACCAATATAACTCATCTCAAACTTATCCAGAGGCAACCGCCTCTGGATAGAAAATATCTATTATTTTCTTTTCTTTTTCCTTTTTTTCTTTCTTTTCTTTATTCTTTAACTAATACATATATATATATTCAATATACATACATAAGTACACATATACAAACATAGATATATTAATTTAACAAGTTCTTACAAAATAATTTCCTATTACATTTATCACTCACGCGTACGTACAATTTACAATTAGGCCCAAGTTAATGATATTACATATTTTCTCTTAAGAGCGCGTATTTATGGTTTAAGGTGGTACTTCTTCAGTTTTAACAGCTTATGTTTTTTGTTTTCTTTTCAAAGTAAAAAAAAACTTTTCTTTTTTCCTTCAACCAGGAGGAGGTTTGTTGAGCTAACGATGTATAGTTGTACCTCTATACTAGGTACGAGCTATCAGTGACCATCAATATTTTTGAAAATACAATTAATTCTTAGGACAAAATTTTTGATATCTTAATTCATGGTACTTGGCTCTGCCAATAGTACTAGTTTTGTCTGCCAATAGAAGCACAATCGGGGTCCTAACTTGACATGGGAGGCCGAGGATGAGATGAAAGCACGGTACCCGCACTTGTTCATTGTTGAGCAGATTCCGAGGACGGAATCTTCTTAAGGGGGTTAGATTTGTAACATCCTCAGAAAGGGCCTAGACGCACGTTTACGTAGGTATGTGTATTTAATTGATAAATTGAATAAAATATATATATTTGTAGATATTAAAGAAAAATAACTAAAATAGTTATTTAAATGAGTCAATAAAATATTGATAAAAATATACAAGAATAAAATAATATTAAATGATTTATAACGAGGTTTCCAAAAATATCCCGGTTAGTTAAAACGGGTATTCGTGCGTTAAGTTGTAAGTTGAAAAGGGGAGCAAAATACCAACTTGTGGATAAATGAAACCTACAAGTCGGTCTGTTGCTTTATTCACGTACACAACACACAGACAACTCATTTGTCTTTCTTGTGTGTGTTCTTGGCAAAGGTTTGAAGAAGAAGGAGTTCAAGAAAGGATCATCCAAGCTAGTAATCTGCTGCAATTCATGATTAAATCCAAGTCAATCTGATATTGTCATCTTCTTCATCTCCTTATTCTTGTAAGTCTCTATTTCACCTTGTTCTTGATAGTTTGACCACTTAGGTCAAATTGGTCAAAAACTCAAATTGATATACCCAACTGAAATCAATAGTTCCTACATGTTTCTAGATCAATTCTAAGTGTATTGCAATCTGAATTATGAATTAAAGAGATGTTTTTGATGGAATTTGGTTAGAAAGCTCAAGTGGGTCAAGAAATGGTGATTTTGGTCCAAATCATTGAATTGTATGTTAAAGTGTGAAATAAGTGTTGTTTCTAGCTTAGTTGTATTGACTATTTCATATGTGAACACTGGAATTTGATTTGGAACCGTTTGGTTGAGTTTTGGGTATAAAAACAGCAAGAACAGAGGCTGGAAATCGCAGGTCTGCACAGCAGTCCTTGCGGGCGCAAGGAATACCCTTGCGGCCGCAAAGGATCCTTGCTTACGGCCGTAAGGCCTGCCTTGCGGGCGCAAGGGACCTGGCAGCCTTTGTGGGCGCAAGCAATTCTACTTGTGGCCGCAAGGGACTCTGTTTCAGCAAACAGTTTGCTGTCTCGCATTGTTTTGATATTCGGGATGTTTGTCTAGGTGTACCAGTTGATCAAGAATCATCCGTGACTTATTGCTAACCTGATATAGCTCATCAGGTGAGTAACAGTTAACTCGAGCATGATATTAATAGTATTACAAATATGTTTTGTATGATATAAACTATGAAAGTGTAGATATGCATGTTTAGAGGTTTCATAAACCAATTGTGTGATACAAATGATATGTATGCAAGTAAAAGACCTTGTAGGTCATTATTGAAATATGAAGGGCCTGTATAGGTCAATCTTGATATGTAAAGGGCCGGAGTAGGCCATTGTGTTCGTGATGAGGCCAGAGTAGGCCATTGTTTGAGTGCCGGTACTACCTTGTAGAGATTGTGGTGCGGAGATTCGATGATCACGAATCTTGGTTCTAGCTAAACCGCCGCCCTCAATACTAACTCGGGGCTCTCAGTTTCCCACTAATTCCAAATGGGATATATTCCCGATAACGCAATGGTGGACCGCTACCCGCTTCTCCACCGGAGCGGAGGAAGCAACGGTTTCCCCAGTGAGGATCATTGAGCCGGGCTTATAACCCTGCAAGACGTGATGCCTGCTGACAACCGGTGCTTCACCATGTGTTAGGATAGACTTGAATGAAGTTATGTGATTCATGAAATGTGTTTTGATTCTCTTGATATACTGCTCCTGCTTTAATTGTTATTCACTAGCTATTTATAGCTAACCCTCTCATGTACATTCCTAATGCACGTAAATAGACTAAAGGTGAGTTCGGGTGCCTGCAGGGATGTCATGTTAGGTTTGGGGAACACAATGTAAAGACGATATTATGTAATGTTTAGTGTAATGGTCGAACTAGTTGGTAACGTTTGGAAAGTTTGTAAAACAATACTTTTGTAATACAACTTATATTTATATAAGTTGTACAATGTGAAATAAATTTATAGCTTCCGCACTTGTTTTAAATAAAAAAAATATAATCTGATAAATGAAAGACCGGCGTTACATTTTCGAAGTTCAAAAAATCTTTTTTTACTAAGGGTACATTATTTTGTAAGCTCATTAAAATGTTTTGTCAAATCCATTTTAGTAATATATTGTTCTTCTAAAAATTAAATGGACATTGTTCCATGAGAGCTAGAAGCTATCGGGGAAAGCCTACGGGGGGTGCCTGAAGTACTGATGTTGGGTTGTAAGGCCAACAATTTTTATGTTATTGGACTCGGTTGAGAAGGCGAGCCTGATTGTATCCCAATTTTTTGGTTATGTGGAAATTTAGGACGAGAGATTGTTGGGATTAGTTTAGACATGAGTCTAACTCCTTGTACCCTCTCCAACTAGATTCCATTGGGATATTTGAGTTCATTTTTGTAGATACCTGTAGAAGGCCATTGAGTAAAAGATAATATGAAAAAAAAGGCTTAAATTCATCTTCTAAGCCACAACATTTATTAAAGCAATCTTTTATTTTGTATGTGTTAGTTCCAAATTAGGTAGTTAAACAATGAAATGTTCGTACAAGGGGGTTTAATACAAACTTTAGCTTTTTAAACTTATTGAACACACAATTACTTTTAATATAATTCTTATTGAACATAAATCAAGAAATACAAGTGTTAGAATGCGGAATTCCTCACACTATAAAAGATGACAACAAGTTTTAGCCTAACACATAGACTAGCTAATCCTAAAAACAACTAAGGTTTAAAGGTGTTGAAAACATGAACAAGTTTGAAGGCTTCTAAAATGCTAAGTCTAACTTCTTCTTTTAAGTTGCAATCAGGTTTTCTTGTGACTCTAAGTCGTGCTTCAACAATGAAGTTGTCTTGTATATTTATACAAGATGAGGTGCCCACTTAGAAGACATGGTTGATATGGAAAATATAGTATTTAAATGATAAAGTTAGTGGTAGTAAAAGTAAATATTATTTTAATCTGTTCCCAATAATATAATATTATTTATAAAAAGTACATCCCACTAATAATATTTAAATCTACATCTCATACCTTTTTGCCTTAAGCGGTGCAAATTTTCTTTTTGATACCAGGAACTTTTATCATACATAATATGTTCAGTATCTTGACTTTTCTAAATATTTTGTTGTTGGCCATGCTTTAGTAGTTGAATAAACTCTTTGAGATCTTCTTTCTTTAGCAACTTTAACATTTCCCATCAAATTCAAGTTCTATCCTTTCAGCTTTACCTTGTGAAGCTACAATGCTGGTACTTTTATAAATAGAAGATCTAAGGCTGTATAAGACAAAACATTTTCAGCCTTTGACTTAAATAATTATACATAGAAATATAGAAGGAAACTGAACACTTAACTAATGAGATAAGAAAGCACAAGTAAACAAAGGATTGCTATTAACACTGCTTAGCACACAGAATAATAAGCTCAGGTTTAGCTGACTCGTTTGGTATAATTAGCTAACTTCTAATCTACAACTCTACAAGACTTAATAAAATTACAAGTCTTATCTTAACAACACATGCTAAGATAATTCCTAGTCTATTACAAATGATAGTTTGTTATCATCAAATTTTATATATTTCAATAAAATGATTTGATTATTGGGTTTTACATACACACACATACATACATACATGTATAGTTTTCTAAAATCTTCTTATATCAATATGCATTTGTGTCAAATTTAACTTTTCGACATCAATATGTATATCAATAAGAAAGTTTTCTTGTTTGAACATACGAGATAGTTTCATATGATGTATTAAATGAAACAAATCTAATATAAGGAAATGGCTACCGTAGTTTTGTAGAACCAACCTTGAATGTATTATATTTAAAGTTTGTTTCATGGGTATATAGTTAAATCTATTTTATTTATAACATTATGTATATTATATAACAATTAAATAAATATATTATTATTAACATTATCTATCTTATAAAACTATAAAACACTTAAATCATTAATTTTTCATGGGAAATAGTTGAAGAATTAAGTTAGATTTGTAATTTCTAGTTTTATATGAAAATTTTGATGTATATGTATTTAGAAAAATCAACTTTGTATGTAACGCCCCAATTTAATAAAACATATGTTTGCAATAAAACCACATATGAACATTCACCTCTGAAAGTTTTTCATAAAAGCGGAAGCGTAAACTATACGGAAATCTGATGTATCAAAATATACTCACATACTACTGTCACAAGTTTAATACCAAAAACTTGATGTTTACAAACCAGACGTTAAGTGTTTCAAAGAGTTTATCAAAATATAGTCAAACCGAAGCTTTGCCCTTGTCTTTGCTAAAACCTGCAAAACATTTTAAAATTAGTATCTGATAAGCTACGAGGGTTTAGTGAGTAAATCAGACTAAATATCATATATAAACACACGTATAAAATCATATGAAGATAATACACGTATGTCTAGCAGTCAATGCTAGCCTCTGGCTCTAGACCCAGGGAAGCAACATAGGTCACACTACTGTACCACATCTAAGCCTTACTGCACATAGCAGTACGCTTATTTACACATATGAATAACATAACATGTTAGTAATCTGATATGATTTCACACATGCTGCAGATATGAAGTGTAGTCTTGAAGACTCACCTTGTGATTAGTAATGTTATATAACAATCCATAATCAATAATAATCTAGTGAACGCACCAATGACAAGTCTCTACATGAAATAATACCAATGATATTTCAAACACATGTAAGAGTGCACGTAGTGGGTGTGTTTCCCAAGTGGTGAGACCACCACATCCAATCTATTTTGTAAACTACCACTCCACCGTGCCGTGGACGTGGTTTACATGTTGTATTCTCCACATTTTTTATTCCTGTGTGGTGTTAAATAATAAGTATTATGTGGGTGCTAAAATTTGATGTGGTAGTAAGTAATCACTACGGGGTTAAGTGGTGGGTTAAATGGTAGGAAGAAAAAGCTGACGTGGCGGTGTGATTGGTGTGGTGGGAGTAACCACCACCCCCACTCTAACTGCTAAACTTAATAACTAAAAAGGGGCGAGGCACCCCCTAGGCATGGCTGTGCCTTCCCTCAGACATGGTTGTGCCTGTCCTAGGCATGGCTGTGCCTTTCCTTCAGGCACGCCCATGCCTTTCTGAGGCACGACCGTGCCTCAGTCAAAAAGCACAGGAAGTACCGTTTGAACTAGGTTTTGCCACGGGGCATTAGGCACACCCGTACCCTCCACAGGCACGCCCGTGCCTCCCCTGGTCTGCACCAGAAAGTCGGCCAGAACACGGTTTTTCCGACCAAAACACCAAAATAACTCACTCTTAATTCATTCTAATGATTCTAGGATGTTTTCCTACACCCCAAACAACTTCTAAACAAGTAATAACAACATAAACATGCTTAAATTTTTGATTCACCATGAATCACCTTAAAAACCCATAAAACTTCAAGAACATAGTTCAAGATCCTTACCTCAAGCTTGTATAACTGTTAGGCTTAATTGTTTCACCTTGTTTTTACTATTCTTGATCAAAATCAGGAGAGAAAACTTGCTGCTCAAAGATATACGTGAGTTGGTTAGTGGAAATGAAGACTTTGACTTTCAAATGGTCAAAGTTGGCTATATATAGATATAACTTTAGGAATTGGCACAAATGGTCCCTCTATTTCTCTGGTTTCAAAAATGACAACTTTAACCACTCAAGTTTCTAAACACATCCTAATCTCAATTAGGAAATCACCAAAACTGTAATACTTGATTATTTATTAATTAACGAAATTTCGAACTTCGGGTGTTACAACTCTTCCCCACTTGAACTGATTTCGTCCTCGAAATCAACTGTTGAAGAGTTCTGGATAGTTATGCATCATTTCATGTTTAGGCTCCCATATATAATCTAGCCCCTTTTTGTACTTTCATTGGAACTTAACCGGTCCAATTTGTTAATTACATAAAGTCTTAACCTTCTGTTCTGACATACTTATATGTTGTTCCACATATTATAGTTTATCATCGATGCTAATATCTTCCAACAAGATAATTGCAGACTCAATATCTAAACACCTTTTGAGATATAACACACGAAAGATGTTATGAATATATGACAACTCTTCTGATAACTCTGGTCTATAAACATCCTTTCCCACACATGCAATAATTCTGAATAGTTCGTTAAATTTTGGACATAGTTTTCCTTTCTTTCTTGATCTAATCATGTCTTTCCACAGTAATACTTTCAATAATATATACTCCCCTCACTGAAAACTGATGTGATGATTTATGTCTATCTGTGTAACTCTTTTGTCTACTCTAGACAGCTAACAGTGTATATCATACCTTCTGATCCACCTCATCCAATACACTGAAGTTCGGCATTAATATCATACAAATTTCATACATTGACATCCTGGTGCTGGACTGGTATATGTTGTGATTCAAAACTCCGTCAAAGGCAAATTTGTACCCTACTTTTCTTTCTGAATCAATAACATAATCACAAAATATGTTTTCCATCATCTGTATATTTCTTTCATTCTGACTGTACTGAGATGAAGCTTAATCCTCAACTTTATATGAAATCTGTTCCATATTTTGGAAGTGAATTTGATATCCCTGTCTGATTCACTAGAGACTGATGTACTATCATAAGATACAATTTCTTTCAAATACACATCTGTTAAATGTTTTGAATAATAAGTCTCTCTAATAAAAACAAATTATACACCTTTAATCAGCCTGTCTACAATCACCCATATCACATTATAACCTCATAGGGTTTTGGGTAATTTGGTATTCAGGTTCATAATAATATTTTCTCATTTCTAAACTGATATCTTTACAGATATTAACTTCTCATATAATTTCTAACATATAGCTTTAATTTATAGTCATTTAAAGACATTTCCCCACTTGTCTAACTATATCTAGTTTCACCTCCGGCTACCAATAATCTACCCTTAGGTATTAATACACTTGGTAGCTTCTGGCTAAATAGAAAATCTAAACTTGTGAACTTCATATAGATGTGTCTTACACGCATCTTCAAAACTTGATACTCATATATGATTATATCTAGTTAATATATTACGACGGTCTTTAATCGGATTAATTACTTGTCCCTTTTTATCCATTCTTTATGATACTTTTCACTTTTGATCACTTTTAACTGAGTTGTTCTTATCACATCTAAATAAGAGTGTGGTAACTGCCATTTGGATGCCCAGTTTCACATAAGAATTATTTCTGATTTTCTGTTTAAAATGTCAGCTATAACATTTGTAACACCGTATTTTCAACCCAAAAATTTTCATTTTTAAAACAACACTCGGGAAGCGATTAAAATACTAAAAGTATTTACAACTGTAATCATACACAATTTACAAAGCCAACCAATTTAAAATATCAGTATTACAAAAACTACGGCTCTTCACAAAATAAACATCAGAGGCCTAGGCAATTACTCCCCAAGCAAATCACTCTTAGCCAAGCCGCTGACTTACCAAAACCTATAAAAAGAGTGAGAGATGGGGGATTAGCACAAAGCTAAGTGAATGGAGTAAAACCACAACAGATACATCAGCAACAACCGCATGATATCAACGACATAAAACAAATAATCGTGTCCCGGGAAGACCGGCGGTTCTGCAGGAACCTACAACCAATGCCGGCCAAAGCAAAGGTTTACCGATAGTCCATTTTGCTATTCTCACACAGTATTACCCTTAAGTTGCAACGAATGCATCCAAAGATCCAAATATTGATTAGCCGATAGCAAACGAACCCAGCCCATGTGCCAAGCCGTAACTGACTTCCCAATATCATGTATACATATCACTAACGCAACAATCAATTAACAATCAACCAGTTAATCAATTATCAGATATAAAATCTATCCATGCGTCAAACCATAAACAGTTGCAACCAAACCAGTTACAACTAACATTCTGTGAGTAAACATCCACTCAACTCCTATTCTCAGTCTCCACTCAGTGATCTAATGTTACCGAGCCTTGTCTGTTCCTGAGAACACAATAAACGGTAATCAGTATCCAACTCATAAATATATATCAAACATATATTTATATCATCTTTAGTTATAAACATCAAACTAAACTCACATATGCATGAACACTTAGCATATAACATCAAATAAACAACACAGATCAATACTGTCGGATTCATAGAAATCCGAATCAATGTATCAGATTCCGATACTCCCGGATTCTCAATATCCGATACAAAGTATCCTTATTTTATCAACACAACTCATCATCGGATTTCACAAATCCCGGATTTCCTCATTACCGGTTTCCATGAATGTCGGATTTCTCCACCTGCGGACTTCATAAACATCGGATTTATGAATACCGGATTCATTGATCATCGGATTCTTGATCCTTCGGATTTAAGGAGTTCCGGATTTCACCATTGTATCGGAATTCATCAATCACCGGATTCCAACATGTCGGTTTTATCATCATCTTCCTCAACACAATCTGCCAACTTCAAACATCCATAACCAGCTTTACAGCTTTACAAAACTTATTAAACTTTACCCAAAAACATAACCAAACATCAATAAACATGTTATCATGCATCATAAACACCTTTAAACCACATAATCACTTGAAACATAGAAAACCCACTAGCAAAGGTTTCTTATATGCTCATTAATAGTGTTCATATACAAACCCAACAAGTTATTGATAAAAACTATAGCATGTTACTAGGAATCATGATTTCAAGAACAATACAAGAATCAAACCAATCTTATGTAACATCCTCAATCGGGCCTATTCGTGCGCTCCATTTGGTACGTGGAATTAATTTAAAATAATTAAATGAAAATATATGATAAGTATTAATAGAAAATATGTTATTGTCCAGTTAAATGTGGTTTTAAAAAGTATAATAAAAACAGATAATAATGATAAAATGTTAAACGGCTTCAAACGAGAATTCTGAAAATATCTTCGTTAGTTGAAACGGTTTATCGAGTGTTGTGTTGTATGTTGAAAAGGGGAACAAAATACCCCTTGTGGATAAATGAGAAACCAAATTCGGTCTTATGTTATCTAAGATAGACAACACACACACACACACACACCTCTTATCCTTTCTTTGTGTTCTTGTAGAAGATTCAAGCCAAGAATCAAGATCAAGGCTGGAGATTAATCTCAAACCAAAACCTAAATCTATTCTAAATCCTATCTTTATCATCATCTTGCTCCTTGTAAGGTTCTTCCATCCCTGTTCTTGAGTTTTGACTTTTAGGTCAAAAATCCAAATTGACCTCAATGATTGATTCTACTGATTCCAATCCATTTCTAAGTCATAAGTAATCAAGTTCTTGAATTAAAGTGGTAATTATAGTTGAATTTGGAAGATTTATGCAAATGGGTTAAAATATGAGATTTTGATATTGATTCTTGAATTGTATGTTAAAATGAGTTTGAAGAGTTGTTTCTAACATAGTTTGATTACCTTTTTCATATGTGAATGCTGGAAATTGGTCTGGAATCATTTGGTTAAGCTTTGGGTTTGAAATTGGCCAAAACAGGGGCTGGAAATCGACACTGGTCTACACAGACTTGCTTGCGGGCGCAAGGACCACCTTTGCGGCCACAAGGATCAATGCTTACGAGTGTAAGCATTGTTATGCCCTTACGGCCGCAAGCATTGTACACTCCTTGTGGGCGCAAGCAATTTGCTTATGGCCGTAAGGAGCCCTGTTTCAGCACAGAGTTTGCAGTTTCGTGTAATACTGAAATATGGGATATTGTTTAGGTGATTCCTACGACTGGGAAGAGCTTGAACAGTATAATTGTTTGATTTAGATACTCAGGTGAGTACTGATTGTCATGACTACAATAAAGGGAGGTTTAAGTGCAACCTGGATTATATGTTGATGTATGTTACATTTTGTAAACATGAAAAGCTATATGTATGCAAGTAAGATTAAGAGTCAAGTAATGCCATGATAAATGATGTGCAAGACATGTATTTAAGTACATGTGCACATTTTGATGAATATATGTTATATGTATAAGTATGCATGCACTTGTCCCTGAAAAGGGTTCTTGATGAGCTATCTGTATGTTCGGACTAACATGTAATTAAGGTCAGCTTCGGCTGGGTCTAGTGCCTTCGGGCTAAGATTCTGGATCAACGGTACTCAAGTACTGTTCCTTTCAGCAAATGGGGTGAGTGCCTTAAATGGCTAAGCCTAGTGAGCCTTGGCTCCTTAACGAGCACGGTGATTCACTTAGGTGATGAAACCAGGACGGATGGCAGTGTCTGATTCCCCCGGTGGTAGTGGTTTGAGTTGGACTTGCAACCCGGCAATAAAATACACACGCTGGACATGTTAGCACTCCGCTATGTGATAGGATAACATTATTTGCTCATTCCTGATACATGACTTGCTTATTGTCATGCATGATTGTTAGTATTCACTAGCTATTTTGAAATAGCTAATGTTGTTGATATTCACTCTTTTACAGATTGAGGCTAGACAGGCTTGGTGAGCTGGGAATACTTGTAGATTTTGTATATACCTTTTGGAAGGAACACCGCTTGTGGGTAATATGTACAATGGTCGGCTTATGATATAGTAACACCCGTTATTTGGATTTGGCAATTTTGATATGTATATATATTCGCCAAATCATTTTGTTCAAAAACTGTAATATTTTAATAGGGTTTGTTTATTTAAATAATTCTAACCAGTGTTTCTGTCGTCTTTAAAGGTTTTTCTTGTCCACCAAGTATTTCCAACTTTTATGATTTAGTGTAAACAATACACTTCACATTGTAATAACACTGTCGAAGTAACAAAACCATTGCTACTAGTTTTGAGTCATAAGTTAGGTACTCATTTTCATACGGTTTAACCGTCTAGAAGTGCAAGCAATAATTTTGCCCCTCTGCATTAATACACAATCCAAACCACTGTACCCGACATCACCCAATGCTATCCTCTCTAAAATCAATTTAGGTAGCACAAACTGTCGCTTCCCATAATTTCTGTAAATAACCCCATAAAACTGTTGATCACTGCTAGATTGTTTAATGGCCTTCACTTCATCACCACCTTTATTTCTCAGGATTCATCTCAATTCCATCGTTACTAATAAAATATCTAAAGAATTGCATTTCTGGTATCTTGAAATTCACATTTGTAGAGCTTAACATATAACTTTTCTCTGCTTTGTGTCTCTAAGACTTTTCAAACATGTTTCTCATGATCCGCCAAACCTCTTAAATAATTATGAATATCGTTTATGAACATAATTACTGACTTATTTAACATTGGCCTATACACCTAGTTCATTTAATACATAAACACTGTTGGTGTATCTGCAAGGCCAAAAGGTATCATAACCAATTCAAAATGCCCAAACATAATCTGAACACGATTTGAGGAATGTCATCCATTTTGATCATAGGCTAACGATAATCCGACCTTGAATCAGTTTTAGAACCACTTTACCCCATTATAACTGATCAAGTAATTCACACACTATGATCAACGAATATACATTCTTGACGATCACTTTATTAAACTCATAATAATTAATACACATATAAAAGGTATCATCCCTCTTTTTCACACATAATATAGATACACCTCATGAAAAACTAATAGGTCTAATAAACCCCCCTCACTTAGAAATTCTTAGAGTTGTTTCAATAGTTCATATATTTCTGAATGAGCAAGTCGGTATGAAGCCCTCGCAATCAGTGAAACTTTCAACACCACATCAATTCTGAACAAAATCTGTCTTGGTAATTCCTCGGTTTACACATCAAGATACTCACATACCACTTTCACATCTTTTAAACTCATTTGTTTCTTTTCTAGCTAATACTCATAACATAAACTAAGGAAGTATACTCATACCGAAGATACTTCCTATTTCTAGAAACTAACCACCCATATGACTTTTTGGTTTTGATATTAACACATATAATTAGTTCTTCCCCACTTAGGATACGAACTCATATCACTTTTTGTTCACACAATACTGTAGTCTGGTTACAACCAAACTAGTCTATTCCAATTACTATTTGGAACTCCCTCAAATTCATAGGTACAAATTCACTAAGGAATTTAATAGTATTTATTACTGCCATCTTATACTTACACACATCTGATATTTCTGTAATAATACTTGATTCTGTTCTAGCTTCCTCTGTCGTAGTTTGGAAGCTCTCACTTTTGGTTATTAATATATTCTCTTTATTCACTTTATTGGGTTCTCATAATTCTTATTCATATAACCAGGTTCTCATATTTAAAATAGGTTGGGGAATCAAGCCTGCATTCCCCATATGATGTCTCTTGCATGCTGAACAGATAGGCTAGGTCTTTTGTATCACTTTCTTCTTTGGAATCTCCATTCTTGTTTTTTTAAACATCGATACAACTTTATCTAACAATTTCTTTCTTTTCTGTCTCTCTAACTCCTACTTTTCATTTACTATGACACAAACTACCCGATTATAATTTCTTTAAACTCTTCTCACATCATACTCTCAACTTGTCTGTAACTCCTTTGTATCGCACTAACCTTTTGTTGTGTTACTCATATGACATCTATTTCATATTTCACTTTATTATCAGGTGCATACATACACATATGAAATGCACTCTCTATCTTTGAAATTTACTTATGACTGACAATCGATTTGTTAACATGTAATATACTGATAGTTGACACGCGGAAATTACTTGAACGTGCAACCTTTGTTACTTCACGAATAATAACTTGGGGTTAATAATTAACCCTTTCACCTTTTATAGTTAATCTTGATACTAGCTCTTATCTGATCACTTATTTGTTCTTTCATTTATTCTACAACTCGTATAATAATATATAGCATATACTATGCCTCATCAGTTTACTAAGTTTTCTGCACTGGATTTTCCAAATGTAGATTTTGATACTTAACAACCTTAAATCAAGGGATCATACACCCTGTCATACTATATCCTTATAAGGATACATTCACTTGTGATACTGATTTTTATCCCTTCGAGTCTGTGACTATAATTACCCTTAGGGTTATACACTACTCTTGAACCTCTTGTGTTTACGATTCTGGTAGTATAGATAAAGCATTAAGACAATGGGTAGCTTTACCACACTATCCCCTATAACAAACAGTTATTAGTACACCCATCATCAAATCCAAAGTATTTCTATATATACTAAGGCATTCTATATATATATATATATATATTCCCAGATGTACTACCTTTACAAGTACCCCTCACCCGATTCACAAGATTCCTCATAATTTCATTAAGTTCCAACATGTATCATGTGTTTGTAATAATATGAGCTCTTATATTATTCTAAACACATTACACACGTTCGATCTTAACTTTATCACAAAAATTTCTGATTCACAGGCTTAGGCCATGTATCACCAATGAATTATATCACATATTCATATAACAATTTAATTCATCATGATTGCACATATAAAACCAACTCTTAACAGTTGTATACATATATATCATATCTGTCCTAAACACATCATGTACTTGCACATAATGCTCACATAATACATAATCAATATAACTGCTAGTATACTCACCAAGCTGCAAGCCTCCAGTTTGATAAAATATTCAAAACAATGGTTTAAGTCCAGACTTTGTATTGGACACATCCAGATCCCTCAAACCGTGGCTCTAATACAAACTTGTAACGCCCTAATTTAATAAAACATATATTTGCAATAAAACCACATCGTAACATTCACCTCTGAAAGGTTTTCATAAAAGCGGAAGCGTAAACTATACAGAAATCTGATGTATCAATAGATACTCACATAATACTGTCACAAGTTTAATACCAAAAACTTGATGTTTACAAACCAGGTGTTAATTGTTTCAAAGAGTTTATCAAAATATAGTCAAACCGAAGCTTTGCCCTTGTCTTTGCTAAAACCTGCAAAACATTTTAAAAATAGTTTATGATAAGCTATGAGAGCTTAGTGAGTAAACTAGACTAAACATCCTATAAACACAGGTATAAAATCATATGAAGATAATACACGTATGTCAGGCAATCAATGCTAGCCTCTGGTTCTACACCCAGGGCAGCAACATAGGTCACAATACTGTACCACATTTGAGCCTTATTGCATATAGCAGTACACTTATATACACATATAAATAACATAACATGTTAGTAATCTGATATGATATCACACATGTTGCAGATATGAAGTGTAGTCTAGAAGACTCACCTTGTGATTAGTAATGTTATATAACAATCCACAATCGATAATAATCTAGTGAACACGCCAATGACAAGTCTCTACATGAAATAATACCAATTATATGTCAAACACATGTAACTGCTAAACTTAATAACTGAATAGGGGCAGGGCACCCCCTAGGCACACCCTAGGCATGGTTGTGCCTTCCCTAGGCATGGATGTGCCTTCCCCTCAGGCACGCCCGTGCCGCAATCAATAAGCACGAGAAGTACCGTTTGAATTAGGGTTTGCCACGGGGCGTTAGGCACGCCCGTACCCTCCATAGGCACGCCCTTGCCTACCCTGGTCTGCACCAGAAAGTCGGCCAGAACACTGTTTTTCTGACCAAAACACCAAAAAAACTCACTCTTAATTATTTCTAATGATTATGGGATGTTTTCCTACACCCCAAACAACTTCTAAACAAGTAATAACAACATATACATGCTTAAATCTTTGATTCACCATGAATCACCTTAAAAACCCAAAAAACTTCAAGAACATAGTTCAAGATCCTTACCTCAAGCTTGTATAATTGTTAGGCCTAATTGTTTCACCTTGTTTTTACTCTTCTTGATCAAAATCAGGAGAGAAAACCTGCTGCTCAAAGATATACGTGAGTTGGTTTGTGGAAATGAAGACTTTGACTTTCAAATGGTCAAAGTTGGCTATATATAGATATAACTTTAGGAATTGGCACAAATGGTCCCTATACTTCTCTAGTTTCAAAAATGAAAACTTTAACCCCTCAAGTTTCTAAACACCTCCTAATCTCAATTAGGAAATCACCAAAACTGTAATACTTGATTATTTATTAATTTACAAAATTTCGAACTTCGGGTGTTACATTTTAGATGAAGGAAAATACCCCCATCCCCGCGGAATCCGCAATATTGATGTGGATGGAAATGGGGATGCAAGTCAATTCACTAAGTGGGGAACGGGGATGGGGTTAGGGTGTGATCCTCGATACCCGAGACCTCGTTGCCATTGCATCAATGCTAGCAAGTGGGTATTAGCATAATAATGATAGTATAGGGCCTTGCTTACTCTTTGGGTCTATTTAACCATTGGGCCTTTATTAGGGTTTCATATTGTTTAGTTATAAATATCGTTAGTTCTAGGCTTTTTTAGCATTTTACTTTATTCATTCTCTTTGGTAATAAATTCTAAACCTTTTGACTATATCTTCTTCACCATGGTATTAGAGCAGGTTTCGATCCATGGTTGAATAAGTTTTCATGTTTATTGGATGACTGGTTTGTGACTTCATTTTTTGGTCCGTTGTTCTAGTTTGCGGTTTTGATTTCGTGGATCTCATTTTTGGAGAAAAAGGTTTCTATTTTGTTTCTACGGTCAACTTCAAGTTCTTTTTTGTTTGACTGATTTGTCTAGTGAGAGTGTTTCCTACGAAATCAAATGCTTCAACCGTATAGGATCACAAAATATAAAATATAGAAGTTTGTGCCAATTTAATTACGTAATGTTGTCATGAAATTTGGTTTTAGTCATTGATTATAAAGGAACAAAAGCTGGTAAAATTTTTTATTAAAGGCTTTGGTGGAATCTTCTTGTTGCTATGTTCATTTAAAAAACCAAAAAGTAATTAATCGTGAGAGGTGGGTGATTGGTGTGTTTTGGGTTCGATTGTCTGATTTCTAGTTTGGGTTTTGTGATTTTCGTCTATTTATTCTTGACGATTCTTTCTTGTTTCGATTTGTTTAATCATTGCATTTGGTACGCATTCTATTATGACGGGTTGAAAAGATGATTCTCTTATAGTCAATCAGTACTATACTACATGGTAAGAATTATGCTTACTAGAGTTATGTTATGAAAAATTACTTTCCTGACTATTACATTAATGGTACGCGATGTAAAGCTGCTGATTATGCTATGTCTAATAATTCTAAAATTATTGGATTAACAATCATGTTTTTCAATCCATTGGTACTCAATTGGCCACGTTTGACAGTGCTAAGTAAGTTTAGGATCATTTGGAGTGACTTTACATGCAATCAAATTTTGCTAAGCAATACCAGTTAGAAACACATATTTGTGCCCTTCAATAGAATGAATTGAGTATTCTGGAGCTCTATTATGTCATATTAAGTTTATGGGATCAGTTAACTCTACAACAATGAAATCGTTTCAACCTATTTTGGATAGGAAGGAAGAGCGGTTATTGGTTTAGTTTTTTATGGCATTATGGTCTGATTTTGAAGGTTTAATGGAACAATCCTTCATCATTCACCTCTCCTGTTGACTCGGTTATGCATGAATTGATAGCATAGGAGACTCGTTTAAAATCTCAGGGTGACAAAGGGTCAAAAACATACACAACACTTTCGGGTTTTTCCGTTCCTCGATGACCCTACCCAACAAATTCTACCTACTGCTAAGGTTGCTCTTTATGAATATGCTTATTGTAAACATAAGAACCACTTGAAGTCTCGATGCTTGTTATTCCAAATAGTAGCAACAACGTCCTTCACAAAACAATAAGTCATGGGGACCTGCTTCATGGACAGAGCTCTTGGCATTGCTTTGTTTTTCTCTCCTTTCCTATCGGCGAGTTCCGACCCTTTTGTTCGAAATTTCTTTGTAAAGGGGTCCACAGAATAAAAAATGGATTCTTTTTCTTTTTTCTGGCTAGTTCTCACTCTGTTTTGGGGACCCCCAAGACTGTCTTTCCCTGTGTTTCCTAGTCTATATAGGTCCAATCTCATCTGCCTCATCCACCACAGTTTAACATTGTAGTTGTTACTCCTTTTGTTGATCCTGGTTCAAATGTCACCGACCTACTATCTTCCACCTTAGGTGTTTAAGCAATTTTGAAGGTTCCTTTACACCACATCTACTGCCATATCAACCTCTTCTCATACAGACTTAGGTAATTCACGTATACCTTCTTCTTTATGGATCTTGAATTTTGGTGTATCCCGCCTTATCCTGCCTAGTATGTTTCCTTTTGTTTCGTTATCTCCTAGTTGATCTTTGTCTGTTAATGGAGCATCTATGTCACTCAAAGGTGTTGATCCTATTATCACACCTCATCTGTCTCTTTCTGATGTCTAATATATTTTGAAACTTGCCTTAAACCTTTTTTTGGTTAGTCAATTGTATAATCTAATTATCGGGCTTTCTTTCTTTATACCCTTGGTTATGTGTAATAACCATGTTGTTAGAAGGTGATTGGGACACTCCATAGGCCTGGGGAGCTTTATGTTGCAAATAATCATAAGGTGTCTAATGTTGTTGCTTCGGGTGTTGATTTGTCTTCCTTTCGTTTCAGTCATTCATCTTGTGATTTTTATTTATGGCATTCTCATTTAGGACATGTATCTTCATCTCGTTTATAATTCTTAGCTTTTATGGGTGCTTTTGGTAATTTGAACAGATGTGATATTTCAGATTGTAGTGGTTGTAAACTCGCAAAATTATTTTTCCATCTTGCCTTTTAATAAAAGTGTTTCTTGTTCTTTGGCACGATGTGATCTTGTTCATTCTGACGTGCGGGGACCATCTCTGGTTTCTTCTAAGGGAGGTTCCAAATATTATGTTTTGTTTATTCGTGGTTATACTCATTATACTTTGGTATATCTATGAAACATAAATCAGGTTTCTTTTCGATTTATAGTGAGTTTCGGCCGCTTCTTAAAACACAAAACTTCACTACAATTTAATATTTTCGATGTGATTTAGGGGAGAATATACCTCTACTAATTTCACTCAGCTACTTGCATCTCATGCAAACTTCGTGTACCAACACCCCTTAACAAAATGCCATTGCCGAAAGGAAACATAGTCATTTTGTTAAAACTGCATGATCCTTGCTTGTGCTAAGTATGTCCTGGGGTGAATCAATTTACAATGTTGCCTATGTCATCAATCAAGTTCCTACTTAGCATAACTACGGTATATCTCCTTTTGCAAAATTTTATGGTCATAAACCAGATTATTCTTCTTTGCGTGTCTTTAGTTGTGCTTGCTTTGTTCTTCATCCACAAGTTGAACATATTAAATTGTCTTGTGGATCTACTTTATTTGTTTTTTAGGATATGGGATTGGCCAAAAGGGATTTCGTTGTTTTGATCTGGTAATTTAAAAGCTCTATGTCTCATGTCATGTCAACTTTTTGGAGCATATTTTCTTCTATTTGATTCCTTTTTAGTCTCATGACATGAATGATCTCTAGTCTATTGATCCATTCAATGATGATACTCATGACATCCAAATCAACACATCTAATAAACACACATGTGAGACGCCAACAACATTGGATGACTCTAGTATAGAGAGACATGTAACTTCTTCCATGCCTATGTCAACTCCATCACCAGTTGAGAAAGCAGATGTCCGTACTGTACTCAAGTTAACTCATCCTCGTAAGTCTATTAAACTCTCTCATTTTTCTTACTTGCCTTATTCAACTTCTTTTTCCTTTTTCATTGGCAATATCCATCACCGGTTGAGAATGCGGATGTCCCTACTCTACACAAGTCAATTCGTCCTCGAAAGTCTATTAAACTCCCTAATTTTGCTTACTTTCCCTATTTAATTTTTTTTACGTTTTTCATTGGCAATATACATTGTCTAACTGAACCAAACTCCTATAGAGAGACTATTTCAGCCCCAAGTGGCAGGCTGCTATATGTGAGGAATTGATTGTTCTTCATCTACCTATACGTGGGATTTGGTTCTCCTGCCACCAAGAAAGAATACTATTGGTTTTTGTTGGGAATACAAAATTAAATCGAAACTAAGTCTAATGGTTTTGTTGAACGGTAAAAGGCTCAATCCAATGTTAAAAGTTATTCACAAG
The DNA here is from genome assembly GCA_038502395.1 of Dittrichia graveolens. Lineage (NCBI taxonomy): Eukaryota > Viridiplantae > Streptophyta > Magnoliopsida > Asterales > Asteraceae > Dittrichia > Dittrichia graveolens. The sequence goes on from JARJIL010000008.1 coordinate 297,075, forward strand.
AACATGGTATGAATTACGAGGAGACTTTTGCCCTTGTAGAAAAAATGACTAGTGTTCGTACTATAAGTGTAGTAACCTTTGCTCGTAAGTGGAAATTTTCTCATATGGACGTTAAGAACGCGTTTCTTATATGGTGATCTTCATGAGGAGGTCTACATAACTCCTCCTTTTGGCATTGCTCATAATCCAGGAGAAGTATGTCAACTTCTTAAAGCTTTATATAGTCTTAAACAAGCTCATCATGCTTGGATTGAGAAGTTCTCCGCAGTTATTACTTCACCATGCTTTTTTCCTAGTAACAATGACTCAACTTTGCTTGTCAAATGTATCAATTGCAGCACAGATACTTTTGTCTATATATGTGGATGATATGAGTATTGTCGATGATGACTATGTTGGTATCACGTTTCTCAAACATGATTTAGCTTGTCATATTGATGTGAAGGACTTGGGTTTACTTCGTTACTTTTTGGGGATAGAGGTTGCTCACTCTAACAAAGTGTATCTTTTATCCCTATCAAAGTATATGTTTGAGATTTATTTGAATGTGCACGTCTTTCTAATAGCAACACTATTGATACCCTTCTCGAAACTAATGCTTGTTATTCTCTAATCGATAGTGAAACCTTAGTTGATCAAGGCTTGTATTGCACTATTTTAGGAAATTTAGTTTATCTTCGTGTGACTAGGCTGTATATTGCTCATGTTGCTCACATGGTTAGTCAAATTTTCACCTCTCCCACTTCTGTTGGGAGAACTTATTTGCATTTTATGGTATCTATGAGGTACTTAGTTTCAGGCGCTCTTATTCCCTTCCTCGTCCTTTCTTGAGATGTGTGCTTATGGTGATGCTAACTCAATGGTTGATCCAAACACTTTTAAATCTAATACTGAATTTTGTATCTTTCTTGGAGATTTTCCCATCTTGTGGAAGAGTAAGAAACATGATGTTATTTCTCGTGTTTCATTGAGGCATAGTATCAGGCTATGGTTCTGAATACTAGTGAGATTGTTTGGTTATGTTGGCTGATAGTATTGGGCTATGGCTGTGACTACCAGTGAGATATGGATGTCCATATATCTCATCCTACCACGTTACATTGTGACAAATAAAAGTGCGATATAAATTGCTTATAATTATTTTTTTATGAAAGGAGGAAGCATATTGAGATTGATTATCGTTTCACTCACCATCATCTTTGGCTTCGGACCATTTTGTTGCCGTTTATCCCTTTTGCTTTGCAAGTTGCTGATATCTTTACCAAGATGCACTCTGCCTCGTTTTCGATTCTTGCCGACAAACTCTCAATGCTTATTGATGTTGCATTGTGAGTTTGAGGGGAGATATTAACATGATAATAGTATAGGGCCTTGCTTAATCTTTGGGCTTATTTAGCCATTAGTCCTTTATTAGGGTGTCATATTGTTTAGCTATAAATAGAGTTAACTCTAGCCTTTTTTAGCCTTTTATTATGTTAATTCTCTTGATAATAAACCCTAAACCTTTTGACTATATCTTCTTCATTGGTGGATACACCTTTTTTAAGTGATTAATGAGGAAAAATAATTACACCGACTCTGAAATGTAGCGTAGATCATGTGATGTATTATGAGGGTGTGGCTATGATGCAATATATCTATAAGCTTGCAGTTTACGAGAAAATGGAAGTGTTGTGAAGTACTGACACGCGCGAATTGCAACATATTTTTATATAAATAATTTAGAGTACACACAACGTTTTAAAAGTAGTTTCACCTTAAAAGTAGACTACACGCATAATAAGCCAGTATCACCTATTCGCATATAATAAGTTATTTTGGTAAGACCGAGTATCGAACTTAGGGAATGGAGGCTCCTAATAATCAACCTTCACTATTATCTAACCGACAACAAGGCAAGAATATAAATAAATAAAGACTACAAGTAAAACAACAAAAAGCAAAGAAACAAAGAAATCACACGAGTAATGCAATAGTAGGGAATTCAAAGCGGGAAGATACTCATTCGGATTAGAAACATAATCATGTGGCATGACTACATTGAATTATTAAGTACAGAGGATATGAAGTATACACGTTCCAATTAGTAATTCATCAATTAACACAACGAATTATAACAAACACATAAGCATAACCTCTTGATGCATAAGGCTTTTAAACTGGAAAATAATACTAAGTACCCGATCATAAACGGACATAAGATATCATGACTCAATAATTGATTAGCCAAATTATAAGCATAACCTCTTGATGATTCAAACAACACAAGAAACATAAACGAGCATAACTTCTCATAACATAAGGACGTATACTTGGTTTAATATCCAAAATCCCAAACCATCATCCACGAACCTCATGTAATACCACAAATGCACATTCAAGTCTAATCACACCAAGATCCACCAACCTAGTGTCAGTTTTAACATAACTTAGGGGCTGTTTGTTAAAACAGAATTATTAATCACCGAATGTTTTGTGGTCTGAATGATTCAAAGGCTCTGAATGAATCTAACTCTGAATGTGATATGCTGTTTGATAAAGGTTCTGAATGATGCAAATTATCATTTTAATCTTGATGTGCGATTTACGTACCAGTTTTAAATTTGTAAAAACCGTATATGTTTTAAATACGACACACTAGGCAAGTGTAGCTAATCGTGTAGCAGTATAGAAAATATGTACGGGTGTCGAACTCTCGGGGAACGAGTATGATTCTAGATATAATTAAACTAATTATCTAAATAAAATTAAAACTAAAAAGCGGTAAAGAGGGGAAATTGGCAATTTAGCAGGAGAAAGCAACGAATCCAATCAAGCCTAAAACTAACAAAATTTCAGATTTCAAAGCTAAGAAAGCGAGAACGCAAATTAACCTTGGATTTAATCAATAAGAAGTGAAGTATCTCTACTCGGACAACAGATTCCCTAATCAAATTAGCAGATTTCAATGAAGTGCAATGGATAACTTAAAACAATATACCGATTTCTAAAGTGGTTAGATCTCCTAGTCAGACTCACTAACCCTATAGTTTCAGACAGTTAACCCAATGGTCATGCAATTAACTAATCTTTAACTAGCCAAACTGTTCGAGTTATGATAGACTTAATCTTTTGATTTGTTAATTCACAAAATCAACTTATTATCAAAGAATGGTCATCCAAGACAATAGCAAGCACAATAAAGTTCCCATCTTTAAGCCTAACCCTAGGATATGGTCAATCACTAGTTATGAATCCTAATGGTCATAGAAATTCACAATTCAAGCAAACATAGGAAGAATGGTCATACAACCTATGAAAACTCAGATTCTAAGCATAAAAATCAGAACTTGATCACACTTGGATCTTTGAAAAAGCAATCATAACAAATATATCGTTAAAAGCAATCCAAACATTGAAATCCAACTAATTATCAAAGGTAGTCATGTCCAAGTAAAGAATACAGGTGTTTAGCCCATAATCAGAGGATTACAACCATAGAAATTCATAAGAATAGAGCTAAACATGATGAAATAGCAACTCTACTTAGAATCTAGGAAGATAAATTACTAATTGGAACTTGTATACTTCGTATCCTCTGTGCTTCATAAGTCAAAATTGAATTCCCTCCTATTGCATTGCTCCTGTGTTGTCTTTGTTTCCTTGTTTTTAGTTGTTTAGTTGTAGTCTTTTGTTTGTTTCACTTCTTGCCCTGTTGTCGACTAGATAATAGTGAAGGTTGATAATTAGGAGCCTCCATTCCCCGAGTTCGATACTCGGTCTTACCAAAAGAGCTATACTATATACGGATAGGTGATACTTTCCTGTCACGCGTGTAGTCTACTTTTAAGGTGAAACCACTTTTAAAACACCGTGTGTACTCTATAATATTTACACTTAAAATATATAGACGGTACGCGCGTGTCAAGTTTTTGGCGCCGTTGCAGGGGAACGGTGATTCTAAGAAAGACCAAAGCTGTTAATTTAGTCATTTTGTGCATATTTTAGTTTATGTGTTTTAGTTTCTTGTTTTTATTTTTGTTTTTGTACTCTCTGTCTGCTGGTTGTTTGTTTCTGCTGTTTCTTTTGCAGGTTCATGGATCATCAAGAAAATCAGTTATTTTGTAGTTACAGCACAGCATATAGATGTCCAAGGTGTTTTGGTAGGTTTGACTACATACAACCATACTCTTATTACCAACCTACCACCGAACCCCAACTAACTCCCTCTGAAAAACCAAAGTTCATCCTAGACGAGTTAATACAACACTGCGCAGAGAAAGCTGACGCAGCCTTAGAACGGATGAAAAACAGTGCAGTTGTTCGGGTGAATCCTAAATTTGATCGGTACACATATGGTCCACCCAACCCTCCTGACTTAATTCCATGTTATGAACATGCCCAACCTGATTTTGAAGAATTGGTAATGAGATATGTTGGTGAAATAGAAGGGAAGATGGTAGCACAAGAGGAAACTCTAAATCAGCAGACCTATGCTTTGGAAAAGTTGGAAGCACATGTAGGTCAAATTCTAAAGATGCTGTTAGAAGAATCTGGTGAGGCACATGATGGCTTAGGCCCAGCAAGTACCGTGCAACCCAGACCTCCCGTGCTCGAATATGAAAAGGTAAGTTCGCAAATCCAATATAATTACCCTGATGATGATAATTTTTTCTCAGATTTGTAGGAAGAAACCTTGTATATGGAAGAGTTAGTGGAAGGGGAAACAACGCATGATGATCCGCCCATACAAGTCCAAGCTGTATCTCCAATTGTAGAACAAGTATCAAATCATGCTTCTCTTGTACAACCAAAGGCCATTTCAGGTCCCGAGCTGTTGGAAAGTGAAGATGTGGAGAATTGCGCGGATGACATCTCAAACTACCCTGAAAATGTGCTAGAGTACTACCCGGAGCCAAAAGACGATCCTATTGTCCATTCTGAAGGAGGACCGACAGTTGATGCAACCAGATATTTCTACCACTTGGTACCACCTGCTACGCCTTGCGTAGGTAATTCATTCATCTTAGGTGCGTATCACTATTTCCACCCTCATTTCCTTGCAAATTATGGGGTTTGCACTTCAATTTCTGGATATTAATGCTAGAGTCAAGCTAGTGACTCGATAAAAAACAAGCGCTTCGCGGGAGGCAACCCGTGCTGTAGTGTAGCTTTAGTGTAATTTTTATTTTCTGCAAAACTTTGTGGGTATGTTTGCTATAAACCCTCACGAGACTTCACTCGTCCACTCGGGCTACCGAGAGGTTTAAAAGTCTTGTTGCGTGTGCTAAACGCATCTCGCGTCCTTTAGAAGTCAATTTTTGAAAATGCTTAGTCAATTGTTTAATTAGGCATGTATGCTTGACTTTCATGCTAGGACATATATATTTCTGTAATTGCTAGTTAGTTTAAGTATGCTTAGCTTGTTTGCATGTCCAATTCATCATTTCACTTGCGATTGCGGAATGTGGTAAGCTTAGTGTTAACGTTTGCGCGCGAAAAATGTATATAAACTCATATATTTATGTTTTCTTCCTTTGAACTACATTTGGTGGTATTTGATTGAGATTATAGACTGTTGAAACAAGTGTATTGGTAATTTCATGGGCTGCTGTAGTATTAAACAGAAACAGAATTCTACAAATGGGTCAGGCACGGCCGTGCCCCACAAGGGTACTCCCATGCCCTATGTCACAACCACCAAAAAGCCCGAGCACCCCCCGTACCCACACACACCACACAAAATCTCTCTCTCTCTCTTCTTCTCTGAGGCGATTTCTGGCAATTCTCCCTTCCCCGCTCGTTTCTTCGTGCTTTCACTCGCTCAAACTCACATTTGGTACGTATTTCATGTCTAGAACACTCGTAGCTACTTAGATTCAGCTTTAGATTGTTAGATTTGGGTTTTAAGTTGGTTTCTCGAAGGGTTTAACGCTCGGTTCGTCGTTCGCCATGAGGCACGGCCGTACCTTTAAAGAGTACGCCCGTGCCTTTCGTAATCAAAAACCCTAATTTTCAAAACGCACGCCCGTACCCCTAAAAGGTACGGCCGTGCCTTCTAGTGTTAGGCACCCGGTATGATTCCAAACGCACGGGGGTACCCTAAGCCCCGGCCCGGTCATACCCTATAGGGTCACGGCTGTGTCTGCCCCGTTTTTCACGTTTTTGACCCGTTTTTAGTTCTAAGACCCACGAACATGCGTTCTACGCGTACTTTTGGGCATGTACTCTCTTGGGTCATTTTCTAGGCAATCTATCTGTTTCGGCTTGTACTTTTGACCGTTGTAGGTCCGTTTAGAATTCCAATAGACGAGCCGAACCTCTGTTTTAAACCCATTTAGATCTTTATTATTGCTACTATGCTGATGCTGAATTTATAAACTTTTCAGACATATGGCTTCTTCCTTTGCTTCTGGTTCGCGTCTTGGGCCCGGGAGGGGCAAGCGTAGACTCCCATCCCCGCCATCTGACCCGGAGCACTCTTCACCATCATCTTCGTCTTCTGAGGGTGAGCAGCAGGTTCACCCGTGGCTTTTGTTTGAGGACCAGCACACTATAGACCGACTAGGGATCCTCTGCTAAAGGAATTTCGAGACTCCTCGCACTCTTTGCTGGGACACACTAGAGGTGCTGCATCTGGCAGCGCGGGCCAGGGAGATGCTAGGCCCTGTCTGGGAGAGATTTTTCGGCATCATCAGGCCTACGTTCCAGGAGCTCAGCTTCGAGTTCCTCGCATCATACCAGTTCCACCTCCCTCTACCCAGCGCCACCAGCCCACGAGCCATCACATTCAGGATGGGTGGTGTGCAGAGGGAGCTTTCTTTGGCCAATTTTGCAGTCCATATGGGCTTATTTAGTCTGGAGGAGTTGCAGACCGATCTATTCCGAAAGGCCATTATCGGTTTTCCACAGGGCCTGTCACCGGCCCTGTTCTGGCCACAGATTGGTGAGGGGGCTTACAACCCCAAGAGGACCAAGAGCACAACCATCCACGATCCATTACTGTGTATTCTACATCGGCCGGTCGTGCACTCCATCAACGGGAGGCGCGAGAGTACAGGGGTGGTTACTTTGACTGACATGCTTTATCTCTACAGTTTTTCTGCCCCCGCCACGTGCAATGTGGCTTATCAGTTAGCCTTGTACCTGCAGTCCATTGCAGGCAAGCGCGTCAACAGTAGCATCTGCGGAGGTTCGTTTATCACCCGGCTGGCAGAGTCATACGGCAATGTTCTTACTGCCGTCACCATCGAGACCTTGACAGCGCATCTGATCACCAGGCCGATTGACACTGCTGTGTTACTTCACATGGCAGTTATCCGCAAGTTGCCTCAGGGAGGATATCAGATTTTGGACGGCCATGGACAGCCATGGCCGCAGGTGCAGCATGAGGAGCAGCAAAGAGGTGGGGACCCACACATACAGCATGTTGACCCTTTGGTCCCGCCGCCTCCTCCCCCCCCCCCCCCCCCCACCAGATCGGCTCGAGATATTATCTGCCCAGATACACTGGATGACTCAGGTGATGATAGCTATGGCTAACCGTCAGGGTTTACAAGTTCCGCCACCCCCAACATTCGGGTCCCCAGAGGAGCAAGCACGACCCGCCACAACCACCGCCGCCACCACCACCACCCGCATGAGGGGCCTAGTCTAATGGCCCCGTCTCATATATTATACATATTTTTGGACATGTATAGCTTAGCTGGAGGTTGTACCGATTTTGTTTTTGTATGCGTACAAGCCTCGTAGTAGTTTGTATTAGTCTAGCTTTAGGCTAACTCTCATGGTTGTATGGTTTTGGTAATTATATTTGTACGAACCATGTTATTATATTATTATTATTCGGGTATCTATGTGCTTCTGTTTGGTTGTTTGTGTTGCTTCTTTTTGTGCTAATCCGTTCTTTTTGTCCCTTGCTTGAGGAACCATTGGCATTGGATTGTATTGCTCGATTGTATTATGATACGCCGTTTTGTTGAGGAATTTTGAACGAATTTCAGACCGCCTGTCCTGTCAACTTCATAAAACAGGGGAGTTTCTCGATTCCCTTTCTCCTGCACTATTATGGTTATTGCTTATCTTTTTGTACATTGAGGACAGTGTACAACTTAAGTGTGGGGAGGGATTTATATTTTGCCATTTTCTAGCTGCGTTTGTCCTTTTGTATACTCTTGCGTGCATAAAAGCTTAGAAATGGATTTTAACCAAAAATTTTCGCAAAATTGTATCCTTTTGGACAATTTTAGATCCTCTCGCATGACAGATTGTTAAGTAAAGTGACACTAGGAGGATTGCACCACAAATAACTTTCATGAAGCTTCCTTTTCACAAATCACTTGAGTTTTGTTGATTATCTGACTTCAATTGCACATCCACACCTACACTTGCATTCCTGAGCATTTGAGCCACAACACTTCGTTTCTTGCTTCAGTTAGCTTATGGAATTGCTCATATACATGTTGATTGTTGCTTTGATGACGGAACTTGATTATAACATGCATTTCAAGATCATGAACCGAATGTGTGCATTTACATGATAGAGGCACTAGGAAACCCAATTTAGCCTTTTTGCTTTTGTTTTTAGCCACTGTTCATCCATTTTTCCCTTAGTTGCCAATTTGAGCCTTAGCCTTTCATTTCACCACCCTTATGATCCATGTTTTTGTTTTATGTTTGTTTTTAAGTTTCCAGAACCAATTTGACCCGTTTGAGCTGCTTAGTTACGTTTAGTGTATTCTACCCTTCAGTTGGTCATGCACCGATTAGCGTGACATGAAAAGTTCGTTTGTCCCTCGCTTTGTTCTGTTTATGTTGCGTGCGACTGAGTTTGAAAATAAAAATAAAAAAATCAGAAAAATCAGAAAAAAATAGAAAATCAGAAAAATGAGAACTTCAGTTGCTTGGCATGCTTTTGTTTGGTCGTTTTTTAGGCCTGTCATACATTGAGTTGTGATTTTTTGTCAGTTTCTTCTGGATGTCGACCAACATTTGGACGACTTGATTCCATCACTACTCGGTGAACTGTGTTCTTCAGCAAAAATATTGTAGTATTTCTATTTAGTTACAATAATAGCAGCTTATATGGTTTTAAATTCGGTTTCTGGATACTGTTTTAGCCACCTTTATATTTCCTCTATCCTACCCATAGCCACAGCCACGTTACAACCCAATCAAAGACCTCTTGATATTTGCATATGTTCATGTTATTTGGTGGAGATTTGATGTATGATCAAGCTTATGTTTATCTCTGCTTCAATTAAGCATCACTGCACTTATACACATGCCATGATATACATACAGATTGAGTGCTTGAGAGACCATCTGGTGAGGTATGAAGTCAGGTACTTGTCAGAATTCTTGTATGCGTGTTAGGCTTGCTTAGATATGAAAGTGTGTCCTCAGTCCTTTGCTCAGATATCTGTTATGTCTTTAGATCTTTAATTTGTCGAAAGGATACCTTTTTGCACTGATTGAGGTTACTTGATGTTTTCTGGGTTGATTGTTACATTAGAGTTTGCTTGAGGACAAGCAAAGCTTAAGTGTGGGGATTTTGATATGCACTGAATTATACATATTTATTATAATGGATTTCCCGTATTTTGGCACTTTTATTGGCAGATTTACGCGATTTGATGCCTAATATCTTATAAATCTGTGTTGTAGGCTCAGAATGATGACTTGATGATAAAGGAAGCTAAAATAGAAGAAAACCGTGGAAGATATCAAGTCTCACGAGAAACTGTGCAGGGCACACCCTAAGGCATGCCCATGCCCCCAAAAGCACGCCCAAGGCACGGCCGTGCCCTAGGCCGTGCCTCTCAAAACTTGGGCCCAGAGGTTGGGCCGTCACCCCCTAGGCACAGGGGTACCTCATTTACTAGGCACGACCGTGCTTCCGAAAGACACGGTCGTGCCTTATCTTTTAAAGCAGATTTAACCAGTGGCTCGACGACAGAACAGGGGATTAGGTTTTTGTTCGTTTTTTCTCACCTCCAGGAGCTCTGAAGCTCCTCCTTTCATCTCAAATGATTGGAGGGCGATTCCTTGATGCATTGGAGGTGATTCAAGCTTAGAAGGGAGTATGTAGCTCATTGTACATCCCATTTTGTCTCTATTTTGGGTTTAGTATAATCTCTCCTTTTCTATTATGTTGAATCCGATTGTTTGTATGATTTAAGTTTGTTTTTAGAAACTATGAGTTGTATACTTTGATTCATTTGGATTAGACATGTTCTAGTTGTTTGTATTATGTATCTATGATGGTTTGACTTTTGTTGACTTGGATGATATTGTGTTTTGATTCAATGACAACTATATTTGGTGATATTGATGTTATTTCCGGCCCATGTGAGTGTTTTATGCATCTATGTTAGGTTGACTTTATTTGTGAAATTCTTATCTTCAAGTGTATGTATATTTAAACAAGTTTAAGTTATGTTAAGATTGGCACTAGGTTGGTGGATCTTGGTGTAGTTAGACTTGGTATGTGCATTTGTGGCATTACATGAGGTTCGTGGATGATGGTTTGGGATTTCGGATATTAAACCAAGTATGTGTCCTTATGCTATGAGAAGTTATGCTCATTTGTGTTTGGTGTGTTGTTTGAATTATCAAGAAGTTATGCTTATGATTTTGCTAATCACGGGTTGAGTCATGATATCTTATCTCCATCTATGATCGGGTATTTAGTATTATTTTCCAGTTTAAAAGCCTTATACATCAAGAAGTTATGTTTATGTGTTTGGTGTAATTCGTTGTGTCTATAGATGAATTACTAATTGGAACATGTATACTTCGTATCCTCTGTGCTTCATAAGTCAATATAGTCGTATCACATGATTATGTATTTTAATACATTTGACTAGAGTGTATCTAATCCGAATGAGTACCTTCCTGCTTTGAATTCCCTCCTATTGCATTGCTCCTGTGTTGTCTTTGTTTCCTTGTTTTTAGTTGTTTAGTTGTAGTCTTTTGTTTGTTTCACTTCTTGCCCTGTTGTCGACTAGATAATAGTGAAGGTTGATTATTAGGAGCCTATGTTCCCTAAGTTCGATACTCGGTCTTACCAAAAGAGCTATACTATATACGGATAGGTGATACTTGCCTGTCACGCGTGTAGTCTACTTTTAAGGTAAAACCACCTTTAAAACACCGCGTGTACTCTATAATATTTACACTTAAAATATACAGACGGTACGCGCGTGTCATATACAAACAACTAGAACATGTCCAATCCAAATGAATCAAAGTATTCAACTCATAGTTCCTAAAAACAAACCCAAATCATACAAACAATCGGATTCAACATAATAAAAAATGAGAGATTATCAAACCCGAAATGGGTGTAAAATGGGATGTACAATAAGTTTACATACTCCCTTCTAAGCTTGAATCACCACCTAATGCACCAAGGATCAAGGAATCATCATTCTTGGATGAAATCTGGCTCCATGAGTGCTCTAGATGACAGAAAATGAAAGAAAAACGACTGTAAAAGCTAACTCCTCAGTTCTGTAATTGAGCCACTGTTTTATCAGCTTAGGCATGATCGTGCCTCTTAAATGAGGCACCCCCGTGCTTAGGGTGTGACGGCCTAACTGGGCCCAACTTTTGAGAGGCACGACCAAGGGCAAGACCGTGCCTTAGGGCGTGCTTTAGGGGTATGGGCATGCCTCAGGGTGTGCTTCTCGAGACTTGATATTTTCAACAGTTTTCCTTCGTTTATCATCAAGTTATCATCCTGGCCCTATAAAACAGATTTATAAGATATTATGCATCAAATCACATAAATCTACTACTAAAGACGCTAAAATATGGAAAATCCAGTATAATAAATATGTATAATTCAGTATATATCAAGTAGCATTAACATCACTCTTGATCACTTATGCATAACACTAATATTCTCTACATAATAAAATATACTTGTTTTGACTATAGTATCTTGTGAATAAAAAAAATCAGATATTATACTTTTAGGGGTATAAGTGTTGTTATGTTTTACAAAGAGGTAAAAGAAAAATGACCTTGCTTATATTAGATTAATACATGGCATACAATGATGCAAATGTTGGCACCTTTCCGGGCTACATAAAATGTTATCCCCAATTCCTATCCAGACACACAAACTCCAGCGTTCCATATATCGCCTGTTAATCTATTATCTATTTTCTCATTCCCAATTACCAGAAAATTCTAGTGGCGGGGATTCTTCCAATGGCGGCAGAAGCTGTTACCATGTCTTCAAATGCCGCCGCTTCAATCTGCAACTTCTCCGGTAGCAATAGGCCGCTCCGTCATCTCTGTCTTTCTCCCTCCACCTCCCTCCGTCGCCATCATGTCCACCAACAACGTACTCTTACATCCTCCGTCACCTCTATCTTTCTCCGTCCAGCGTCTCACTTTCAAAAGAGGAATCTTACGGTTTTTGCTATGGCTGCATCTTCTGAAGGTATTTTGATTTTCTGTTAATTGAGAAAATTAATTAAAATAGAAATTATGCATTCTATGATTAACATTGATTGTCGAGGTTTCTATATGCGGAAGTGGTTGAAATTCATTTGCAATTGGAGGTAGGAGCTATTGGCTGTTGCAATTCCGTGATTGCAATGTTCACTCGAGATCAGTTTACTGATGGTTGAGTGATTTGGTTAAGTGCTGGCGCGTTAAAAATATCTCACGAATGTCATAAGATGCTTTAGGAAAAAGACTTTAGAGAGAAATGGTTTTGTCATATATATCCCACAATGAATGATTGGTTATGCTGATTTTCGTACCCTAACTGTTGATATCTGTGCAAATCATTTCAAATTTGTTATGCTAAATAAGGAGAGATGCTAAGTGAATGTAAAATTTGGATTTACGTGCTACTGCTTTGTCACTTAAATGTAAAATCAAGAAACCACCATTTCGTTCTTATAACTAACTTTTTATGTTTGTATTATCCAGATGGAAAACGTGAGGTTCCGCTGGAGGACTACCGCAATATTGGCATTATGGCTCACATAGATGCAGGAAAGACTACCACAACAGAACGTGTCCTCTACTACACTGGTAGAAACTACAAAATCGGTGAGGTACATGAGGGTACAGCCACAATGGACTGGATGGAACAAGAACAAGAGAGAGGAATCACCATAACTTCGGCTGCAACTACCACATTCTGGAACAAACATCGCATCAACATAATTGATACTCCTGGCCACGTGGACTTCACACTTGAGGTGGAACGAGCTCTTAGGGTTCTTGATGGTGCCATTTGTTTGTTTGACAGTGTCGCTGGTGTTGAACCTCAGTCGGAGACAGTCTGGAGACAGGCTGATAAGTATGGAGTGCCAAGAATTTGTTTCGTGAACAAAATGGACCGGCTTGGTGCTAACTTTTTTAGAACATGTGACATGATAGTTACAAATTTGGGTGCTAAACCACTTGTGCTCCAGCTCCCAATCGGGTCAGAGGATGTTTTCAAAGGGGTTATAGATCTTGTGAAGATGAAAGCCATAGTCTGGTCTGGGGAAGAATTGGGTGCCAAATTTTCATATGAAGATATCCCTTCTGATCTTCAAGAATTATCTGAAAAATATCGAGCATCATTGATTGACACCATTGTTGAATTAGACGATGAGGTTATGGAGGGGTATCTTGAAGGGGTTGAGCCAGATGAGGAAACGGTTAAGAAGTTAGTTAGGAAGGGCACCATAGGGGGTAAATTTGTACCGGTTTTATGTGGCTCGGCTTTCAAGAACAAAGGGGTTCAACCATTGCTTGATGCTGTTGTGGACTATTTACCCTCTCCACTTGACTTGCCACCTATGAAGGGTACTGATCCAGAGAACCCAGAAATTGAAATTGAACGGATTGCAAGTGATAGCGAACCATTTTCTGGGCTAGCTTTCAAGATCATGAACGACCCATTTGTCGGGTCACTTACATTTGTAAGGATTTATGCAGGAAAGCTTGCCGCTGGATCTTATGTAATGAATGCAAATAAAGGAAAGAAAGAAAGAATTGGTAGATTACTTGAAATGCATGCAAATAGCAGAGAAGATGTTAAAGTAGCACTAGCTGGTGATATTGTTGCTCTTGCTGGGTTGAAAGATACCATTACTGGAGAAACATTATGTGATCCTGAGAAGCCCATTGTGCTTGAGAGAATGGACTTTCCTGACCCAGTCATCAAAGTTGCTATTGAACCCAAGACCAAAGCAGATGTTGATAAAATGGCAAATGGATTAATTAAGCTTGCACAAGAAGACCCCTCTTTCCACTTCTCAAGGGATGAGGAAATTAACCAGACGGTCATTGAAGGGATGGGAGAATTGCATCTGGAGATTATTGTTGATAGGCTCAAGAGGGAATTCAAGGTTTGTGTTTCTCTTCTAAATCTTTCAGTTTGTTTCCTTATTATCTTTTACAATATATGAATGTAGTTATCCATATTATCTTTCTTTTTACTTGCTATTTTTCCTACATAAAGATAAATAAGATGATTCTTATATAAAAATGATCATGATCAAATTAAATGAGAAAGTGATTGTGTAATACTGAATCATTATTTGAAAGCTGATCATACGGAAGTAGTAATGATTATGATCATCATTTCTCGGCTAAGTCATAGATTTGGATATTAGTGATGTTAATGGGTATTTGGATACACTATTTGAAAGTGATTGTGTAATACTGAATCATTATAAAACAAAAATCAGCTGTGATAACATGGGCTGTAACAATTCGTTTTTTGAATGTCCATGTGCTGTACTAAGTTATAAAATTTGGATAATTAGATAAAAGGACTGGTATACGTTTTTGTGAAATGGAAATAAAAGTCTCCGAAATCAGGTCAATAGTAGAGGTAAATAAGTCGATTTTTATTTTGCCTTCTTCATAATCTGTTTGTGAACAAACTGGTATGAAATTGGGTATCTATCCTGAACAACTAAGATAATCAGAAGCATTATCTGTTAAATTTAACATTAAGAGATGATTATTGTGATTTAAGTTTGCAATAACATAGATCCAAATTAGTCTGTTGCATCTTTTCCTAAATTTCAACCAACATGATATTTTTAAGGAGTGAAAATGTTGGAATAAGTTACAACATTCAGATTACTTATTGCTTGCAAATTATCAGGTGGAAGCGAATGTTGGTGCACCACAAGTGAACTATCGTGAAAGCATTTCCAGGGTAGCAGAGGTGAAGTATGTCCACAAGAAACAATCAGGTGGACAAGGACAGTTTGCTGATATTACTGTTCGCTTCGAGCCATTAGATGCAGGTAGTGGATACGAGTTCAAGAGTGAGATTAAGGGTGGTGCAGTCCCACGAGAATACATCCCAGGTGTAATGAAAGGGCTAGAAGAGTCGATGTGTAATGGGGTAATTGCAGGCTTCCCTGTTGTTGACCTTCGTGCAGTATTGACAGATGGTTCCTACCATGATGTTGACTCCAGCGTCCTAGCTTTCCAGTTGGCCGCTAGAGGAGCTTTCCGCGAAGGAGTTAGGAAAGCAGCACCTAAGATTTTGGAACCCATTATGAGAGTTGAAGTTGTGACTCCCGAAGAACATTTGGGAGATGTAATTGGTGATCTTAATTCCAGGAGAGGGCAGATTAATAGCTTCGGCGACAAGCCTGGTGGCCTCAAGGTATGTTCATTCGTTACATAAAGCTTGTGACTTCAATAGCATGGTTTCAAAATAAAGCAATCTTTAATTAAAGCTGAAACACTTCACCATTTAGGGTAGATTCCAAAAAATCGGCCAGTCGATGGTTGAGTAACTGGTCAAGATGTGTAGTTTTTTTCCCTATACGGATCAAAAGGTACAAGGTCTAGTTAGGTCGACCTGAAACATTATAGTGCACTTTATTAATATTTAGTGTTCATATGACTACGAAACATAAATCGTTAGAGAATAATCTAGTTCTTTTAGATAGATGGATTTAGTATGTTGTATTATTCAAAATACAGTTGGGGATAACCTTCAACCTGTTTCCTTTTAAGCTAGTTTTTCTTTTTTATTTATTTTACCTATTTGTTTTTTGGTGTGTTCATTTTGTGGGTTCAGTTCATATGTTAAGAGAAAAAAACATATATGGCATATGGGATTTGTGAGACATGAGTTAAAATAAAGACGTGATAAAAAAAGTTAAATCACACATAACAGGAATGTGCTTTGAATGAACTTATATTTTAGGGAACATTTTCAAAATCAACGTTTAAGGGCTTTCACGTAATAAGTTAATAATGAAATGAGGGATTTGGTTACTTGTATAGATATTTATGGGTTCTTGTGTTGGACTGCAGGTTGTGGATTCCCTAGTGCCTCTGGCGGAAATGTTCCAGTACGTGAGTACACTAAGGGGAATGACGAAAGGTCGAGCATCTTACACCATGCAACTGGCCAAATTTGACGTGGTACCTCAACACATTCAGAACCAGCTTTCTGCTGCCAAAGAGGAAGCAGTGGCAACATAATCTTTTCTTTTTATTTAATGTTTGGTTGGTTTCTGCCACCTAGAATTGTGAGTATAAGGAGGATAGCGAATAGTACTTAATTGGTCTTGGTAAATAGATCATGAGAGAGGACACACGCACAAAAAAAAGACAGCTATCATCTTATTATTAATCTCCCATTTATATTCTTGTTTTGCACACGTTAAACTTTTGAAGGCTCGGCTCCGGCTCTGGCTCATCCCCATCCCTATGAAACTGTTTGGGTAGCATCTATTTGAACTTTTTTACAGTGCATATTACGATCACACGTATACACTTGTGATATCTCGAGGTTCTCATTTTGTCATCCGTCGTGGTTTGTTTGTTTTATGGTTTTGGTTTTACATATCGTCCAAGTATATATACTTGTCTAGTAAGAGATGAAAGCAATATTTATTTTTAAAGTATATTATTAATCAAGAAGGTAATCTTACGGTTAGTTCCACTTGGAGTATATATGCTTCAAATCATATGAATGCTAAACACTTTTTGTTGTAATCAAAGTACTTTTCACACAGGAAAATCTTATACAACATTGTAAGGTAAATAAAGACAAGAATTTAACATGGTTCGGTGTAGCGCCTGCAATAATGACTCAAAGTTAAGAGAATGTATCAATTTGGGCTTTAATACTAAGGTGGTGTTTGGTTCAAGTATTGTTTTTGAAGGGATTGAGATTTCAAATAGGATTGGTATTTGATAGGATTTGCATTTAGTGGGATTTAAAATCCCAAATTGTGTTTGGTTCATATTTCTTAGGTGGGATTTCCACCACCACTAAACTCCATCAACAGCCAAAGATGGCGGACGATGAACGACAGTGAACGACGGCGACGGCGGAAGACGAGCGACAGCGGACGACGAACGAACGACGGCGGACGACGAACGAACTAAGGCGGATGACGGCGGACGACGAACGAACGACGGCGGATGACGGTGGACGACGAACGAACGACGGCGGACGACGAACGAACGACGGCGGACGACGACGGACGACGGCGAACGACGAATGAACGACGGCGGATGACAAACGACAGTGGACGACGAACGACGGTGGACGAACGACGGTGAACAACGCCGGACGATGAACGACGGCGACAACGAACGAACGACGGCGGATGACCAACGACGGAGACAACGGACGACGAACGACAGCGGACGATGAACGACGGCGACAACGCACGAACGACGGTGGACGACGGTGAACGACAGCGGATGACCAAAGACGGCGACAACGAATGAACGACGGCTGATGACCAACGACAAGCTTGGGTCATGTTGGGTTGTAACAAAAAAACCATACGGGTCACTTTTGGTGGAACTAGAAACAAAGAAAACGAACTACAGGTCACACGCGTCTTTAAGCAGCACAACGGGTGTTCTCTCTCGACTCTTACTGGACGGTTGCTCCCCATCGGCCATCGCAAATCGAATTCTCTGTTGACAATTGTTGCCCTATCTTCTCTCAGTTGGCAACCATCTATGATTCCCCAACTCGCAAATCGAAATCCAACAAGTCGCAAATCGAAATTCAAAAACTGGTCGAAGATATCAACCATTGTTCTTCGTTACCTAGGACCTCCCTCGCCAACGATTGTGTGACCGGTTCGATATCCTGATCATCCTAAGCACCATCGGTAAGATTTCTTGTTCATATCTAAATCGATTATTCTCTCTAATGTTTTATAGGCAATACCTATACTTGGAATTGATTTATCAGAATTTGAAAATCATGTTTAGAATTCATAGTTTGGGAACTATGTTGTGATTTTTCGATATCTAGAGGTTGTGTTGGACAGAGTCTGCATTAAGAAGATTGAAACAAACAAACGATCTAAACTATAAATAAACTGATGTAAAGGTGATTGTGTTTCAAAGTTCAATGCCTCCGTGAGTCTGTTATGGTTCTATATTATTGCCGTATTTATCGGTTGACTAGGGTGTAAGCATGATGAACAGATATATGGATCAGCAAAGGCAGCTGTAGAAGTTATTTTAAAATAGATGTTGGATTTGGGGTGACTGAGTTCTAGTATACTTATAATTGGCAATTTATGGTATTTATGATGAATCTTCTTAAAAGGGCCCATTCTGACCCGAACCCGTTTTGGCCGTTATCCAATCTGACCCTACCCGTCCGTTTTGACACCGCTAGTTTGGCGTGATGCCTACGTCCACGGGAAGAAGGGAGGAAGGATTATTACTAGCAAAGATGGAGAAACCAAGGTTACAGTCTATCTCAAATCTAGACTATAACTCTTACTAGTTTGTACACCCTGCTCTCAATTCACAAGTATAGAATTTTATATAGCAATCCTATACTTATCTCTCTACTACAAGACTCTCAAACTCTCTCCTTGCAAACACTTACAAACAACTCTCTTGTGTCTTTTTAGACCCGAAATAGTGTCTAAGACTAGAATTGAGTTTAGAAACATTGCTTTTGGTTAACTTATGTAAGTTAACCTTGTGTTTTGTGATCATAGGCTTGTGATCAAGTGTTTGAGCTTTGGTTTGGATGGGGTTGTGATCCTCATCACACCCTCAGATGAGTACACCATGCGGATACCCGAATTTTGTTAAAGTTACAAGTCATCATAGTTATGTTTTGACTGTTTGGCAAAGGTTTGATGAATCATGATGAATCAAAGGATGTGGATTATGTAATTGTTTTATATTGTGATCTATATGACTAGCAAACGTTTTGTGAAGCTTTTTGAGTTCAAAGCTTATGTAGACTGTGAAATCATCAGATGATGTTTTTTAAATGATGGTTTTCAAAATAAGACCATTTGCTCCAATTTGGGGATGGTCTATGTTTAAGTTGTGTTTAATTTAATGTTTTTGAAACATGATACTCCATGAAGGAGTGAACTTTGATTTTTGAAACAACAAACATGATTTTGAGTAAAGAAAGATATGTTTGCACTTTGTGTTCATTTTGGGCATTGAGATGCCAACTGTAAAATGATTTTGAGTAATTGAAAGATACGTTTATACTAATGATGTTTTTGGGCATTGAGATGTCAAATGTGGTTTTGATTGTTGAGCATTTATGCTCAAGTGGCATGAACTGTGACATGTATGTATTTTATGATAAGCTTGTAGCTGAGATTACTTGGCCTTTATGGCATATGATTTGTGGCCTTTATGGCATGTGATTTATATGACCCTTCGGGGTATGTGATTCTGTGACCCTTCGGGGTATGTACTTATGTGACCCTTTGGGGTATGTGATTTGGTTCGGACCACTGTGTGATATGAACTTTGTACCATAGGGTTCCTAGCCATTGAGACGTGCACAGGTTCATGTGGCTTCGGCAATTGAGGAACCGCGATGTACGGGTGGTTGAGGAATCGGTGCAGAGAGTGGAGGGGTATGTCAGTAGCCATCATGACCGTGTGGGTTCACTGGGCTGACGAGCCACCGAACCCGGGGCAACACGAGTGGATTTGGTGAACAGGGCTTACAATCCAGATAACCGTTGTATGGTGGACTGCTTCGTGCATCCCCCACCTTGACGGGGTGATGTGGTTATCCCCCATGTGGGCACGTGTTGACCGTGGCTAGCTACCACATAGAGACATTGTGGCCCAATGGACAGACTCGCATTCTTATGTGCTTACATGTATGATTTTAAAGTATAATGATTGCCAAACTTGTGTTTTCAAAAGAGGAAATATGATGACTTGGTTTTGAACATATAAATGATTTTGGTTGTACTCACTAGCTATGTTATAGCTAACAGTGTGTGTTAAAATGTTTTGTATCCGCAGGTTGTCTAGTGGCCTTGGTGATGCGGGTAGATGCCTTGAGGCATAGCTTTGTTGCATTTCAGGTAATCTTGGATTTCCTACCCTTTAGATTATGGTCGAGAGATTGACTGTGGTAACACCAAAAGTTTTGGATTATATTTATTGATAATGTTTATCGTTGAAATATACAGAAAATGAAAATGTTTCCGCAAGTATGTATAAAATATGTTTTTAATTGAGATTTGAAAAAGTTTAAAATTGGACTAAAAATCAGGGTGTTACAGATTACCTTTGTTTTATGGTTTGATTTTAATGAATTGGATTAATTAATAGTTATATATTTATCATGTCTTGCTTGATCGAAGACCCATATGTGTTAAAGTTTCAAACTTTGTTATTTATGGGCTGAGTTTACATAGGTTTGATGACTAGTCTATCTATGTATGATTTTATCACGATTATCTAGTGGATGAATTGAAATCTTCTCAATTGGAAGCTTTGAAAAATGAGAATTTGGATTTAAGAGATTATGAGAAAGAGAAAAGAGAAATTAATTGTCGAATCATGTGGATTAAAGACTTACAGGTCTCGTACTTGAGTGCCTTTGCTTGGAGTTTCGGAATTGATTTTAACAAAGACTCATAGATCTAGATTGACAGTGCATCCTCGAGGTACTAAAAGGTATAAAGATTTTAAAATACTATATTTGATGTACACCGTTAATTCCTAGAACTTGAAGTTGGGAGGTGTGTAAATATTGATGGACATCGTTAATTCCTTCACTTGAATGACACCATGGTGTACGTTGTGCACCACATCGTTGGTGTAGCGATAGCGGGCGGACTTAACTAATCCTAGAACTTGAGGGAGTCACGCCCCAAGGGCGCTTAGGTTGATAGGCACGTGATTCATGAACCGAGTCTAAATATTTGGGTTAAGATGATCGTCCTAGACTCTATGAAAGATTAAGAAGGATTAAAGATTAAAAGAAAAGAAGTATAGAATAAAGATATATTTTGATTTACGGTTAAAGATTTATTATGCACTAGTATATGATGTGATATAATTGACATGATTTTCGTGTGCATGATCAAGTACGATTTAGAGGTTATGTGTTAAATGTTATTATGCGGGTGGGTTGACTACATGGACGAGCGTGAATGATTATTTGATTTGTTATTATTCACCGTGGATTAAATGTATTTTAATAAATTTGTTTTAGTCTAAACTCTATTGACTAACGAGACATTAAGCTTACACTTGTTTTCTTAAATGGTGTTCTTTTACTCATGCAGGTTGTGTAGAGGCTAGACTTTATGAGAGGGATCCTTTGGGTAGAATTATGTCTTAAAGTTATACCACTCGGACAATGTTGAACTATATCTTTTTATTATGTGTGTATTGTTGATGAATGTGACTTTGTGGTTTTTGTATGATTTAAACTCTTGTCTTTTGTTGTGATTTACAAAAAGTTTTTGTAAATTGTAATTTTAGAAAACCAGGATGTTACATTCAAGTACACCGATCCATGAGACTTTTAGTCATGTAGAAACTTTCAAGTTGTAGCCATAGTCTAGCAGTAGTCTCCGTTGCTACTTCTCGAAGTAGAAAATCAACGAGTTTTAAAATAATCGTGCCATGTGCCTTCTCTCCAAGGCCATCCTTCTCTTCCCAAGTCAATTTTCCAGGCAATTTGTCTTTGGATTTTAAAGCTAACAAATGTCCTTGTTGTCTTAATAGCCCGCATCTTCATTCGCCATAGACTAAAATCATTTTGACCATTAAATTTCTCAACATTGGATCTGATTATCGTCATCTCTGATATTGATCACAACGGCCCCGATACCAGTTTGTTATGATCAGATTACTTTTGAGGCAGAAAAATCTAATAGAACAATTTTAAGGTAAATAAAGACAAGAATTTAACGTGGTTTAGCATGAGGGTTACGTCCATGGGTGAAAGCAGAGAATGAGTATTACGCAAATATAGAGAAACCGAGGTTACACTGTATCACTCAAATCTACGCTATAATTTTCACTAAATTTTACACTCTTTTCTTAATTTACAAGTATAGATGTTTATATAATAGTTCTATACTAATCTTGTGTACTATAAAACTTTCTCAAACCCTCTCCCTACAAACACTTACAAACAATACTTATGGGTTGTTTGTTAAAACAGAATAATTAAATACCGAATGATTCTCTAATCTGAATAATTCAAAGACTCTGAATAAATCTGCCTCTAAATGCGACAAGCTGTTTGATAAATGTTCTGAATGAACAATCTGAATGATATAAATTATTATTTTAACCTTAATATTGATATATTATATTATAAGATATAATGATTGCTTAACAAGACAATATGTGAAAAATTAGTATTAGGGTAAAATACTTGGTGCTTAATGATTCATAATACACTTTAGGGTGAAAGAATTCAACATCATTATGTTTAATTATTCAACACAGTATTCATTCAGATGCGACAATCAAACATGTTGAATGTTAAATGCGGAATGATTTCATTAAACAACAAACAAAGAGCCATGTGGTGTTTTTTGATTGCATGCAGGTGAAACATGGTGTGAAAGGTGAAAATTCCTGTAGCCAACAATCGATCAAACTAAATTGGAATTTTGTTTTACAATAAACATGTGGTGAGTCAAATTTTGTGTTACAATAAACATGTGGTGAGTCAAATACTTTCCAACTTTCTTTTTAAGCCTTGAAAAATGGTCAATACCTAACCCACAATGAAAATATCATAGAGAAAAACTTCAAAGTAGATTTTGCAGTGAATGGAGAAAAGTACCCAAATATGTCCCAAGAAGGTAAACCATACTTACACCATCATCCCATCGTGCCCCCATTTTCATTTTCCTATTCCATTTAATCCTTTCAGAAGACGTTTTCTAAATTATTTTTAAGATTTTGGGTTAATTAATATTAATAACTTTTAAGATATAATTATGATATATAAAATAATAAAACATAACGAATTAAATATATTTTAATAAACTAAACTTTTTAAATTATTCTTCCCCTTCTTTAATCTGAAAATTGCTTTTAAAAAACCCTTTAAAATTCAATTTCTCTACCTTAGCCTGTTTTTACTGAAAAACCCTTTTCAACCTCAATTCCGCCAGCCAGCCAGTCAGTCAGTCAGTCGGCAGACTCGTTCACCTTTTGATTGCTTTAAAAACAAAAATGTGTTTCTTTGGCCTACGACGTACACTTCACGCCACTTTCTCCGCATCGCCGGAAAATATCTTCTTCTTCTTCTTTAACGCCCGGCGATGGCGGACCAAACACGCTCAAAAAGAAATCAAGGCATCCCTGCCTATGTAAAAGCCATTTCTGGTTCGCTCGGCGGAATCATAGAGGCTTCTTGCCTGCAGCCCATCGATGTCATCAAGACCAGATTACAACTCGATCGTACAGGTACGTACAAGGGTATTCTCCACTGCGGCACCACTACTGTCAAAACCGAAGGTGTGCGTGCTCTGTGGAAGGGTTTAACACCCTTTGCCACACATTTGACGTTGAAGTATGCCCTGCGCATGGGCTCCAACTCAATTTTTCAATCCCTCTTTAAGGATGCCAACACCGGAAAAATTAGCGACGGAGGGAGGTTTGTTTCTGGGTTTGGTGCTGGAATCATTGAAGCTCTTGCAATCGTCACCCCTTTTGAGGTCAGTCGGTTTTGCAAAACATGCATTACTTTTATTTAATAATAATGTATTTATCTGTGTGGCGAAATAGTAATTTTGACCCTTGATAAGTAGAATTTAGAATCACACCCAAATGCTGCTGAATTGAATATTGCTACTTGAGACAGTGATTGTTATCTAAATAGCCTCTTAGTATAATTATTATTCTGATCTGATGTTTATCAGGATAAAGTGGAAAGGGAAATCATTTTTAACTAACAAGACTTTGCTATGACTAAAAATACAAGAATATCATGTCATGACATCTACAATAAAAACAGAAATCTACAACCTTTTTAGTATTTTCATACAATAGCCCTTTTTCACATAGACACTTGATGTGATTTCAATCATTTCCTTACAAAGGCTACCCTAGGAATTGACATACAATGAAATATCCAGTACTCTCTCTCTCTGTGTGTGTGACTCTGTGTGTGTGATAATTAACTCTACTAACTTTACAGAAGAACAGATCTAACAGTTAAGACCATGCTACCCATTTTGAATTCTTGAGTAACATGTAAAAAACAAATTTTACTTGTTAAGGATTCAATTTAGTGCAGTTAGTGCTAAGGGAAGGCAATCATGAACAAGAGTTGTGTTTCTCAAATGTGTCAAGTGAAAAAATTAGCTTCACAAAATGGGTTGAAATTGAAAGTCACATGGAGTGTATTTTCAGTGCATACATATTTAATAAATTGGACAAGAAAGTTTTTGTGGCTCAATCAAAACCATATTAAAAAAGACTTGTTTCAACCTGAGATTTTGATTCTTGACACGTTTTATCTGAACAGAACAGACTGCCCACCCATCTTGCCACCTCAAGTAGAACACATCTGTGTGTATGTGTGTGTGTGTGTGTGAGAGAGAGAGAGAGAGAGAGAGAAAGAGAGACAGAATCTAATCCATCTGCGTGCATGTTTGTCAGACATGTATGTATGCTGAGCATAATTCTTGATTGTTTTGTAATGTAATCATCTTGATTCTAATACTATGATGGCCATTTTATAAATTTTGCTTGAATTTTAAACTGGATTCAGTTGAAACTCAGTTAATGAACTTCAAATTAATGCTCAGGTTGTTAAAATAAGACTGCAACAACAAAAAGGATTGAGTCAGGAGCTTCTAAAGTATAAGGGACCCATCCATTGTGCTCGGTTAATTGTCCGGGAAGAAGGCTTACGTGGGCTTTGGTCAGGGGCGGGCCCGACAGTAATGCGCAATGGTACAAACCAGGCGGTCATGTTCACAGCCAAGAACACTTATGACAAATTGTTGTGGAGGAAACAGGAAGGTGATGGGAAGGTTCTTCAGCCATGGCAGTCTATGATATCTGGATTCCTAGCTGGAACCGCTGGTCCTGTATGCACGGGTCCTTTTGATGTGGTCAAAACAAGGCTCATGGCTCAAAGTCGGTCTGGTGGTGAGTTGAAGTATAAAGGCATGGTTCATGCGATCTCGACTATATATGGTGAAGAAGGGCTACGTGCACTGTGGAAAGGTCTTGTTCCACGGTTGATGCGTATTCCACCCGGGCAGGCCATTATGTGGGGTGTGGCTGACCAGGTGACTGGCTTTTATGAGAGGAAATACATTCATGGTATATCTTAGGCATTTAGCTTAGCTTAGTGTAGCTTTGCTAACCTTAGAAATTCGGTCATGTTAATTGGTTAATAAGTTCTTATACCCTTTGTTATGATTGAAAGGGTGCAGTTGCATTTTTTTGTGGAAGACAAGATTTTGGCAAATTCATGGAATATTTTTGTACCATTTCTTTATTAAATCCTAAGACTTTCGTTAGTGATGAGGCATCAATTGTTGTCAATATTCTGAATAAAATAAAATAGTTAAATTAAAAAAAAACTAAAAGTCCGATCCTGAAATTTCTTTAGATGCAAATATTTATTTGCGACTCATAGTTTACTAGTTTAAACCACTCTACAACGTTATACCATCTCTAGGTATTTAATACTTTATTATTATCATCATCAAATCAATTGTTTGCTTCCCATCAAACTAGAGTGTTCCTTTTTCCTTTGATCCTAACTTATCATTTATAATTTTATCCGGTTAGAACTCTTTCTTGGGTCGAGTAATTGCTTAGATGTACGCGATCCATAACCTTTTTGCTAAAGAAATCCTCTGTAAGACTAAAACCTTTGACTTCCCTACCCAATAGGCCATCGGGTAATGGTTTACTTTTTACTTATTATCGCACTCATAACACAATTAGCATTGGGTAAACAATTGAGCTTAGTTACACAAACAAGGGACAATAATACTATTTTTTTTAATTATAATATCCGTTTAAATATATATTTATATTGTTTTTAATGTGAATTTTTTTGTCTGATTTTTTAGCTTAGAGTTTTTTTCTTCGAATGTGTGTGTATTTAAACTGGAATCAAGACTTGCATATTTATAGAGGATGAGGACAACAATGGTTTAAAGTAAGTTGGTATAGAGAATATAATATAATATTTAATAAAGTTAGTGGGAGTCAAAGTAAATGTTATTTTAATCGGGTTTTTATTAAAGTAATATTACTTTATGAATAGTAAATCCCGCTAACAAATTTTAAAGATATATCCAATACCTTTTGTTTTGAGCAGTGCAACTTCTCTTTCCATGTTTGTTACTTTTATTATCCATAAAATCTTTAGTATCTTGACTTTTTTAAAACATGTTTGTTGTCATTTATGCTTTTGTATTTTAGTATTTGACAAGATCTTTGAAATTTTCTTTCAAAACTAACTTTAACCTTTTTCACATAATAAAGTTCTATCTTTATTGCTTTACTTCACAAATCAAAAAGTACAAATATGTTTACAACATAGAAGATCTAAGGTTATAAATGAACACCACTTGTTCAACCTTTGACTTACATAAATTATAAATAAGAGCAAATTGTTAAGAAAGATAATCTAAATATCAAAATTTGGCAATAAAGGTAACGTCCAATTCTTTTGACCGAGAAAGGATTATAAATTTCAATTTGTAACAAAAAAGGTAAAATATAATCCTTTTTTTGTTAGGTTTAAGAGGTCATTATACCCTTTTTTGTTACAAATTGAAATTTATAATCCTTTCTCGGCTAAAAAATTGGACGTTACCTTTATTGACAATTTTCGATATTTAGGTTACCGTTCTCGGTAGTTTTTCCTATAAAGAAACATAGAAATAACGAAATACTAATGAGATAACATAGCACGGTTGAGCAAGTGAATTGCTCATATATGCATGCTCAACTAAGTCAATGATTGTTCAACTAAGTGACAAACTCTACTTAGTTGTTCAAATCTGATCTAAGTACCCTGTTAGCTCAGCATCCAGAATGATCAGCTTAAGGCTTAGTTGACTCATTCGGTATGAGCAACTGACCATTAATATATAATGCTAAGTAAAATACAAGTCTTATCTTAACAACATATATTAAGATAATTTCTAGTCTATTACAAATGATAAATTTTATTAACATCAAAATCTTATGTTTTTCAATAAGATAGTTTAATTCTTAAATTGAAATAATTATCTTTCCAACACTTCGATTCCACTTGTATTAGTTGCCGGACTAAATGTAATAATCTTTTATATTTATCTATCACATAATAAAACTAGCATAACTCACATATTTATTAAACTAATCACATACCGAATAATGCTAACTAATACAACCTACAAGTAGGTCATGACTTATTAGTTATTAAATAATAACGTATTTTTGACCTAATTTCTCTTCTTATATTCCTTTCAAGTTTGGGATAATTGATAAACACCTCTTGAACAATCTCATTTATAAACAAACTTGCACCATACTACATTTATTTGCATAAATGAGAATTATAGAATAACTATTAATGTCTTTCTAAAAAAAACATTAACTATTATATATCCACTACATTTTTTTAATATTACAACCATTGCTCACTTATTTGAATTCCGTGGTAGAAATCCCTAATTATAATTAAACAACTTGGTGGTTCAAATGAGAATGAGAGAGTCAATCTCAGCCGTCCAATTCCCTCTTCTTCAATTCCATTCTCCACCCATGAATTCATCACATGCACCTTGCCACACTTTATTCTACTACGCTCTCCATCCATTAATTCCACTTACAAAATGAACGGCTGAGATTTAGTCTTTCATTTTCATTTAATTTCTAATTTACATTTGAACCTTCCCCGAGATATATATTGCGGTAACTGTAAGAACCAATCTTAGCAGTTCAATTCCCTCTTCTTCAATTCCATCGCTCACCATGAATTCATCACATGTACCTTGCCACACGTTATCCCCCACGCTTTTTATCCATGAATTCTACTAACCAAATGAATAACTAAGATTGGTTCTAGCAATAAAAATGGTTCTCAAATAAACCTTTTATATATATATATATATATATATATATATATATATAGGCAGGATTAAATGAGAACACCTTTTAACGTGAAAACTTGGAGAACAGTTTATATCCCTTGGATGATCTTTATTTAATAGTCAATATTAAACTTGGTTTAATTAAGGTATGTTGATTTTAATTATTTGATTTTTAATTAAATGATTGGCCTACAAGTGTTCTCACGGTTCTCTATTTAAAATGTGTTCTCACCGATCCCTCCTATATATATATATATATATATATATATATAATATACTATATATATATTATATATATAGAAGTATATATAAAGAGAGCAAAAAGTTCAATCGATAACTGTTTTTTCGTACGAGAACAGCGAAAATTATTTGTAAGATCTTTAATGACTTATTAATAACGGTATTTTAGTTTTTTATATATTCACCCAACCGTGAATTGCGTCCGGTGAGACGTCATTACTTTTCAAGGGTTGATTTAACAAAAATGCCCATAATTAATGTATCATTAATGAATCATTAATAAGCCGTCAAAAATTTTTAGTCATTGATTACTTTTAATCCAGGGCTAAGATTGGTTCTTACAGTTACAGTTTTCATTTCAACCCTCCCATATATATATATATATATAGGAGAAGGTTTATTTGAGAACCGATCTTATTGTGAATACCGTGAGAACCAATCTTTGCCGTTCATTTGATAAGTGGAATTCATAGATGGAGAGCGTGGGAGAATTGAGTATACAAGGTGCATGAGATGAATTCATGGGTGGGTGATGACACCGAAGAAGGGGAAATTGGACAACTCAGATTGGTTCTCGTGGTACTCGTAATAAAAACGGTTCTCAAATGATCTTTTCACTATATATATATATATATATATATATATATATATATATGAGGGTTCAAACGAGAACTGTTTTTTGTACGAGAACTGCGATAACCAATGTTGGCCATTCAAGTGGTAAATGGAATTCATGGATGAAGAGCGTGGATGGATTGAGTGTAGCAAGGTGCATGTAAAGAACTCATGGGTGGGCAATCCAATTGAAGGAGGAGAAATTGGACAGCTAAGATTGGTTCTCGCGATTCCGTACAAAAAACAGTTCTCGTTTGAACTTTTGCATATATATATATATATATATACGGATCCGTCCCTCAAATCAGATTGCATTGCATGCGACTGAATTCATATATGTGGTTAATGTATCCAGGGTTCATTCATTTCGATCCATTACTAAACATTTCAGTGAGTCACTTATAATTAAGAGTGAGTGAGAGTGTGTGTGTGTGTGAATTTATTGCTTAATGGGTAGAGAAGAAATATTCGGATGTTGGTGCGTGGGCTATGAATATTATAAGTTCTGTTGGAATCATTATGGCTAATAAGCAACTCATGTCCGCCAATGGTTATGCTTTCATCTTTGGTCAGTACCTATTAATCTTTATGTATTTATTATATATACTTCAATTGGTTTGGTTGATTAGATCTTATGCTTGTTTGTAATTAAACCCTATATATATGTGTGTAGTACGTAAATATTATTTAAGAGCTTTTGATCGAGTTGTGTATATATGTCTTAATTGGTTTGGTTTCTTCGGGCTGCAGCAACAACGTTAACAGGATTCCACTTTGGTGTAACTGCACTGGTTGGGTTTGTGTCAAACTCCACTGGAGACAAGACTGCATCGATGCATGTTCCTTTGTGGGAACTTCTTTGTTTCTCAATTGTCGCCAATCTCTCCATTGCAGCAATGAATTTTAGCCTCATGCTTAAATTCTGTCGGATTCTACCAAGTATATATGCATGTTCTATCTGTTTCATAATTTCTTTTCATCAATTCTGTCTGATTTCTGTCTGGCCACATAAAATCACTTTTATATATTCATCTGTTACATTTACATACATACAATCTCATATGCATATGTGTGTGTTATAAAGTAAAAACATGGTTGATTAAAGAAGAAATAACAAAATAAATCAGCTGGCTTAATTTATGCGTCTACTAAAGTCAACTTGTCCTTGGGTGTTCTTAGATATCGAAACTCAGCATGATTCCGGTGGTTTGTGTCATGGAATGGCTTCTTCATAATAAGCATTACTCGAAAGAAGTTAAATCTTCTGTAGTGGTGGTGGTCATAGGCGTCGGCGTTTGCACTGTCACTGATGTCAAAATTAATGCCAAAGGTTTTTTATGTGCTTGTGTTGCAGTTTTTGGTACATCTTTGCAACAAATTGTAAGTTCCTGCATACATCTTAATTTTGATGCTCATTTCACTTGAGGAACTCGCATGTAGATCAGTTATTATTAACTCCTGCATTTATCTGTTTTATATTATAAACCAAACTGAAGTTGTTACTTCTGTATGTCTTGTTTCTTTTCAAATGTAGAAATAAGGAAGAAATGACCAAAAAAATGCCACTTGAAACAGGGCAGAAAACTGCTCCTATAGTGTCTTAAGAACAGTGGCTAACAGACCCGAAAAAATTGACACAATAACTTTGAACCATCACTTAATCACCTCTTGAAACAACCTGAAGGGATCTGAATACAACAACTTTAGACAATCCCTTCTAAGTGGGGTATGAGAAGGTAAGATGCAGGCGGTCATACCTCAACACTCGAGTACAGAGACTACTTCCTTAAAGACCTTCATCAACCTTCATCAAATCAGGCGGTCATACCTCAACACTTGTCGTGGCTAATGAAGGTCAAACAAAGGACTAACAAAACTGCAAGAAACACTGTATAAGTAGTTTTGTCCTAGTTAAGGTTCCAGCCATTTGTCAGTCCTCATTATGCTGCATCCCTTTTATGAAGCCTCCTCCAACCTTTTTATTGGTCCATAAGCCAACTATAAAAACTCATAAAAGTTTATCAAAACTCTGCCTTTTTGTAAAAACATACCTTCTGAAATATATTATACCCATATAATTTGCAATCTCCCAAACCTTCATAATTAATATGAACATATGCATGTTTCACTAAACAAAAATTGATAAAAGTACAAAAGTATTGACTATAATTTTATCGTCACAAATTTATTACTGAAGTCAATTTGTGTGGTGGTTCAGTCAATAGGGTCTTTGCAGAAAAAGTACTCGGTTGGAGCTTTTGAGTTGTTGAGCAAGACAGCTCCTATTCAGGCCCTTTCGCTCCTTGTATTGGGTCCTTTCATCGACTATTATCTTAGTGGAAACCTTATATCGGATTACGTTAAGAATGTACCTTCTGGTGCAATTGTAAGTAAGCAAGCTCGTACCATTCCTTCGTGATCTTAAAATCAATTTGATTCCATTTATAATCGGCTTGCAGGTGTTCATACTCCTTTCATGCTCTTTGGCTGTTTTCTGCAATATTAGCCAGTACTTGTGTATTGGACGTTTCTCAGCAGTTTCATTCCAGGTTTTAGGTCACATGAAAACTGTATGTGTGCTGACATTAGGGTGGATCTTATTTGATTCTGAGCTCACGTTCAAGAACATTTTGGGGATGCTCGTTGCAGTTGCAGGGATGGTCATTTACAGCTGGGCAGTGGAGGCTGAAAAGGCCTTCTCTTCCAAGATCACAACTCATACTAAACACAGCTTAACTGAAGAGGAACTCAATTTACTCCAGGAAGGATTGGACAATATTCCAATCAAGGATTTTGAGCTTGGTGCATCTAAGTAGAAAGATCGACTTTTGTGTTAGTTATAGACAGAGCTGTTTGCCCTTTGGTTGGCATCACACATATGTAGTTTTCCATCTAATTTTTTATGTTTTATGTTATTGTTTTTCTATTTGTTTAGAAATGTTCATGTTGCAGCAAGTCAATGTACCTGGTGCCTCTCAATCAATTGCTGCTGTGATAACACTTCCATCAAGTATTATGAGCTTCACGAATCTAAGTAGGAATTTGACCTTTGTGTTAGTTATGGAAGGATCGAGCTCTTTGGCATCTGTACCTTTTTTTCCCTATCCATATATGGCCTAGAAGCTCGTTGTACTTGATTGGCGCTGCTCTATTGCTATAATCTATGTAACCCAGCCCTGTCCTATTTTATGCGCAGTCGTTCATAAATACACCAATATTTTATATGTGAAAAGTTTCTTGAAGCTGCAAAAGTGCAAAACATTCACATATTCAGTTCTGTCTGGACTCAGAGATGGAAATATGTGTCAGAAAATCTAAGCTAGACTAGTGTGGAAGTTAAGGTAGTTAATAGCAGTTAATTCAAGGTAGTTATGTCAGAATTTAACCACCTTTAATTTGCAGCAACAGGTGCGATGGTTGTGAACAGTCATGATACAGAAGTTAGTTATTTATTAGTCTATAAATAAATATGTATGGATCAGTTTTAGTGTGTGTAATTTACACCAATATTTTAGTGTGATTTTTCTTATTACTACCGGTAAGTTTTCTGGTATGTAATTTTAACAATTACAAAATGGTTTATTCAAGACCAGTGATGGAACAATACAATGAACTCTTTAGAGTTTTGGGACAATTAAACCAACTTAATTTGAAGATGAATGAATCCATCTCGGTGTCTTGTATTATAAATAAACTTCACCTATCATGAAAATACTTCAAACACATGTTCGAACACAAAAAATTCTCTTCTACCGTTGGAAAATCATTTGGTCACCGGAGAATCTCTAGAAACACAAGTGGTAAATTTTAAAATAAGAATATTCTGTGAACATGATGAAAGAGAATAAGAATCTCCGTTCTGTCGTCACCGAACAATCATTTACACAAGTACATTTTTAAA
The DNA here is from genome assembly GCA_038502395.1 of Dittrichia graveolens. Classification (NCBI taxonomy): domain Eukaryota; kingdom Viridiplantae; phylum Streptophyta; class Magnoliopsida; order Asterales; family Asteraceae; genus Dittrichia; species Dittrichia graveolens. The sequence continues at coordinate 330,150 of JARJIL010000008.1, forward strand.
CAATACCTTGTGGTTATAGTGCATAAAAATAAATAAACTTCGCCAAAATTTTGATTTCTTGCGAAATTATTTTGTATCAAAAAATACAAGTCACTTTCTAATACGCATCATTATATGCAATTACATATGAAACTAACCAATTTTTACTTAAAACAAATTTGTTTTGTTTTTTTGTTTTTTTCTTGGTTTTTAGGTATGAAGATACAAACATGAAGATCTTTTATTTATAATTGTTTGTTTGGCCCACCCAAATAGAAAATTCTAGCTCGGCACTATCATTTTAAATAAGGCTGGCAATTTTTCAATTCGGTCCGTGGCCTATATCCAAGAAAAAAGTTGCATATAAATTTAACTTTAAAATCCGGATTTCTAGGACAGGTTTCGGGTTGGCCCAATATTCGAGAAAATAATTGCATATAAAATTGATTTTAAAATACATTGAAATATTCAAAATCCGGTTTTTGGGTCAACCACTAGGATCTAAAAGTAACTCGCACAATTCATATATAGAATTAAAATTTGAATTTGAAAATTTCAATTTCGTTTGATCACATGATTGTTTATCAAGAAGACGCAAGAAAAGCACTTCGAATTGTTGATTAATAGCCAGAATTGTTTAAGTTCTAACTTTGACCCATTTTAAGCTTACAATTTTAGTTAGATTTTAATATAATTATTAATTTATATGTTTTTTTTAACAAAATCGGGTTAATCAAGTCATAGATTATTGCATTTTTTTCATGTCATGTTCGTGTAGACCCATTTTTTTACCTATTTTAGTGTGTCAATCTATCTCATATTCAGTTCAGATCAGGTTTCGAGTTTGCGTCTCGTATAGTCTCGTTTGGAAAAAAAACACTCACGCATGCATGATGCATCTACCAAAAGTTTTACGACACTAAATAAACACATCATAAGGTACTTTACTACCATTTAAAAAAAAGTCTATGATTACATTGTTGGTGTGCTTCCTCAATTTTTTAAGTGTTGTTGGAACACGGATACATACAATATATTGGGTGTCTATTAAGCGTAGAAGCATCGCATGATATGAAGAAGTTAGATAAATAAAGGGTTTGGATGTGTGTGAGTGTGTTAACCTTTGTGACGTGTGTGTGTATGCGCGCGCGTGTGTGTGTGAGAGAGGGTGGTTGCAATCGACAACCCCCCTAAATATATCCAGTCACCTCAAGGCATAATACGGACAAAAGGAGCTGAGCTCAAGCATCTCATATCTAATCTGAGAGATATGCCATTGCATCCTAACCTTAAAAAAAATAAAAAAAGCATGCCAGAGTAGGGAAGTGTATTTTATTTCATTAGGCAAGTGGCAAGAGACCAGCTATTAAAAAATAAAAATGAGGGATATACAATTACCAACTTCATATCAGTTGGAAGCTTGAATTAATATATAATTAAGCACAAAGAAAGGAACAGACTCCATATGGAGCCATCTCTCTCTCTCTCTCTCTCTCTCTCTCTCTCTATATATATATATATATATATATATATATATATATCTTAAAATGTACAGCAAAAATACAGTAGTTGAACTATGTGTGACTATTAGAACTCTTCAACATGTAGCATGGAAGCCAAAAGGTGATATATGCAAGTACTCGAATAAGAAGACCAAACAAGCTAATGAAGTAGCTAGCAGATCAAGAACAAAGTACTCAAAGAAGACAACCAAGCATCTATATATCTTATGGCCGGTAGAAAGATGAAGGGAAAACAGAAGCAGCAAGTTGCAGTGAACAAACAAGCTAATTATGAAGTAGCAGAGTCCACGAATACTACTACTACTTCAAGCAGTCTCCTGATGAGTAACAAGTATCAGCCAAGGTATTTACAAGAGATTGTGGGCCAAAATATTGTGGTTAAGACTCTGTCTATTGCTGTCCAGAAGAAAAAGATTGCTCCTCTTTATCTTTTCCATGGCCCCAATGGAACAGGGAAGACATCCACAGCTAGACTATTTGCAATGGCTTTGAACTGTGAATCAACTACAGATGTTCATAATAAACCTTGTTATAGTTGCAAAGGCTGTTCAGCAAGCCTCAGCACAATGGACTTGTGCTTTCAGAAAATCAAAACACTTGTGCAAAACACCAGCTTATTGTTTGGTCCCAGATTAAAGAAGGTTTTTATAATCGAGGAATCTCACTTGTTAAGATTGGAGGCCTGGGATGAGATTATGAGTTTCTTGGAGGGGCCTTATGGTTCGGATCTTGTATTTCTGCTCATAACTCACACAGATGTGAACACTATTACTGGAAATATATCATCAAGATGCCATAAATTCTACTTCTCAAAACTAAATGATGATGAAGTCACTAAAAAGCTGTCGAAAATTATTATCAACGAACGTATGGTGATTGAAGAAGAAGCATTGAAACTCATAGTAGCCAAGTCGCAAGGATCATTGAGAGAAGCTGAGAATATACTGGACCAGTTGGCGTTATCAGGGCCAGCCATCAACACTTCAGCAGCCCAACAACTAGTAAATCATCAACTCTCTCTCTCTCTCTCTCTCTCTCTCTCTCTCTCTCTCTCCCTCTCCCTCCCTCCCGCTCCCCCTCCCTCCCTCCCCCTCCCCCTCCCGCTCCCCCTCCCCTTCTCTCTCTCTCTCTCTCTCTCTCTCTCTCTCACACACACACACACCTCACACCCATAAAAATAAAAGAGAAAGATCGAAAAAATAAATGAAGTTGAATTTGACTAATTTTTGTAGCTGCATGGTGTCCAAAATAATGACAGGTAGGTCTGATTCCAGAAAACGAATTAATGGAGTTGGTAGCATTGGCAGTCGCAGGCGACACCATCAACACAATCAGATATGCAAAGAAGCTAAGCCAATGTGTTGAACCAGCATCATTTGTATCCCAACTCATCAATTTCATCACAAACCTTCTCTCCCGAGACTCGCCACCATCAAATCTCCAATGTAACACTACTCTTTTCTTATATATGCAATTTTCATAGTTATTTATTTTGTGAGTAGACAAAATATGAGAACAGTTACAGTAATAAACCCAAAAAATGTAAAAGAAACTGTTGTCATAACGTATAGCTCTGACAAATTTGACGGTTTCCAAATGAAGGCGAATTATGACAAGAAACTTGTTGAGTATTTATAGTTAAACGTGCCTATATGTCACGCAGGCAAGAGTCACTTGGCAAAATTGTGCTACATGCTAAAGTTACTAGTTGAAACAGAAGGGAAACTCCAGTCCGCAACTGACCACACCAAAAATATTATTGCGGCTTTTCTAGATATCACTTCTAAGGAACCCTCAAGCACTACCATTGCATTTACTACAACTCAACATTCTTCATGTTTCACTGAAATAACTTCACATTATTCCTCAGGTAAGCTTTAACTCGTGATCCGCTTCATTATATACAGGGGATGGTTCAAACCAGAACTAATTTTTGTGCAAGAACCAATTTTGGCCCTTGATTAAAATAAATCAATGGCTATTAATGGTAACGGGTCATTAATGACGCATTAATGAGAGTTATTTTGGAAAAATCAAGTCTCACTCATTAATGACGATCTACCGGACGCAATTCACAATTGGGCAAATATATAAATGACAAATACCCCTATTAACGAGTCATTAATGATGTTACAAACGGTTTTCACACAAAAACAGTTCTTGTTATATATATATAGGAGAGAAGTTCATTTGAGAACCATTATTATTGCGAATACCGCTAGTACCCTTTGTAACCACCATTAATGCTCATTGGGGTATTTTGGCCATTTATATATTTACCCAACCGTGAATTACGTCCGGGTGGATGAGTCATTATTAGATTGACTTAATTTTCCTAAAATACCCCTCGTTACCGAGTCATTAACAAGCCTAACATTAGTCATTAATGAGCCACCAAAAAGTTTAGCCATTGATTTAATTTAATCAAGGACCAAGATTGGTTCTCGTGGTACTCGTAATAATAATGATTCTCAAATAAACCCTCCCTTACATATGTGTAAATATATACATGTGTATGTGTGTAGTACCATATGTAATCACCATTCATGCTCATTAATAGGGTTATTTTGGTTTTTTATATATTTTTCCAACCGTGAATTGCGTTAGAGTAAACCGTCATTAAAGAGCGAGGCTTTATTTTCTCAAAATACCCCTCATTAATACGTTATTAATGAGCTGTCATTTTTATTAGCCATTGATTTATTTTAATCAAAGGCCAAGATTTGCTCTTGCGGTACTCGTATTAAAAGCGGTTCTCAATATATATATACTTAATCATTTCGTATGACTAGATGAAGACCATGCCAAGAGGGGTAGCTTAAGTGACATGGAACAACTATGGAAAGATGCACTTAAAGGAATAGAGAGCTCCCACACACAAAAATTCCTGCGTCATCAGGCCAAGCTAGCATCATTGTCTATCTCAAAGAGTAATGGAAATCATATGTGTGCGTGCATGTTTGGGTGTGTGCGCATGTGGGTATGCTAACAATCATTTTTATAACGTGCATCAATGACAGGTAAAGCAATCATACATTTGAGTTTTACAAGAGCAGTAGACAAGATGGCTGCAGAAATCTCACAAGAAAGCTTAGCCAAGGCAATTGAAGTTGCAATTGGTTGTCCAGTTACTCTCCATATGAGTCTCGAACCGCAAACCTTGACTGGAGCTGGAAGCCATCTTAAACAAGAAAACAAAAACATAAACAGTGGTGAAACATCATCGGAGGGCTTAAGACTCACAAAATCAAAATCCTGCTCAACATCAGAACCACAACATAGAAGATATTCATCTTCAGATAAAAAAGATCCTCAAACAACAAATTTGATAAAAGCAGCAGCAAGAGGCTCCAAAGCACAAACTATGAGATCAGCCAGCAAGCCTAGACATAGATGGCTGTCTTTATCTTCAATCCCACAGAGTGATGCAAGTGTTGAATGTTACAGTCAAGATGTAATATATGCAAATTTCACCAAAGATGGTAATGCACCCAAGCTCCACAAAGGTTTCTCCAAGAGTTCCAAAGATCGTCGCTTCCAAGAACCAGCAGATCAACTGTAAGTTCTAATTAACTACATAAATTTTCATTATGGATATTTTCTTAAACAAAAACTGAAGCTAAGATTAGTTTAATGTTTCTTTGCAGACAATCAAATCCCGCGTGGTGCTGTTGAAGCCACAAAATAGTCCAGTTTTTGTTCTTATCATAAAAAGTAACAGGAACCCCCAAAAAAGACGAAAGTCGGCACAAGACTCCAAGCTTCCATTTGTTTAGGTATTTTCGAACTGATAGCAGTGGTGTGTACACAGAAGGCAAGAGCATTTAAGGGAGTATATTTTGAGAGTGCTTTACAGTCATCTATAACTAAATAAATAAAGATGCACATTGGTTCAATGCAGCAAAATTTTTGGAATCATGGGTAGCAAAAGAGTAGTTGGTAATCTGTAATCCCAAATGAGAAAAAAATACGGTTGTGTTATTTCATCAAGTACCCTTATTGGACAGACAGATAGGCATTTGAAGAAACCACGATGTGGTAGGTCAACTGAAAGAGATTTTACTTGAATTAATAATAAGCATAAGGGAAAGGCAATTCAAACCTCACGAATAAACATGTCTGCCCGAAACAAAATATAAATTAGCCAATTAGGCCATGTCTTGGCACTTGACAGAGTATCAAAGAGCATTTACAACATAAAACCTCATTCACTAGCAATATCTCAACCCTAAACATCTTTAACATTTAAGACTTCACAACCACCCATTATTTAAATCAACCCAAGCCCATGAATACTAATGGGTTGGGGTCACATCCCATAATGCTCTAATCTTCCCACAAATCTGCAATAAGAAACAAAAAGATATAAATACAAAAAATAATGTGTTTGTATTTGTATCCTTTTTTTAAAAAAATTGTTACGACTCACAAAGATCAAATTGTAGGTAACAAGTGTCACCAGGTGCTAGGTAGTAGGTACATATTGATTCTTATCAATCTCCAATTTTTGATTCCTCGATGGAGGAAAAATACTAATAAGCATATGTTATGGTTGGAGACTTCTTAATAAATTCACTTTGCTTTGGCAAGTACCAGAAGTTGAATTGCATTAAAGTCTATCAGGACAGAATTTTCTTAGTTCTGTGGCGGCTGTGGCCACTAACAAACAATAAGGAACCATATACATTCTATCATTCATGCAGGAAAAGGAATCAGTAACAGAAACATGGAGGAATCCAATAAGTAAGCTTTGCTAGATAAACGCAGCTCCAAACAGTCACAAGAATAAAATCAATAAACGGAGATGTTTGCTAACATAAAGTATATTCCAAAAGTTGCACTTTACCTTAAATCCCATTTAGGGTGACCACAACTCTACGTGCAGTAGGTTCATCACGATGTTCACACAGCCATATGCCCTGCAGCGTAGCCATAAAGAAAATGCATTAATATCATCAATGAATTAGGCAGCGAAGTGCTGAAAGTTCCATCAGTGTCCTCAGAAACAAAATTAGTGTGTTAGGAGAGCAATGTTAATTTGTAGTTCTATAACATTTATTTTCAACACTAAACCATTTAGTAGCCTATATAACTGTTGAGTATATTCTCAATGCATAATAAGTTTTCTAGGCATTAAAGTTCAGGTCAGGACAAACTTCTCCAAAATGTAGTAAAATATCACTTTTTGTTATTATATGCATCCACCTTTGAAACTTACACTTTGATGTATCAAACTTTCAAAACTAAGATATTGTGTGTATCAAGTCACTTGTTTAACAGCGCAATATCCTAGTTTTCAAAGTTTGATACATTAAAGAGTAAGTTTCAAAGGTAGATGCAAACAATAGCAAAAAGTGTAACATTTACTAAATTTTGGAGAAGTGTAAAACAAATTTGTATTAAAAAATTTGTGGATTCTTAAATGAGTGTGGGTGGTGGAATTTGGTTCAAAATTAGGGTGTAAGGGCTAGTATCCCGCATGCAAGTTGATTCTAGAACTTTACTACCTAAAGATGTAACCACTTCTCTCTAGATCTAGGGTGTACGTTTGGATGGATCGGTTTAATTTTATCCAATAAAATAAATCCGTTTGGATTGCGGTTTCAAAAAATATGATCAGATCTATCCAAACAATTCTAAGATCCGAACCAAACAATCCAAAGTACAATTCGGTTGGATCGACTTTAACAATTCGATTTTTCATTCTTACCTAAATATATACTTAGGGAGTCGAGAATCAAGATATTCTAAGAAAATTTTTTGACACATAATACTAAGATAAAAATAAAGGTGGACAATGTTTATATTCACTAGGTAATCGATCCATCAAAACATTTAATCCATTTTGCTTTGCAATACAAAAATGAATAGTTTGTAGACATCACCCTCGACAATTTCTTCATCAAAAACTCAAAATATGTGCGTCCATTGCCAGCTAAAATAAATACTAGGAAGAAAGGTTAATATATGCATATAGGGTTTATGATAATTAATCCCTTATACATATATAATTATAAACAATAAAATTGTATAGAAATATATACATGAGACGTACGTGATTACTTTGTGTTCTAGTTATATGATATATATATATAAAACTCAGTTTTCTTGAATTATTCGTTTATATTATAGTAACGAAAACCAATCCAAAATAATTATTCGGTTTTGGTACAATCCAATGCAAATTATCCCAACCAAATAGTCCAAACAGAAGTTTTCAGTTGGATAATTCGGTTTTAACCGATTAGTGGACACCCCTATCCAAATCTACAGCTGGGAATACTTGTCTTGTGTACAAAGTAAATCAATGGAAGGAAGAATCAATGATAATATCACCTATTCTACTCTCCTTGATTTTTCATGGATTCTAATCCACATCTCTAAAATATAGATTAGATTGTACCTAAAACCTATCATATGACGTTTAAGACTATGGTAGTCTATGTTACGATCTCACATCAGCCGAAAATAAATTAAGTTGGTGGCTTATAAGTGGTGTCCCCTTTTACAAGCCAGCATATGAGCCATCCCCGTCTTGCAAGGGTCCAACACTCGGAGTGGTGGCTTCGACCCGAAAAAACAGTCACCAACGTAGCCGTGACCAACGATGACTCGGAGTGGTTACCTATGAAGTGACGGCTTAGACCCAAAAAGAGGAGTGCCAACCGTGGCCAACATAGCCGTGACCAACGAGGACGTTGGTCCTTCAAGCGTGGGGTATTGTTACAATCTCACATCAGCCAAAAGTAAATTTAAGTTAGTGGCTTACAAGTCTAGGTGTCTCCTCCTCCTACAGGCTGGTTTTAAGGTGAGATCTACACTTGGGCTTTTGGCGTGATATGGAACTAGTATGGGATGGGTTCGTATCAGGTCTATAACTCTATATAGAATAAACAAAGGGATAATATCGGCATGCTTGATTTGATAGAATTCAGAGAATATTAAATTAGACGTCAACCTCAAAAGTAAGCTTTTCCATCCCTTTCATCCTTAATAGCATTTGGTTCCTAACAAAATGTTTGTAGGACATGTGTATATAAAAAAGAAGGGTAAGATGCATATGTTCTATGAAAGCTATTACCATGGACTAAGAATGTGATTCTTTCTCCCACAAGACATGACATTAACAAAAGAAGATACGCGCTTAGACAACTACGAAGATCTATGCATCATCCTAACTTATCATGGAATATTTAAAAAATCATAATTATTATGAAACCAAAGACATTATTACTTACCTGCCAGGTTCCCATGTTAAGTTGTCCATTTGTAATTGGTATCCTAAAATTTTGCATACATTCGTAATGAACACGGTTAGCAAAACTGAATATATACATAAGGGGGAGGGTTAAAACGAAAATTGTTTTTCATGCGAGAACTAATGTTGGCCCTTGATTAAAATAAATTAATGGCTAATAATTATAATGGCTCATTAAGACGCTTATTAATAACTCATTTATAGCTCATTAATGACGCATTCATTAGGTCTATTTTGGGAAAATTAAGCCTCACTCATTACTGACGGTCCAACCGAACGCAATACACGTTTGGGTAAATATATAAATGAGCAGAATACCCCTATTAATGAGTCATTAACGATGTTACAAACAGTTCTCGCAGTTCTAGTGCGAAAAACAGTTCTCGTTTATATATATATACACACACATATATAGGGAGAAGTTCATTTGAGAACTATTCTTATCGCGAGCACCGGGAGTACCATTTGTAACCATCATTAATGCTCATTAATAGGGGTATTTTGGTCTTTTCTATATTTTCCCTACCGTGAATTGCGTCCGGGTGGAACGTCATTAAAAGCGAGGCTTGCTTTTCCCAAAATAGCCCTCATTAATGAGCTGTGATTTTTATTGGCCATTGATTTATTTTAATCAAGGCCAGGATTGGGTCTCGCGGTACTCATAATAAAAATGGTTCTCAAATGAACCCTCCCGTGTGTGTGTGTGTAATTGAGATATCCCTACGTGAGAGCACAGCCGAACATTGATGACTTGATGTGTGCGGGCATATCATCTGGACCTGCATATACATACACATGGTTATATGTCCACACCATTAAAATCGACCTTAAACTCGAGAACTAAGTGCTAGAGCAAGAAGAAGATAGGTAGATGGATAACATGCACTATTTGCAACACTAACCTTCCAAGGTATGTTTCCATGGTGCAGATCTTCCCTGAAGGAACGCTATTATATTAGGCCCTAAATTGAAGATATGGATTTCTATATAAAACAAAAGGAAAGAATATAACAAACCTCAGGGACAATTCTGTTAAGGAAAGTCTCTGTGTCAGCTCGAACATCTGAATCATAATTTTCATTAATAGTCAATGAGGCACTGGTATGTTGCACTGTTACATATATTTTCAAAAGATAGATTAGTCGTATGTCCAAAGATCAGTTCTAAGAAACTCAATCAACAAGTAAAAACTAACTCACAAAAGAGATTTGCAAGACCACATTTAAATCCAGATAGATCTTCTCCAATTTCCTTCAAGATCTGGTGGAACACGAGTTAACATGTAAGAAAGCAAACAATAAAATGTAAAGAAGCAACACTTGAATAGGTTTGTTGCCTTTTATCGTTAATAAGGTAAGCACTTAATATATTATTAGAATTGTTGGGCAACATTGAAAACCTCGCCCCAAGTACACCCTTAAGCAAGTCGAGTCAAACTTTTTGGGGTCTACTTTCGGGCTTTGTCTAATAACACAACCCTGGTAAGAACAATGTTAAGCGAATTTGTGTGTCCTACAAATTGTACAAAATTTATGTTTCTTATCAATAGCAGGAAGTTTTAATGATGGTAAATCTTTGACAAAGTATGAAATCAATATATATATATATATATGGAGAAGTCAAAACGAGAATTGTTTTCATGCGAGAACTATTTGTAACACAATCAATGACTCATTAATAAGGGTATTTTGGTCATTTATATATTTACCAAAGCCTGAATTGCGCCTGTGTAGATGTATCATTATATAACAAGGCTTGAATGCTTGATTTTCTCAAACTACCCCTCATTAATGAGCCACCAGAATGTATAGCCATTGATTTATTTTAATCAAGGGACAAAATTGGTACTCGCAATACTCGCATGAAAACCAGTTCTCGTTTGAAAATTCCCCTATATGTGTGTGTATAAAGTGAGAGAGAGACAAGTTAAATAGAACTGTTTTCGTGCAAGAACTACGAGAAATGTTTGTAACAACATTAATGACCCATTAATAGGGGTATTTTGGTCTTTCATATGCTTACCCAACCGTGAATTATGTCCGGGTAGATCGTCATTAATGAGCGAGACTTGATTTTCTCAAAATATCAATGATTAATGCGTCATTAACGAGTTATTAATGAGCCCATTAATGAGTAATTAATGAGCCCTTGCAATTATTAGCCATTGATTTATTTTAAACATGGGCCAATATTGGTTCTCGTATGAAAAACAGTTCTTGTTTGAACCTCTCCTATACACACACACACATATATATAATGTGTGTGTGTTTGACGTGTGTGTGTACATAGGAAGAAGTTCATTTGAGAATTGTTTTTATTGCGAGCACCGAGAGTACCATTTTTATATATATAGATGTGACTTGGTTCTAGGCAACGTATGGCTTTGATCACTTCGACTAGTCAAAACTGACCACTCCGAGGTCTAATATATTCGCACCACCCTCCAAACTACCACCACACTGTATTCATAATCACCATATCCATCTTTTACCAAATTCACAACCAATTAATGCTCGCCCTTACTGTGATCCTCAATTCCAAGAAAGTGAAAATTCTTAAATCAAAGAAATGCTCGATGATGGGATCATTAAACCAAACACCAGTGCGTACAGTTAATGATCGATTTCCAATACCGACAATAGATGAGTTGTTAGACGAGCTTCATGGGACTGAATATTCTCCAAACTCGACTTACGATGGGGATATTTTCAAATCAAATTGCATCCGAAGGACACCCCAAAAACAGCGTTTCAAACAACGGACGGGCATTTCGAATTTTTAGTAATGTCATTTGCTCTTTCGAATGACCCGTCAACTTTTCAAGCTACTATGGATGACTTATATTGTCATGAACTTCGAAGATCTGTATTGGTTTTTTTTATGACATACTCATCTACAGCGGGTCATTTGAGGAACATTTAACTCTTCTTCAACATTCCTAGTCTTACTCAAACAAAACCAATTCGCTGTAAAAATGTTCCTTTAGACATACTTCTATGGTTTTCTTGGCCACATTAACTCTTCCAAAAGGGTTGCCACCGACACTAAAAAAGTTCAAGCAGTTCTTAAATGGCCAGCACCAACAAATTTCAAACAACTACGTGGATTTTAGGCCTAACAGGCTATATCCAAGGTTCATCCATCGGTATGCTCCCATCACCTCACCAATGACCGATTGCTCAAAAAGAACAATTTTAATTTGTGTCTGAACAAAACGAGGCCTTCTAACAGCTTAAGAAAGCAATGACCTCGGCACCTATGTTGTGTCTACCCGATTTCAAAAAGTTCAAGCAGTTCTTAAATGGCCAACACCAACAAATTTCAAACAACTACGTGGATTTTGGGCCTCACAGGCTATATCCAAGGTTCATCCATCGGTATGCTCTCATCACTTCACCAATGACCGATTGCTCATAAAGAACAATTTTAATTTGGGTCGGAACAAAACGAAGCCTTCTAACAGCTTAAGAAAGCAATGACCTCAGCACCTGTGTTGTGTCTACCCAATTTCAGTCAACCATTTACGTTCGCCACAGGTGCAATCCTCAGTCATAGCAAGCATCCTATCACATTTTTTAGCCAGAAAATCTCTACTCGACTCCAAGCCTCTTCAGTGTTGTCAAAAGCGCGCCTCACCCTTAGGGGCTTTTTATGAAGCGAAGCCCAGTGTATGCCTGAGTGCACGTAGGCGCACAGAAGCTCCAAAGCGCAGAAAAAAGCGCAGAAAAGCACGCTTCATATATCTGAAGCTATTTTGACTAATTTTTTAAACGTTGACCCTTGTATTACACCATATATCCTTTGACAGACTCAAAAACCCTACTTGACGGCTGGACTCTGAAGCTAGCGACGGCAGTTCAAGAAATCAACAGATTGACGGTTTCAAATCCATTCTTAAGTCGATTTCTTCAATCTTCAGCCACTCCCTTGGTAAATCTTCTCCTGATTCTCTATTTCTCTTCAACTACATTTCTGAATTCCATCAATTCTGTTTTTTTTCCCCGATTTTTGCTCTTCTTCTCATTCCCATCAACAATTTCTCTATTTATGTTAGATTTCTGTTCTTGTTAATTGTTAGGTTTTTAATTAGTACTAAATTTATTGTTAATTACTTAATTTCTGACTTTCCATTCATGTTACTCGAGTTTCTATTCTTTTTGGTACAAAAAATTACTTGCTAGTTGCTTCACTTCATAGATTTTTGTTCATGTTCATGACTTCATGTTGATTTCTACTCTTGTTCATGACTTCATGTTGATTTCTGTTCTTGTTCATGACTTCATGTTGAATTACGTTAGATGTTTAAGTGTTTAACTATGTTGGATGTTTAACTATGAAGTTTAAATTTATGTTTAATGTTTATGATGTGAATTTTATAATTATTTTGATATTTAGATGCTATTTTATTTATATTATATCACTACACATATTTTTTTTAGTTTTTTTTTAATATTGTGCGCTTCGCCTTTATGAAGCCCGCGCTACGCCGTGTGCTTCGCGCTTTAAGCTCCGAGACCCTTTAGCGCTTCGGTGCGCTTTTCGCTTTTGACAACATTGAGCCTCTTATAGTTATGCGAAAGAAATGTATGCGATTACCACTGCAATCGCAAAACAGAGGCATTATTTACTGGGTCGACGATTTACTATACTAACAGATCATAAAAGCTTGAAATCCTAGATGACTCAAACGATTCAGATACTAGAACAGCAACAACGTTAACAAAACTCTTAGGTTTTGCTGTTTTGAGTATGAAAACATTTATCGAAAGGGTACAAGTAATGTTGCAGCTGATGCTCTTTCTCGTCAACAATTTTTCACCCTCACAAATGTCTCCAAACCAGTTTTTTCTTTCCTGGATCGTTTTCGTGATTATTGGGAAAAGGAGATCACGCATCAACCGTTGTAGGAAAAGCTAAGCAAAAAGAGGGGCACTTTCGCTACGAAAAGGGGTTAGTTTACTACAAATCAAGGTTGCTAGTACCAAATGATCGTGACCTGAGGAACGACATCATCAACGAAAACCATTCAACTCCAATCGGGGACATGCTAGCAAGTTAAATACAGCACCCAACCACCTGTGTGTTTGTTTCAGCCACTATTGATCTCAGATGATGTGTGGGGATGACATTTCAATGGACTTCATAGCTAGCCTATCCTCCTTCAATGGAAAAATTAGCAATCTTAGTGGTCGTCGGGCAGACTTACAAAAGCTGCCCACTTTATTGCATTACCTCCACGTTTGGGTGCTCCTAAGTTGGCCATGATTTTCACTCAAAAAGTCATAAGATTACATAGATTTCGACAATCCATTGTTAGCGATCAGGACCCCTTGTTTATCAGCAAATTTTGAAAAGAGCTATTTTCTCTCAACAAAACTGTCTTAGCCATGAGTAGTGCCTATCATCCACAATCATATAGCCAAGCAGAAAGTTTTGAACCGCTGCTTTTGAAGATTACCTACGATGTTTACCGACACTATGGACTCGTTATTTACAAAGGGCAGAATGGTCATACAACACGGCGTGGCAATCACCCATACATATGACTCCATTTCAAGCTGTGTATGGGAGACTTTCACCGGCTATACCTCACTATATTCAGGGGCAGTCAACAAATGTTGATTTAGACTTGTCTGACACATCGCACAACACTGTCGACTACCCTCAAATCAAACCTCTTACGAGCTCAAAACAGAATGACTCAGTTGACAAACAAACACAGAATTGATAAATCATTTGAAGTCGGTGACTATGTTTATGTAAAGCTCTAGTCATATCGCCAACAATCGGTGGTTAGTCACAGCTCCCAAAAGTTAGCTAAAGGGTACTTCTGGCCTTAACAGATCAAGGGAAAAATTGGGAAGCCGAGCTCGAGCTTTTAAAAGCTTGAGCTTTTCGTACTTAACATAAAGTCTTCAATTCAACTCGTTTGCTCCCCTGTTTGAAACACAGACTGTTGAAATGGGTGCATGATTCTGAATAAGGAGGTCACTATGGAGTCCAAACAACTAGTGAAATTGGCCCAAGTTAAAGCAACAAGTCATATAATTAATCACAAAGTCTTTAGTTTGTCAAAAAGGTAAAACAGTCTGAGCTGCTTACCTTAGATTATTCCAGCCTATGCCTACTCCAAAATCATGTTGATGATATGTATCCACAGATTTTGTGAAGGTTTACCTACATCTAGGGGCAAAAGTAGTATTCTTGTGGTGGTTGATAGGCTGAGCAGATATGCTAAATTCTTAAAGTGCATGGAGTAGCTAATCACCAGCCCTCCATGATCCCCCATCACTGAATGTGAGCTACGTTGAAGTTAGAATAATTATTTAAACTAAAAAAAGAAAAACAGAGCAGAAAGGGAGATAGAGATGTCTGCCTTTGGAGTAATCAGATGACAACCCCGGTTGTGAGGAGGGAGCGTAATCGTCTTCTGAGCCCATTTGGGAGCCGCCATGATCGAAGGATCGGTATACAGATGCACAGACTTCACCCCAAACGAAGAAGATTTTTTTATCCCAACCCCTGAACCTAAACCCAAACCCAAACCTGATGCTGCTGACGACAGAGACACGGCAGATTGCATTTTCACACAGATATGATCAGATTGCCCTTTGAATACTCTCAACTCCTCACTGAGTGATGCCTAAAACTATTTATTTTGTATTTTTATTTTATTTATCGACCACATATTTCCATACGTCCACTTTCCTGGTCCATTTTTTCCTTCTATATTTTGCAACATTATCATTATGGGTATTTAAAACTGGATATTGGAAACTTCATATATTTGAAACTTTGAATAATTAGTTAATTACTAAACTTTCATAATAAATAATGCTTAAAAATATCAACTTAATTCAAATAATGCTTAAGATATTAAATACAAGTTAAAAATAAATAAAAAATCTTCATAATATTTTAAAATATTTTATCATTTAACAAATATTTTAATTTATATGTTACAAAATACGTACGACTAGAACTCATAAACCTGATAATATGTAACCCGAATTTATAAACATTTTCAGATTTTTATAAATGGCTCATATAATTAAAATATAAAGTTTAATTTATAATATAATTAATAGTCTTTGTTTTACTTACTTATAAAGTTTTAAAATTTAAGTAATAAAATATGACTAATATACTATAAATATCGTTACATTTTTTTAAAAGGTTTACTTATACAAAATATATTAAATTATACCCTAAATATTAATGTGTGTATCCATCTTTTTCAAAAATGTTATTGTGTGTATCAAACTTTCAAAAAATATGTTATTGTGTGTATTAAACTTCCTATTGTATGTACTAAACTTATATATTTTTTTTTTGCTTTTTTATGTAATCAAAATACGTACAATAACAACAAATTAAGAGTTTAATACATACGATAACATTTTTGAAAGGTGGATATACACATTAACATTTGGGGTATAGTTTAATACATTTTAGAGAAGTAAACCTTTTTTTAAAACACACAAACCCAACAATACACTCTCTCATACCAACATAATTCTTTATCCACATCAAGACAATTTCTAAAGTCATGATATGGTTTCATCATTTCATTTTATAAGTAGAGACTTTTTTCTTATTTTATTATTTTTAAAGTTATTTTAAAAATTAATAAAATAGTTGATAAATAAAAGAGAATAAAGAATATGAAAAAAGGAAAAAACAAATGCAAATGTTACGAATAGAAATTATTTTATGTCACAATAGTGTGTGAATACTATGCCGGTATGTTATCAAGTAAGAAATATTCTTCGTAGCCGCATTATGCCAGTAGTATAACAAAAAAACATACAATAGTAACAAATTAAAAGTTTAATACACATAATATAAACTTTTAAAGTTATCAATATATAAAAAGTTAAATACATTTTAGTGAATTAAGTCCTAGAAAATATCATTATTTCTATAAATACAAACTTTCATTATATAATTATCATTTTTTACTTATTTTTATAGAAAATAAGTTTTTTACATAAAAACTAGTTTATAGACCCGTGTACACACAGGTGTTACAAAAGTAAACATAAAAAAACATAATCAAATAAAAAACACGTTTTAAGTACATAAATATGTAACTTTTTAACCAACTGTGAGTTACATATCTTACATGGAAGCTGAATGTAAACATAACCGACAAAATTATCTCCAAAAATAAGGAATCACTTGAAATTGAAGATTTATCTTTTCATGCACATACCCCATAACACTATTAAAATCATATCTTCACCAATATACCAAATTCATTGAGATCGTGTTGATGTTGGATTTTGTATTTGGTTGTCCCAATCTTTGAGATTCTATTTGTTTTTAATAAATTTGGTTGCTTTTAAAAAAACTACAACCATTAAATTTGCTTGGCATCTAAATAAAGATGTAATGCAACTTTATAAAACCATAAAACACCATCCATTATAAAGTATGTATTAAAACTACACAAAAAGAAAACACACACACATAACCTTCATTTTAGTAGCAATATAAAAAGAGAAGTGGAGTAAGAGATGTTAAAAGGGAATGAGAATTAGATTTTCTAGAGTAATTAAGCTGTTGAACTAATGCTCAAAAAATTTATAAGGCTAAACAGTAGTTCAGGTAAAACTTATAATTAAGGGAGATTCAATGTAAAAAAAAGGAATTATCGAAGTTTGTGTCATGAATGTCATCCTTGGTCACTCTCCCTATTTCTTCCTTATATAGCATATGGTTGGTTGAAAAATAATAAAAAGCAAACATCACCATGAGGCTTTTGACTTCTATGCAATATACACATTGAGGAAGCAGGTAATTTAGCATTAAACAAATTTTTATCACTTCAACCAACATCAATATGTTGTGATACGTGTTCATATGTGATACCATGATGATGATTGGCAGTCGGCTACCACGTCTGTGTGGCATTTTGAGCAGATGGATCTTTTGGCAGACGGGGTACCCCACATGTGTGGCATATATGATGTGATCTGTATTATTTATGAATGTGTTATCTGGTATAATATATGAGTATTGTGTATTCACTAAGCTTTATGTTTAACCCGTGTTGTTGCTTATTTTTCAGGACCGTCGTGTGTCGACAAGGGAAGGCTCCCGTGTGACAGCTATGCTTCCACAACATGTTTTTACAACTCTTATTTCTATAAACAAATATAATTAAATATTTTATTGACTTAACACCGTAAGTCTCGTGTGTTGGGCAGACAATTGATGGGTGTCTGTAATGAACAAATATTTTAGCTATTTTAGTCTACATAATTTTATAGAATTTATCACGATGAGTAGAAAACTTTGACGCCGTCAAGTACACGAACCTTGTGTTGGATATTTGTGACGGGATAAAGGGTTTGGGTTTTAGGATCACCTTGTCAGCATTGCGACCCATGGTGAATGAATACAGAGACCAAGGGATCAAAGGCAAAGAGAAAGGATGGAGGGTTGATCAAGATCAATCCCTGGTGAATGATACCATGTAAGAATGTTAATTTCCATATATGTCCTCAAAATGATACAAAAGACTCAAAATATACACATACAAAGAGCTAATTACGGGAAAACAAATAAATCCTAACTAACTGGAAGATACAAAATAATTACAAGATACATGCCAATAATATGGAAGATATTATCGGCTAACAAAATCCTATTAAAAAAATATTTTTATATAAATCTTTAATGTTTACTTCATCCTATTTAGATTTCTATTAATCAACCCCATGTAATACTCGGACATCTAAGCTAGTTTTATATATATATATATATATATATATATATTTACACACACTTATTAAACTTTAAAATATTATATTTACACCACTCATTTTCTAAATATCACATATGCCTTTTATAAAACTTCAAAATATCAAATTTACCCAAAGTATCATTTTATTATTTTTTTAATATTTTATAATTATTTTAAATCAGTTTTAATTATGATAGATCTTGAGTTTGACATATTATGTCACCAAAATCTGCAGATTTTGGCGTCTCCTCCATTTCAAACCAATTCTAAAGTTTTTCACTCTCAAACCGATTCATTACAAGTCAATACCCAATACTAACGATTTAAATTGGTATGTTTGTTTTTTTAGTTTCTCACGGCAACGCATAGCTCGTCAACAAGCTCCATGTCGTAGGAAAAGGCCATATTTGATTAACTTCAGACGGAAATGGGTTATAAATGTTTAAGATCAATACATTGCTTCAAGCAAGGCTTCAATGGCATCACCAGTAGGGGTGTTAAAAAAACCGAAAAACTGAAGAACCGTGCATAAATCAGAACCGAAAAAACCAATATCTGTAAAACCCAAAAACTAGGGTACCCGTTGAACGAGGGGCGGGTATGGATTTTAAAATTCGATATCCGCGAGTACCCACCACGCAGCGCATGCTTTTAACTTATTTAAGAATATATATATTTGTTAATATAAAATAATAAAAGCCATTAGAAAACTTCAATTTCTCAAAATTAACTAACTTACCTATAGCAACCCACAGTGTCTCCGCTAATTCTTTTTTGAGCTTCGATATCGAGAGTTTGCAAGCTTGTAATGATCGAGAGTTCAACATGGAGACACTAAAATTGATTGACAGTGCCGATTTTAAGCTTATCGGTTTTTTATTTCTACGAGGCTCTCATCGAATATCTGTTCGATTTCTACAAGTGATTTATTCATTATTGTTGACTTGTTTCTACTATTGTTGATTGTTAACTTGTTTCTATCATTGTTTATTGTTAACTTGTTTCAATCATTGTTTATTGTTTTATTATAAATCTGAACTTGATCAAAAAAGAAAAACAACTCAATTTTAGGGTAACCGTGACTCGGATCGTAGATACCCGTCTCCCTTCGGGTAGCTGCTGTCTACCGTTCGGTTTCGGTTTGTAAACCTAGGTACCTGACCCGCAGTGACGGTTTGCTAAAAATCCACTACTCGCCTCGCCCCGCCCTATGAACACCCCTAATCATCAAATGCGATTCACAGGTTTGCTACGGGAATATGATCCTTGTTTGGAATTTCTTACTAAAAAGGGTTAAATTGAAGAAGGTTGACACTATCTAGCGTAACGTCGGGGTTCACGGCATAAAGGATGAAGTTGCTTCTATCGCTATGTTTCACGGTGATGGCGGGGAGACGACCAAAAGGGGAAAGTCTAAACGACAATTAACATCACAACAAGAACAAACCAAGAAAGCATGGAAATCTAGTCAAGAACACAATTATCACAACAAGAAAGACAAAATTATAATTTACGTTATAACAAATTGTCACTTGATTGCCGGTAGAAGAGGAAAAAATCTCGAAATAAAAAGGAGAAATCTCGACAAGGTGCTAGGATTCCATTCTGCCGGCGACCGGTGAGGATCTATAGAATGGTTGGCGACTAAGTGGAAGGCGACGGGATGGACCGCAACCGGTTGGTGGAAGGCCGGCTACTCGGCTAGGGCTAGGACTTTATCCATGTCTCTGTTTTTTCGTTCGTGTAATCATAAAAAGGGGGAATAGATAATAAAACATTAATTGTTCAAAAGTAAAGCGAAAATATGGTAAAAAACTCAACAATAGAAAGGGGTAAAAACTATCGGTTCCGTATTTATTATAACCAAAATATATTCAAAGTGGTAATATATGTAAACTTGATATTTAAAAGTTTTACAAAGGACATATGTGATATTTAGAAAATGATCTAAGTAAATATAATATTTTAAAGTTTAACAAGTGTATATATAAAATTAATCTTTTAATTTATGAAAAAATGATATGTGTAACTAAAAGCTTTTATAATAAGTGCTTCGACACTTACACATATTTAAATAATAAAATAACTAGCATACCTCTCGATTAAAGTATTTATAAATTATAAACATATATATTTCTGATTAGCTTACATTTATTTATTCATTTTAGCTTTTTATCGGTTAACAATTTGAGGGGAAAAATTGTTAGAATTTACGAAAACAAGAAAGAAAGATCCTACAAAGGAGATCTACGGGCGTCTTTTCCAGAAATTTCATTCCGCTCTCAATCTGCTTTCTTATGAATTTTATATATGTTTTCTATCACTAAAACCGTCTGCAAGAGACGAGACAAGACGAGACGAAAGGTCGATCCCAAAACCCCCTTTCTCTCAAATCACTCACTCTAACGAACAAATTATATTCCTTGACACTGACAGCTTGTTTAATGTTGAATTCGGGTTTCATTAGGATCAATGGCGATGGTACTCATGATGTTGATTCTTGCATTACTATCGACTTTCACTCATGCTGCCCCACCTCCTGATGAACCTCTCATCTCCCGGATCGCATTTGGGTCTTGTGCCAATCAAACTTCTCCACAGGTATGAGGTATCCCTTCCTTAATTCTTTATCACTGTTTTTCTTAATTCTTTTGATTTTGGTTTTCAATCATCAACTGCTGACTACAAAAACTTTAATTACGATGCAGCTATGCACCCAAGTTCATATTGTTGAACTTTTCTCTTTTTTTTTTGGTTGTGTATTTCTAATTCAATTTGGTCTGGTTTGGTTTGGTTTAATCTGAGTGCAGCCTATATGGGATGCTATAGTAAATTTCAAACCACAGGTTTTCATTTGGCTTGGAGATAATATATATGGCGACATTAGGCGGCCTTTTAAATTGTTTGGTAATGACAGAACTATTGGGCCATGGAAGAATGTTCCCAGGTTTGTTCCTTCATCAGAGGATGAAATGATATCCAAATACAAGATTGCTAAGACCAATCATGGTTATTCTCGTCTCCGTGAGATTTCCAAGGTGCTTAATAAATTGCCCTACTTACTTGCTTGCTTGATGTATCTATGTGCTCTTTGGCCTGGCTCATGCATGGTGCAACTAAACTACAATGTTTGTAGGTGATTGGCACTTGGGATGATCATGATTATGGATTAAATGATGCCGGGAAAGAATTTAAGGGGAAGGATACCAACCAAAGGCTCATGTTAGATTTCTTGGATGAACCCCATGATAGTCCTCGGTAATCACAGCTTAACTTGTCATTGAATTACTGCTCAAAGTATTTTGGTTTTGCATTCTTATATCCGTCCTTTGTTATTGTTGATACTGTGAGAACATCTGATGACAGTATATATTTTTTTCATGATGCTTTACCATACCTGTATTGATAATTTAAAGTTGCTGGTTTTGAATGATACCAATGACGATGCTTTTTTTAGACGGAAGCAGGCTGGTGTTTATGCATCTTACACTTTTGGTCCTCAGGGTAGACAGATCAAGGTAAATACAGGGATTTTTTTAAATCAATATGGAGGCATAGAATCTCTCATGTATTTGGAGCTAGCTGCATGCCTCCCTGACATTGAGACAATTTTTCTTTAGATCATTCTTTTGGATACTAGATACCATAGAGACCCCCTGAACAGTGATGGAACCATTTTAGGACCTGCACAATGGACTTGGTTAAAAAAGGAGTTGAATGGTCCACAATCAGCAATAACTATAATTGGTTCATCTATTCAGGTATATGTGGGTCTGCTTAGTTTTTCTACATAACAATCATCAGTATATATTGTCATGATGATTATATTTGGAAGTTGACTCTGCACATTTTGATTTTTGGATCATTGATGCTTGTGTGGTACAGTTTATGATTAAAGAAAAGAGTATGTTTCTATGGGAAATGCTTCTATTTAGTTGTTAATATTACTTCATGTTTCATAAAATTATGCCTAATATGGAATGATGGCAAACTTGCGTATCTTGGGTTGGCACAGAAATTAAAATATCAATTCTCCATTCATGCATTGAATTGCTTTTTTTAACATGATAATCAGCACTCCAGGGTGTGCTTTTCACAATGGGAGAGGACTTTTTATATTCGTGTTATTGTTCTATTGCGTTTATATCATGATTAGTTAATCAGGATCAATTTGACTTTTAAGAACCTTTGACCAATTGAATGGAGTTTGTTTCCTTTACATAATTGCCATCTATTTATATTTGTCTTCCACTGAATTTCATAGGAGATGTTGATTCTGCTTTTGTTCATGATCTTATGTGAAATTTGTTTATGTTCTTTTTCTTATGTATCATGTCTTTCCTTAATCGAACACCACTACTAATCAAGTCAATGTTTCAGACAATCATAATTACTGTAATGACATTCCCTCCAAGGTTGTATTCTTAAAGAGATAGTTTAATGCTGGCATAATTTGTACTTAAAATTTAGCTTTTAAATTTTCGCATTTGTTGCCTCATTCAGGTTCTATCAAATCTTTCAGCATGTACGGGTCCTTTATTCTACATGGAAAGTTGGGGTCGTTTCCCTAGTGAAAGAAAGCGTCTTTTTAACTTGATATCAGACAGCAAGGTAATAGTTCTGTTTCGATTATTGAATTCGAACCAGTGGAGCCATAAGAATAATTTACTTGTAGAACCGAATTTAAATAATGATCATAAAACTCTATATGAATATGATCTAGAGAGATGGGGTTTTCTTCATAAGTGGAGATGTTCATTTTGGAGAAATAACACGATTCGATTGTGCCACCGGGTATCCCCTGTATGACATCACATCAAGTGGTCTAACCCAAGCTGTTGAGAAGGTAATTCCTTCATATCTACATTTCGTGCTGAGATTCTTGGCATGGCTGACACCTACGACTATGAGAGTTATGAACAACAACTGCAAACATAAATCATGCACATATGGTATGCTTCTTTCTTTGTTGTTCCTGCCATACGTGGTTTAAAAAAAGTGCGCCTGAGGCACTGTGATGCGGGAGTCGTTCCAAAAGTGCATCCTGTGTTTGATGTATTGCACTGTGTAAGATGCGGTGTGATGCGTACACATCAGGTGCACTTCAGGTGAGGCGCGAGGTGGTGTTAGGAGTTGTGAGGTGCTCCTTAAAAGACAGTAGCTCTGGAATTAGGCTTTTAGTTGGTTTATATTTTTGTTTTGAGTTAGCCTATTATAATGACCAATTCACATTAACGATCAATTGAGTGATTGACCTAATATTGACATCACTTTCTCCCCGACCAAAGCCACTGTCCCTGTTGAAGTGGAATCCCCTATTGAAGTCAAAAGTCACTTTCCTTGTAGGTCAGTTTTGGAACTACTTTTGGTTATAAATGAAGTATTTTGATTTTTAAGTATTTACTTCTTAAAAAATTTTAAGTGCAATTAATTTATACTTATTTTGTCAATGTCTAGGGCCTTGTATACGTTAAGTGAGTGCATCACGCCTCGCCTTTTAGGACCCTCAATGCCTCGGCTCCTCGCGCCTTTTAAAACCAAGCTGCCATATCTGAACTTTACGACTAATCACACATTGTTTTTATTTGATTTTTAGGACAACCTAATTTCGGAGTGATTGAAGTAAATTGGGATGCGAATCCCGTGAGCTTGAGATTTGAAGTGAGAGGTGTAAGTGGGGAGGCTGTTAATAGTGTGACTGCTTCATTGCCAGAGCTTCAAGCCAACGAGGGAAGTTTGAAAACCAACATCATTAAAGGCAAACACTACTGCTCTCTTGAAGTTGACTTACCATGGCTTGTTAGACATCGCTTGGCTATCCTCTTCTCGTTATTTGTAGCTGGTAGGTTTTCTTCACGGCACCAGACAAAAAGTTTATATTTTGATTTCAAAGATCTTATTTTAACAATTTATAAAGGAAAAAATCATATCAAGATAACATCTCTGTTTTTAGGTCTAAAGTAGTTACACGTTTGTTTGCAGTGCTGATTGTTGTGCAGGTAGGAGTTTTTTATCTGGCAATATCACTGATGGTTAGATGCCTCCGGAAGTGCAAGCTTGATTGAGCTTGTGTTTGTAGGTGCTTTGTGATTAGAACTAAGAGACTTGCTTGCTAATCTATCAGTACGTACTCGATTATTCTAGCTAGCCGAAACTGACATTATTTTCTTTTGTTTTTCATTCTATGATGAGATTGCAGCAAGTGTTATTGCATGCATGCATGCACACAATGTTTTCTTCTATTTGAGGTATTGAGGGAGATTTATGCTGCTACTGCATTAAAGAAAGAAATATGTTCATAATGTGCGACTTAGGGGCCACAAATGTTGTCCGATGGATGATTCCACAAGAAGAGTGTTTTTTGATGATCGGCCATTGAGTTGTAATGAAAGAATGCGGCCATAGTAGCTACTATGATGAAATCTACTCATGTGTCTTAGGGTGTGCCCTCATGCACGTTAGCTTGGCCAACTTCTACATGTTATGTTGGACTTTTATGCAATGTTTGTAACACCCCAAAACTTGTGAGCTATATTTTATTATTAGTCCTTTTACTTATGTGTAGTTGCACGAGTTTATATATATATATATATATATATATATATATATATATATAGAGGGATGAGATCAAATAAAAAGAAAATTAAAGTAAAAAGTGTAAGAGAGATGATTATTTGATCATTTTTCGGTATATACATCAATTGATAATTGTTAGTTCATCATCTGTATTGATTAAAACTAGTTCTTCATCGATTTCTTTTTGATAAATCCAACATATTCATCACTTTTTAGATGAAAGCATTTTGTTTATCAACAAATTATTCCAAAATTTTGGTTTCAAAATCTACATTTGAAAATCTCTTTTGCTCTGTAAAAAGTGATGAATATGTTGGATTCATCAAAAATAAATTGATGAAGAACAAGTTTTAATCAATAAAAAAGACTTTTTATTGCCTCTTACCCTTTTTACCATAAAATCCTTTTTACTTGATCTCTACCCTATATATATATATATATATATATATATACACTAGTAAGGTATCCACGCAATGCTTCGACGGCAAATAATTTCTATTTTACATCATGTTGCTTTTAAAAATGTAATAATATGTTATTCACGCAATGCACTGTCAGTAAAAAGTATCATACTATGTTAGTTTTTTTTATTTGCTTCAATTATTTTATTAATTTTAAAAATAAATTCTAAAAGACATTAAAATAAAAAAAATATTTATATTTATGAAATAAGGAGGGAGAAATTAATAAGATTTTAAAAATTATGTTAATGTTGGTGGATAATTATATTTGTATGGGAGGGTATTTTAGTGTTAGAGAGATATTTTAAATAGATAAAAAGTTAAAGTAAATTAGGAAAGAGAATGAAATGGTTAAAAGGGATATTTTAAAAGTTAAAGTAAATTAGGAGAGAGAATAAAATAGTTAAGAAGGGTATTTTAGTACATTCAAGTTACTTAAAATTAAGAGTTTTTAAGTTTGTAAATATATTATAAAGTAGTAAGATATATATATATATATATATATATATATATATATATATATATGGGAGAGTTCAAATGAGAATTGTTTTTCATACTAGAACTGCGATAATCAATCTTGACCATTCAAGTGGTAAGTGGAATTCATGGATGAAGAGCATGAGGGGATTGAGTGTGACAAGGTGCATATAAGGAATTTATTGATGGGCAATCCAATTAAAGGAGGAAAAATTGTACGGTTAAGATATATATAGATATAGATATAGATATAATGTTGGAGTCTGTCTTATATATATTGCATGTGTTGCTGAATGTGTAAGTATATATATGTAAGTAGAGTATACCGTCGTCTTAATTTATATAGTATATATAAGGTATGCGGTGATTGTGATTTATGTGTATGACGTGTGTGGTGATTATTATACACATAAGACGTAATAAGCGTGGTGGGTGGTGATTTTATTTTATATATCAATGAATTTTTCAATATATATATATATATACATATATATATATATATATATATATATATAGGTTCATGCGAAAAGTACCTTATTTGCGAAAAGTGCGAGAAACATTTACAGTCATCAGATCATTTAATCAAAGGCTAGGATGATTTGTGGCATTTTAGTAATTAAAGTATGTATTTAAGGAGTATTAAATTAAATTAAAAGGGTAAAATAGACATTTATCCTTAAAACAAACTTTACCTTTATTAATTTAACCATTTATATCCCCCCCCCCCTCTCTCTCTCTCTCCCCTATAATCTAAAGTCATTTAAAAACCCTAACAGGAGCCACCACCTTTGATATCAACCGCCTCTCTCTCTCTCTCTCTCCTATACGGCAACCACCAAATCTATCCCAAAAAGCACTCTCTCCAACCCTCTTTGATATCAACCGCCGCCACCACCACCATCAGAGCCACGAGAGTATAAAACCCACCACCACTGTCGATGTCGATGGTAGCCTCTCGAAGTTTATCAACCCACCACCACCCCTGGCACACAACCCCATAGGGGACGACAAACCCACCACCAGCACCGTCGATCATAGCCCATCACACCACCGGAACGGGATCTCCAACAGAAACCAGGAGATCGAAAGCTTTCTGTTCGACCAAAGCATCATCTTCGAAAACTGGCCAACTAGAAGATCTACACCAAGATCTAACTTCGACGAGACAAATCTGTCGACTTCCACAGTTGTCGCCTCCACCGCATCACCGAATCTATCGACCTCCACCGTCACCATCTCCTCCTCCCCACGAACTTGAATCAATCATCGATCGATCTTGCTGTTGGTGATGTTTGGTAACTCCGACAAGTACTACTCGATCTTGCCGTTGGTGATGTTTGGTAACCCGAATCGATCGATCTACTACTTCTTCTTTTTTTTTTATCGATCCCCGCATGGTTTGTGGTCTTTTGTTTTTACTTTTTTTATTTGGGTTTGTATTTTCAAGTTGGGCTAACATTTCTAAATTTTTAGGTTTTTGGATTATATGGTTTTTTGTATGAGTGATGAAACGGTCATTAGCTACAAAGTTGTGTAGATTACATATAGATCTTTATGGTTTTTCTTATCTTGTTTATTAATGAACGGTTATGATTTTGGGTAAATTTTTTAGATTATCATTCACTGAAATAAGAAATATAGATTTCTGATTGTTGTTTGTGGGGAACAAGCTTAAATTTATTAATGAATAATTTTATGATAATGATTTTGGGTGAATAGCTATAAACTTTTTAGATTATCATTCACTAAAATAAGAAATATAGATTTTTAATTGTTGTTTGTGAGGAATAAGCTTAAATTCATTAATGAACAACCAGAGGATAATGAACTTAAAATAATAATGATGGAAAAACTCGTATATTTTTCGCAGTGTTTAATATTGAATATTGTAAAATTCATTTTAAACTCGTATATTTTTTGCCGTGTTCATTATTGAATACAATATCGATGAAAAACTCGTAAATATTTCTTTGGGTGTATTCACCGGTGAACTTCATAAAATAAATAATTTAGTAGTAATTAATTTAATTTGTTTTTGTTTTTTATTCAAAATTTAGGAAAGAGAAAAATAAGAAAGAGAAAATAGATTGGAGAGAGAAAAATTTTAAGTTACCATTATACCCTTTTTAAATAAAAATAAAAAAAACATGATTAATCTATACCACTAGATCAAATACAAATAAGTGGCTGAGATTGCTTCTC
This sequence comes from Dittrichia graveolens, assembly GCA_038502395.1. NCBI lineage: Eukaryota > Viridiplantae > Streptophyta > Magnoliopsida > Asterales > Asteraceae > Dittrichia > Dittrichia graveolens. Next base: position 358,377 of record JARJIL010000008.1, read on the forward strand.
GCACTTTTCGCAAATAAAACATTTTTCGTATGAACTCTCCCCTAAATATATACAAGTAATATGTGTGATTGTTGCATGATACATTTATATGCATGATGAATGTATAAGTCTTATGAGTGTATGTGTGAGTTCTAGAAATTCTACGGCAAGATGGGCGTGACTTTTGTTGAAACGGTTCATATGACCCATTGGGTGAAAACGCCAATAATACATGATTTGATATAAGATGGGAATTCATGCCATCCAATGATCCTAAGAATGTTTATAAACTAAAAATATAAGAATACAAGTGAGAAAATTATAAATCAGATTTGAGTAAAAATAGTGAAAAATACCGAAATTTCAGTAATTTGACATTTGCCGTCTTTTAGAGTTACAGACTCAAATTTTACATTTAATCTCCTCATAATAAGGGAACAAGCTGTTTTTAGAAAGTTTTCTTCAAAATCACCATTTCAGGGTCGGTTCGTTATAGTCAAAGTTATGAATTTTTGACCCGTTTGGTAATTAAACAGCTTTAAGCTTAGTTCCAACCTTTTGGGTAGAGGTTTTTGGGTGAATACCTCCATTCTTACTAGGTGTTTAGTGAGCCTAAGTGAGGCTTAATCTTCCTAAGTTTAGGTTCCGGTATCCGTGGCTCGTATCAGTCCAAGTCAGGTGAGGCCTAGTCTAGAAAATGAGTGAAGAGTAAGTGTAGATAGTTAATAATAATTAACTAATTGATTATAACCTAATTGTTGGTTATTGACGTTTGACACGTGTTACCATCTGGGTGAGTTACTATACTTATGATGTTATTGTCACTAATTATTGTTGTTGCGGACGGGCAAGTTTTCATTAACTTACTCCTTATATTGTGATATATGCTTGCAATGTATGTGTAGTGTTGTGAATGAGTTTATATGCAAACTCTTGATGGCTAACCTGTTATACGTGTTGACTGTTATTGCTCTGTGAACTGTGTGGACCAACCAAGCCTGTATGGCTAGTTGGGAGAAGATAACATTATCTGAAGATGGGACCTATGACGTGTCATAGTGGGCTGGGCCCAGCTACAGTATGTGTTTTGCTTGCGGTTTGTGCTATGCGTTATAAAGTGTAAGTGTGGTGTTAACTCACTAAGCTTTGTACTTATCTGTTGTTTACGCTTTTCAGGATCTTCGGGTAAAGACAAGGGCAAGGCTCCGGCTTAACAGCAGAGGCGGCGACGTCAAACAAACTTGATTCAAATGTTTTAAACAATCATATTTAGCTTCCCTTGGTTACAAACAATTTTAAATACTCTAAACTTTGGGGTGATTGTAATTACGAATTTTGAGGGTTGACTTATGATTTATTAACGGTGGTTTATAATTGTATTTTATTAAAAAAAATTGGGACATTAAATATAAACATGGGGAATTGTTGATGTAAATTTTAAATATTTATGGTGTGAAACTTTAAACTTATAAAACATTCATACATCGATAACAAATCAAGAAACATTAATCAAAATCAGAAGATGAAAGAAAAATAATATACTCACGGATTTGCGTTGATAGTTTAAGTGGAATTAAGAATTGATATGAGATCCGATAGTTATCGGTGAAATTAATTAACTAATTTACAATAATAGTTGAATAAAGAATTAGGATTTCGTTGAAAAATGCGTTTGAATGACATAAGATCCAATTAAGAAGACGGATAACTCGTTTCTACTTAATATCCGCACCCAACTTAAATTTACGGCTTAAGGCTTTTGAGGTAAGAAACTTTTCATTTGTTAGCCATTTTAAAAAATATAGGAGGATAATTAGTGGCAAAAAATTTTAAAAATGAAATAATGATATCATAACTATTTTCTTTAATATATATTAAGGACTAAAGAATAAAGTCTGTGGCAGAAACGAAATTATTAAAACTTGTGGATATGATTGACCTAACCCATTAGGCCATGAGTAGCACAATCCCCCAACCTAAATCAACCCAGATACCACATTAGTTTTTTTTTACTTTTTGCTTCTCAAACCAAATCAACCCAAAACTCAAAACTCAAGTATCACCATTTCCAAATCAACGCAAACAACCCAAATATTTTTCTCTTTCCTCACTCTTACTAAAAAACCAAAAAAAAAGAAAAAAATGAAAAATGAAAAAGACTGCAATAGTCTTCGGTTTCACAAACCCGAGGTGGGTGGAACCCGAAACCCCCGTAGGGGTGTTTTCTTTGAACGTACCCAAATGAACCCACAATGTACCCGAAGCCTCTTCCGAAGGTGATACTTTTGGCCTTACATTTTGCCATTGTCTACGTCATTATTCTTTTGTTTGTGTGTATCAGATACGGTGTTAATTTTTTGAAAGACTAGAGATTTAAAATTTTGAAGAAAAGATGTTTGGAATAATTAATATAAACGGCTGTGATATTTATAGTTTGAAAAATCTAATCTAATCTTTAATGAATATTAAAGAAAAGGGTTATGAAATCATGATTTCATTTTTTGAATTTTTTTTCTCACCAACCACCTTCTTTATTTTTTACAAATGGCATACGAGTATTGAGTTTTTTACATCAAAATTATACATATATAGTCTTAAATTAGAGAAACATAATAAATATTAATTATTTAAATAAAACATTAGACGTAACTTATAATTTATTTTCAAGTATTAAAAATTTCCTTTCCTCAATCCATATTTACCTAATCCCGATATAATACATAAATATGTAAAACTAAGTAACTTTATATCACTTATTTATGTTATTATTCAACAGTTAATTAATACTGGATTGTTTTTAAAACATTCTGTTTTCTTTAATGGTCAGTTATGTTGTGGTTTCTCAAGTAAAAAGTAACAATTGTTTAAAAGTTCTAATTTATGATAAAGATGTCAACTCTATAAATAAAACGATAAATGTTATTCATAAAGAAGTTTTATAAAAAAATCTGATTATCTTATGTATTAATTTATGATTTCTAATAGATTTATTATTTTTAAGAGATCTTATATCATTATGCATATTTTATAATTATTTTATTATATATATTAGTAATTTTTAACTTTATAAACACTTAAAATTTAATTTAATTATTTTCATATTTATACATGAGAAGTAAAGCCATGTTTTAAATAAAACAAAGATAATGAATATCCACCTTTTGTTGGCGATAAATGGATGGTACGTTTTCAACTTATCATGCAAGTAACTTACATGTGAACCCATGTAAAAGTTAGACCGGATCCAACGTACGAACGAACACTCTCGATCTGTTATTGTATGGGTCAAAGTCAAACCACAGACACGGTACATAGTAGTACATACTACATACGTACGTGTATATATGATCTCCTTCCCTCTCTCCCACCATGAACTATGTGTTATATTCATGTGGTGTTCGGGTATGTAAATTAAAGTTTTATATTAATACTTTCTATATATATAGTTTATTGTATTTTCGCATACAATGACAATATTGATATAGTTTATTGTATTTTCGTGCATTTTGTCAGGTTACCGGTTACATATTGTATACAATGAATAAAATTTGAAAGTTGTTTGTATTTTTAGGTACCAAAGTTCTTTTATTTTTTTGCTAGGTTACCGATAGTCATAGGTAACTTGCATACAATGAATCAAATTTATAAGTTGTGTGTATTTTTAGGTACAAAATAAAGTTGGTTGCATACAATGACAATATTGACATAGTTTGTTGTATTTTCGTGCAATTTGCCCAAATATATATAGGGGAAAGTTCATTTAAGAACCGTTTTTATTACGAGAATCGCGAGAACCAATCTTAGCCGTTGATTTTTGGATAATGGAATTCATGGATGAAGAGCGTGTGGCGATTGAGTGTGGCATAGTGCATGTAAGGAATTCATGGGTGGACAATCCAATTGAAGGAGGGGGAATTGGACGGCTAAGATTGGTTCTCGCGGTTCTCAATATAAAAACGGTTCTCAAATGAACTTTTCACTCTATGTATGTATGTATATATTTTTTTAAATATAAATTTTTTTTCGCGTCTAAAAGTTTTAGTACAATATTAATGTGTTTATCATATTTCATGTCTAAAAGTTTTTAATGTAATATCAAGTGCTTAAATTTGAGCAAATTACATCACATAAAATTAAAATCCTAACATGTAATAGATTTTTGTTTATACATACGTAAATTGTTTAAATGCAATTTTTTTATTGTTTAATTAAGTATAGTTTAAAACGCAATATAACATTGTTTAAATGCAGTTTTTTGTTTATATATACAAATAGTTACCAAAATTCTATGTCATCATTGAAATCATTATCTTCATGTAAATAAAGTAGATTATTTCTCCACTTTGTCAAATATATGATTTTTTTTTGTTAATAATTAAATAAAAACATTCATTATCATAAAAGGAAAAAGAATGACAAACCATAATCTATACGCAAAAACGACTTATATAACTAACAAATAAATACAATTTGGCGAGCAATAATAATTCACAATGATGGTTAAATATTTTAGGTTTTCTCATGGATTTTTATATTGATTAGTGTTTCATTATTTGAATTGAGTTCTATTATAATAAGTATTTTTAATTCTTAATTGATTCATATATGTTTATTCATTACGTTTAATGATAAATCCTTATATATTTTACAACACCAAGTTACTAAATAATGACAAACCATTATAATATACTCTTAATTATAGTACATAAATTATTTAATAAACACCTTAGTTCATTATAAATCTTATCTACGTTTTGATATAAATATTATCATATATATAGGGGAGGGTTCAAACGAGAACTGTTTATCGTATGAGAACCAATCTTGGCCGTTCATTTTGGATAATAGAATTCATTGATAAAGAGCGTGAGGGGATTGAGTGTGACAGAGTGCATGTAAGGAATTCATGGGCGGGCAATCCAATTGAATGAGGGAGAATTGGACGGCTAAGATTGGTTCTCGCGGTTCTCGTACGAAAAACAGTTCTCGTTTGAACTTTTGCCTATATATATATAACTCTTTTATCGAAATACCAGGAAATCAGTGATTATATCGACTATGATGCATAGAAAGAGTAACTATAAAAAAACAGAATAAAACGTCCATGAATTATGTACTCACTACTCTCGATGGATAAAAAAATTTAAAAATATACTAATTTTGAAACAATATCTGTAACACCCTAAAATTTTGGTACAAATTTAAACTTTTTAAATTTCAACAAAACATCATCAGTGTGTTTGTTTACATCAAAATGCGGAAGCTTGTCAGATATACAAAATATGGTGTTACTTGTTGACCCGAATACACGACCATTAAATAAACAAAATAAGAATAATCATGTATTTCCAAACATATCCAAAGGCAACAAGTGCTCCCCAAAAGCTTCTACCCGCCTCACTGGCATCATACTATGGCTTATCTGCGGATACAAAACATAAACACAAACTTTGTTAGCCGAAGCTAGTGAGTGTGTCAAAATCATTTAAACAAGTAAACAAGTCATCATATATCATAAAACAGTTATGGCATCACAAAACAGTTCACACAAGATGTGGGGGACAAGTCCACTTATACTTGTATGTTCCATAGGGGCCAACCATGGTTAACAAGTCCTCGTGGGGGTGTGTCCACATCTCCCGTCAAGGTGGGGGAAACACAAAGCAGTCCACCATACAACGAATCTCTGGAGTGTAAGCCCTGTTCACCAAATCCACTCGTGTTACCCGGGCTCGGTGGCTCGTCAGCCCAGTAAACCTACACGGTCATGATGGCTACTGACATACCCCTCTACTCTCTGCACTGATCCCTCAGCCACCCGTACCTCGCGGTTCCCCCAATTGCCGAAGCTACAGGAACCTCTGTGTACGTCTCAATGACTAGGAACCCTATGGTACAGAGTTCATATCACAAACAGCGGTCCGGACCAAGCACATAGATCCCGAAGGGTCACATAGCACATACCCCGAAGGGTCACATAAACAGTTGCCCCGAAGGGTCACATAATCACATGCAAGTTATATACACAAGGTAACAACTTGCCATTATCCATACATAGCATAGCATAGCATGCTTCAAAACAGGTGAGTCATATGTTCAATTTGCATAAAACATTATCATAAACATGATAATATCAATAACAGTTCACATTGATGCCATACATATACATAAACATGGTTTATTCGAAAATAGTTGATGACTTGCACATAAAAAGCATTTTGGGTATCCGCAGGGCACAACTCACCTGATTGAAGTGATGAGGATCACTTCCACTTCACAACAAGACCATGAATCACTTGCACAACGATCCTATGATCATAACATAGTGTTAACTTAGTTAAGTTAACCATACAATGAAGTTACACGCAAGAACAGACTCAAAACACGACTTAAACGCTCATTTCGGGTCTTTCGGATTCCCTTCGGACTCCCTAAAACCATTAGAAGCAAACCCCAATCAATTACAAGGTCATTTGGGGCTAAAAACAAGTTTTTGGACCTTCCAGGGGGTCTCGCGCCGCGAGACAGGGTGCCTCGCGCCGGAAGAAATTCTTTGGAAAATGACCCATGCCAAAACACACCCCTCGCGCCGCGACACACACGTAAACAGTAACCTGGGGTCTGTTTTTGTGCAGCAGGCCCCGACTTTTACACAATTTAACCACACTAAAGCCCAATCTTTCAAATGCAACTTAAAAGACAACTACTGAACTACTTCATAACCATAACAAACCATTTTCAACCACTTCTAACCACTTTAAAACACATTCAAACACAATTTAATCAAGGATTAAATTTTTAATTCTTCCATTTTCATGTTCTTAACATAAATACCCAATAATCACTACAATCAACCAATCTTTTGTAATAATCCGCCAATACCACATACAAAATCACCATCTAACTCAATTTTCCAACACTTTAGTCACATTGAATCATTCCAAACCCTAATTTCACCCATTTCCCCAACTTTGACCCATTAAACACATTAAACCCAAAATTAACCCAAGAATCACCAAATACAACTTATATAACTCAAATCAAACACCAATTTTGAGTTAAAACTTACTTGATTCTTAAACCCACTTGAATGGTTGCTTCCTTGCCCAAATCCAAGCTTAAAATGAGGAGATTCACCACCAAAACACTTGTTTTCGTGTACCAAGCTCAACACCAACACTTTAACTCTTGATTTCTTCTTGATTTCTTGTTTCTCTCTCTAGACTTTCTCTCTCTCTAAACTCTCTCCCACGATGGTTCTTTCCAGATTTCTTTCTTTCTTCTTCTCTATTTTGATATTTATACACATATTTACACTAATGGTCCCTCTTCTTTCATCCTTATTGCATTTAGTTCCCAATTCAAGTTGTAGGCACATATACACACTATATAACATTTAAATAACATATTGAACACATAAATTACTAATACCACACAAATTGGGAATTTTATATATTTTTATAATTTTACAAAAATACGGGTTTTACAATATCATATTGCGATAAATTTTATATCAGAACGTAGATAAAAATAAGACGATCACAAATATATAATTATTTTTTCGTTAAACAAAATATATCACAAGTTATTAAACATAATTTACAAATAACATATAATTAATTACAATAATATGCAATTTTCATAAAACCCCTCGTATGTTTTAGTTTCTACCAATCAGATGCTATTATTTATCTATGTCATATTCATATTGACATGTCATCAATGATATCATCATTTTCTCACTACTCTGCTAACAATATCTATACTATATTATAAAACATTTAAACTTTTGCTTAAACTCTTAAATTTTAAGTGTTTTAAAATTACTAAATTACCCCTGTTATAAACTAAATTGAATAACTATTAGATATAGTTATAAGATTTTTATATTCTATTTTAATAAATAAACTTAACATATATTAGAAAATCAAAGTTAATACAACTTTTTTCAAAGTTAAAGCCAATACAAATTAATTTAACTATTGAAAAATATTTTAATAACTTTTTTTTTAATTATGGAAAACAAAAAAGTAAAGAAATGAAAATAAGATAAAGAAAATAAACATGTTACTAATCGAAAATTATTCATTATCACCGTATTATATAAATATCATACTCCCTACGTCTTAAAATTATACATGTTAAGAATTAGAAATTATTTGTTAACGCTGCATTACACGAGTATCATGCTAGTATAGATTAAATTACACATCTTAATTATCACACATATTAATTTTTCTGGATTAATTAGAGTTAAAAAAATAAAAACTTCAGATCAGAATGTTGAGAAATAATTCATAAAATTAATTCTTTGATTGAATATCCAACTTCATGAAGGTAGTAGTATATACACACATATATATATGGATGGATATGTTTCATCAAATTAACCAAAGAAAAGAAAACAAAAAAAGTAATAATAATTCATAAATCGGCTTTGAAGATCGTGTGGATCGATCAGTAGTACTTATTATGAGATCGATCAGATGATTCCTGACTTTCGTATATTGTAGACAAGCGAAATCTAAAAGATCGAACCGCCAATCGAGCTTTTGTTGACGAATATCTCTGCAATTTCCGTATCGATCCAGATCTAGACACTCCTAATGAACTCCGTTCCTTTTCAACCAATGGCCGTTTATTCTGCGCTTCCTCGTCCACAATCACATTGATCTTACTCGTTTCCATCACTACGAAAGGAGAAATCTTAGATTTGTTCATCTTCCTGCCGCTACTACCACTACCACTACCACCTGCCGCCATAGATTTAGATCTAGATTTAGATGTAGATGTAGATTTAGATGTAGAAGAATTAGGTTTTGCGTTGAGAGCGAGGCTGGCTTTCACTGCGAGTGCGGCCATTTCGGAAGCACTGAGACGATAACGAAGTTTGGAAAGGGGTAAAAGAAAGTAGATCTGACCAGCATCAAGCTCCTGTTGGGCATCCAAAGCTGTAATATGCTCATCATAAGACAAATTGTCTGAATTACATAGAAAAAATGACGAAGCTAGTTCCGATTTGAGGACGTCGGAAACGAAGACGGGAGTAGAATAAGGTCGCAATTCACCTTTAGGTGATATGACGAGGGCGGAGGAATTGGTAACGGAACCACCATCGGAAGACAAACAACCACCCATGAATTGTTGTTGATTTTTGGGATGCAGTGCACAGATGATAAATTTTGAGTTTTATGGATGAATTGAATGATGCAATATATGGATTTTGGATTTTTAAGGTAGGAAATGAAAATGGAAATGAGGAGGAGAGTGGTGGGGATGGGGTATATATAGAAGAGGTTTTCAAGGGTGGGGTGTGGGGTGGCTTAATATTCGCTTTATATGAATTGACTGCTTTATTTATTTTATTTTATTTGAATTTGAATTTGAATTTTCTTTTGTAATAAATAAATAAATAAAAGGTATATATATATATATATACGGGGAAATTCAATTTAACTAGATAGATACAAGTCTGCTTAGTAAGCGATGACGCGTTGAAATACGACACGTGAAGCTTGGAGACCAAGTTAAGTTCACATCTCTTCTCTATAGAATTATAAACGGCCTTATATATTTATCTTCTTTTTCTTTAACATAAATAAAATATCAAACTTGGGTTATTTTATTAAATAATTATATTTGTTTAGTTATTTACGTCGTCTATCATCATTTTTATAATGTCTTATTTATTTCATGTTTTATAATTATTTAATATTTGTTTATTAATGTTTAGTATTTAAATTTTTTAAACCAACATGTATATATCACACGTATATTTCACCTAGAGTATAGATTTTCATGTTTGTTTCTGTTGAGTAGATATAATTAATGTGTGTAATTAATTTTGTGTTAAGATCGAAAAGGTGTAGAGTCATGATCATTTATTTTCTTGTTAATTATGCATAGGATTATAACTTATTCAACTTCAGTTGATATATAATATTGTCAATTAATATATAGCTTGACTGGGTTATCAAACATAAAACTTGAAGCTCAAGCTCAAGCAAATTATAAACCTTTATTATACAACTCTGAACTTGATCCATTACAAAGATATTGATCTATTAGTTCTAACGGTTGCAATTTATGATCGTCATAATATATGATTGGGTGTAATGAATAAAATAAAAGACCAAATGAAATCAAATCAAATGAAAAATCAGAATTAACTATCTCATTCTCACCTAAATATCCATTCTTATGTGCATGTCTCACTTAATTAATATTGCAATTTGAGTAGTAATTACTAAATGTAAATTATTGGGATATATTATAAAGTGTTGATATTTAGTGGGCCAAGTTGACTTATTGCTAGTTGTTATTATATATAAAGGTAAAGGTATTAACCACTACATCGATCACGGATACAGCGGCTATGTTATATATAAAAATAAATATGTTAATTAAATACTGCACACGGTTTTTTTGTTTAGTAAAGCTAACTACAAGTGGAGGAGATGGTATCCCACTGTAATGGATTTACAGACTGTCATCACGTATGTGTGTTATCTAACCATCACGTACGTACATTATATATTTAATTTGCGCTACCCTCTTTCTTACTTCATTTCACTTCTAAGGCTACCCCTAGCACCCAACTACCCAAGCCAAAGGGCTCGGGTTAGGCTTCGGCTCTCTCGGGTTCCTTCGGGAACACCAATACCCCCCTCCCATTTGGGTTGAGGCTTGGTTTCCATCACCCGTCCCTACCTAACGTCTTTCTTTTTTTATTTTTTATTTTTGGTTGTATAAGAGAGAGTAAGGAGGAAGAAAATATTTATGTTGTTTGGGTTAGTTGCTACTTGAGTTTTAGGTAAGAGAAAGAAAATGAAGAAAAAATGATGTAGCATGTGGGTTAGGTTTGGTTTGGGAAACCCACTACTCATGGTCTAAGAAAGACTTATTTGGGATTGCCATTTTAAAACAAATTACATGTTAATTTTTAGTAATTAAAGTCAGTTAATTAGCAGTAACATAACGTACTACAGAATAATAATGTTTAAATTTAATTATGATGCTTCATATAGCAATAATCACATTATCAGTTTTTTAGTGTTTAGCAAAGTAGATTAACTAATTGTAAAGGGTAAAATGACAATAATTAGATAATCTGTTTGAAAAACCAACCCAAAAATATATATTCTCAAAACTGATTTTTGTAGCCTCCAAAACCCAGATAATTGATTGTTAAAAACACAACCCCAAATACTCTAAACTAATTATTTCAGATTTTAAATTACCTTAATAAAATAATCAGTTTCTAAATGCAATCCCAAACACCCGTTAAGAGGGGTGGTATGACTTGGGTATGGCCATCATGAGTCCAAGGTTTTTTAATTTAGGGCACCATGCCATGATGTGATGACGACTTTGACGTGATTGTCCGTACTGACTACTCTCGCCCCATGTGATGTAGCTTTTTTATTTTTTGTTTTCTTTGTTTTAATTGAGACTTTGATCGAATGTTATCTTGTGAAGAAGTACGAGTTCAATATTGATAGACATATGATGACTAATGTGATAAGATAAAAAATCTTCATTTTCTAGAAAAACAAGTTTGATAAAATAAGAATCTAATGTGACATAATGCGATTTGAAGATATAACGAGATATAAATACATATTTGTGTAAAGATAACTATCAAATGTATAAAGTCTTTGGATCATCAATATTGTATGTGTTAAAAGTGTATTCTTTAGCAGACCTTGACATGTCTCCTTTTTTATAAACAAAAATTATTTATTCATAATTTTAGAGAAAACATTTCAACAATTTTAAATATTGCCTTTTTACATTTTATGTTTGTCATATAATATATACATAAAACTCAAAGCATGTGACTAAAGGAATCCACTTGTTTATATTAATTTTGATTTTTAGTTTTTGATTATTACCAAAAAAATCTGATTAAACAGATAAACTTTGGGTCTTATTTCCACTTATTTTTTACTCGATTTAGTTTAATGTTTGTCTTTTGTTATGTTTATGCATGTGTCAACATATGTACGTAAACCTCGATCGCTAGTTAAAGAAAATAATTATTACATTCTTGTTGATTTAAGAATTGCAATTTATAAACGGAAAAATTTATTTTCTCATGCTAAATACTCTTACCTTGTATTTATATCAATATATGATGATAATTGTAATTCACTAAATTTTTTTATATTAGCTCTTAATTTTATCACCGTCTTATTTTTGTGAGTAAAAGGATCTGTTAAGAGAATAATAGAATATACAACTTAGAGACGAAGCTAGGAAACTTGACAAACGAGATTATATAAAGTGTAATATGTTTTTTTTAAATATTTGATTTACTAAAAATGAGTGAGTTAAAAAGTAGGAATTTTATAAATATATTTGAAAAAATATTAAACTTTGAGTGAAATTATGTGAACAATATAATTAGTGGCTTAAAGTTTAAAGGTGTATGTAAGTAGTGAAATGGGAGAGGTGTGTGATGTAAGCAATGGCGTGGGAATAGATGGAATGGGTTGATTTTAATTGTGTGTGGAATGGAAGCTTCCACATTAATTTGTCCATATTTGGAATTATTAATTAACAACAACGAATCTTTTCTTTCTTTTATGAATAAACATTATTTGATGCATCTGGTCAGTAGTCAGTAGGTTGTTGACTTTTTATATTAATTGATTAATATCCATTTATAATTTTTACTTATTAGGAATTTAAGGTATTTTACACGAGGATGACCCGTACATAGTAAAATTGGTTATACTTAACAAATTTATATATTATTAACTTGTATCATGTGTAATAAATGTTTGTACCTTGTTATGCATGGTTAAAGTTGTTGTGTATGGATCAGCTCCCATTTTATATTATTATATATACAAGAGTTAGGGCTATTTGTTTGCTGCTTAATGGAACCATTTAGCGCTGAATGCTAAATCATTCAACGTGTTTGATTGTTGTCTCTGAATGAAGACTATGCTGAATGATTTAGCATAATGCTGCTGAATCATTCTACCTTAAAGTGCATTCTGAATCATTAAGCATCAAGTATTTTTACCCCAATACTCCTTCTTTCACACTTTATTTTGTTAAACAATCATATCTTATAATATAAAATATCACTATTAAGGTTAAAATGATAATTTACATCATTTAGATTGTTCATTCAGAACTTTTATCAAACAGCATATCACATTCAGAGGCAGATTCATTCAAAGTCTTTGAATTATTCAGACCACATAATCATTCAGTGCTTAATCATTCTGTTTCAACAAACAGCCTCTTAGTGTTCAATAAAGTTAATGTAAAAAACATAATCTTAAAATTTTAATATTTAATCACAGGTAATTCAGATACAATCACATATGAATTATAAAAATACCATTCTATCCAAAATTTTAAAATTAAATCTAAACTATGAATGTTATTGATATAAAAGATAAAATTAGTCTCTTAATACTATAAATTAAATATGGAATATATTAAACTTTATTCACATATTCATTCATTAAACTACTCTTAATTATATATAGACAAAGCCAAACCTTGTCTGTGTGTACGTAACATACATATATTATAAGTTAGCTGAATTGATTGTTAATTTAATTTGTTAGAATAATCAAATGACTTTCTTAATTTATTTTCACTTTTTTCAACATTACGTCAAACAAATCCATAATATATATGTTTATCAATCATTACATTCTTGTATTAAACCTTGCTACCTACGTAAGTAATTAAAGAAAATTTTCAATTATTCTATAAATTAAATTAAATTAAAGTCGTGTTAAATGATATAAATATAGTAAGGTGGGGTTCGTTTTCTAACACATAAAACAACTAGCGTCTTTTTCAATATGCGAAAGAAAATTTAACACAAAGTCTTGAAGTCATTTTCAATGAGAAAAATTATAATTTGTTTTCTTTTTCTTTGTTAAGATGCATATATGTGCAACCGGCCATAACAAATTTTTGTTCCATTTCACATGAAAAAATTAGGATGACATTCCTCAAACCAAAGCAAAAGTCAAACCAAATCAAATCGCTAAAAATTGAAGCGCAGTCAAGAAGTCAAAATTGAAGCCAAAATTGATGTCAATCGTAGCAGAGGAACCAAAGCAAACAGATCGAATTAAGCATAAAATCATTGGTGAAATCGAAGCACATAATCAAAGCATTGGTGATAATTAAACGAAACAGGAAGAAATATAGTTACATAATAGGAGAGAACGAAACAGAAAAATTAAGACGGCCACATCACCTTTGACAAGTTATATCAATCTATGTAACGATTAAGTCTTAGACTTGTAATTCTTTAAGCAAACACTAAATAAAGCAAATTAAAGTACCGACCCTAGCTTGACCCTAAAAATAAAATACCCATATATATATATATATATAAATAAAATCTATAATTTCATAATTAGCATTTAGTGACAAGCTTAAGAAAAAGATGCAACATTCATGTGAGGTCACTACTGCACTCAAATAACCCTTCAACCCAATATCAAATTTACATACATGTTAACCTACTCCACAAATAGAACCCTATTGCAAGCTGCATCTTAAGAGCTTTTTTTTATTTATTTTTTTGAATAGAAGAATTACATACTCACTAACCTTTTTTTCTTTTTAAAGTTACATATTTTTTTTCACAACGGGACTTGAACCTATGATCATAGATTATGAGAATACCTTGATATCTTTTAAAAACGGTTCTCAAATGAACCTTCCCCTATATATATATATATACACACACACACACTAGCATGGTACCCGCACAATGCGGCGGCATCAAATAGTTTCTACTCGATAACTTGTTCGTTTTGAGAATTTACATAATGCAGTGACAACAAATAAGTTTACATTGGTAACGTGTCTATTTTCTTTATTTTCTTTATTTTTATGTTCTTAATCAACTCTTTTATTATTTTTAAATAAACTTTGAGAACAATTAAATAAGAAAAAAAGTCTTTACTTATAAAATAAGTTAAATTGCATGAAAATACTGAGTGTAAATTAGTAATTTGAAACTATTTAAAATTAAGAGATTAAGAAAATAGTAAACTAATTTGAAACTATTAATTATATAAGCTATTTAAAATTTTTTAAAATATATGTTTATAAATTCTTATTATAGATTATTCAGATTTATGAGTTCTACTTGTACATATTTTCTGATAATTATGTTAAAATATTTATTACATGATATAATATTTAATATAAAAGGTTCGATTATGAAAGTATTTTTTAATAATTAAGTTAATTTATTTGAATTTTTTAAATATGGAAGGTTTAGTTATTAAAATACAATATAATATTCTTATTAACTCTATTTAATAGTTACTTTACATGATAGTTTCCATTTAGTTTATATGAGGGGTAATTTAGTAAGTTCAAAAGACTTAAAATTTAAGAGATTAAGCAAAATGTATAAATGCTTTATAATATAGTATAGATATATATGCAAAAGTTTAAACGAGAACTGTTTTTTGTACGAGAACCGCGAGAGTCAATCTTAGCCGTCCAATTCTCCTCCTTCAATTGGATTGCTCACCCATGAATTTCTTACATGCACCTTGTCACACTCAATCCCTCATGCTCGTCATCCATGAATTCCATTTACCACTTGAATGTCTAAGATTTGTTCTCGTATGAAAAAACGGTTTTTGTTTGATCCCTCTCATATATATCTTACACCTATATAATGCATTTATCACCTAAAAAACTCTTAATTTTAAGAAGAGTAAATTTACTAAAATACCCCTCCTTCATACATCTCCTTTACCCTTTCTTTAAATCCACAATTAATGAATTTAAACAAATAAATATCGAAAACATAACTGACAATTAATGAATTTAAACCAATACTTATAACTGAATTATTTCTAACCATATATTTTTAATATTAACTTTTGATTCATGAGATCACCATATTTATAACTGAATTAAGTCTAATCATATATTTTTAATATTAACTTTTAATTCATGAGATCACCTAAATTTTTATTTTCAATAAATCAAATTTAGGAGATTTCACAAACACCAAACAAATGAAAGAGTCAAAGAGTTGAAATTTATAAACATTACATTCTAAATCAATTACATAATAATTGAAACTATGAAACATTACACATATATACATACATACATACATACATACATACATACATACATATATATATATATAGGGTAGAGATCAAGTAAAAAGAAAATTAAAGTAAAAAGGGTAAAAAAGATGATTATTTGATCATTTTTCGGTATATATCAACTGATAATCGTTAGTTCATCATCTTAATTTATTGATGAAAACTAATTTTAATCAATAAAGAACTAGTTTTATTGATGAAGAACTAGTTTTAATCAATAAAGATGATGAACTAACGATTATCAGTTGATATATACCGAAAAATGATCAAATAATCATTCCTTTTACACTTTTAATTTAATTTTCTTTTTATTTGATCTCATCCATATATATATATATATATATATATATATATATATAATAGCAACTTCATGATTCAGCCATGCGACAAAATTCTTCCAACAAACTGAAAGACAAATAACTCAGAGTTAGCAATTTAATTTTTAATTTTAAAGTGGCCCTCGCAAATAATTTTCACAAACTCATATTATCTTCATCTCGTAAGGAATCTTCACAAACTCATATTAGCTATTTGTGATTATTCTGCACAAAACTAATCACAACCTCCTCTTTATTCGCCACCGTCTCATTGCGCGGGTACCCCACTAGTATGTATATATATATATATATATATATATAACTTTATTTTAAGTCACGAGTTAATTAATTTGTTTTAGCGATAACCATGGAATTAACCAAACGTGCGTACGTAGTTTATTTAGAGGTAATTAATTATGGTGTACGTACGTTAGAATAGAAGAGTAAGTACGTACGTTATTATTATTGGGAGAATTTCTTCTATATATCCTTCCAAACTTTTATAAATTACTTATATATTCTTTCAATCTTTTAAATTACTTATATATTCTTCCAAACTTTTATAAATTACTTTTATATCCTTTCAAACTTTTAAATTTCTTATATATCATTCCAAACTTTTATAAATTACTTCTATATCTTTTCAAACTTTTAAATTATTTATATATTCTTCCAACTTTTATAAATTACTTCTATATCCATTCAAACTTTAAAAACTTATATATCCTTCCAAACTTTTAAAACTCTTATATATGTTTAAATACCTATTTAATATTTATTAATTCATTTAAATATCAATGGAGAATTTCACCTATGATGATAAAGAACTTGAATATTTATTCCTAAATTAATGTAGTGGATTAAAAGTTTGAATTAGATAATAATTCTAACACAAATTAAATTTATTTTAAATAAAACTGGAATTAAAAAAAACTAATTTGGAAAATTAAATTGATTTATAATAACGTAACTAATATTTATAATAATATTACTGTATTAAAATTTAAATAATACTTTTTTACTAACTATCTTATCTCCTATTAAAATTAAATTTTAAAAATTGGGTTTTCAACTTTGACTACTAAAAGTCAAAATTAGACTTTCAATTAATGGATAGGATTTAATTTTGATTAAATGAAGGGTCAAAATATTCTAATCAAATTGATGAAGGTTAGTCTTTTATTTATATTAGAAGATGGTAATATAGTAATTTTATAAATAATTGAATTTGATGATGATGATTATTGATATTTAAATGATTTAATAAATATTAAATAGGTATTTGGACATATATGAGAGTTTTAAAAGTTTGGAAGGATATATACGTAATTTATAAGTTTGAAAGGATATAAAAGTAATTTATAAAAGTTTGAAAGGATATATAAGTAATTTATAAGTTTTGTAAGGATATAAAAGAAATTCTTCCATTATTATTTACTATTATTATTATTATTATTACTATAGCTAGCTAGTGTGTATGTGTATGTGTATGTGAGGATATATACATAAATAAATTAAGCCATTAATTAAGAAGCGCGCAATTAGCGTGAGATCGAACCGACCTTCATTCATATATATATATACGCATGCTAAGAGTGGACTTACACCCGTCATCTACCGACCTTCATTAATTCATGCTACCTACATACATACCGGCCCGCCTTAATTAATTAACACATATTTTTTAATAATAATAATAATAATAATAATAATAATAATAATAATAATAATAACGTACTCGATTTGAGACAGTACGTACACACGTGAAATACAAATGTAACATTTAATACATATCAAGTATTTGTGTGTTCGTGTGATATTAATTGATCGAATAAAACGTTCGTACATACAGCAATATACACGTGACATGTTGGCGGGGATGTATTAATTCTTGCAAGTTGCTACACACGTACGTACGACTTTGTTTCCTTCATTTTTGTTTCATGTTCCTTTTCGTGATCGACCAAGTGGTATCGAGCTAGCTTATATTGTATATCATAAATTAATTCCAACTAATTACATCATATATATATATATATATGTACACTCGATCTTTACTACCTACGTAATACTTTAATTCAATAATTAGTTATTTCCAACCGTACTTGGATTAATTTGATGTATATAAGTACGTATTTAGTTGATTATGGTTTACTAGAGAGCAAAAAAGGTTTTTAAGATAAACTAATACAAGTTTAGGAGGTGCGTAGTGTATTCACACTCGTATATTTTAGTTAACTTTTGGTTTTGGCCGTTATTGAAGAACAATATATATTGATCTTCTGGTGGAGTTCCTGAGTTCTTACACAAAAAGAAGGAATAATTGGATTATTCAAAGTAATATCGTGAAACCTGAATAATTACTTTTCAAAAGTGTTTATACACGATTCAATCAATTATTCAAATTAATTCTATCAATTTGTCAAAATTTCTCAACAGTACATACTATAAAATTAGTACAAGAAGAAATTAATGACACATAAGAAATTAATGACACATAATAGTATCGAGGTTAATTTAAATTCGGGGCAAGTCATCTTCCATTCTGTTATTCTTTTTACTTATAACCGTATTGTTTATTATGACAATTCATTTTTTTTGTGATGGTTTATATTTGGGGTGGCAATTCGTGTTAGTTTCGGGTTATTATGTTCATGTCGACTTGTTTTTTATCCATTTATTATTGTGTACGTGTTTATGTCGTGTCAACTTTTCTCGTGTCGGGTTCATTTCGTGTTTTGTGTTGACCCATTTTTTGGCCACAGATGTTGGACGAGTTTTTTTCGGTCTTTGAATATATAGTTAATCAAATAAAGCAATGAATTACGAATGAAAAATGTAAGTTCTATTTATAGTTTTGTTGTGTATGACTAATTTTCATGGTACGTAAATCATCTCTCTAAGGATACATACATACATATATATATATATATATATATATATATATATATATATATATCTGTTGTAGTTTATAAAGCATAATGACTAAAACCGTGATTTCGTGTAATTCACTTGTAGTTTATTAAAGGGTCCAGTTCACCATAATGTATCAAACTTGTCACGTTTTGCTATTATGTGCATCAAACTTTAAAAGTTTCTAGTGTATATATCAAACTTCTAATTTGCTATTATTATATGTATTTTGGTTAAATAAGAAAGTAAAAAATGTATAAGTTTAGTTCATACAATAAAAAAATGTAATACACACAATAACAATAAAATAATGTTTGATTCACGTAATAAAAAATTTTATAGTACGATATACACAATAATAAAACATTACAAATTTAATGTATTTTAATAAAACATATTAAAGAAATACCATGTTTCAGAACAGTTCAAGTTAAACCGATACATATAGAAATATATAATATGTTGGACTGAATAGTTAATATATTGTGGATTGAAAAAAATATACAAAAAAAGAAAAATGATTCGTAATATTAACATCAACTAACTTAAATAATCTTACGCCTAGAAATCACTTTAATAAAAGTTTAGGTGATATTAAAGGATCATTTTCTAAAGATAAAAAATTAAAAAATCCCGGAATAATGCCTAAAAATCTATACATACATACATACATACATTTCTCTCCACGAACCCGATTAAAACACATGCGATGAACAAAATATTATATCGATCAGTTAATTTGCAAGTGATCGATCATCGCTGCAACCTTCGTTTTCGTAAATGGTAGACAATCCAAGTGTAAATGATCGAAGAGGTCTTAATCGAGATTTCTTTGAAGAAGAATATCTGGGCGTAGTACTCTTCCTGATGGATCCCGATCTCGACACTCGTAAATTACCACGCTGTCTCCGCTGCTGCTGCTTATGTATCTCTTCGACATTGTTATTTTGATCATATTCCTCCACCTCAACCACAACGTTAATCTGACTCGCTTCCATCAACACCAAAGGCGAAATTTGAGCCTTGTTTTTCTTCATTTTCTTATTAGAATTGGGTTCGGAATTGGAACTGGAATGGGAATCAAGAGCAACGCTGGCTTTGACCGCGAGTGCAGCCATATCAGGGGCAGTAAGACGACGACCAAGCATTGTTTTTGGTAGAATGAAATAAATCTGACCAGCATCAAGCTCGTCTTCGGAATCCAAAGCCGGGATTTGTTTGTCACAATACAAGCTGTCGGAATTACAAAGAAAGAAGGAAGTAGATTGTTTTTCAGAATGAAGAACCTCGGAGACAAAGATGGGAACAGGGTAGTGTCTCAATTCGCCTCTGTTTGAAATAACAAAGGCCCAGGTGTCCGACGAGTCCACACTCGAAGATAAACAAGCACCCATAATTAGTGTTTTATCAAGATCGATCGATTTCTTTATAAATATATATATAAGTGAGTTATCTATCGATGATTCTCAGAGAGAGATGGAAATTAATGGGTTGGTTTGAATTTGTGAAACATGCAATTAGGAAATGAAGTTATATATAAAAGGGGATGGATGGATGCGGAAGCAGCTGGGAGGGAGGCTGCAATGCAGGAATTAGACTGTGGATGGATGTTGTTTTGTGAAAATTTGTCGTCAAAAAGGCGATTCAACTGTAAACTGGCAGGGGAAGCTTCGTAATTCAATTTTGAACTGACCGATCGAGGAAGCTTCTTAATTCCGATTGTTTATTCGACAGCTCCATGTGTGTGTGTATATATATATATATATGTATGTATGTATATGTTGGTATATGAGGGATATATATATTATATGATGCACGTGACTGGCTTACTGTCGGATTCAACATCCTCTTGTTTCTTTGCTCCTTCCTTCCTTCCTTCCATGAAATAAATATAAATAAATATTAATTAATACATGTCAGTCAATTTTGTCACTAGGAAACAACGATTATATATTATATATTATATATTATTTTATTTATTTATACGACAGGTTTTGCCAAGAGTAATAATTACCCAATTATTCAAACCTCACTACAACCTGTATTAATTTTTTTTGAACAGCAAGGTGGAAATTTTTATTAAAACCTAGCAAGTTGCTAGAAAACTTTAGTTACACAAACTAAGAAGCAAGAAAATTACATAAGGGATTTCATCATGGGATTGGTTTACCAGTTTGGCTAAAATAACTTTCTTCGTAGAGTGCTTGTATTAATTAATTAAAGGTAATTATTATTAGTATTTATAAATATATATAAAAAACTTACTTTCTATTTATTTATACCTATTAAGTCAATCTTTATCAAACAATCAAAACATATAATTATAAAATTTTTTAATTTTACAAAATAATTTTAGAAAAATGTTATTAAACACCAATTAATCCCCAAAATTGAATTCAATTTTAAATAAATTGAGAGGGGTTAGATGAAAATTATGAGATAGTTTTATGAAACACGTGAGAGCTATTTAAGAAAATGTGAGGGGGTTTTATAAAATTTGTTTATTATTGTAACTAATTATAGATTGTTTGTAAATTATATTTAGTAACTTTTGTGATATATTTTGTTTAGAGAAAAAATAATTATATATATGCAACCGTCTCATTTTTATCTATGTATTGGTATAAATTTTATTGTAATATGACACCCTTTTAAAATTAGTATATTATTAACTTTTTGTTATCCATTAATAGTAGTGGGTAGGTAATTTTTTATTTATCTGAATGGGGTTTTTAGGATTATGGTGATAAGTTGAGTTGTCAACTTGAGTTTGTTATTCAAAGTGTTTAATTATTGATTTTAAATCATTTTCAATATTATTAGAAAGATGTATGAAACATTTTATAAAATATGGTTTAAAGATGATATATTATATATTTAAAAATCTAAATTCAGAGATGTAAAGATAGTCGTTCTTGATAGTACTGAAACTATTTTAGTAGTGTAGGTAGTTAACTAAATGTAACACTAAAATAGAAGTGTTAATTTTTTCTACACAAGACAGGAAACCATTCTTAATTTTTTAATATTTAATACGTGAGTCATTATTTTTTTCTTTTACTTGAAAGGTGTACGAAAATTCGGCTTTAAAAAAGAAAATACAATGGAGCACGTTCAAAATGCAGGACGTGTGGTTATTAGTAGTAGATTTAAGCATGAAGAGTTGGAGACGAGTCTCTTTATCAACTAATTTGATTCATTAAATTATCAAACGATTCTCTATTGGATTATGTTGTGTTTCAGGTTTAGTCATGTAATGCTCGTTTGTACAAATATGTATGTATATTTTCTTTCTCTTAAACTTGTGCGTTTAAATCGTTACTAAGTTATTAGTTATGCGAACTTGAATTTCCATTTTCTCTAAATATGGAAAATTTTTAGTTGTTCTTTATATATGATAGTTTATACTAATTATTATTATTTTTCTTTCCCAATGATAAGTTGACCAAGTAGAATAGTTGTTTATTAATGGCTTAAAAGACATTTTATTAGCCAATTATATGTTAAATCTTTGGAATTGTCAACTAACTTGTTAAAAATTTAATAATAATGACATCAATCTAAGTATACACAAACTAGATCACATAAAATTAAGATACTAACATAGAATAGATTATGTTTATACATACGTAAATTGCATAAGTATAACTTATTATTTAATTAAATAATTGAAAACACAAGATAACATTGAATTCAATTATCCATGTAATAATAACCTTAATTTTATGTTTAAAGTTATTAGTTAAAAAATAGGCACTACAAGAAATCTGGCGATTACCAACCAGAAAAAGCGTCTGAAAATGGTCGATAAAAGGCAATTCCTTCGAATTTCAGACCAAACCATTTGGTTTGAAATATTACCGTCGCTAACTTTACCGATAGTTTTTACTGACCATTTTTCAAATCATACCGTGACGAAAACATCGTTGCTAAACTGACGGAAACAAAATATTAGAATATTTACCAATAATAAATACTAATACTTATTAATGATAATTAAAATATGAAAATAGTATTACCGACGCATTTACGACGGAAACTAGCGACGAAATACCGACCAAACTTATTTTTTATATTTATATATTAGTTTTATATTTTTAATAAAAATCAATTTATACCGACGAAATTCCGACAAAACGTTAATGACAAATTAGCAACGTTATATTGCCAACGAAACACCGACTACATAATAATTATGTTTGATTATAGTTTCTGTAAGGTTATTTACTCACACACAATAATAATCAATTTTATAAAGCACTAAAGTTGTAGTAATAGTTTTGTAAAAAGTTTTACGTCACTAACCAACGGTTTCAAAAGACCCATTAAGTGGTTATAACATATAAATTTTATCGTAATACGACAAAATTTTAAAAAATAGTATATTTTTAATTCTTTTATCGAAAGACCATGAAATCAATGAAATATCGACTATATTACGTAGAGTAAATGAATATAAAAACGAATAAAATCTCTAAGAATTACCTATTGCTCTCGATGGATAAAAAAATTAAAATATACTAATTTTAAAAAAAAGTCATATTACGATAAAATTTATATCAAATCGTAGATAAAAATGAGACGGTCATAAATATGTAATTATTATGTTTAAAAAATATATATATCACAAGTTATTAAACATAATTTAAAACAACCAACAATTAATTACATTAATATACAATTTTTATAAAACCCCTCGTATATTTTATAGAACTCCATCACAATTTATATCCAAACCCTCCCAATTAATTTGAATTTAAACTGTTTCCTTCTTTTTTTACCAATCAAAGCTTTCTATTTGTCCATGTCACATTTACATGTCATCAATTACATCATCACTTTTTTACCACATCATACTTTCTCTCGCTCCGTAAACAATATATATATATATATATATATATATATTAAATTGGTGGAAACTTTGAATGATTTTACAATGTTTATTTTAATAAGACCATGCATATATAGTTACTTTTTTATTTTAAATTCATGTCTCTATTAGTTGTTATGAATATTGATTTTTGTTTGAAGATGGATATTTGAGGGTGGGGTGATGGATTATATTAAGTATATATAATATAAAAAATAATAAATTATATATATATATATATATATATATATATATATCTTACTCCTATATAATGCATTTACCACTTAAAAAACTCTTAATTTTAAAAAGAGTAAATTTATTAAAATACCCCTCCTTTATACATCTCCTTTACCCCTCCTTTAAGTCCACAATTAATATATTTAAACAAATAAATATTGAAAACATAACCGAAAATTAATGAATTTAAACTAATACTTATAATTGAATTATTTCTAACCATATATTTTTAATATTAACTTTTGATTCATGAGATCACCTAAATTCATGTTTTCAATAAATCAAGTTCAAGAGATTTCACAAACACCAAACAAATGGAAAAGTCAAAGAGTTGAAATTTATAAACATTGCGTTCTAACTCAATTACATAATAATTGGAACTATGAAACATTATACACACACATATACATACATATATATAATCAGCAACTTCATAATTCAGCCATGCGACAAAACTCTTCTAACAAACTGAAAGACAAATAACTCAGAGTTAGCAATTTAATTCTTAATTTCAGAATGACTCTCGCAAAGAATCTTCACAAACTCATATTATCTTCATCTCGCAAAGAATCTTCACAAACTCATATTAGCTATTTGTGATTATTCTGCACAAAACTCATCACGACCTCCTTTTTATTCGCCGCCGTCGCATTGCACGGGTACCCCACTAGTGTGTGTATATATATATATATATGTAAGATGAAATGGAGTGCTTTTAGATAAGATATATTGGTTTTATATTAGATGCATTGGTTTTTAAACGAGAACACAAGATGCACTAGTTTTAAGAGAACTCTGTGCGTTTTAAATAAGATGCAATGACTTAAAGTTAGATGTTATTATTTTATAGACAAGATGTAGTGTTTTTACCATCGTGTATTTTAAGACCGTTTCTATTATATATTATTTGTAATTAATAATTTAATGTTTGGGGACATGGCGTGGTTTCCTGTTAAACAGAATGTAATTAAAGACACACGAGCTGAGATTGTAGCAAGGAAACCATGAAAGCTGTCATGTCTCCATGTATGTGTTTAATTTTCTTTTAATAATTAATTAATTGCTAAATGCATGAAACCTCCCTCCCTCCATTAATTACTATATACATATAATATATTAATCCTCGATCATTCCATAACTACGTTTTCTTTCTGATATGATTCCCGACAAAATCGATCTTGTCTGTCAAAAATATAAAACTTAATTATATATGACCAAATTAATTATTCCAGCTTAAGTTAGATTGCTAAATGCTTACAACCGGCCGTCCAAAGTTTTAGTTTTGGTTAATATTGGAATTTGTAATTAATGCATAGCAACGTTAGACAAAGTGATCTGCTCGTCATATATATTTTTATTTATAATTGCATGTGGCGGAGGGTTTAAATATAGCAATTAATGCATGGTGTTTCTTTACCAAACGCTAGCTAGTCCTACTATATATATCGATCACTTCTTCAGTATGCATGCAGATGACGCAGTGTTTGTTGGTCGTTGGTCCTCTATAAATGTTGAGAAACATTCTGCAATGTACGTTGTAGATTATCGAGGGTAGCTACTTCTTTGAAATGTTCGTTCCTTAAGTTCGATCTCTTCCATTTTCTTACCTTGTTCTTGTTGGGGATTCAATGAAAAGGAAATCTAGTTGCCAACCGATCGATTATGGATCGCTTTAAAACTAAAATGTCAAATTGAAATTGGGACATAGTTTCTCTCATTATACAAGGCTCCTTTATCGGTTATTGATCAAATGGAAAGGATCCGGTGCAAATTTTTTGGGGGTGGTGATCAATTATCCAATAAATTTGGTGGCTCCTAAATCACAGCGAAAAGTTTTTACAACAACAGTGTTCGGTTTTCATAAGAACTCTAAAAATTTTGAAAACCGTGAGAAAGTTACCAACGTTTCATAAGACATACGCAAGTATAGCGTGTGAAATCATCATTAATGGAAACATAATATCTAGAACCTCCTTATGTAGGGATAGGAGAAGGTCCCCACGAATCAAAATGCATAAGATCAAATTGGAGTCCAGAAAAGGAAATACTTTTATTAAACAGTAAAACATAATATTTAGTGTGTTGACAACCACTACAGTCAGAAATATCATAATTATCCAAATGACCTAAGCCTCCTATGGACACTAAAAACAGTAAACGAGAAGAAACATGACCTAGACAAGAATATATGCCATAAATAACAAGGAAAAGAAGACATAGACAACCAGAATGAAGACAATTCCATACCATTAAGCCCTTGAAATTATCAAGGACATAGAGTCCCATTGCCTACAACCTATCTCGATTACCATATGAGATGTGGAGTCCTACACAAGACACTCAGAGAATGAGAAAAAAACACACTATATCCAAAATCACAAAATTTACCAACTGATGCAAGATTTATAGGACAGGGAATGTAGTAAACAACAGGCAAAGGCAAAGATAAAAGATGGTTTGTTTATAATACCAATATCAGCTAATGGTACAAAGTTACTATTATCATTTGCAATTGACATAGAAAAATTAGAAGATAAGGAAACAAAAGAAGGCAAATGATGAGACCTTGATTAGTTGATCCTAAATCTATGATCTATTTGTACCTTGAGACTACATAGCTATATTAGATTGAGGCCAGGAAGCTAAGAAATTTTGACCCTCATCATACGAGTCGCCAAAACAAAACAAATGTAGAAGACAACCAAATCGCAAAAGACACAAATCTGACAACAAACTTTAGATTGCAAGCACCAAATACACAAGGCATAAAATCAGAATCAAATCCGAAGCTGAAAAATGGAAGCAACGACAATGAAGCCGCAAGAAAAACGAATCTAGCAACAAAATCAAGTGCGTCAAAACAATATGAAAGAATTCAATAACATGAATCTCTCTATCAGAAACATACTCGAAGATCCAGTTGTAAACTTTAGCAATTTCCTTTCTCAATCAAAGCTTCAGAAAATTGAACACATACCAATCCTTATGTGTTTTCAAAACTTCTAGCTACCAAAAAAGAAAGAAAAACAATTTTGGTTTCTTAAAACACTCACTGCCAATCCAAAACAATTTGTGTTGTTTTCTAACTGACGTCCAACGTACAATTTTACGGCTAACTAATCACCTTTTGTATTAATGTTGTTTTCGGCTCGCCAGAAAAAGAACTCAACAACTTGTTAGAACTTTTTATAAAAAAACACAATTGGGGTGTTATTCCAACTTACAACAAATTAAAGCATATTCACCAAATGCAAAACCAAAAGCTGAAATCAAATCCGCAGCCATAGAGCTTCAAATTAAGGGTCCGTTTGGTTTGCGAAATGAATATGAAGGAATTTGAATTTGACTATGGAATTGGAATTCATAGAAATTGAAATTCGTGAAAAACTATGTCTTGTTTGATTAGTAAAAACTGAAATTTGAATCTAATAAAAAATAAATTAATTCAATATGTATACACCAAAATGAATTACACTATCAACCGCCTAGCACCCCCTATCCCTTCTGCCGCCGCCACACCTCCTCCTCCGCCACCCTACCCTTCCACTACCCCCGTCCCACCCCTACCCTTACTCCTACCCTCATTCTACGACCTTATGCTACTCCTATCCTCATCTCACCTTATTCTGCCTTACTCACACTACCCCCACCCTACATACTTCACCCCTACCTCACCCCACTCCACCTTACTCACACCACCTCTTACTTACCATACCTACCTCACCCCCTACCCTACTTTACTCCATATTACCCCAATACACTCCCACCCTACCAATCCTTACCCTTATCCCTACTCTACCACCCTACTCTACCCCTATCCCACCCAACTTACCCCCTATCTACCTTACCCTATGTACCCCACCTGACTTACCCACTATCTACCTTACCCTACGTACCTCATCCAACTTACCCACTATTTACCTTGCCCTACATACCACACCCACTATTCTAACTTACCCATAATCTACCCCTACCTTACCTACTTCACCTTACCCACAATCTACCCTACCTACCCCACCCTACCATACTTCACCCTACTACCCACAATCCACCTCTACCCTACCCTACCTACCTACTATACCCTACGTTTACTCTATCTTATCTACCCCACCCTACCATAGGGTAAGATAGGGCATAAGATAGGTGTAGGGGTAAGGATGGGGTGAATAAAAATGAGATGAGTGGTTAGGATGTTGTGGAGTAGGTTTGGTAAAGGTGTCATAGAATATGATATGGTGAAGTAGGTATGATGGGGTATGGTGAGTAAGGTGTGATAGAGTATGGTAAAGTGAAGTAGGTATGATGGGGTGGGATAAGGATTGGACGATTAAGGTGGAATAGAGTGGAGTAGAGTAAGGTCGGATGAGGTAGGTGGGGGTGGAGTAGGGTAAGTAAAAGATGGAGTAGGGTGAGGGTATGATAGGGTAGAGTAAGGTGGGATGTGTAGAGTATAGTAGGGCTGGGGTGAGAGTGGGGGTGGGGTACGAGTGGGGTAGGGTAGTGTAGGGGTTGGATAGGGTATAGTAAGGTGGGATGAGATAGGGTAGGGTGGAGTAGGTTGGGGGGAGGAGTGACGTAGGAAACAACAATTATGTTTTAAGATTTCTTATGAATTTGAAAATTTTCATCCATTTGAGGAAGAAATTCTTAATTCCTTGATTTACAGAATCTATTGAAATGGTCAAATTTTATTCCATAAATTTTGCGAACCAAACATAAACAAGATTTAGGAATACTCAATTCCAATTTCAACTAATTCCAGTAAACCAAACGCCCCTAAATGTAAAACAACACAAAATTAGTCCGCCAAAACCCTGCCGGCCCCCGATCGAGCTGCAAAACCGTCAAGATTTTTTTTAATTGATCCTTGAATGCTATTGAATTGAAATGTACAACTAAAAAAATGCATAAAAAATAGTTGTAACAACCTCAAAATGGGCCTAGTCGTGTTCAAATCTGGTACGTTTAGAATTCCTATTAAATATTGAATAAAGGGATTATATATATATAATTGATTGATTGGGAAAGATATAAGAAAATAATAAAGAAATTATATTATTAAAATATTATGATAAATAAATAAAAATAATATATTATTAAAGGATTTAGAACGAGGTTTTTAGAAATATCACCGTTGGTTAAAACGGGTATTCGTGCGTTAAGTTGTAGTTTGGAAAGGGGAACAAAATACCCACTTGTGGATAATAATAACCCACAAGTGGGCATATGGCTGTACATTCACGTGAGCCACCTCCTTTATGCAAACACAGATCACAACTCTTCTTATCCCTTTATGTTCTTGTATGTGTGGCTTTTGAAGAAGAAGAATTCATTGAGGGATCATTGAACAAGCTGATTCTTGCTGATTTCTAATACAAATTCAAGTCATAATCTGCTGCAAATCACTTTCTTCACCATCTTCATCTTCAAGTAAGCTTCATCACCATGTTCTTCATGTTTTGACCATTTAGGTCAAATTGGTCAAATTGGCAAATTGACTTCTATAATTTGTTCCACTGATTCCAATCTATTACTACATCATTCTTAAGTGTTTAGCAACCTGAATTGGTAATTAAATCAGTGTTTTTGATGGTGTTCTTGAACTAAAGTGCAAATGGGTCAAAATGGAGATTTTGATCCCAATCTTTGAATTTGGTGTTAAAGTGTGAATTGATAGTTGTTTCTAACTTAGTTTAAGTGCCTAAGTTGTTTGTGATCACTGGAAATTGGATTGGAATCGATTTGGTATGTTTTGGGGTTGAAATGGCCAAAAGCAGGGGCTAGAAATCGCACTGGTCTGTGCAGACATGCTTGCGAGCGCAAGGACCACCCTTGCGGCTGCAAGGGCACGGCTTACGGGCGCAAGGGATTGCCTTGCGGCCGCAAGGACCTCCTTGCGGGCGCAAGCAGTTTCCAAGCCCTTGTGGGCGCAAGTAGACATGCTTGTGGCCGTAAAGGACCCTGTTCCAGCATACAGTTTGTTGTTTCGGGTTGTACTGATATAAGAGGTGTTTGTTTAGGTACTTCAGTTGATCCAGGAGCTTCTGTAAAGAAGTGTCTAGTATTCTAACTCGACAGGTAAGTGCCTGATAACATAACGATTAATATATCTATAACATATATTAACAATGATTACGGAATTGTAAATCATGAATTGTACACTCACTTGTTTAAGTGTAGGATTGCATGATGATGCTAGAATATACTATGTTGACACAGTGTAGTATGCACTTGATTAGGTGTATGCTATGATGAGTATTGAATATATATGCGTGCATTGATTGATGATTCGATTGAATCAAATTGTTTGTTTGTGATTGATCCGAATCTTATGGACAAAGCTGTCATGGACAAATCTGTCCTACAAGAACAAAGCTGTTCTACTTTTCTACTTAAGGACAAAGATGTCCTCTTCGGGTATAGCTGCGGCTGTACAACAGAGGAATCTGTTGATTCCAAAACGCAACGGTGGACGCTGTATAGCTCCCCCACCGGAGCGGTTGATGTGTTTGGTACCCCAGTTTGGTGTATTGAGCCGGGTTAGCTCCCCTGCAAGATATGTTACCACCTGACTACGCCAACTCATCGCGAGATGCTAGGATAGAACTATCTGAGCATGGTTGATGATATGTGATGTATTTATGTTGATCGCATGCTATTTGAGTACTCACTAGCTATTATAGCTAACAGATGCTACACCCTACATGTGCAGGTAATCCTCAGTGAGCTCGGGACCCTGCGGGTAGTTTGATTTCATAGGAGGAACACTTTGTCTGTAATAACTCTGATATAATGTTTGTTTGTATTGATAATGGTCAACCGGATAAGTAACAGTAACACCGAACTTGTATGTGGCATCTTTTGTTTGTAATATATTTGCCACGTGTTTTCTATTTCCGCTGCAAGTTTTTAATTGAAAAAGATAAACAAATGTTTTAAAAAGAAAATTTTGGTTCTCGAAACGACGGTGTTACAATAGTATAAATAGGAAATCCTAACTAGCTAAACGGGTCTAACTAGCTAGAACTAAAACCTTTTATATATCATGCTAACACATATATCTCGTCACACATTTCATAAACAAAAATAATAATAATAATAATAATAATAATAATATTATTATTATTATGTAGTATTAGATAAAGAAAGATGAATAAAGTTGATGATCGAAAGCCGGCTGGCAGGTCAAAAAGATGTTGGATATATATATGATATGATATTGTGGAGTGAGTTTCTTAATTTCCAAGTCACCACAATTATATTGATTCTTGCTTCAAAATACAATTTATTCGGTGAGTGATCGATCGAAGAAGCAACTTTTTACTTTTTCCGACAATTAATATATCCCAATTTTTAACACTAATACATTATTATAAATATAATCGAATAAGAATCATCGTATATATATATATATATATATATATATATTATTTAATTTAATTTAGTAAGATTTTTTATTAAAAAAAAAAGTTAGTTTTGATTGGTCTTTGCCATTTGCTGCACGTCAAGGACTTTGACAGTGGATGGATTAACTTTTTGGGATCACATCACATCCTTTAATTAGACAAATTCAATGGGAATCTATATATAATGTTTATCTTAATACCAACCGAATTAATTAATTAGGATATCATGCAAACATTATATATATAAATATTTCATCATATTATTTAATTCAAGTAAAAAATGGTTAAAAATCAAAGTGAAACTCAATAATCCTTCGCCATTTATAAGGTTTTTTCATGGGTTTTGGGTTATGGTTCATCAATATTGTTGCTTCTTGTTATCCGATTAGGGTCCATCACAGTGACGATAGATAGTAGCAAGTGGTGGTTAAGTCAAACTCGCAAGTCTAATTGAAGTTCGCGCTTGACCTCGTTTATAAACGAGCTTCAAGTAAAGCGCAAGTTCGGCACGAGCTCATTTAAGCTTGACTCGTAACAAGCTTTTAACGAGTTAAACTCGAGTAGCTCGTTTAGTTTACACTATAGTGTTCAGTAATTGACAAAAGAATTAACAAAGGTAAGAAAAGGTAGGAATGCCTCATGAATTCTAACGACCTTGTGCGCACCGTATAATTATAAACCTTCTAATTCTAAACTTTTAAATTAAATACTAATTAACTAAAATCACATAAAAATCATAAATAAACAACACATAAGATTATTTGAAAAATAAAAATAAACTAAACAAAAAATGAAACATAATAAATACATATAAATTGTTTGTTGTTAATTTTATCGGCTTATAAATAAATACACATAAGATTACATGAAGATGATGAGTTTTTTGTCGGCTTATAAATTGGTTTGTATTCGTATGTGGACTACTTAAAAATTTAAGTTTCTCTTTTAAAATTTTGTGGATACAAATCACTAATTTGAAAAGATGATGTATTAGAGGCATCTTAAGCCTTTTGGGATCTAAAGAAATCTCATGAAATATAACATTTTCTATTAATAAAGATAACGTGGTATTATTTATTTTTTACATCAAATGTATGTTTATAGCTTTTTTAAAATTAGCTTAGCAAAACAAAACATCAATTTACTTTTTGAAAATCTATATATACAATGTCTTCTACAAATCTGGCGCCTGAAAAATATGAGTCATAAAACCTTAACTTTAGTAGCTTTACTCTTAAGACATCAATGTGATGTACTCATGCATCGCTCCAGTATTACACTAGTTGAGAGTGATATCGGCATGCCAAGAATGCAAGATCACATGAAAAAATTATACCAAGTGTTATATAATATCGCATTGTATGGATGCGACATATAATCTTTGGGATGTGACATCGCATGCCAAATGGAATTAGGCATGCGTCATATATTGCATAGCGATCGAAGGGAGAATGTTAAGTGTTGAATGCAACATCACATCCTGAAGTGCGTTGTATGGCTAGTTGGCCGCAACATCGCACCAAGTGATGCAATGAGGCTTTAATTAGAGTAATGTGATATCGAATATTAAAGGAAACCCATGCCAAATGTCATGCGAAATCTTGGTTAGCTTACGGTTATATTTCATGTAATTAAACACACACACACACACACATATATATATATATATATATATATATATATATATATATAGGGTGAGGTTATACATAGAACCTTGCTTATTCATAGAACTTAAAGAACAAATCTGGTGATGACACGTGGCATCAAGACTAAGGACAAAACTGGAAAATTATTACAAATTAATACTCATGCCTTTCTCTCTCATTCAACCTCCTAACTTCCATTTTTAAAAAAGAAAAATCCTACTAAACATCTAAATTATCATAATATATTCATGTTTAAGAATTTTAGCAAAAAAAATATACCATTAGATTCAGTTTTTTATTCTCTTTAATTCAAGACCAGGATTGAAATGTTTTCTAATTTTATTTTTTTACGAAAATGCAAATTGTTTGATGAAAATGCAAATGCTATCAAAAAATGAAAAAGGAACATATAACAAAAATGCAAATTGTTTGACAAAAATACAAAATGCAAAATGCAACCAACATAAAAGAAGATAACAAAAATGTAAATAACCGCAAATGCAATGCAAATAACCCAATGATTTAAATTTTGGTTCTTATTTTGCATTTTTGGAAGGTGGAACCATAAATAGAATCAAAACAGAATTCCATACCCTCAATTATGCAGTTACCTAATATAAATTTCATATAATTTACATAATTGTCACATTCAAATCTTAACCATTAATTTAGATGATCCAATGGTTCAGATTTGTTCTTTAGGTTCTATGATTAAGACTAGGTTCTATATTGATCCTATTTATATATATATATATATATATATATATATATATATATGAGACGGTTCAAACAAGAACTGTTTTTCGTACGAGAACCAATTATAGTCGTTGATCAAAAAGATGAAGGGTCCAGATTAAAGAGTTGTTAATGGATAATCTTAAACTAATCAAACTTATACTTAATTAATTAAAGGTAATTTGAACATTTTTACATTACCCCATATTTTTAAACTAATATATACATCAATCGCAAAGGTGTTTAATTACAAAAATTATACTAAATTAACGAGAAAATTATGCTCTTAATTTGAGAACGACCTTGATATATTTTCTCAATTTTTTTTTGTGTTTGCTGGTTTTTTTTCCAGCACAGCTCGACATGTGCACATGTGTAAATTTGCACTTGTGCAAATACACAGATTTACCTAGTTTTTTCAACACTGATGTAGATATGCACAAGTGCAAATTTTGCACATGTGCATGTGTCTAGAGCTGTGTAAAAAAACCCTGCAAACGTGAAATTTTTTTTCAAAAAAATATAACAAGATCGGTCCCAAATTAAAAAACACAATTTTCTCGTTAATTTGGTATAATTTTTGTAATTTAACACATTTTCGTTTGATTGATAATTGGATATATTAGTCTTAGAAAATGGGGGTAATATAAAAATGTCCATACTACCCTTTCTTATTTAAAATAAATAAAAAAGACAGGAAATTAAATGATTGGCCAGAAATGGTTCTCGCAGTTCTCTTTTGAACTGCACCCTATATATATATATATTTATTTATTTTTATATATAGAGAAAAGTTCAAATGAGAACTGTGAGAACCAATCTTAGCCATCCAATTCCCCATCTTTCAATTGGATTGCGCACTTGTGAATTTCTTACATGCACTTTGTCACACTCAATCTTTCCTCACTATTCATCCATGAATTCCACTTACCACTTGAATGACAAAGATTGATTCTCACAGTTCTCATATGAAAAACAGTTCTCGATTTACACACACACACACACACACACACACACACACATATATATATATATAGGGGAGGGTTCAAACGAGAACTGTTTTTCGTACGAGAACTGCGAGAACCAATCTTGGCCGTTCATTTTGGATAATGGAATTCATAGATGAAGAGCGTGGGGAATTGAGTGTGGCATGGTGCATGTAAGGAATTCATGGGTGTGCAATCCAATTGAAGGAGGAGGAATTGGACGGCTAAGATTAGTTCTCGTACGAAAAACAGTTCTCGTTTGAACTTTTACATATATATATATATATATATATATATATATATATATATATATATATATATATGTTGTGTAGGTACGTATTTCATGTTTGTGTTGTACTTATATCGATTTTTATTCTAAACAAATTAATCTTCTATAATGTGTGGGAGATGGTAGTTTTAACTGGTTTATTATATTAATTAATCTAAAAAATAATAGTCTATTTCATATAGTAAAATATCTTAGACAACTTAAATTCTTTTTTGAAAAGAATTATCCCTTTGATAAATCCATCAATTCCTTTATGAGAAAACAATAATTAGAAAAGGAAAAATGAAAATAACAGAGTAGTTAGTTTACTCTTTACATACATGAATAATGTATTTGAATTAGGAACCAACAACATATTCCAATTGAAATAATTAAGTTGTATGAGCAGAAATATTCCATCTTTTTTTGACTTTTAATTAATATATGCGGTGCTTTATGACTTTTTTTATGAAAATGTATGTATCAAATATACAAAAAAGAAAGAAAGAAGGAATGATGCACTGCACATGCAATCTTGTGGCAAATATATGCCTAAAAATAGTATTTACTTATTATTATTATTATTTTTTTGCCTTCGATTGATGCTCTTTTGTCGCTAATTATGGAAATTAAGTGGTTTCTCGGCATTTATAGTTACAAATATAACAATAATATTAATTAATCCCATTTGGATAGAGTATAGGAAAGTAAGATATGGATAATTATACTTAATTTTTTATTGTAAGTATATTACTTTGTAAATGACATCTAATTACCTCATAAAGTGTCATTTAGAACTTAACTTTAATGTAAATAAGTTATAAAAATATGAAAAATGTGAAAACTACATAATGTTAGTAAATTAAGTATTATTTTTAATTATAAATATTGTTATTTTATTTTATTTTTAATTGTAACATAAGGTGGGTTAGAAGAAATGTAGTAATCATCTAATTATAAGATGTAAACTAGTGAGTGAGATGGATAGGTAAATAATAATAATAATAATAATAATAATAATAATAATAATAATAATAATATGCTTACCTTTACTGTATGAAGATTATGTGATGATATATGTGTACATAAATATATGCATGTGTTTAGATAGTGTTGAGACTTGTGTTACACATTAGTTCAAAATTGACAAGGTACCGAGGTCCGGATTAGCTCAGGTCCAATATTCGTTAGTATGTGTTATTTAGTATGGTAGATATGTGCTTATAACATCTAGTATATGTCTCTTTATAGTATTGTTCACTAAGCTTTTGTCTATGTCAGATTTTCACACATTGTACACGTATTCTTGGTTTGTCCGGAGTAGATAAGGGGAAGGCTCTAGTTAAAATGTGACAACATCGGATGTCTAATCTTATAATATTTTTTTTCTCAAATTTTTAGTAGCTTGAATATTAATTTTTAAAATTTATATGTATATAATCTAGTGTATATGTTGGAAGATATCCCCACCAATCATTTGATTAAAGCATCCTTGAATTATTTTTCACAAATTAAAACAGTTATATATCCACTTTTATTCATTCTTACCACCATAAATATTCTTCCTTCTCTTCAATTCATTTCCCACAATTATCACATCTCAAACCCACACCATATCTTTGAACAATTGAAAGATGATCAACAAAAGAAGCTCCCATCTGAGAAGATCTCAAACAACATTTCAACCAACAAATAATAATTCTGTTCAACTGATGATAGAACCAAAAAGGTCTCTTTCCATTAACTTCCCTACTTCACCTGATCAGTCTGTTTTTGATGAAAAAATGTATCATTTCACTCATTCCCACCACCCTATCGGACTCACTCACCTGCCGGATCCTTTCACCTGCTCCGGCTGCAAAGAACGCGGTGCTGGCAAGAGGTTTGCATGTGAGAGATGTGATTTCCAGCTTCATGATTTCTGTGCTTTATCTCCTTCTCTTCTTAATGCTCACCCCCTTCATGCCCACCACCACCTTGTCTTTCATTCCAAACCCAAAACAGGTAATATATTAATCTAGCATACAACAAATTTTTAATTAATCTTGCTTTAATTCCCTAATAGTAAGCTAATTGTTTGATGAAGGTGGTATCCGATGGCCAACTTGTTATGTTTGTGGAAAATCAACCAGAGGGTTTACCTTCAGATGCAACTTCTGTAATTTCCAAATGCATCCATGTTGTGCTATGCTTTCTGATCAATTAAACTACCCATCTCTTCACAACCACCCACTGCATCTCTTGCCACTTGACCATCAACTGATCAACTCGAATTGCAGTGAGTGCAATAGAAAGAGATCTGGCAGAATTTATGGCTGTCAAGTTTGTGGTTATTATCTTCATGCAGTGTGTGCCAAGGATATGATCAACGGGCTTAAAGTGAACGGCATCAAGAATTCTGAGAAGCCAGCTAGTATGATAGGACCTGCCGTCCGGCTTGCTTCACAAGCGGTTGTTGAGTTCATCGGAGGACTGATTGATGGGATCGGAGAAGGAGTTGGAGAAGCGCTGGTTCAGAATGTCACAAGGAGTACTGGTGGCCATAATAGTGATACTGCTACAAGATGAATATGATGATGAAGCTAATGCATACCTAATTTAAAATTCACTTGTGTTTTATCAATACTTATAATTAACAAGAACACTACACTCAAGACATGGTAATGGGATTGTAGAATGTAGCAGTCGTATCTCGGTATGAAGGAAATGAATTCCTTCAAAAAGACCTTCTGCATATATCGTGAAACTCTAAAGCTGGGTTATTATACTTATAATGATGTCCCTTAATTTATTACATATTTGTCATTATTTATGTAAGAAAAAGTTGTACGTTTGATATGCAGTTGTATAATACTCTTCAACTATATTATTGTTGTGTTGTTCTTCTTCTTATTATTATTACTATTACTATATATAATAGGGGAGAAATCATAAAATAGTATCCAACTTTGAAAACTGTTCTACCAAGATCACTTCACCCTTTATTTCACACAATAATGAGGGGAGGGACCTTGGTGGAACAATTTTCAAACTTGGTTGTGAAATAAAGGGGAGAGTGACCTTAATGGAACAGTTTTTAAACTTGGTTACTATTCTGTGATATAAACCCTATACAGTACTACTTACTATTATTAATTAGACTTATAGTTAACAAACAACCATCATCACCATCTGAAACTGCCGTTGCCCGCGGTCAGTGGTGGTTGCAGTCGGTGTTGATGACGGATGGTGGTGGCATCAGTCGGGGTTGCGGTGGGTAATGATAGCGATGGGCGGGCACTAGTCATGAATGGTGGTGGTCATGATGATGGTGCCAGCAATGCAAGTTGGTGGCAGCAGGTGACGATTGTGGCAGGTGAGGATAGGGCGATGATAATAGTTGGTGGTGATGACGACCGATGGTGGCAGTCAGTGATGATCATGGTTGTGGCAGCCAACTTTAGAAGTGTTTGGATGTTTTTGTTGACCCGTAGGTTTTAATGGCTTGTCCGTCTGGATCTATAATGATGGTTGTCAATATTAGAAGCTATTCACTTGGACCTGTTTGACTAAAAGTCACCACCCGTATCAACTCTAAGGACTCTAAAATGTTACTCAATTTGACTCAAAAAAACAAAAAAATTACCCCTATTTGACACAAACCTTATGATTGGCGTAACTAATGTGTACGCTCTCTCTCTCTCTCTCTCTCTCTCACACACACACACACACACAAAGACAAACATGTACACACAAGGAAGAACGTAAGACTAGATTTTGACAAAACCATTGGAAAAGCGAAAAGCCATTCATCTGTTCACTAGGAGCTATGAATGATCAACTTATGCAAATTAACCTTGTAATTTGTTTAAAATCCTGGCAAAAAAAATATTCTTCTCATTATTCCTAAATGGAGTTCCTTGGTGTGCACTTTTCTTCTACCATAGGGAAAAAATAATTCCCCACACATTTATGATTGTTCGTGCAAATCTCATTGGTGGTTGGACCAAAACACTACAGGCATGTCGAAGCAACGAAAAAACTAGTTACAGTTACAACATCCTTGTTGAATAGAAGTTTGAGTGAAGGAATGTAGTGTTACTTGGATAGAAACATAGATATTATGTTATTATGGAAAGGATCTGACATGTGGTCAACAAGGTTCTGCAGAGGTCCTTTACCAGTGAAAGCCGCTTGAACATAGAATCCTAGCCACGCAATCATAGCGAGACGTCCATTTTTAATCTCTTTCACCTTCAGCTCCTGAAAAGCAACAGGATCTCCAGAAAGGTTTAATGGATCGAAGAGTACACCACCAGGGTAATTAATATCACCAGGCAAGTATATTCCTAAAGGCTCAAGAGCCTCTATCCCACAGTATCTTGCATATTCTGGCCCAACCTGCACACATATAATAATTATATACACACTTTTAGTGCTGTGGATATTTGACTGAAAGATGAAGGAAGAGTGGTGTTGTAATTAATAACCATGAGAAGAACTTGGCAGATTGCTATGACAATCACTCCTTGACTTCCAGCAAAATGGAGCCCTGGGATACCAAGGTAATCCAATGTCTCACCCTGCCAAATGACATGGCTATATAATGTTAAGATTTGTGTAATTTTAATTTCTGCATGACAGAGGACATGTGATCGGTGTTTCTTACTTAACATACTACCTGAAGCTTTGAGTATCCAACTCGCCACCACACAGGCTCTACAAAATGGAAAGCACCTGCAAGGTCTAATAACTCTGGAATCAGGGCACCCAGTGCTGCAAGCATAGCCCAACGTGCATGCAATATTTCAAAACTGCATGTCGTAAAAACACAAAAGTATGTTTTGACACTACCAAATCATCGATCAAAATAGGGACAAGGAGGATAAGTTAATTTAGTTACTTGTAGTATCTCTTGAAAGTGTCAGGATCTTCGCTCAGGCCTGCAATATCAAACCCATAATCACCAGGTAATTCACCATCAAGATAGGTAGGATATTTATATGGGATAGGACCAAGCCACCTAGGCCTCTCTTCTCCATACCAAAAGCTGTCCAGATGAAACATTTTTTTAATATAATAATCTACCAACTTAAATTATGTAACACCAATCAAGAAAGGTTCCAGATGCAGAATTTGTTAGACTCTCTAATGTTTAATTATAAGAATTAGCATTAAGTATTTATTCAAGACATTATTGTATGTATTAATTAAAATATTTAGAATAAGTGTGGTATACACACACAACTTTGGCGGCAGGCTTCCATCAACTGCCATGAGCAGTTTTTGGCGGCAAAGAAAAAACCGCCAGTTGTAAGGCTATATATACATTTGAATGTACAGACAATTAGAGTAATTCCAAGTATACGTATTATCTTATCAGTGCAAAACTGTGTTCCTGTGTTTCATATACATACATACATTTTCATACTTTGGTTCCTGTTATTCAATTGTTGTTTTCTTTGATAATGGTTTCTGTTAATTGTGAGTCAAGAAGTATGAAGAGGATGATGGGTAGAAAATCAACATGGTATCAGAGCGG
Organism: Dittrichia graveolens; assembly: GCA_038502395.1. NCBI lineage: Eukaryota > Viridiplantae > Streptophyta > Magnoliopsida > Asterales > Asteraceae > Dittrichia > Dittrichia graveolens. The sequence goes on from JARJIL010000008.1 coordinate 399,379, forward strand.
CAGTTGGATCTTGGGAAAGGCAATTCGAGACTTAAAGACTGAGAATATAAATATGATTGCGGATGCAACAACAGAGGATGCAACCTTCAAAAATTCAACTGGAACATCTTGCAAATTCAATAAAGGACCGATATCTTGGGCAGAAAAGATCGGGAGAAACATTCATACTGACAAAGGGAATGATCGAGATAGTAGAAGTTTGTGATACCAACGGACAAATGAAGTGTTAAAGAAAATGGATCGATTGAATCTGCAAGATAACAGCCTTACTATAAGTAAATCTCAATCTTGTTTTAAGCACAATAAAAGAATGAAGAAGGCGCGATGTTATCTGTGTTTTATGCGTGGGCATGTGTACTGGAACTGCCCGAATAAGAATAGGAGGCACTTCATCAAAAAGAAAAATCCATGGAAGTCTGAAACAGAAAATTCAAATAATCAAGATTATACACAAAAGAATGGTTTTTTCAATAACAAAATCATCCCTACACCAAACTGGTTAGTTCTAGGATCTGATGAAAGAGGATGGGATGATTTGTAGTATGTTTCTAGTGAATTCCCAAGGCATATGACTTCAAACTTAGATAAATTTGTACACTTTAAGGCAGGAATGATTGGAACAAGTAAAGCCAGTGAACATGGTTTGAAAATAGGGGGTTTTGGTGAAATACTTGTTTCAACAGAAGAAAAAAAATACTTGATTCCCGGAGTATATCATGTACAAAATGTGGGGTTCAATACTCTCTAAGTTTAAGTCAACTAGTTGTTCAAGGATTTAAAGTGATTATCAAGGGAACTAAGTGTATTTTGAAAAGGCAATTTGAAGAAGAGATGACGGGTGATGATAGTAATGACAGCAAGGATTGGGCCTGTTATAACAAAAACCTTCAACAACTTGATCTGATTAAAGAAAGGGCTATCAACGAGGTGATATGTTACTTTGATTCTTTTACTACTGAAAACTTATCAATTCAAGAAATTTTAGATGGTAAAGAACACAAAAGAATACCATCTAAAAATGACTTTGATAGTTTGATAAGTTCTATAAAAATGGTAAATGAGAATGAGATCAAAGAAGAATACAAGATTGTGGTAAGGAAGCATTTTGAGAAGTTAGTAGTATGGTTTTATCGAGATTTTTTAACTTGTGAAGAAAGGATATTACCTGCAAAGATCAATGAGATTGAGATCAATCTGTTGGATCTTTACTTGACTGTAAGAAAAATGTGTGGACATGCTTGTGTAGTAGTTAAAAATAAATGGAAGCAAGTAGCAACTGAAATGGAATTTCCTAGAGTGTTTTCAAATGAATTGTGTGAGGTATATGCAAATTACTTGGGACTTTTAGGAGCATATTGTGAAACGGCCATAATGTACTCGTTGGATGAGTTGAAATCTGAGGCTGCGGATTGCCCACATGAACGAGAGATATTGGTAAATGACTTACCTAAAAGCAGTGATTTACCCGGTGGGGTTATAGATACCGAAATTGAAGGAAAACAAGGGAAAGAACCAGTACAGATGGAGTGTTGCAGAACGGTGCAGACTGTGTTTGAGGAAGGAAAGGAAGTTGCAAGCAAAGTGGACTTCGATGAACTTGAAAGAAAGCATGACAGGGACTCATTAAGGAACAACAGCAACAAGGAGGAAGATGCAGATGATTTTATCATCATTTAAAGCTTTTAATAATTAAACATTAGGAGGGAGATTGTTAGACTCTCTAATGTTTAGTTATAAGAATTGGAATTAAGTATTTATTCAAGACATTATTGTATGTATTAATTAAAATATTTAGAATAAGTGTGGTATACACACACAACTTTGGCGGCAGGCTTCCATCAACTGCCATGAGCAGTTTTTGGCGGCAAAGGAAAAACCGCCAGTTGTATGGCTATATATACATTTGAATGTACAGACAATTAGAGTAATTCCAAGTATACGTATTATCTTATCAGTGCAAAACTGTGTTCCTGTGTTTCATCTACATACATACATTTTCATACTTTGGTTCCTGTTATTCAATTGTTGTTTTCTTTGATAATGGTTTCTGTTAATCGTGAGTCAAGAAGTATGAAGAGGATGATGGGTAGAAAATCAACAGAATTTTTGTAACAAATTTATAGTATGTACTGATAAGATTGCGGTATTGCCTTACCCTGAAGCGATTTGCTTATATATTACCTATCCTTTTTTGCCTTTTCTGCCAGTGTTTTATAGACTGAAGCGTTCTTTAAAGCAACTCTTTTTTTCTCTTGCATTCGAGTTTGCAGCAACTGACCAAGGGGGCTGTTGGCGATGGCTTTAACAGCTGTAAACGGAATTGCTGAGAAAACTAACACTCCAGCAAGCTATTCATTTCAATCCACAAACAATGTCACACCAGAAAACAATGTTGGAGTTAGAAACAGAAACACTTAGACTAGAATAACATATAATCTACTAATGCTTTATGTATGGCTTAAGGGAGTGACATGCTCAAAAGCATTTCTTCTAGTAAATTACAAACAACTTTACTGAATATTATCTATATCCACCTAAGGACAAAGTAAGGAGGTGAAGCCATAACATTATATTTGAACGCTAAACTATTAAAAGACCAAATTAGTATTAAAATACCAAATTAGTAAAGCTCGTGACCCTAGGGTAATTTATATTTTTTTTCTTTGTGTGCAAATACTATATAATCAAGTCGAATAATGCTTGAAAGTGTTAAAATATAAGCTAGTCTGCATATAACAATTATCTAGTAATTATTTTCGGTTGTATGTTGGGCAGTTATTGTAATGGGTCGGTTATGTCAAAAGTCACGATGGTTCAATCTGTATATAATTATATATATAGTTTTAACCCTGTTACTATTTCAGATATCGATCAAGATGTTGAATAAAATCTATTGAAGTCAATTTCTGTGTATCTATATTCATACCAACAAACTGGTATCAGAGCAATCAGGATTCAATGGGATCAACCGGGAACAATCTGCAACCACAATTACTGAGACTAAATGGACAAAACTATCACCACTGGCATATTCAAATGAGAGTTCTTTATTGTTGGGTGTAAGCCCAGATCAATCAGAAGACTTGCAGAAAGATGTTGTACACAGTCACGAAGAAGAATGGAGAGACACAAGTAGTTTTAATACAATCACAATATTGTATTATTTATGCCCACTCCACTAACTTCTTACATCAGATTACAATACGTATATATAGACTTCCATGCAACAGATTTAACCAACACAACGGTTGGGACTAACTTCTTAAGTGCCACTGATTACTTATCATCCTAATAGCATATCTAAATATTGAAAGGAAAACAATACTACTTGTATATATATAAATGTATAAATGACTTAGCTTATATATTTCAACACACCCCCTTAAGCTAAGTCGCACATTCAACTTCTAAAACACAATAGACCTCAAGTTCGAAGCCTCCAATCAATCAATCAATCTTCCATATCAATCCAATCTTCAGCCATTGCTTTATCAACAGTCACAATCTTTTGCAGCTCCCTGTCCCAATTTGTGAGATTCAACCATCCACCAATCTTTTCATTGTGGGAACACACTCTTTGAATCATCACAATCATCACCCCAAATCTTTTCATTGAGACAGTAACACAATCTATGCATGAACTTTTAATGAAAATCAATCTCATTAGCAAACATACCACCGTCTCGAATCTTTTTAACGAAGACGGAATCACCAACATTCAATAAGTCAAACCACATGACTTTCAAAGTTTCACCAATCACTAGTTTCTTCAATCTTCGATGCCACACGTTCTTGACATCAATTTCGGATCTACTGGGCAGCCATTTGCTTATTTTTACCCACTGGTTCCCAGGATGTTTTTGTAACCAAATCACCATACGTTATTCATTTTTGGAGAATAGAATTCCTTTCTTTAAATTGGGTTGAAACTTGTTAATCCATCGTGATCAACAAGACTTTCCAGAACGATTAAGAAGTCCTTTACGATGAAGAAGATAAAACTTTCTTGGCCCATGAACTTGTATGTGTTCTTCCAAGATTTTATCTTCATAATCATTCCAATTTCCTTTCTCGATTCTTGAAAAGGTAATCCATCCAACCTATTTTATCATTCTAGAACAACTTATTTTTCTGATTGTAGCCATAAGAAATATATCAATGAATCAATTTGCACGCCTTTTCTTTGTTATCTTCTCGATTCCCTTTTTCTTTTGAGAGACACATCAATCATCTGGTCTTTTTTTCTTCTGCGATTCCAATCCCCAGCTTTGCTTTTAAAATTTTGAAGAATTCACTTCTTATCAGTTCTTTTGTTGGTCTGCAATTCCAAGTCCCCAGGCCACTAATTCATTGAAAGACTGAGAAATTCTCTTGTTCCTAATCGAAAATTGCAACGGACACAGAAACTCTTCAGAGTTTTTTTCTTCTTGATGTAGTACAGCAACGATTGTTCTTGTTTTCTTTTTTTTCTTCCTGCTGTAATCAACAGCCCTTCCAAACCTTTATTTGTGTCTTTCTAATGACTGTCTTCATCAATCACAGCCTTGCAAACAGCAAGCGTGTGTTCCTCTTCTTTCTTTTCTTCCTTTCGATCAACACAACAACAATAGATTTATATGCAGCGGAATCAACACAACAGGCTAGGTTTTTTTTTGTGTTCTGTTTTCTTCTGTACTTTGAACAAAACACAGCAAATTAAACAATTTTCTCCCACGATCTCCAGATCAATCAAAAGACTTGCAGAAACTTGTTGTACACAGTCACGAAGAAGAATGGAGAGACACGAGTAGTTTTAATACAATCACAATATTTTATTATTTATGCCCACTCCACAAACTTCTTACATCAGATTACAATACATATATATAGACTTCCATGCGACAGATTTAACCAACACAACGGTTGGGACTAACTTTCCTTAACTGCCACTGATTACTTATCATCCTAATAAGTAATAACATATCTAAATATTGAAAGGTAAACAAAACTACTTATATAGAGAGAGAGAGTTTGGTTCAAATAAAAAAAAATATTAATGTAAAAAGAGTAAGAAGTATTCTTAGCTTGCCACGTTTACACCTTACCAAAACGGTAGTTCAGGAACTTTAGAAAAGTCCCTGATTTTCCTCATTTATCCTAAACCGCCCCATTCTCACTTTTCACTCTCACACAAGATCTGCCCTTTCCCCAAATCCCTCCATGAAGAAGTCAAATCCGTAACAGTGATGACGCTAACGATTTCTTTCAGATTGCAGCCTACAAATCCGATTTCTTCATCGGTAACAACGTATTTCCTTCATCGGCGACTAGCCCCATATATTCTTCATCGACGTTTACAACCGCCGTATGCAACCGTCGCTCATCCCAGAGACGTTGATGACCGTTATCCTCCGCTATAGAGGCAAGAGCATGCCAAACCCACCACCACTCCCGCTGTGACAACTTAGTTGCAGAATAGAAATGGCAAGTGTATGGTGTTTTCTAAGTGCCGGAGAAATCGAAATGGCAAGTGCTATCGATGGCCAGATTCGAAAGTGGTGCAACCAATAGTGGCGCTTATGAAGCGGCTGAAAGTGGTGGCAAAGGTTGTTGGAACTATGGTGGCCGGAGAAGTCAAATTTTCAAGTTCTATCAATAGCCGGATTTGAAGGTGGGTGGGGCTACCAATGGTGCTAAATCCTTCTTTCATTGAGAATATAAATATTTTTATTTTCATTCTTAGAAAATGAGTGGACAAAAATCCCTCAAATTCTATCACCAAATCCAATGTTGTGAAACTCCATCACCAAATTCTTTCGTGAGCATCGATTGTGCATCAAAAATATATATTCATCAGTGTTGAAAAGTGATTGTGGTGAATCAATTTATAAACATCCGAAGGATTGTATAACAATTTATCAACGTTGTGCATCAAAAATAAATATTCATCACTTTTGAGGAATGGTTGTTGTGAATCAATTTATAAACATCCGAAGGATTGTGCATCAATTTATCAACGTCTGTTGGTGGTTCGCTTGAATGTCGGGAATATTAAATGACTGTTATGTTGATGCAGATCGGAAATTAAGTACAGCAAGTAATACCCATCGATAGTCACATACTGAAATCAAATACTATAGAACTGAAATTGAACAAGAAGATAAACCCCGATCACTCCTCAATCGGAAGATTGGTCTAGGGCGTAGCCCTCTCTCGATAGCCAAACCGACTACGAGCCCGGTACAAACCTAAACGTAATATATTTTCTGCCTGACTACTACGACTCACTATCCTCTTATTTATTTAGTTCCCTTTCTAACTTATTTACTGTTTTAGTCCCTCTAAAAACAACCCTTGTCTATTTCCTATCATATGTCCTTATCGTATTATTTTTAATATTTAAATAAGCCCTTCTTTCTTGCATCGAGATCTGGCAAATCTAATGGCTAAAAGCCCTTTTTTACCTTAAACTGTTTTTCGTACGAGAACTGCGAGAACCAATCTTGGCTGTTCATTTTGGATAATGCAATTCATGGATGAAGAGCGTGGGGGGATTGAGTGTGGCAGGGTGCATATAAGGAATTCATGGGTGGGCAATCCAATTGAAGGAGGGGGGAATTAGATGGCTAAGATTGTTGGAAAATAATGTTTTAAAATGTAGCTCCCCAAAGTTTAAAAAGTTGCTATGGCTATGTGTTATTAAAGACTAGAGGTGTTTGTAAAACTAGAGGGATTACATTTTGTCAGTTTGAAAGATGTCAAGTCCAGGGGCTGTTTGGTAATTCTTGAAAACTACTTATATATATATATATATATATATGTGTGTGTGTGTGTGTGTGTGTGTGTGTGATGGAAGTTTGACCAAGTAAGTCAAACCACCATCTTTGCACAGCCACCTTCAAGAACAGCCCATTTTCATATGCTTTCAGATCAAATCAGCAAGATTATATAACAACCTGCAAATGATTTATAATAACAAGGTATGTGTTCTTGATTGAATTTAATGTGTATTGAGTCAAGAAAGTGATTTCAAGGGTGAAATCATAGATTGTTGTTAGTAATGATGTTTCTAGTTGTTATTTAGTAGTTCCAGATGTGGTAACATGTTTTACAAGCTCTAGAAAGCATTTAAAGTGAGAATTGAATCAAGAACAGCAGCTGTGTTCTTGGCATAAAATTGCAGGTCGGTCATGTACACGGCCCGTGTACATGCTTTTGAGACGGTGTCAGGCCATGTAGGTAAACATGGTCGTGTAGTATGTAAGGTACACGGCCCGTGTAGAGGTCAAAGGCGGTGACAGGCCATGTAGGGATACATGGTTGTGTAGCATAAAGGGTACACGGCCCGTGTAGGGTGATGTGTCAACACAAGCCATGTGGCCAAGAGAGGTCGTGTAGTGTACAGGCTACACGGCCCGTGTAGGTTTACACGGCCCGTGTAGGCCCATTTTCAGCACAGTTTGAGCATTTAGTAATGTTTAGCTTATTCTCTGGTACAAGAAGATGTCTGGATACTCGACAACACACGTTACTTGTTTAGCATATTACTCAGTTACCAGGTGAGTGTACTAGTCCTTTAGCATCTTTAGCATATGACTATGATACAGATGAACAACATGTCAGCATGATATCCTTGTTATGAGACACAGTTTTGATATGTACATATGTTGTATAGCAGAGGTGTATAGCTAACCAGGTGGCGTAGCTATGCACAAGATCAGTATCAGGGTACATAGTTATGTACCAAATCAGTGACAGGGTGTACAGCTACGCTGTATACCAAGAACAGTAACAGTTTATGCAGGTTGCAGGTGCTACAGCTTGGATGCAAGACATCTGGGGAGACTTTACTTCTGTTTAGGTTATTTATGTTCAGTTAGTATGCTCACTAAGCGTTAGCTTATGTTTCAGTATTTTATGTTTGCAGGTGGCAATTCCAGCAAGGTGAGGCCCCAGTGCGGTGTTCAGCCGGATAGCTCCTGGTTTTCAATAAGCAAACTTTGACACTACTTTTGTAAATGTTAGCACGTGTATGTTTAGAATCAGTACTTTTGTGAAACCCTGATATCTTTTGGTGCTAATTTGTAAGATAATGTTTTTAAGTTAAAAACTGAAAAGTGGTGTTACATAAAATCTCGGACAAGTTCTAGTATTTTAAAGTTAGTATTATTATGAACCTTAGTAGTATAATACTTATGTGATTAATTATAATGTAAAGTGTGTGTATCGGTTTTTTGGAGGGAGGCAAAGCCGCCAATATGGCTGCTAAGGCCAACTGCCAATAACCACCGATACCACCTCCTATAAATATGATACTTGTGATCAGATTTCAATATAATTCAGATATATTTTCGAATTATCCTTTAGTGTGTTTCTGTGTGTGATAATATACTATAGCATATTCTTATACTTTGTGTTTATATTTGGATATATGGTGCCATATAACCTAGAGGGAAGATCAGGAAGGGTACCATCTTTGCAATTTCCTACATGGTATCAGATACCAAGGTTGGGCAGATTTCTTGGAAACACAGATAATTCTCGATGACTGGCAACATGTACGCAACATCAGAAAAACCAAGGACAGATGATTGTGTCAAAAATGAAGACTAGATTGGAGATAAGGATTTTGATCAGAACGCTAGAAGCAGTAATCAACACCGTGCAAATTTCTGGAAGCAGCGTCGATCTGAAGTGATGCAAGATTTTAATCAATTGAAGATACATGAAGATGGTAAGAATTCTAAACCAATCTCGGTTAATCAAACCAGAAAAATGAAGCGTTCTAGATGCTACATATGTTTAACAAGAGGACATGCCTTTTGGAATTGTCCTAACAAGTATATGAGGCATATTTTCAAAGAAAACAAATCTGTGCAATTGAAAATTATAAAGAAAGATGGAACAGAAGGTAGCCAAGATGGAATCATCATTCCAACACCGAATTCGGTGATAGAAGGTTCCGATGAAAGGGGATGGGATGAGATATGGTATGTTACCAGTGAATATGCGAAACATATGACTCCAAACCTACAAAATTTTGAAAACTTCAAGGCTGGACAAATTGTTTCAAATGATGGAAAACAACAAAAATTAAATATACAAGGTTTTGGGGAAGTATTGGTGGCAACAAAAAACAAAGTCTATATGATTCCAGGAGTTTGTTATGTTCCTAATGTGGGTTTTAATACTATAAGCCTTAGTCAATTGGTATTGCAAGGTTTTAAAGTAATTTTAAAAGGGTCAAGGTGTGTGGTTATGAGGCAATTTGAAGATAGTAAAGGCAGCGATGATGATATGGAGATGGACAGCAACAAATCTATGGAGATGTTGATATGGAGGATCAAGAAGAACTAGGAAGTGTTAGAAGGACAGCCATACATGCAGTGAAGTGATTTTATGATTCCCTGAATGTTGAAGATTCAGCAGATGAAGAGAAGGTATAGGTACCTTCAAAAAATGATTTTTATAGTTTTACTAGTTTTCTTCAAATGGTGAATGATCAAGAAATAAAGTAAGATTATAAAGGCCTTGTGAAAGAACATTTTGAAAAATTAGTAAAGTGGTTCTATGATGTCTTTGTGCAAAAAAAAAATAGGTTTACATCCATGAAGATTAAAGGTAATGAGATAAGCCTGCTAGACCTGTTCTTAACGGTGAAAGGCATGGGAGGGCATGTCCCAATCACTAACAAGAACAAATGGAAGGAAGTGGCCTTTGCAATGGGTTTCTCAAATGATTTTGCAGCCAAATTGAAAAAGTGTTATGTAAAATACTTATGCCTATTAGAATGCTACTATGAAGAAGCAATAAACTACTCCAGGGAGGTTGTTGTACCAGAGGCTGGGAATAGCACGAGTACAAGTGGAGTAAAGGCAACACCGGGCTGTATGGAGAAAATTGCAAAACGGTTGGTTCGTGATAATGAAGAAAGGTTAGCAGAAAGTTTTGAGGTTGAAGATGGTGTAAAGATTGATTGCAACTTCAAATGGAAAAAAAGAACAAATGGACAAGGAAGAACCTAGCAAGAAGGAAGACAAAGCTTGAAGATTTTTAAACATTAGGTGGAAGTGTTGGAAAATAATGTTTTAAAATCTCAGACAAGTTCTAGTATTTTAAAGTTAGTATTAGTGTATTATTATGAACCTTAGTAGTATAATACTTATGTGATTAATTATAATGTAAAGTGTGTGTATCGGTTTTTTGGAGGGAGGCAAAGCCGCCAATATGGCTGCTAAGGCCAACAGCCAATAACCACCGATACCACCTCCTATAAATATGATACTTGTGATCAGATTTCAATATAATTCAAATATATTTTCGAAGTATCCTTCAGTGTGTGATAATATACTATAGCATATTCTTATACTTTGTGTTTATATTTGGATATACAAATGGTGCCATATAACCGAGAGGGAAGATCAGGAAGGGTACCATCTTTGTGATTTCCTACAAAGATTGGTTCTCGCAGTTCTCGTATGAAAAACGGTTCTTGTTTGAACTTTGCCTATATATATATATATGTATGTATGTATAAATAACTTAGCTTGTATATTTCAAAATTTATGAATCTCAAGATCTATGGAAGATTGTTGAAGACGGTATCATCAAACCCACTGAAGGAAAACAATTAACAACACAATAAACTGCAGATTTACAAGAGGCAAAGAAAAAGGACAGAAAGGCACTATTTTTCTATCTTTCAATCGGTGGATGATGTTATATTCGAGAGAATTTCAAGATCAAGAACTTCTAAAGAGGCCTGAGATATTATCTACAAATCATATAGAGGGGGTGATAAAGTGAAAACTGTACGATTACAAACTCACATATGTGAGTTTGATAATTTAAGAATAAAAGAATCTGAAACCATAAAGGAGTTTTTACAATAGAATCGTTCAGATTACAAATCAAATTCGACTGAATGGAGAGAAGAATTATCAAAAAATCTTGAGAAGTTTAACAAGAAGATTCAAATATACAGTGGTTGCAATTGAAAAATCCAAGGAGGAAGGGATTTATCCACAATGACTTTGGAAAGTTTGCTAGGTACTCTTCAATCCCACGAATTAAGGATAAAACAGTTTGATGCACCCACTACAGAAAATGCATATCAACTTTCATCTTCTTATCTAATATGACCGACAAGAATAGAAACTCTGATGATCAGTTCATAATAGAGGGCAAGGGCATGGAAAATCTTTTTCACAATTGCAGTGTTATTATTGTCAAAAATTTGGTCATATAAAGAAAACTGGAAGAAGAAGGCACCAGATGAAAGGGATTGAGTTTTATTACAAAAGAAAATGAACAAGACAGTGACACTATTTTTATGATGTTTGGTACACAAGAATTATCAAGACGTGATCTATGGTATATAGACAGTGGATGTAGCAATCATATGTCAGGAAATAGGAATCTATTCATTACTCTTTATGAATCTGCAAAGAGGTGAGAACCAGTGATGATAAAAAAACTTCAAGTTCAAGGGACGGGTGTAAATCACGGTTACAACACAAAAAGGGAAAAGGAATATATCAAACATTTACTATGTTGTAGGGCTCAAACACAATCTACTAAGTGTTGGGCAACTGGTATTAAAAGGCTACAGTATACTATTTAATGAAAATGTATATTACATACTCGTTTAAATTGACGATAGAACAGGAGTCCATTCTTTGGCATCAACGCTTTGAGCATACGAATTTGGCAGCTTTAACATACATAAGTAAGAACAACCTTGTTAAAGGTCTGCCACAAGTCGAAAAAGTAAATGAACTATGTGTGAAGAGATTCCTTCCCAAGTGAAGAAGCATGGAGAGCCTCTCATCTTTTAGAATTGGTCCATTCGGATATACGTGGGCCAAAGAAGACAAACTCAATTAGTGGCAACAGGTACATGATCACATTCATAGATGATTATCTTTTAAAAGAAAAACCAGAGGCTTTTCATTACTTCAAGATTTTTAAATCTTTTGTTAAAAAAACAAAGCAATCATTCAAAAAAAGCCTTGAGAACTGATGGTGGAGGAGAATATGTTGCAAATTATTTCGAAGAATATCTAAGACAATTATAATTAGTAGAGATGTTGTGTTTGATGAAAATAAAAGATGGGATGAGAACTCTAAAGAAAATTCACAAGAAAATTTCTAAGGAGTGGATGTACCAAGTGATGAAAACTGCAATCAAGATGGTGCAAATCATGATAATCAATCTCCAAATCAACCTGCAAATCAAGACACTCTAGAGTATGGTAATTCTGAATCAAGCAATGATGCATCAACATCCACACCTCCAAGAAAGAATCGAAGTTTACGGTGTCTTTATGAGAATACACAAAGATAGACCTTGACAATGTGGCTGACTTTGCTTTGTTTGTGGATGCTGTCCCAATCAGTTTTGAGATGGCATTTCAAGAAGAAAAATGGAAGAAAGCTATGGATGAAGAAATAGAATCTTTTGTCAAAAATAACACATGGGATCTTGTTGAATTACCCAAATATCATGAAGCAATCAATATCAAATGGGTATTTAAAACAAAACTTGATGAAAAAGGGAATGTAAGTATAAGGCGCGCCTGGTTGCAAAAGGATACAAGCAGAAATTTGGTATTGACTACACTGAAATCTTTGCACCCATAATTCAACTTGAAACTATTAGACTTGTACTTGTTCTCGCTGCACAAAACAAATAGAAAGTTCATCAAATGGATGTAAAATCAGCTTTCTTGAATTGATACCTAAATGAGGAAGTATATGTGGATCAACCCCTCGGATACATAAAGATTGGTGAAGAAAATAAAGTCTACAGGTTGAGGAAAGTGTTATATGGATTGAAACAGGCTCCTAGGGCCTGGTATAGTAGAATTGATACATACTTTATTGAGATGTCAGATATGGGTCTTCACTATTTCTTGGGGATTGAAGTAAAACAAGAAGGAAGCAATATATCAATCCGTCAACAGAATTATGCAAAGGAGCTATTAGAAAGGTTTAACATAGCTGACTGTAAACCACCATCTACACCTATGGAGTACGGATTAAACCTATCTAAAAACTTCAGAGGCAACAATTGATCCATGTAAGTATCGCAGCTTAGCTGAAAGTTAAATGTATCTTACTGCTACTCGACCAGACTAAAGTCTTTTCATGAAAGAACCAAGAAACAGTCATTGGGAAGCAGGAAAGCATATTCTAAAATTTGTCAAAGGAACGATCAATCATGGGATTCTTTAGGAATGTGTGAACGATTCTGAATTAAGGGGGTACAGTGATAGTGATTTTGGACGATGTCTTGATGATAGCAAAAGCACTTCTGGTTACATCTTTAACATGGATTCGGGTGAAATCTCATGTATCTTTGCCAGTTGCTGGGTGCCAAGCTATTTGGCTAAGGAACATACTCAAGCAATTAAAAGTTTGTCAAAGAATGCCTACAAAGATCTTCTCTGATAATAAGTCCTCTATAGCTCTTACCAAAAATCCAGTTTTTCAACGCAAGAGTAAACATATTCGAATCAAGTTTCACTTCATCCGTGAGTTGGTTACAAATGAAGAAATTGAAGGAACTATCTTAGCACCAAAGAGCAAGTCACAGGTTGTTTACCAAACCACTTCAAGTTGGAAATTTCTGTGTCTAAAAGAAAAGTTGGGAGTAATGAAGATCTAGCTTTAGGGGCCATGATAAAATATAAGCTAGTCTTTATATAATAGTTATCTAGTAGTTATTTTCGGTTGTATATAGGGCAGTTACTGTAATGGCGGTTATGTCAAAAGTCACAATGGTTCAGTCTGTATATATAGGTGTAACCCTGTAACTGTTTCAGATATCGATCAAGATGTTGAATAAAATCTATCGAAGTCAATTTCTGTGTATCTATATTCATACCAACAGAAAGAACTAAAAATACTAATATCATATGATCACAATATCCAAAATAACATATATTCGTGACTGTTAGTCTGTCGAAAACAATGTTCTTATGTCTAGAATCTAGAAAAGGATTGTGTTTGGCAGTTTGATGTTTTGTTGAAGGAAAAGCATAATCATTACAAGAAGAAACAAAAAAGTAATAAAATAATCTTCTAATTAAATATAAAAAGGGGGAGGGGGTACCTCTTGCCATGAAGCTCGGCAACGAGTGAATTGGTGGAGGGGTGAGAAATTAGATGATTTGGCGGTGCCTCTGCTGCTGTTGCCGCGGCGGCGGCGTTGTCCGGCGTGGAGACAAGTGGAGGTGGAGGTGAAGGTGGAAGGCTGAGAGTGAGGAAGAACAAGATTCATGTTTGGCTTCTCTCTCAGTTCGATCACTGGTTCTCGTCGACCTCTTTTTTCTTTTGTTTTTTTCTTTTTCTTTGGATTAGATATGAATGAACGTGCTACGCACGTGATCCTTTATTAAATTTCTTCAACATTTTCTATTTTTCTTTTGTGTTGCATACCAAAGTAAAAATAATTTAATTATTAAAGTTTATATCCCGATATCGCTTTAACCCTTAAAGTCTATTTAGAATAGTTTATTTTTTGTAACCAGCCATAAAAGTTATATAGAATAGGGTTCAAACGAGAACTGTTTTTCGTACGAGAATCAATTTGACCGTTTATTTTGGATAATGGAATTCATGGATAAAGAGCGTGGGAAGATTGAGTGTGACAGGGTGCATGCAATGAATTCATGGGTAGGCTGTCCAATTAAAGGAGGGGGAATTGAATGGCTAAGATTGGTTCTTGCGGTTCTCGTACAAAAAACAGTTCTCGTTTGAACTTTTGCCAAGTTATATATTATTAAAATAAAATAACATGTTGTTTGTCCTATATAAAAAAAAATATTATACTAGTGATTAATCAATGGGAAACTACACCAATTCTTTTGAGCTAAATCCCTCTTCCTATTCCCCCTAGTGTTAATATAGGAAAACAAAATATATGTTACGGGGATAATCATTTCAACATAATCTATTGAACATTTAATGTTTACAAAACCATTGGTGTTTAAATTAGAAATTATCTTCAAACTTGAGACGCAATATGGTAAAAGTGAGATATGGGCGATGTTGACCACTTTCGGCGATGTTGACCGTCGTTTTCAGTGATATGGGCTTCAAGTCCCATCGCCGACACGCAGTCACATCATTTCAGCGACATGGGAGTCCCATCATTGACATAGGCTTTAGGTCCTCATTACGACTGTGGCAGGTCATCATTACTCTCCACGTGTCACCCTGTAATTGGTCGGTGACATGAGGGATTTTGGCGACATAAATTGGCGATATGCATGCCTAAATTGGTAAAAATGAGTGTAACATACTTATTTTGACTTAAGTTAGAGATACATGCTTATTTTTGCAAATTTCTCTTTAATTATTTGGTAAAGATAGTATGTATCATAGTTTACAAAAATTTCAACTTACTAAAGATTTAAGAGTTCTAAGCAAAAATTTAAATTTAAGTGTTTTATAAAGTAATAAGATAAGATATATAGTGGTTTTTTTATTTAATTTTAAATTATGAAATATGAAAAACTTAAAATTTATTTCTTATCCAGTTAATTTAAAAACTCTAATTTCATAAATAAAAAATATCATCTTAGAAACGTTTCAAGCAATTATATTTGCTTAACCAAAATGACTCGTACCTTACAACTCCATTCTACTTGTTTAAAATTTAATGTAACTTTAACACTCAATCTTTTAAAGAGAAAATAACTTAACACTTCTTAATGTCGTTTAAATTAAGAGAGGTGATTTTTTACGAATAAAATTGATTAATTCACGAAATATGAATGTGTTCACTAGCTTCAAAAATATTATACCATATGTGAAAGAATCAATTTTTTTTGTGAAAAAATCAATTTTTTTCATTGAAAAATCATTTTCCGTAAATCAAAATCTACTCCCCACTACACCCATCACCCCATCACGTTAACTTTTTTCTCCTACCATTTAACCCCGTAGTGATCACTTCATACCACATCAAATTTTAGAATCCACCCAATATCAATTATTTTACATCACGCAGGATTAAATTGTGTGGAGAACACCACACCTAAGCCATATCCACGCCACAGTGGAGTGGCCTAATTCCAAAATAGATAAATGTGGTGGACTAACCACGTGGGTAACACCACCCACTACGTCCACTCTTATCTTAAAACAAGTATTAAAATCAAGCAAAGATAAAATAATGTCAGGTTCTATATTCCTACTTATCTTAAGACAAGTATCAAAATTTAAACAAAGAAAAAGGCTAAATTTATGGATTTCAGGTATTATCACGATTAAAAAGGGAAATAATAAAATTTAATCGGAATAAATATAATTTTTTTAAATAAACCAAAGCGTTGGTAGGTGACATGGCCAAATCTGATTGGACGAATGACGAAGCACAAACACGAACTTTCCTTTCCTTTCCTTTCCTTGGTGTAGAAGATTGAAACAAGGAAAGCGGTTGGGGATGATCGATCATAAACATATACCCTCAAATTCTGATGATTTCTTGGAACCTTCCGCCCCTTATTTCATCCCCCTACTTATCAACCTCACCAATCTTCTCCGAATCAACCATTCCTTCGTATGGACGAGCAAATCGATTGGGACAATCTGTTTGATTTTGATGATGCTTTCTTCGATGCACCCTCCGCTGTCCTTCCAACCTCATCGCCGGATACGCTTCCCTTGTCCACCGATGATATCGAGCAGTTTCTTTTGAAAGACGACGACCGATCTCCGAACGCCGGCGGAGATGCCTTTCATGAGACGGCTGATGGTTTTTTTGATGATATTTTTCTTGATTCGCCTTTAGACGGTGATAAGTCCGGTGAAGTTGTCGATTCGGCGCCGGCGGAGGATCACAAGAATGAAGAAGCTGTTGTTGAAAAAGAAAATTCCGATGATGACCCCCTCTCCAAAAAGCGGAAAAGGTAACCATGGTTTTTCATACATACTTGACTGACTTAGTTTTTGCCCTATTTACAACAAGGTCAAATTGCCCTAGCTTCAATTGTGAGTTTTCACGCTTGATTTGGATTCTGAGCTTCATGCTATTACAAATATGTAGACAAATCACATTTTAGGTGTTACTATCTGTCATCTAAGTTGATGCCCCATGTTCAATTCTCAGCTTGCCTATGTATCACCATGTTAATTGTTTGTGCTGTGTAATTCCTAAAAGATGATGAAGAAGGCACACATCATTTAGAGTTTGATTTTATAGTCTCTAATTACTTGTTGGATTCTTTGTTTTTGAATTGGTAATGTGAATGTCGATGATGGAGTTTTGAATTAGTATTGCTTTGGGTGCATGTAAAAAACATCTTGCTGTTTATATTATTGAATTTAAATTGAAAAGCCCATATAATGAATCTGAAGTGAAAAACTGTTGGTAATGAATCCAAGGTGAATCTTGAGTTCTGAATTAGTTATGTGTTAGTACAAGCTGTGGTGTGATTAGCAAGGCAAGAAATAACTGGAGTTGATTTGTGTGATCATGATCAGGCAACTGAGGAATAAAGACGCAGCTCTAAAATCTCGAGAGAGGAAGAAGATGTATGTAAAAGATCTGGAAATGAAAAGCAGGTACTACGAAGCGGAATGCAGGAGATTGGGGTCGTTACTCCAATTCTTTATGTCAGAGAATCAAGCACTGCGTTTTTCATTGCATAGTAGTAGCAAGGCTTTTAATGCCTCAATGACCAAGCAGGAGTCTGCTGTGCTCTTCTTGGGTATGTATCATCTTTATATTCTATCCTCTTCCATGGTTGAATTGTGTATAGTTATATGGAACTGATATGCAATTTTGGTGAGATTATTTTGAGATTTGATTGTTTTGCAGAATCCCTGCTGTTGGGTTCCCTGCTTTGGTTGATGGGCATGGTCGTCCTTCCCAGCCTACTACTAGTGCTAGTACTCCCCCACGAAAGTCGGCTGGTAGAAGAAAAGTATCTACCAAGTCTTGTAGGCGTACTAAGTAGACACAAACGGAGCCACACCTGGACTCGTTTGGTGGGCAAACGATTTAAAGCGTCACGCTCAAGGATGAGACTCGATCTTAGTTCATTATCTCTACGACATCGTTTTTTTGTTCATTTGTTTCCTTCTTTTTGTTAATCTTCTCTTCCTTTTTTAGCCCACATGGATAAAATAAGGATTGACTTTTGTTTTTAAAACTTTGAACTAGTAGTCTTTAGGTTATCCATCTCTGGTTGGTTGGGTAATGTAATGTTTTACCTTATTTTCTTCATGGTTTTAGATTGCTCTCTGGTTATGTTCAATATAATATTTTGATGATTAGTTTGTGGGTGATGACTGATTCTCTGACTACCATTATTCTGACAATTTTAGCAATGGGAATGACGTATCTGTGTTGACTAATCAAGCAGCTAATAAAATGGATAACGAGAGTTGAAATATTGATTTTGTAGATTATTTTTTTTAAACCGCAGAAGAAATTTTATTAAAAACCTCTAGCAAGAAGCTAGAAAATAAAACAAAACAGGAAAAGAAAATTATAGAAAAGACTTCAACTTTGGATTACAACTCCAATTGATCCTGACTAGTTTCTTCTTCCCAAGTTCCGCTCTTAAATTCAACCAAAAGAAAGATAGACTACGCAATTGGTTGTAAAGAAAAGCAAAGGACAATAATTGTGAATTGAAAGCTCTATTATTCTTGTAGTCCCAAATAATTCAACAGAAGGTGAAAAGAACCGTATTGAACACCTGAATCTGCTTGCCTTTGAGCCCAGCAAACGATCCCTATTACAGTAGGTTATTAATTAATTAACCTTGGACAAAAAGAGCTTAAACTCCACCAATTATTGATTTTCTTTAAAAGTAGAGACGCCAATGAATAAGAAAAAAAATAAGCGGTGCTCACATTCTTTGTCCAAATCCACAAAAAACGCAACAAGTGTTGATGACATGAATATTTCTTTTTACCAAATTCATCTTAGTAGCCAATCTATTGAGTATCAATCTCCATACCATAATATTCACCTTAGAAGGAACCGACTTGAGTCAAACCATCTACAAACCTCGTGAGTTAGCCAAAAAAGAATCATCAATCAAGTGTCTTAAAGAACTTACTAAAAAAACACCCGAGGAATTTAACTTTCAGGGACCATGAAGTATGAGAAACATATTGCCTATTAACAAATAAAGACCTTAAGTCGATGTTTGCACATTGAGTTGATTTACTAATATTAGCAATAGAATGACACACCCTGCTCTTTTTAGAATCAAGAGGATCAATCATTTGGGATCTTCTAAAACCCTGTAAGGATCGGACAACTTTGCACCATAAGTAGCAATTCTCGACCTTTAGACACCACCATTTAGAGATAAGAGCAATATTAAAAGCTTTTAGACTACCAAGACCTCCCAATTCTTTCTTGGCCAAGATATCATTCCAAGCAACCCATGCCGAGTTTAAATGAATTGCCCCAAAAGAATCTACATCTCATTTTTTAGATCGGATGATTTTGTAGAATCAGGTGTTCCTTTCTTCCTTCATTTTTTTTGTTCATTTTGTTGGCTAAATATTTCAACTCGCTTTGATTTTTCGTGGGTTGTTAAAAACCTGAATAAATTCGAAATGGATATTGATTTTTTCTACTCATAAAATCAAGATAAATGTTAAAATTAAGCGATGGGACGAGGAAGGAAAATTAAAGAACTACACATATTAATCATCGAGTACATATTTGCTCAAAAAAATCATTGAGTACATATGATGATCTAGTAGGAAGATATATGAGCAAATATTGAAATCAAAAAGAAATTGATGAAGAACTAGATTTAATCAATAAAGATGATGAACTAACGATTATCGGTTGATATATATACCGAAAAATGATCAAATAATCATCCCTTTTACCCTTTTTACTTTAATTTTCTTTTTATTTGATCTCATCCCATTAAATATAAACAAACAAACACATGCATAAATAAATACATAAACAGACACGAATGTTAATGAACGAGTATAAACAAACGGGTATTACGAACAAAAGTAAACGAATGAAACTATTGTTTGTATTGGTCCGCTTAATTAAATAAACAGAACTTTTTTTATATATTCTTTCATCGTGTAGATAAACGAATATAAATAAAAGTGTTTAATTCACCAAAATTTATCTAAGTTATCAAGTTTTGTTATTGTATGTATCTGACTAAAAAAATTTCTATTATCTGTATCAAGCTTTTAATTTGTCGTTATTGTGTGTATTAAACTTTTGATTCTATGTACTAAACTTGTAAGTTTTTTTCCTATTTTATATAACCAAAATACATACAATAACAAAAAATTAAAAGTTTGATATATATACAACAGAAATTTTTAAAGTTCGATACATAAATTAGCAAAACGTGACAACTTAAATACATTTTAGTGAAGTAAACTCTAAATAAAATTTAAACTTTCAAATCAAACTCTTGAAAGTTTCATTCAAACCCTTTTGTGCACACCTTTAACGATTATATCTCCTATCGGTATCAAACGAACCCTACACCATTTATAACTCCAAAAAAACCACTCCAATTTTCATCTTTTTTTTTCCTTTTTTGTGCGCTTTTATAGGAATGGATGAATATGTTAGTATTTGTCTCTAAAGTAGAGAAATTGCATAATGCAAAACCCAAAAGTTATAGTGAAAAAAAGAAATTTATAAAAAGAAACGTAATTTCACATACATACAAATCAACATAAATACATTTATGTTACAAATATATAGATATAAATATATCAATGAACATATTTTCAACCCAAGCTACTTATTGTCAACTTTACAATTAAATTATTATCTGTTTATTAATAAAGCATGGTAAATCAATAGTGAATTTTATAGTATAAATACTCCATCTTGTAATGAAGAAAATACACCTTTTATATAAAATTTTATAAGTTATACAATTCTCCTACTTTTAACTATCTAAAAATTTTAAGGTTATTTTATTAATCATTAGCTAATATTTGTTAAAATTATAACAATTTACAAATATTATAAGCACTATATAATAAAAAGAAATTAAATACAAATTAAGGCATTATTATATTATATAGTAATATTAATATTTATGGGTTGGTAATATCGCCGTTTTGAGCGTCTCTTATTTGACGTCGTTTACTATAAATATTCGTTCCAACACAAACCCCTCCATACTGACTGACTGACTCTGTGTCTCTCTGTGTGTGTGTGTGTGTTTTAGGTGAAAATAAGAGAGTGAAGAAGAAGAAGAATTTAGTTACAGAAGAAATGGAATCAGATTATGGAGTTCCGAGAGAGGTTTCTCATCTTCAAAAGGATCGCTTGCTTTACCGCCCGGACCTTCCCCCTTGCCTTGAGGTGAGGTGGTGCTTGTGCTTCCTTAATTGTCTTCTTTCTCTTTTACGTTTACATTTGTTGTATCAGAGCTTCATCTTCTTTTTCTTGTCATTTTCTACAACTACATTAAACGACTTTCATCATGCGTAAATATATGGTCAATTTTGTATACATGTTGATCAAAGGCGTGGGCTTGGAATGTAATTGGCTTATGCGTATACATGTTGAGTTAATTTCAAAACAGAAGTTATATGTTGAGGGTTGGTACTTTTGTAATCCACTCACTTGCTGGTATATGGTCTTCCATCATGGTTTTGACCTCTAGTTTTGTATAATATTTCTTCCCTTAATCTGGTATGGCATGATACTTGATGAATGTGCAGTTACTGAAGTTTGTCAATTGTTCAGTTGTTTTCTTTCTCATCATGTGATGTTACTGAGTACTTGTGGTAACAAGAACATACAAGTGAAACTATGGCCTAAAATGTTTTTGACTTGAAGAATCTACTTGCCATTATTTGTGTGTTCATTTAGCTGCACAATAACTTTTTTATTTTTGGCATATATCCTAGAACACATGAATAAACCATTCTAATCAGCTTCAATTCTGATCAGGGAACTAGTGTGAGAGTAGAATTTGGGGATGCAACTACTGTGGCTGATTCCTCTGGTGCCCATGCTATCAGTCAATCATTTCCTCACACGTATGGTCAGCCTTTGGCTCATTTTCTTAGGGCAACAGCCAAAGTCCGTGGTGCTCAGATTATTAGCGACAATCCTGCAATGAGGTTTCGACTTTCCCCTGTTTAGTTTCTTTTAGATACTGCAACTTACAAAGGAAGTCAAGTTCTCAATGACAGGTTTTGAGTTATGCTGTGGAAGAGTTCTTTTCTTTTACCTAAGTTATAAACTTCTTACTTGTATGAGATATTTCAACAGCTTGTTTGATATCGATTCCATTAGAAGCATACGGGGTGTAAGATCTTTTATTGTAGGTTTAGTACCAGGGGAAGCACTTTATTGCTCATCATGTATCTATAAGTATACAGAAATTATCTCATATCCTTAAAAAAAAACTTCCATTTCAGGGTCGGGTTGGTTTTCTGTGGTAGACAATCTCCTGGAGGGCACAATGTTGGTTGGGGTCTTCATGAAGCTCTTAAAAAGCATAACCCTAAAAGTACTTTGCTTGGGTTTCTAGGTATGTATTTTATAGTAGTATGTTTATATCCCCTTAACTTGATACAGAAAATTTCAAGTAGCAGACTCAACACCACATAGTGATGTTTAATGTTCTTTTTTATATGCAATTCAACAAATAAATTTTATAAACACAAATATGGATCACATTTTAGCGTTGGTCTTTCTTTTGTCCATTTTGACACTTTAACTTTATCTTCAGTTCTAGAAACCGTTACTTTTTAGTGAGCTGGTCGACAGGGCAAATATGCTTTCTCTTCTCTTATTGAGTTAATCTGATAATTAATTACCAGAAATGTATTATGCATGTAACCAGGCGGTTCTGAAGGTTTATTTGCTCAAAGAACTCTGGAGATCACGAGTGATGTTCTTGCAACATACAAAAATCAAGGTACTTTTTAGCCAAGACAATTTCATATTTAGGGGTTTCTTTTACAAAAATGTAGTAATAAAGTACAATTATTTCATAACTTTAAAGGCGGTTACGATCTGCTGGGACGGACAAAGGATCAAATAAGAACAACCGAACAAGTCAATGCCGCCATGGCTGCGTGCAATGCTTTGAAGTTGGATGGCCTTGTCATTGTTGGTGGTATGTATGAACTAGTGTTTTAAAAAAATAATTCGGCACTACACTTTTTGATTGTTTATTAATGAAGCTGGTTTATTTCATTTGAAGGGGTAACATCAAATACAGATGCAGCTCAGCTAGCTGAGACTTTTGCTGAAGCCAAATGCTCCACAAAGGTTGGGATATGATGCTCGTTTTTTCTTTACTACATAGTTACTTGTATACTGCATTCATTGTATGCAATGTATTGATACTGTTTGCAATTTATTAGGTTGTTGGAGTACCTGTTACCATAAACGGTGATCTTAAGAATCAGTTTGTTGAAGCAAATGTTGGTTTTGATACAATTTGCAAGGTGCGAATCTTATGATCTCAACAACTTCATATGAGCATTTCCTTTTGTACAGGAACGCGTGAACCAGCATGGAAGTGTTGGTGTGTAGTAATGTTATAAGAATACATATATCCATTTTTTTAAATTCGTTTGACCCTTTATTACCTTGGCTTATGTTAATTAAAGCTTATATTTTCTGGTTTTATTCTACAACACTAAATTGAAAAGGTAAATGATGAAATTAGAATATGTTTGTTGTGATAAATCAGGAGCTAGTTTTCAGACCAGATGCACGACTTTCATCTGATAGGAAATATCATGAACTTTTTTGTATTATATCCAGGTGAACTCTCAGCTCATCAGCAACGTCTGCACAGATGCTCTTTCAGCAGAGAAGGTAATCCACTTGATAAAAGTTTTCCTTATTTTGTTGGATATCTGCAGAGTGATTTACATATTTGTATATATACTCAATGTCTAAAGGAATTTCATTTCTTCCTTCCTTCCCTCCTTTTAGTACTATTACTTTATCAGACTCATGGGTCGGAAGGCATCTCATGTGGCCTTGGAATGCACTTTGCAGTCACACCCAAACATGGTGCGAGTTACTTTCCTCCATATGATGTCTTTTTTTTAAGCATTTGTTCTCGAATCAACTTAAATTGTAGATCTTCTTTGTAGGTTATTCTTGGTGAAGAAGTTGCTGCTTCAAAATTTACCATCTTTGACTTAACAAAACAAATTTGTGACGCCGTTCAAGCCAGGGCAGAACAAGGTTTGTGGTAGTTGATTTTGTTATCAAAATATGTTGCTGATTACTGAAGATTAGCTTATGCTTTAATATTTGTTTGTTGAGCTAGAGAAGTATCATGGTGTTATCCTACTTCCAGAAGGGTTGATAGAAAGTATCCCTGAAATTTATGCACTTTTGCAGGTAACAAAAAGTCATAATGTTGTCTCTTTTCTAAAAATAAAAATTATGTATTGACGAGCTCTTCTCTTTTTAAAGACTATCTATAGTTCTTCTTTTTCTCCATATTTATAATTTATTTCGATTCTAAAGTTCAATGTTTGTTGGTATGGGGTTGTCAACATCTCCTTCCATCCAGGAAATCCATAGGCTTCTTCGACAAGGTGTTTCTGTTGATAAAATATCAACTCAACTCTCACCTTGGGCATCTGCCTTATTTGAATTTTTACCACCCTTTATCAGAAAACAGGTCCGTTCGATATGTATATCCGTGCATACATGTGGTATACACACACATATATACATTTCTCTTTAGAACCCTAAATCGATCTGTAAAATGCTTATTTTCACATGCTGCAGCTTCTCCTCTATCCTGAATCTGACGACTCAGCCCAGTTGTCTCAGGTACTTCTGGTTTATTTAACATTATTAATGGAAGGTTCCATATTGTTGACTGATTCTTGAATATTCCAGATTGAAACAGAAAAGCTTCTTGCTGAACTTGTGGAGGCCGAAATGAACAAGCGAAATGTAGGAATGAGTTATCATCCTTTATTATTATCATATTTAGATTCTACGCAATTAGTATACTATTATTTCAGTTGCATGAGATTGATAATATATAGTGAAATTGACACACATTAATTAAGAAGAGCTAGCCCATATATGTGAGTGTGTATGCAGAAAGAAGGATCTTACAAGGGGAAGAAATTTAATGCCATCTGCCACTTTTTTGGTTATCAAGCTCGAGGTTCTTTGCCATCCAAATTTGATTGTGACTACGCCTATGTAAGTTCTCTTTCCTTTTTACAGGGACGGAGCTAGGATTTTAGTATAGGGGGGGTCTGTCTTTACTTTATCATAACACTATGATACACGTATATATGAACGACATAAAATGTTCCATTATTTGTATAGATAAATGAACAATGAAAGTTCATTTAAAGCCAAGAAATTTACGTATTAAAATAACGCTTAAGCTTTTTCAAAATCAATCTTCAAAGTTTTCTCATGATCGCCAGTTCGCTTGTCATGAATTAACCCGCTAGAAGCATAATATTAACTGAAATAATAACTCGAATGCTTTATGTTGATAAAACTTCAATGCAACCAAAAAATAACAATAAACAAATCATATTTCGTGTGTTTGTAGTTGGACACGTCTTTATTTTTTAATAGAACTCATCTATTATATTGTTTGTAGAGAAAGTATGAGTAATCTCTCTCTCTTTCTCTCTCTCAATGTAGAGAATCAAATTGTTTTTAAGATAATAATTACTCATGCTATTACGAAGCCTTGTTTTCATAATTTTCATTTCTAAGATAGCTCTTTCAGTTGTTGCAATTGAGACCATAAGAGTTGGTATAAGACGAATAAATCTATCAACCAAAGGATAGACTTCTGACTTCCCAGTTTCTTGTAGACCTCTACATCACTGAGAGAAAGTATAAACTGGCGAATGAATAAAATACCATATTACCTTGAAACTATGAAAGACGGCGAGAAGCAACGAGTAGAAGAGTATAACCTTGAAACCCTCAAAACTTAGAAATTAGAATTGCCGCTTTCAGAAATTAGAACGACTGCTTCCGTTTTATGCAATATTTAGACTACTAATTATTAAATTAACTTAATTAGGGGGGGCTTAATAAATATTTGTATTATTTGAACTTTTAAAATACCTAAGGATTTTGAGCTCATTAGGGGGGGCCTAGCACCCTTCAGCCCCCCCCCCCCCCTGTCTCCGCCCCTGCCTTTTTAGATATAAATTTAAGTTATACATCAATTTAAAGATTACGTACTCGTTACCTAACCATGAAGCGATGATAATGATAATGATAATATAGGTTCTTGGACATATTTGCTACCATATTCTGGCAGCTCGTCTGAATGGTTATATGGCGACAGTAACTAACCTCAAGAATCCCTCTAACAAGTGGCGCTGTGGTGCTGCTCCAATTACGGTAGGGTTTAATTGGGTTTCCATTTGTGTTTAACAATTTCAACAAGTCAAACATCGATGTACACACATATATATGACCTGCTTGCAATTTATAGGCTATGTTGAGCATCAAGGATGATGGTCATGCATCTCAGTCAATGACAATTGGAAAACCTTTTGTGCATCCTGCTACAGTGGATTTGAGAGGCAAAGTATACGAGTATGTCACCTCATAATACCATTTAAAGATGCTTAACTGAATTCAGGCTTTTCTACCAAGTTATTAGATTAACTTATTCCACAACCCCACTATTACTATTATATGGAGTTGATACTAACTTATGATTGGGAATTGCATGCATGGTGCAGGTTGCTGAGACAAAATGCCAGAAATTTGTTGTTGGATGATGTTTACAGAAACCCAGGTCCCCTTCAATATGATGGTCCAGGTGCTGATTCTCGGGCTGTCAGTTTGTGTGTTGAAGACCTGGATTATATGGGGCGCATTAAAGAATTGAACGTATATCTTGACAAGGTGACTTTACATACAAATCTCATTCATTCACTAGCTTAAACATGAAATCCATGATAAAGGATTACTTGTTTTTGATTTGTGTTGTATGATACGTTTTCTATAAGAGAGTAGATGGTTAGCAAGTTTAGTTTCTCAGCACAATTATCAGATATTCATGCCATAATCTAATTAAATAATGCCTTACAACTTGGTACATTTGGTGGTGGCCGCTGCTTTCTTTTCCTTCTACATTTTAATTGTAAACCACGAATAAGCATCGTCTACATACTTTTTATGTTGTTAAAAATTGAATGTATGGTATGTTAGTTACTTGAGGTTGCAGTTAAAATTTCTCACGCTTTTTTTCTTGTATGTCTATGCAGGTACGAAGTATAGTAAAACCAGGTTGTTCTCAGGATGTTCTGAAAGCAGCTCTGAGTGCCATGTCTTCTGTCACTCAAATTCTGTCTGTCATTTCTTCAAATGGCAGCTTTTAAAATCAAAGAGTCCAGTGGCCTGTACCTACTGCTGTGCGCTTCCAAATGTCCTTGGAATCCCATTGAATCCCCCAAAAAACATCTTCCTTTTTTACCTCTTTGTTTTCTGAGATTGTTTAAATGGGACAATGGCTTGTTATGTTTGTTATTGTTGTTGTTCTTGATCACTCATCTTCCTGTAGGTTTTCATTTGGGAAGCTTCAAACATGAAATTATAGCGTGGTAGGTTGATATGCTAGTGAAAGTTTGACAAGGGCCACAAATGGGTCAAAATTAAGCGGCTTGACACGAAAAAAGAGGGTCTGTTTGAGTCAACCCTACAATATGAAAGTGATATGACTCGTCCGTTTGGGTCAAAAGCAGGTTGACACAATTTGTTTAAGGGTAAAATTATAAATTTTCATTAAAACATAAAATTAAAATTTAAAAAGAGAATTGTGAATTTAAATGAGAGAGTTTCACGGGAGAGCAATAGACCCGCCAATCAAAAGTAGAATACCTTAGAAGTTAAGAACGTAAAATAAAAAATAAAAGATTTAAACTTAATATGATCGATATTACATTGTTTGGATTTGATATTTTGAATAATCTGTTTTGTTACTTTGACTAATTGGTAACATATTTAATTCAACACCTATATATATATATATATATAGGGGAGGGTTCATTTGAGAATCATTTTTATTGCGAGAACCGCGAGAACCAATCTTAGCCGTTCATTTTGGATAATGGAATTCATGGATGAAGAGTGTGGGGCGATTGAGTGTGACAGGGTGCATGTAAAGAATTCATGGGTGGGCAATCCAATTGAAGGAGGGGGAATTGGACGGCTAAGATTGGTTCTTGCGGTTCTCGTAATAAAAACGGTTCTCAAATGAACCTTTCACTATATATATATATATATATATATATATATATATATATATATATATATATATATATATATATATATATATGCATGTGTTCATGCAGATTACATTTGCGCATTGCAGATGGAACTACTAGATACATAATTTTTATATATAAAAAATAGAAATATTATATCAACATTAATCGTTATAATATAATTTTACTTAATAATACAAGAAGCAACAACTACCTACCTATTCTTGTTGAGTGACGTATTATACATGTAGAAGCAAGATCATCAACACCTACAAACTTTATCACCAGCTCTATGGATCTGTGCTTAAGCATCCTTACGAGACATATATATATATATATATATATATATATATATATATATATATATATATGCTTGTATCCAAAGAATTCCATAATGAAGCAAACTTTAAGACTTCAATAGATAGCAACAGCTTAACTTGAAAGCAATATGTATATATAAACCCAATTCATCCCTCGTCTATTCTTCATTCAATCTCTTTTCAACTGATCCCTTACAACACAAAAACATAATGACACTTCCCTGTTCTTCCCGAAAACCATTACTTTTGTTTCTTTTCGTTTTGCTTTTCGCCTGTTCTTCGGCTTTAGGTCGCGAGTTCTCAATCGTTGGGTACGCCCCTGAGGATTTAACATGCATTGATAAGGTCATCAACCTCTTCGAATCATGGCTCTTGAAACATGGAAAGTTTTATGAGAGCCTTGAAGAGAAGCTACACAGGTTTGAAATCTTTAAGGACAACCTGAAGCATATTGATGAAACTAATAAGAAAGTTAGTAACTATTGGCTTGGGCTTAATGAGTTTGCTGACTTGACTCATCAAGAGTTCAAGAACAAGTTTTTGGGTCTCAAAGTAGAAAAGTTGCCTGAAAGGAAAGAGCAGTATTTCACTTACCGAGATTTCGTCGATCTGCCCAAGTCTGTCGACTGGAGAAAGAAAGGCGCTGTTGCACCTGTCAAGAACCAGGGTTCATGTGGTAAAAAAATATACATAACCAATAATAAAAACATATAAGTTAGGTGTTGTCACACTCGCATACCTTTTTAAAGAGGAAAGTCTGAAATGACTAAATTATTTTTCATTAAAGAAATATGTGAGTGTGATGGCACGTGACTTTAATGCTGCAACTGCATACATCATTTTCCCATTTATGTTTCACTATTTATTATTTATTCTCTTGACTTATGTTCTTGTTGAGGAATTCAATCAAAAATGTATACAGGTAGTTGTTGGGCATTTTCAACAGTGGCTGCAGTGGAGGGCATAAACCAAATTGTGACTGGGAATTTAACAGAGTTATCAGAACAGGAGTTAATTGATTGTGATACAAGCTTTAACAATGGTTGCAATGGGGGTTTGATGGACTACGCTTTCGCCTTCATAGTTAGGAATGGTGGGCTTCACAAGCAAGAAGAATACCCTTATATCATGAGTGAAGGCACTTGTGATGAAAAGAAGGTAAACTTCAAATTATCTTACATTTCAACTATTGTTTTTTTTATGGGTAGTGTGAACTTTACTTTAACATTTAGGATCTTTCTTATATTATGTGTAGGATGTATCTGAAAGAGTGACCATAAGTGGTTATCATGATATACCCGAAAACAGTGAAGACAGCTTCTTGAAAGCGCTTGCAAACCAGCCCATTAGTGTGGCAATTGATGCTTCTGGTCGTGACTTCCAATTTTATAGCGGGGTACGTAATTAAGTCACATAGTTTTAATTTGTGTAGCAAAATCGAATTGCGTACATAAACAGTTTAACTAAGATTTGTTATATATGCTGCAGGGTGTGTTTGATGGAGATTGCGGAAGTGATTTGGATCATGGAGTTGCAGCAGTTGGATACGGAACGAGCAAGGGAGTGGAGTATGTGATTGTAAGGAATTCTTGGGGACCCGAATGGGGAGAGAAGGGTTACATCAGATTGAAGAGGAATACTGGTGAAAGAGAAGGGATGTGTGGTCTCTATAAAATGGCTTCATATCCTACTAAAGAAAACTGATATTAAGCCTTAGCTATAAAGGGGTGTTATTTGTAACCTTTTCTTTGAAATTGATCCTTTCTTGTTTGTTGACCTTTAATTAAGTCAAACACTGCCATTTTAATGAATGAAACACTGATATTAAGCCTTAGCTATAAAGTATTTAAGCCTTTAAGTATAGTTTTGGGTCACAGCCATTTAAGGCTTTGTCCGCATCTAAGACCATAGAGAAACCAAACCAAACATTATTTATGTAAGGCTTTTACCGTATACCCAAGAATCATAAGACTGAGAATGAGTTCATCGGCAAGTTGAACACATAATCAAAAGTTAATAATCAACTTAAACCCATAAAACAAACCACACCAAGTTTGACTACAAACCAATACCCCAAATTAGAGAAGGCAAATTTAATGAAAAAATGAAGGAAGTTGCTTACACAAGTTCTCTCATTGAAGTATTATATCATTTCAACAACATACTATGCCGTTGTAAGATTTTGTCCAAAAGATTAAAGCACACAAAGCACCATTTAATATTATCGACTAAAAGCATTCGCTTCTCACAAGCAAGCAGCACCTCGACTTATAAAAGAAGATGGTATATGTGTGACACTCCCATATCTTGTTGCTGCAATAAAAGTGCCAGTCAACTGTAACCACAATTGTATGATGCTTTATTTACTCTTAAGAGTCTATTTTTATTTTGATATTTACTCATGGTTTATGGGTTTTATATTACTTAGTTTTGTAACAATTCAGCCTGCACACATCAATGTCCTAACAATAATATAAATTCACTCAAGTTCTCATGAAAGGAATAGAATGAAATCGAATGGAAATATAATGTTGTTGTTGCACTTGCAACCTAGAAAACAGCAAGAAGGTTCTTTCTTTTTTAGATTTTTTGTTAGATAAATAGGAAATATAATAAAAAAAAAGTAGCAGCTAGAACCTAACATTCCCATCTTCAGAAACATTTTTCACATGTGAAAATTATATCATGCACGACTTGAGCGACTACATTAAGTATTAATTAATCCTATAAGCAGTTGTAAAAAAGAAACATACAACATTCTTTCTTTAAGGCAATAATCTCATATGGTACAGTCAAATATCATGCACGATTTGATCAGTGGCATTCTTTGTTGAAGAAAGAGGCAATATAAACAACCATGCGTCCAAAACATTAGCAACAGATAAACAAATGGAATTCCTTCAAATACACTTTCACATGGTATGTTCGTATCCTCACATTGTATGCAACTTGTTGTATACTATGAAGGTTATGGCAAAGTTCATTGTATACAATGGTAATAAAGAACAGACAAATAAAAAAGTTTTTTACATACAATAACAGGATTATGAAAGTTAATTGTATTATTTTTAAATTTTTAAAATTTTAAAGTTGGTTGTATACCATGGTAACTAAGGGCTTGTTTGTTTTTTCCAATAAGACCTTATTTTAAAAAACGTCTGCGGGCGGGCAGACGTTTTTACTTAAGATTGTTTGTTTTCTCGAAGACATAAGATCTTCTTACGTCTTATTTTTGCTTATTACGTGAAGCGATTGAAATAGCTTATCTTGCACAGACGTTTTAAACCATCTCGGCGTCCCTCTCGCTCATCGCTCCGCTCGAAAGCAATCGATCGCTCCACTGCTCGAAACAGTCGATCGATCCTCCGCTAGAACCAGTCGATCGCTCCTCGTCAAAGCCCTAAACGCTCCTAGTCGAAGCCCTAAACGCTCCTCGTCGAAGCCCTAAACGCTCCTCATCGACCCTGTCGATCCCTGCACCCTCGTCGGTTAAACCTGTCCATCAATCTACTACTACAGGTATCTCATTTAAACTTGAAATTGCATCTGTGATTTGGGTTTGCTACCATTCGATTATTTTCTTGTCTGATTTCTTTTTTTTGTTTGAAATTGATCTGTGATTTGAAGCTTGTGATTTTCTCTATGATTTCCTCTGTGTTTGAAATTGCCTCTGTGTTTGAATGTGTCTGAATGCCTCTAGGTTTGAAACGACAGATCATGAAATCTAAATACTGCATTTAAGTTTGAAACAACAAATCATGAATGAATTGTTGCAAGTACCTTAAAAGGGTCACATATAGATATAGCTATGTTGTTCTTGGCTCAAATAGGTGGAAGATGATGATTGCATCACCACACTTATGTTGTTATTTATACCAATTCATTTTTTATTAAAAGAAGCACATGAATGAAATGGCTTTATATATTATGGACAGATGGTTTCTTAATATAGTTAATATAGTTAGAATGTAATCAGAGGAGATACATAGCGGGCTGGAAGAAACTTATATATATATATATATATATATATATATTATTGATGTGTTTCTTACATGAAAAAGGAAAAGGACAAGGATATATATACACAAGGGAAAGGGAAACCCTAGCCCAGCAAGGCCCATAAGGCCCATCAGGAAAGTAATCTAATAAGCTAAGTCCTATACAAAGAATATTAACTATATTAATTCTAACACTCCCCCTCAAGCTGGAGCATAGATATTAATCATGCCCAGCTTGTTACACATGTGAGTGATTCGGTTTCCGGGTAGGGCTTTAGTGAAAACATCGGCTAATTGATTGCCGGTTCTGATGTGGGAAGTTGAAATCGATCCATCCTCTAGCTTTTCCCGAGTGAAATGACAATCTACTTCAATATGTTTAGTTCTCTCATGGAATACCGGATTATTTGCAATGTGAATTGCTGCCTCGTTGTCACACCATAGATTCATTGGCTTTGACTGATTAAATCCGATCTCACCCAGAAGGTTACGTAACCATATCAGTTCACAGGTGGTTTGGGCCATCGCACGATATTCAGATTCAGCACTTGATCTTGAGACAACATTTTGTTTCTTGCTTCTCTAGGACACCAGATTCCCTCCCACAAAGACACAATAGCCTGTTGTTGATCGTCTGCTGGTAGGGTCTCCACCATAGTCAGCATCAGTAAATCCTTCCACAATGTGATGACCATAGTTTTGATATTTGATGCCATAACCAGGAGCTCCCTTTAGGTATTTTAAAATATGGCAGACAGCATCCCAATGTGTGGTCTTTGGTGATGACATAAATTGACTTACCACACTTACTGGAAAGGCAATATCAGAGCGTGTGATTGTCAGATAATTTAGCCTTCCTACAATTCGTCTATACTTCTCTGGGTTTTCAAGAGGTTCTCTGTCATCAGCCTTCAACTTCACATTTGGGACCACAGGAGCTTCACAGGGCTTCGTATCGATCATACCAGAATCATTCAAAATGTCTAGACAATATTTACGCTGAGACAGACAAATTCCTTTGTGAGTCCGAGACACTTCAATTCCCAAGAAATATTTCAGTGGACCAAGGTCCTTAGTCTGAAATTGAGACGCAAGAAAGTCTTTTAGTCTCTTGATTCCATCCTCATCACTGCCAGTGACCACAATATCATCAACATAAATCACTAACAGAATACATCTAGAGTTAGACGAAGCAAAGAACACCGAGTGGTCATATGAGCTCCTTTGTAAGCCGAACTTAGTCACTACAGAACTAAATCGTCCAAAACAGGCACGAGGAGATTGCTTTAGGCCATATAGAGACTTCCGTAGTTTACAAACCTTCCCATACTCCCCCTGAGCAACGAACCCAGGGGGTTGCTCCATGTAAACTTCCTCTAGCAAATCTCCATGTAAGAAAGCATTTTTCACATCCAATTGATGAAGAGGCCAATCATAATTGGCCGCTAGAGAAATAAAAAGCCGGATTGACGACAACTTTGCAACTGGAGAAAAGGTTTCAGAGTAATCGACTCCATAAGTCTGAGCATACCCCTTTGCAACCAAACGAGCTTTCAACCGAGCCACGGAGCCATCAGGATTAACTTTCACAGTAAATACCCACTTACAACCAATTGCTCTTTTACCGGCAGGTAGCTTTACCAAATCCCATGTATCGTTATGATCAAGAGCATTGAGCTCATCAACCATAGCATCCCGCCATCCAGGATGAGTCAAAGCTTCACCAACCATAGTTGGAATAGGTATAGATTCAAGAGTAGAAACCAAAGAGCGAGAGGACCTGGAGAGTTTATCATAGGAAACAAAAGAAGCAATGGGATACGTACAGGAACGTTTACCTTTGCGAACGGCAATGGGAATATCATGATCAGGATCTTCAGTTACAGAATCTTCGAGTGTGTCACTCTTAGGAGAAGGCGGATCTGCAGACTCAGATGGTAATGGTTCAGAAGGAGATCGTTGGCGTCTATGATATACATGAACAATGGGTGGTTTAGTTGCTTCTGGAGATGATGCAGATGGGGCAGAAGACTCAGAATTGGATGAGGAAGGTGGGAATGGAGCAGAAGACTCAGAAACAGGTATTGTATATAGTAACAACTCATCAACTTTGTCCCTTTGAGAATCCAAGAGGGATACAGGGTAGAATGGCACGTTTTCATGAAAGGTAACATCACGAGAGACAATATACCGGTTAAGTGTAGGAGATAAGCACCT
Source organism: Dittrichia graveolens (assembly GCA_038502395.1). Lineage (NCBI taxonomy): Eukaryota > Viridiplantae > Streptophyta > Magnoliopsida > Asterales > Asteraceae > Dittrichia > Dittrichia graveolens. The sequence continues at coordinate 434,126 of JARJIL010000008.1, forward strand.
GTAACCTTTCTGGAAACGAGAGTAGCCAAGGAACACACATTTCAAGGACTTGGGATCAAGTTTGGTTATACTTGGACGCGTATCACGAACAAAGCACGTACTACCGAAGATCTTTGGCTCGATGGGAAACAATGGTTTTGCAGGAAACAGAACAGAGAGCGGGGCTTCTCCATTCATGACAACAGAAGGCATTCTATTGATGAGGAAACAGGCTGTAGCTACAGCATCAGCCCAGAAGGGCTTAGGAACAGACATTTGAAACAGAATTGCTCGAGCCACTTCAAGAAGATGACGATTCTTTCGTTCAGCTACTCCATTTTGTGATGGAGTATCAACACATGAGGATTATGGAGAATACCATGTTGAAGCAGATATGACTGAGTTGATTGGGACAAATATTCCTTGGCATTGTCACTACGTAAGATTTTAATAGATGCTGGAACTGAGTTTTAATTTCAGAATGAAAGGAACACAAATGATCAAAAACTTCTGAACGAGTTTTCATAAAATAAAACCAAGTAGTTCGAGAGTAATCATCAACAAATGTAACAAAATATCGAAACCCAGTCTTAGCTGTAACAGGACATGGACCCCAAACATCAGAATGAACTAATTCAAATGGGGACGCAGCCCGCTTATTGACTCTAGGACTTAAATGAACACGCTGATGTTTGGCAAACTGACATGACAAACATTGTAAAGACAGTAGATGAGAAAACTCAGGACACAACTTCTTGAGGCTCTGTAAGGAAGGATGACCTAGTCGACAATGGACTTCAAAAGGAGATGATGAACTAGAACTCGCCAAGGAATATGGTGTACATTGTTCAAATATATATATAGGCCATCCGATTCCCGTCCTTTACCAATAATTTTCTTCGTCTGCAAATCCTGAAATACACAATGATCAGGAAAGAATGAGACACTACAGTTCAGAGTACGAGTGATCTTGCTTACAGACAGCAAGTTAAATGAAAATTTTGGTAAGTTTAGGACTGAGGGTAATGAGATTGAGGGGGACAATTTCACTGTGCCAGAACCAATTACTTTGGAAACAGAGCCATCAGCTACTATGACTTGAGCTGACGAGGTATGTTTATTGAAATTAGAAAGGAGTTTAGAGTTACCAGTCATATGATCTGAAGCACCTGAATCAATGACCCATTTGGAGGAGGATGATACAAAGCATTTTTCAAAGTTACCTGTCTCAGCAAACATAGCAGTAGATGTAGTGGGATTCTCGGAGTCCTGTGTATGAGCATGCTCTTATTTAGGTTTCACAGTTGTGTTATATGATGTAGCTACAGCGTGTGCAGATGAGAGCCTCTGATTTCTAGCCAGCCGCTTCTTGCAATTGAACTTCGTATGACCCATCTCATGGCAATAGTAACATTCAACATTACTATAATCGGAGTTAAGCTCACGCGAGTCAGATGCTCGATCGTTGTGACCGCCTCTAGAACTTCCCTTATAACCTCCACGAGATCCTCCACGAAAGCCACCACGGTATCCACCTTTACTCACCAAAGCTGTATTATGATCAGAAGGTTGGGTGGACTGAAAGTTCTCATTTCTAAGAACACGAGCAAATGTCTCTTGAAGAGAAGGTATTGCTGATTCATTCAAGAACTAATATCTGATGGATTCGAATTCTGGTCGTAGACCAGACAGAAAGCTAATAACAACTATTTGTTCCCTTTGAGCCTGCATAACTTTTACATCAGTACTCAATGGGAGAAGAGAGTTTAGTTCTTCATATGTCTTCTTAAATTCCATAACATAAGCAGTAAGAGACCGGTCTTGTTGTTCCCCACGATGAAAATTCTTGCAAACAGTGTAAATTCGTGAAATGTTGCTTTGTCCAGAATACAAAAAGTCAAGATAGTCTATTAACTCTTTCACGTACTCACAGTGACTGACAAGAGTTGAAACAAAGGGCTCAATAGAGTTAATAATTTGCAAGAATAAACGAGCATCTTGTTGTAACCAACGGTCACGATCATCCTGACTAGGAGGGTCGTATTCCAGATGAGAAGCCATTCCCATGCTACGAACATACAAACGAACAGTTCTAATCCATTCAAAGTAGTTGGTACCATTAAGTTTGTTGTCAGTAACTCTACTATTTGTTGGAATAAAATCTAGTGTACGGACACTAGAATACTTTTCATCAGATTTCTCATCAGATTTAGCCATTTGACACCAAGATTTAAGTAGCCAAGTAAATACCAACACCACAGATCAGATACAGAAACTAGATCTTACAACTTTCTACAGCACCCAACGGTGAAACTTACCGGAACAGATAAAACTTACCAGAAACGGAACGAGGGGACAAAACCGAGCAGACCGGTGAAAATACCGGCGTCAATGGTGGCCGGAGGGATCCTCACGCGCTGGTGCGTGGAGCAATGGGCAGCGGCGGACGGTGGTTGAGTCGGTTGGGTTTTGGTCACCGGAAGTCACTGACTACGATTGCAGGGGAGGTGAGATTGTACGAAGACAATCTGAGGTCCGATTGAAGCAACAGATCTAGATCTTGTTCAGATGTACCTTCAGCTGTTCAGACTTGTACCTTCAGCTCTAATACCATGTAATCAGAGGAGATACATAGAGGGCCAGAAGAAACTTATATATATATATTATTGATGTGTTTCTTACATGAAAAAGGAAAAGGACAAGGATATATATACACAAGGGAAAGGGAAACCCTAGCCCAGCAAGGCCCATAGGGCCCATCAGGAAAGTAATCTAATAAGCTAAGTCCTATACAAAGAATATTAACTATATTAATTCTAACACATCACCACACTTATGCTGTTATTTATACCAATTCATTTTTTATTAAAAGAAGCACATGAATGAAATGGCTTTATATATTATGGACAGATGGTTTGATGGGATACAACTTCAGTTTAGTATGATATGGAATTTCATTCATTTATATTTGTCCAGGCAATTGATGTTGGAGTCTTTGATTTACAATTTTGATTGGAAGAATGAAGGGGGGATGAGACCACAAGATATGGATATAAATGAAAGTTTTAGGATTAATTTCAAAAGAATCTGCCTCTCATGGCAATCCCATTTGAAGTTTGACTTTTATCTTTATGCAACATTCATGGTGCAAAGTCTAGTGCAGTAAAAATAAAAGAGTTTGCTATCAGTTATTTGGAAGTAAATCTACCTCTATGTTTTAAGTTGAAATTTATAGTTTTATTATGTTCTTGAAGTGTTCTTTAAAAAATTGCTTAGTAGGATAGATTGTTAGATTGGAGAATCACATGCTGACATGCACATAGGAGTATTGATTTCTTGGCTTAACCTAAATCATCATAACACTGAACTCTAAATAGACACACTTTATATTTAATTTCAAAACAAAGGGTTCAAGTGTGTGTAGTCCTCCCATAAACATGTTTTTGTGGTCTCTGATTCAATCTCACAACCACATATACTCCTGTAACTTGTTTGCACATCACTTAACATCGTAATCAGGCGTGTTTTCCCTAAAATAGTTTTATAAAAGTTTTGGTCAATTCTTCTTCTTAAGGTGTAGAAAAATTGATCGCAAATGTTTCTGATAGGGGCGAGTACGACCAGAAATCTATCTGTCTTGTTTGCATAGCTCACATAAAAAAAAGGTATAAAATCACAACATTATTTGGTCCAGTTGCCTTTTAGATTCACAAAAGTGAAGTCAAGATTGTGAGAAATTGATTGGTCAATAGTTTGTAAAATATCTGTTCTTATGGGTAAACTAGTAGAGGGAGTCTCATTTTTTAGTCTTTTAGATTGTTGTTATATTTTTAGTTTATTATCAAATGACTATTGAGAATTTAAAGTTTTTCAGGTTTTTAAGAGATGATCAAGTATGTTGTTGCTACCGTTGGAGCTTGGAAGTGTCTTGTAAAAGAACCGGTATTTGTTTAAGTTTGTATACATAAAAGTATCTTGGTGACTTGGTGGTGATGCTTGTCATTTGTAAACCCATTGAAAGTTAGAAGTATATTTAAAAAACTAGTTCATTTATCTTTTTTTGCAATCGTTTTAATCAAAGACTTGTATGGTTGGCTTCTTGCTTCTTTTGACTTGTTCGATCTTGTATTGTAATATTAGATTAGTAATTGTTGCTCGAAAAGTTTAAATCTGTTGAAATTTGATTCCCAAATCGATTATATATATATGTATGTATGTAGTTGTATTCTATTTTATTATATTTAAGTCAAGTTGAGCCGAGCTTGAGCTCGAGTCGAGTTTCAAGCTTCGAGCTTTGATACCGAGTCGAGCTCAAGTTGAGTTTTTCGAGATTTGTTATTTTAATTAAGTAAATTGTGTAACAATTTTTTTTTGAATTTTATGTTTTGGATTTTGGATATTGTAAATTAATGTTTTAAACCTAGATATCTAATAATTTCACTCAGAATATTGAATTTAGTTTAAAATTACAATGTTACAATAAATAAGACATTTCTTAAAATTAAAAAAATAAACAATCTTTTCTTCGCAGACCTTCGGTTCATAAGATCTTCTAAACTTTAGCTTATCCAATAAGACCTTCGCATATGTGGAATAAGACCTTTTCAGCCCATGTCTTCAAAAACAAACAACACCTAAGACAAAGTTCATTACATTTTAATACAATTTGCACATAAAATAATGCTGAAATGTATTGATAATAAAACCTAAGACAAATTGAATGAAAATACAATGAACGTACTTTGTCTTTGTACTTCATCATTAAAGCTTAATACTTCATCATTAAGAAGTTTCATACTAAAACAAGATTTTAAAAGCTAATCTTCTCATGAAGTAGGTTAATGTGGTCGGGGGTTACACCTAAGTATAATTAGGGTTTCTTAATTTTTCAAATTTAACCATGAAAATCTCTCAACTTCTCAAATTTTATTTATTTATACTTTTGTCTCAAAAGTCATAACTCTCTATTAAATACAAAAGGAAGTTAATAACTACCGGTCATTTATTGTCGGGAAAATTCCAGACCGTTACAGGAACCCATATTTGAATGTGAAAGGACGTGAGTAATCAAAGTAAAGTTGATAATTTAAAACGTTTACTATAACGATGTAACCCGCAATTACAGAAAGAGTGTAGGTGACGAAATTTTTTTCCTACATATTATAGGTCTATGGAAATATTAAACCGCTTCTTATTTCAATTCTATAATCCTCATAAGTTCAAGTTCGTTGTCAAACAAACGATCGTATTAGTGTAAAAGCATACGATAAGTCGGTAAGAAAGGCCAATGGCCCAACAGGAGTTACTAAAATATATGGGCTGAAGCCGGATGGATACAGTTGAGCCGATTTAACATTGAAATTTGAAACCCTCGAAGTCGATTAAGACTCATCGCACTATCTCGATAGTCTCAGACTCTCGGGCCTTGGTGGTTTGTTTAAGCCGTCGATAACTCAGCACTCTTCCTGACGCTCTCGATTAAACTCCCCAATAGCCGATTGAATTTCAAGTCCACAACATAGCCAATTGACTCTCTCGATTAGCTTCTACACATGGAGGATCTGATCAATGGTTCGCCCTCTCTTCAGAGTATGCTTATTTTTAATATGAATTATTGATGTTAGTATGTTACCTTTGTGTTGTATTCGATTACAATTTCAAGTTGTTGTTCGAGATCACATATGTATTTTGCTGTTATATATAGAATACTATATATTTGAATTTATTTATGTAAGGGGAGCATAGAAGTTGCACTCCAGGTGTTTGATGTTTTGTGTCAATGAGTTTTTCATATGTAGCCACTGATGATTTTACGGTTAAAAGATTAGACCTTACCCTAATAATGATCAACTTAAGGACCTACCAATTTAATTTTTTTCCGCCAGCCCGTTTGAGTTTCTGACTCTCCATATGTGTACTTCAGGAGCTTTGATGTCATATACGTGACGTTATTTTTGGAGATATTGAATTTCTGACCTCACTCTTGCAATTCTCTCGATTCAGTTGTTAATTTCTACGAATTCAGGTTAGTATACTGTATACTTACAATTCCTATTGTGTGAAATTCTGGTTTCTTGATACTTACATATGCTTCTGATTTAGTCATTTAGGGTTAGTATACCTAGTACACACAATTATGGTTTAGTATAAATGTTGATCTTGTGTGAAATTGTATACAATTCAGCTTCTTCTTTAGTAGGTTGAAACGGTCCAACCCTTTCCTTAAGGTATTTTGCTCCCCCCCCCCCCCCCAACACACACACACCCCACACAGATGAGATTGAGTATTGTTTTTGTTGTATTTCAAGAAAGGTGTGGCATTACTTTCTATATGAGTATATCATTCTTATAGAAGCAAATGAGTTTTCTTATGTTTGGTTTATTCTGTTGGACATTTCTCTGTTATTATCTTGACTTTGTTGGTCTAAGTTCTTTATTCTGGATATGGAAATCATACATTTTAGTGTGCAGGGAATACGGTCGTATTTATTCCTCCTCTTCCAAGTACACCTTCAATGCAGGATTAAAGCCCATTTTGGATTAACAATATCGCCATGAATGCTCCAATTATAGGTGTAATTAGCATTTTAGTTTTCTTCCATCATGACAAGCATTTTACATTGTACTTATATATTGATCGTTTTTGTGTTTGTTGGGGCTGAAGATCCTTTGCAGGGGGATTTCCCGGAAGTGATAGAAGAGTATCTGGAACATGGTATCATGAAATGCATATCTTTTAATCGCCGTGGCACTCTTCTTGCTGGTAATTTTAACTATCCACATATGTTCCTTTTCCTTATGATAATAATATTTTTTTATGCAGTCAAGATTATTGATCACACATGTACAACCATTCCAAATACCTGTTAACAAGAGTCTAAAAATGAATAAGGGTGTTTATAGTTAAAATTTTTATTTTATCAAAATATCTCAAGTACAAAAAATTGTTTTTTTTTAATAAAAAGGTAGGCCTGTGGGGGATTTCAATTGTCAATTACACATTGAACTTCCTAAAGATTTAATACAACACACTTGATCACCTGGTGGTACCTGGTAGAGCCCCCATAGGGGAGGTCAACAGTTCTAGTCCCATGGAGGCTTCAATTAGGGATGGCCACGGGGATGCTTTGGAAACGGCCACGGGTATATCGATTAGGCCGCGTACATCTAAGCCGAAGTTTGGCGCCCTCGGGTAACTTGAACAGGGAACACCTTCCAAGTACCTGTTTACACCATGTAACCAACATGATGAAAGCACATGGTTCAGTTATTAGTTAAAAATATCGAATGAATGATCTTAATGTGGGTTTCTTAATTTCTTAAAGGTTACTTCATACTTAAATGCTTTGTGAAAACCCATATGATGTTTCATATTAATCTATGGTTTAACTAATCAGAGTTGATGAAGAACATAAGAAGTTGCTGTAAGAAAACTAATTTTCGAGATAAAACTTACCATGCGCTTTTTTGTCAGCTGGGTGTTCTGATGGAAGCTGTGTTGTTTGGGACTTTGAGACCCGAGGAATTGCTAAAGAACTCAAAGATAAAGACTGTGTTGCTGCAATAACAAGCGTTAGCTGGTCAAAAAAGGGTCACCACATACTTATTTCAGCCGCTGATAAATCTTTGAGTTTATGGGATGTTGTAAAAGGAGAAAAAATTTATCAAATCACACTGCAACAAACTCCGTTACAAGCTCGTTTACATCCAGGTGGTGATTCAACTCTTTGCCTAGTTTGCCCTTTCTCTTCTGCTCCCATGATTGTTGATTTGTGCACCGAAACCACAACCATTCTTCCCATATCATTGTCCGAAAAGCCTCTCAGTGGTCTCGGCCTGCCGTCAAATAAAAACAAAACTTCAGATGGGTCTGCCCATTATACACCAACAGCAGCATGCTTCAACAAGTACGGGGATCTTGTCTATGTCGGAAACTCGGTCGGTGAAATACTTATAATCGATCATGAAAACAATCGAATTCGTGGAGTCGTTTCAGTCTTGGGGAGTGCGGTAATAAAAAATATAGTTTTTAGTAGGGATGGACGCTATCTTCTTACAAACTCGAGTGACCGTACAATCAGGATATATGAAAACCTTTTGCCTTTAAAAGATTCGCTTAGAGTTCTGGATGATGAGATCGAAACGTTAAAGGATGCGGGATCGAAGTGTTTATCTCTTTTTCGGGAATTTCAAGATTCCATCACAAGAGTGCACTGGAAAGCACCATGTTTTAGCGGTGATGGTGAGTGGGTGGTTGGTGGTTCTGCTAGTAAAGGTGAACATAAAATATATATTTGGGATAGAGCTGGGCATCTTGTAAAAATCCTTGAAGGTCCAAAGGAAGCTTTGATGGATTTGGCCTGGCACCCTGTTCATCCTATTGTCGTTTCAGTTTCGTTAACAGGTCTTGTTTACATTTGGGCCAAAGATTACACCGAGAATTGGAGTGCATTTGCCCCCGACTTTAAGGAACTTGAGGAAAATGAAGAGTATGTAGAACGTGAAGATGAATTTGATTTGATGCCAGAACCTGAAAAGGTAACATTTAGAGCACATCCACCTGAAACAAGTTGATTAGGTTACAAAAGTTAGATTACGACTACTACTACTAGTATTTTTATTGTTATTGTTATTATTGTTGTTTGTAGGTGAAAGAATCGAAAACGAATGAAGAAGATGAAGTTGACATTACAACGGTGGAGAAGGATTCAGCATTTAGTGATTCAGACATATCTCATGAGGAATTATGCTTCTTGCCTGCAGATCCTTGTCCTGATGTTTCTGAGCAGCACGAAAAACGCATTGATAGCAAGAATTCTGATTCCCCACTTTCTGAAGAAACAGGAGTCGATGCTCACCAAATTGAAGGTAAGTTCCACTTAAAATTTCTATGTTGTATTAGTTATCAGTTTTATTTTATCTCAGCATAAAATTTCTGATCCATTCGCTGCATGTGCGTTCTAAAAAGAATAGAACTGGTTGTAGGAGATGGTGTTTAAAAGTGTTGGACCAATTCTGCTTATGTAAAAATGAATAGATACAAGTAACCAAAAACGACGTTTGTATGAAAATGGATTAGACAGATGTCTTTTGTAATGAGAATAGATGTCTTACAAATTAGGTTAAAAAGGTGTAAATAGGTAACTCTATTTACTTTTAGATAACTTTTCTTGCAGCATGTATGAAACTGATTATTTTACCCCTAAACAGTTAGCTTAGCAAACGCAGAATTCGTTTATTCAACATTATAAGACCACAAGTATGGCCTGTAATTTGGGTTACCCAACCCGAATGCCACATCACCTTCCCCTTCCCTTCTTTCTAACCCAAAAGCTTGTATAGCACAATAGCCTATCCCAATCTTATCCCATTTTTTTAATTTTAATATATATAATATAAGAGAGAGAAAGAGAGGAGAGAAAGAGGAAGAGAGAGGAGGGAGAAAGAAGAGAGAGAGAGAGAGAGAGGAGAAGGCTCGGGTTCCCCAACCTAAAAGCTTTACTTGATTGGGTTATATTTTGAAGGGGGGGGGGGGTTACGGATGTTTTTGGTCTACCCAACACCCTACCCGAAAGGTATTGACTTACCCCCATATGGGTGGCCTAACTACCTGATAATTCCGACTTCAACTTTAGTTCCAAAGCACAAGTCCAAACACCCCATTGGCAAGCAGCATTTCTTTGATGAACTTTTATTGCAGGAATGGAGAATTCTGGTGGTGAGGATACAAGTGTGGCATATTTGAAAAGAAGGAGAAAACCATCTGAAAAGGTGTTGGAAGTGCAGGCACACAAGGTTCGGAAACCATTGCCGAAAATGAAAGGTTCTGGAGAAAAATCTTTAAAAACTAAAGTTAAAGGTGGTGGGATGGAACAAGAACAAGATATGAATCATTTTGGAGATGAGAATGGGATTGATGATTAGTTCAAAATGCTCTTATTATATGTATGTAAACTATCAACTGATTGTAGTTTAAAGATTCTATCAGCTTTCATTTAGTTGCTAATATTCAGTTCACTCTTAAGTCATGTTTGCCAAAATGCACTTGTAGTAACTAACATACTTGAAAACAGTAACTGGTTTTCGGCCAAGAATCGTCACCTAAATTGGGTTTTTGTTGAAACCATCACTTTTTAGAACATAGTTTCGCCTTCAAAAGCTGAGAGGCGAGACCGAGTTCTAAAACTTGCACCAGCCGGCATTGTGTCTTTCTTTTTTTAACCATCTTTTTATAATAACTTGCAGCTACATAATATTAATTAAATGTTTTAAGGATTTATTTTCTCTAAAATAATAAACAATTTGTTATTGCTTCTTTGGTTAAGTATCCATCCATCAAATTAATTTTTCCCACACAGAAAAAGTCTATGCCAAAAGCCTAGTAGTTTCATCTTAGATAACGACTACAACCTAATTGAGTGTTAGGGGATGTTTGTTAAAATATTATGATTATGTGGTCTAAATAATTCAAAGGCTCTAAATGAATCTGTCTCTAAATGTGACATGCTGTTTGATAAAGGTTCTGAATGAACAATCTGAATGATACAAATTATCATTTTAACCTTAATAGTGGTATATTATATTATAAGATATGATTGTTAAACAAGACAACGTGCTAAAGAAAGAGTATTAGGGTAAAATACTTGGTGCTTAATGAGTCAGAATGCACTTTCAAGTAGAATGATTCAGCAGCATTATGCTGAATCGTTCAGCACAGTCTTTATTCAGAGGCAGCAATCAAACATGCTGAATGCTGAATGATTTCATTAAGCAGCAAACAAACAACCCCTTACTCATGATTAAACTTTATAAAGTAAGCTTAATGCAGTTTTTTCATATATTTGTTGGTAACAAATGTTTGTTATTTTGGTTGCAAACATTGTATTAAAAAAAAAGGTAAATTGTAGAGAAAAATAAAATGTATATATCAAAATTTACTAATTAAGGTAGCATGTATTTTCTTGATTATAAATTTTCATTTGCATTGACAGAGATTGTAAACTTCAATTTTACATATTGTAAATTTTAATTTGTTATTAAAAAAGGTAGCTTCATGTGCTAAAAAATTAAGGTTATCGGTAGATATTCCTTTTTTATATATGACAAACTAAAATTTATTGTTCTTTCTTAGTAAAAAAGTACGCGTTATCTTTATTAACAAATTTTAATATTTATGTTACCTTTTTCGATAATTTACCCTTTAAAAATTAGATTGAAACAAAAACAGAGTTGTGTTTAATAAAGTCCATTTAAAAAACATAGTCCTAAAATTTTAATATTCAATCACATGCGATTTGTAAAAGCATCATATGTGAATTACGAAAAATTACGAAAATACCACCCCGTCCAAATTTTTAAAATTTAATCTGGATCATTGATGACATTGATCTAAAGGTTAAAATCAGTCACTTAAAATTATAAATTAATTATGAACTATATTAAACATTGAGGAAAGTTTACGTCTCTTCTCCTATCGGATATATGGAATATACTTTTCTTTTTAAAGTTTTTATTATTAATTTGTTAAGTTTCAACTTGAACTTTTTATTAAAAAAACAGTTTTTCATTAAGGAGGTAATATTAGAGAAAACCCGGAAAGGTAAAACATAAGTCGATATGTCCGAGTGGTTAAGGAGACAGACTTGAAATCTGTTGGGCTTCGCCGGCGCAGGTTCGAACCCTGCTGTCGACGATTTCTTTTTTTTTTGTTACCAGCCATTTCTTAATTACGATATCATGCATATCTATACTCTTAATTTACACCATTTGCATTATACTAATTTTACCATATCTATTCTTAAACATTAAACTACCATATTTATTCATCTTAATTCATCAATATCATAACCCCTTATAATATTTTAGAATATTATACTTAACCATATTCTTAGTTTAATTTATCATTTAAAAATATTTTATAATCATTTTAAACTTTTTTAAAGTATAATCAATAAACATTTGACATTATAGTTATAATGGTAACAATAACGATCAATTGCTTGTATAAGAAATACACCCATGTATTTTCGTATTACGATATCATATTTCTATCATCATGTCTGTCATCCCCTTACGTCGACATTTCCACCGCTGATCTTGATGTTTGACATCATCTGTGACCATTTTTTAAAATTCGCATTTCTTCCATGTTTTATAATTATCTAATAATCTTTTATAAATGTTTAATATTATTACTTTTTTAAAAGAGGTCATATACATTTAATTTAATTAATCTATTAAAGTTGTAATATATTGTAATAGGGGAAGCTTTATTTGATAACCATTTTTATTGCGAGAATCGTGAAAACCAATCATAGTCGTTTATTTTGAAATTAATGGATGAGGAGCCTCAGGGAATGGTAGGATGCATGTAAAGAATTTATGGATGAGCAATCTAATTGAACGGCAATCCTCCACGCCGGTGAGTTATGAGGCGTGATGTCATGTTCTATCTTTGTTTGTCGTGTCTCGGTCGATCAAGACATAGCAAGATCAGAGGAAGTACAAGTCAAATTTCATCTTCTTCACACCAAACCATCATTTCTCCTCCTCAATTTCACAGATCTCTGCTACTCTACTCTCGTCAATCATCAGAAGCTGCTTGCTACATAACTACAACTCGAAATTTGCAGAGATGCATTTGAGTGAAAACGAGGGCATAGAGGGGAAGGGGTTCGTGGTTACAGGAGGATTGGGTTTTGTAGGTTCATCACTGTGTTTGGAACTGGTTCGTAGAGGCGCACGTCTTGTTCGAGCTTTTGATCTTAGATCATCTTCTCCTTGGTCCGATCATCTTCTCAAAAATGGAGTCCACTGTGTTAAAGGTACATTTCTTTTCTTTCTTCTTTTTTTCCAAATAATTTGGGATTTCTTCCCCTGAAACTTGAGATTGTTTTGTTTGTTGATTTAGCTCGAGATTTAGGTTTCCTTGCGATATAATTTAATTGTATGATTTAACGATTCATGATTCAAATTGAGGACCCATAAAGTATTGACAGAATGAAACAGTTGCATCTGCTGGGAAAATAGTTCAATCTTTAAGCTCTTACATTTGCCATTCCTATTTCTAAATCGTTTTCTGAAGTTCTGGCCCAATGCTAGATTGAACTCACTACTGAAAGTTATCATGGAGTTGGAAAATCAAACGAATTAATGTACATTTTCTGAATATTGGAGGCGCTGTCTGTATCGTAATTCTAGGAAGGGCATTGATCTGTTCGTTAGAAACAAATACGGGTCAATTTGTAAATCGAGATACGAATATTTGCTAGTCAGAACTTGGGGTTGAATTCACTAGAAATTTTGTTTTCTGATACCACAAACGTAGCAGCTCTGAGAGGAAAGTACATATCTATATATATGTATGTGTAGTGTATGTTTACCCGCACAAAAGCACACACACACAGAGGGCCATGGTTAAGGTGAGTAAAACTCTTAATAGCGGTTTACGTAAAGTATTCCCACTTCATCACTATGAGTTTAATCCGATGATCAATGTTACGATTGTATTATAGGAATTATACCATGAACTGATCTTACTAGTGGAAGAGATTATGCAACATCAATTTACATTTTCTTTCTCTAATACAAGGATCATGAAATCAGTCTTTATTCCTTCAGGCACATGAAAGTTGTGAAATTTTCATTTTCTGGGCTGAACCATGTATAATTTCATAGTCAAAATGTATAACCTACGTTGGTCTCCATTCAAAAGAAATCGACTATATTGATTTGGGTCCACAATATTCTTCATTGGCCTCTATGGAAGGGTTTCTCAGGTAAAAAATTTCTTTTTCCATGTGCCAAGTCAAGTGTTGTGAATTCACGCAACAAAGATATTACAAAATTTTCGATCTCTCTTTGCATGACTTATCAACTAGAGTAATCTGTATGAAATAATGTGGCATGATCGATTTTATTAAATATGTAAAGTTCATCTGTTCCTCCGTGTTGATTAGTGATAGGAAATGAAGCTTGGTCTCTCACTTCAGCACAATGACACTAACTGCTTTAAGTTCAATAAAATTCTGGGTCACTTAAATTTTACTTTAACTTAGAGCTTTTTATTTATACTGACTTAATAAAAATTGTTTTATGTTGTAACACGATTTAAATTTGTTACTGAAATAAACAGCCATAGCAAAAAGAGTGAAGGGTAATATTTGCTATGAAGAAACAATATTTATCTGCTTTTGATTTGATTCTTGATGTACATTTGATCGTTTTCTTCTTTCTTTTTTTATGCAGTACAATAACTCAAGTAATAATCAACTTTCCATGGTTTATGATCATTTTTTCTCTGTATTGGTTCTACAAATTGCTCTCGTCCTTGACATTTGACAGTGTATTCATTTGTCACATTACGTTAGATTAGTTCTATATGCAACTCTGAGATTGATTTTTGTTTTATTATATGCAACTCACGTGCGGGAAATAAATTCTTTTAGGGGACATTGTCAATAGAAAAGATGTGCAAAAGGCATTGCGTGGTGTAGATTGTGTATTCCACCTAGCTTCATTTGGGATGTCTGGCAAAGAAATGCTTCAATATGCTAGAGTAGACGACGTGAATATAAATGGAACCTGCCATGTCCTGGAAGCTTGCCATGAGAATGGTGTTAAGAGACTTGTGTATGCGAGTACATCGAATGTTGTTTTTGCTGGAAATGAAATTATTAATGGAAACGAAAGGCTGCCTTATATCCCCTTGGACATCCATGTTGATCCGTATAGCCGAAGCAAATCTATTGCAGAACAGCTTGTTTTGAAAACCAATGGACGTCCTTCTAAGTACGTTTAATATACTGTTCAATACTTTTACTTATATATGGATTGATTTGTGTTATGTTATATATATGTAAGCTAGGCTAAGAGTGGGCATACCCACCATAAAGAAAACAGATCGAATTACAAGCCTAAACATGATCTGAAACAAAAACAAAGAGCAGCTAAAACCGAATATATACATGAAAAACAATACTTCAGCACCCTAAATAATATAATTTTTGTAATAATAATGTAGATATTAATTATTTTATACAAAGTTTTGCCTTTTTGGTCAATCACACCCATACAAAAAATTTCCCTTGTCAATTGTGGAAATTTGACCCACACCTGGCCCACCCTTTACTGATTCAACATTTAACTGTCCCGTGTTTACCTTGGCCTGTAGTTTAACAAAAATATTTGACTTGTTAAAAACATTCTAGCATACCCTGTAAAAAGGAAAAAGAAACCTGGATGGACCCAAATCAAGGTTATCGGTTTATTTGTAAGGGTCATGGCAGGCAAATGGGTGATTTCAGCTGGAAAACTTTCCTGCCCAAGGAAGTTTCACAACTGTTATGCAACATCTTGAAACGGAAATTGTTGCTTTCCATTGTGGTGATGGAATATATGGTTTGAATTTTATGATGTTGACTCCAACTTGATGCATAAGTTTTCAACCGATAAGACTTATTTTTAGTGCTTGTTTACTGTGACTTAAATTATTATTTTACTGTTTTATAGGAACAAGAATGGGGAATGCTTATATACATGTGCAGTTCGTCCGGCTGCTATCTATGGACCTGGTGAAGAAAGACATTTACCTAGGATTATTAATCTTGCCAAATTAGGACTGTTACCATTCAAAATTGGTGAACCAAGTGTGAAAAGCGACTGGGTTTATATAGATAACTTAGTTCTGGCATTAATTCAGGCTAGTATGGGTCTTTTGGCTGACATCCCTGCAAGAGGAAAACAACCTGTTGCTGCTGGCCAGCCATACTTCATATCAGATGGTAATTAACATTTTTACTGCTTTAACTTAATTCATGTTACTTTACAGTTTCTCCTCTCTAAGTTGCTCAATTATCTAATTAGTTCATTTAAGATTTCCTTTTATGGGTCCCACTTATCAGCCGAAAAATAAAGATGGGAGTGGGACCTGCAGAATAGAGAATGGAGAAACATGGTATGAACAAATAGAATCTTAGCATGGGCACAAAGCTATTATTAAGCAGGGGTAATTGTATTAACCAGCTAACTAAAGATTGTGCAATACTGGTAAAGAACGAGTAATTTATACATGCGATATGACATTTATTCTCCTTTCTATTTCTCGCTGGTTTTGATAAACAGGTTCTCCTGTCAACACATTTGAATTTATCCGTCCTTTACTTAAAAGTCTGGAATATGATATACCAAAGACGTCATTACCTGTTCCAACTGCTCTTTTTGTGGGAAAAGCATTTTCCATTATGTACACCCTCATGTATCCTTGGTTGAACACTCGTTGGCTTCCTCAACCATTATTGCTTCCTGCTGAAGTGTACAAGGTTCGTATAAATATACCCCATTTTCATCTCTGCACTCATATTTTCACATCAACTCCATTTTTACTGTAAATCACATGATGTTTCTCTTTTTTTCTACATAGGTTGGAGTCACCCATTATTTCAGTTACTTAAAAGCGAAGGAAGAGTTGGGGTACACCCCAATAACAAGTCCTCGAGAGGGTATGGCTGCCACCATCTCATTCTACCAGGAGAAAAAACGGAAAAGTTTGGACGGGCCCACAATCTATGAATGGTTTTTCTGCGTGTTTGGAATGTCAGCAGTGATTGGTGCTGCATTCTTCCCTGTTCCACTTCTTAGATCTGCTTGTCTGATGGTTCTACGGTCCATGTGGGCATTGAGGCTACTTGCTGTTTGGGCCATAGCAATGCACGTCGGTGAAGCTATATATGCATGGAGATTAGCTAAGAGAGTGGATCCCCAGAATTCAAGAGGGTGGTTTTGGCAGACTTTTGTTCTTGGGATTTTCTCACTAAAATTTCTCCTAAAGAGAGCTAAGATTTAGGTATCCGTGTGTTGTGATTTGGAATCAGTATACACTTAATGTGGTGCAACCACTTTATTCAACTCTTTATGATCCATTTGATGTGATAATTGTTCCGATTCTAATCAGCTCCAATACGTCTCCACCAAAAACCAAATCACCACGTTGACATCAAAGCTTTCACAAACCTTGAATCTATCTTCAAACATGATTTTGCTAAAAAGTTGAACATAAACCGAGTCTCTGATATTAGACCACTTCATTCGGTTCGTTAGTAGCTAGCACTAAGAATATTAAACATCTACACTTAACATACCCTTTCCAACTCGAATTGAACATTATAGAATGTTTGGACTTGACGTAAACTAAAAAGAAATGAAAAAATAAGTAACCGTGGTGGCAAGCATTTAGCGATAATTGCAAGCTCTTGGAGGAAGGGAACATGCACACATGCACCTGACAAAACGAAACACGATTCCGAAGAAAGTGCAAGTCAATTAAATTTAACATATTTGGTTTGTGCGTGTTTGACTGGGTTATATGTTAAATAAATTGTTGACATTGTTACAAGAAAACAACACTGGCACGAGACAACTGAAAATTCTGAGAGCATAGTATGAAGCCTGGCTGCTTCAGCAATCGGCTTCTTCAACACAACTGGAGACCAAACATTGACATTTAGAGGACCAAGACATAACATCATTGGTGTCACACATTCCTCAGTATGCAAATGTGGGACAAGTCTTATGCCACCTCTCCTAGTTGATCACATAAGAGTCCAAACAATCTATGATGGTTGATGAGAAATCATATGTTAAAGTGTATTTGTGAGAGTATCCTCCAAGTAGCACAGTTTACATTCGAGAGCATCCCGATGGCCGAACAATTTAGTTGTTCAAGATGCAGAATGAGAAAAAGAAAAAAAAAAGAAGTATTACCAAGTTGGCATGTACATAATGACAATGTCTTATGCAAGAAACAAATTTTCGGCAAACTTGAAAAAAAAAATCAAAAACAAACGCTCCATGATGACCAAGCCACGCTATGTATACGAGGATACAAGCAGAACAAATGAATGAGATGATTGAACAAATGGAAAGACAGGATACAGATCTTCAATGCTATCATAATCAATCATTAGGCTGGTATAAATAAGATCGCGCTCGAGTATATCTATATTCAATGCATTATACTGGGAAACAAATACAAAACTAAGAACAATAAGTCTACGAAATATCTAAGCTTGCTATACCTGCAGCGCTATAAATTGGAGATTATAGAATGCTTAGACTTGATCAAAACTCAAAATGTGTGGTGACAAGAATTTAGTAAAGAAAAAAACATGTTCTCGAACCAGAGTGGAAATCAAGCTTAACGTATTTAATGTGTTGGTGTTGTATTAGTGGCACAAGACAACAAAGATTCTAAAAGCAAATTATGAAGCCAAGCTGCTTCAGTGGCATCATAGGTGTCACCGTGAACTCAGTTTCAGCACAAAGAAAACAAGCAACAACAGTAGTGGAGACTGAGACGAAGATGCAACTGAAAACAAGCAACAACCAGTAGTGGACGTGGTCCCTGCAAGGAGCAACACTGCAACAGCGATATCATGCGCAGTGACAATAGCTATAGATGGTAACCACAGCAATGACAGCATTCAAAGAGGCGGCAACAGCAGCATCTACAATGGTTCTGTGTTTACGGCAAGTGGCTGTTGGATTTGAGGGCAGTGTCAAGCAACAGAAGTGGGGAAAGGCAGCGGATGAAGAAAGCATCATAAGGTTGGATGGTGGCGGAGATGGCTAGGACTGGTATGGACAAAGGCGCAGACTAGAAGAAAAGTTGAAAAAAGAAAGAAACAATGACCCCTAAGCTTTTGGCTTAAGTTTAGTCACACCAAGCCTATGTACTGTTAGTAATAAGAACATACATATAAAAACAACTAAAGAGCAGTAAAGATTAATGGATATCTAAACTTGACATAGACTGAAGCTGTATATAGACAGCAGGTTTTTTCTAATATAGTTCATTATGAAATGCCAGCTTAATCTCTTCATGGTATTAATAAACTTAAAATTACATTGTTCTTATAGATATCCGACATTGCCACACAAATATATCGTCATTTCATTTACATTTCTGAAGTAAAAGATCCTGAACTTTCCACCTTTGGAAGACAAGATGATAATAGTAAGAGTTGTCCATTGATGACACAAATGGATAAGTGAACTTATATGAGCACAATCAACATTGTAAACTACAAGAATCATATCTTGATTCCGATGCATAATGTTTATTACATACAAGATGAGACCACACACCCGGCTTCGATGGCCATTCCCATGACCATCATCGGCGTCTACCAGTCATCCATAACACTGGTGATGGTGGTCATTTAAGATGCACAAAAGAGGCACCGAGGCATTAGGAGCGACTCGGACAATGGCTTCTCGGGTGAGCGTGAATGTATGACCTGCATATCATCAGAAACATCAACCAGATTCACTTGCATCCAACAAATAAGGTTTATTTGCTATTCATGTTGATTGTGATGTGGAAACTTGCCATTTCCAACATCAAAAGACGATACTAAACATGCCAAAATTGTTCTAATTTACTTTAAAAATGGGTTAACTAGGGCTATATTTCATCTGTGACTACTCGGATGGATAAATTATAAATTTAAAAAGATACTAGCCAAACTAAATAGATCAAATGAATGGAACGTTGTCAAAACTCGCCAAAGTATATTGTTAATACATAAATACTACTAAATCATTTTATTAAAAATAGATATTATTATTGTTGTTGTAGTAGTTGTAGCACTTGTAGTTGTGGATATGACTTCAAAGTCTAGGGGTTAAAACTGCCAAATTACCTACGTTAAGTCAAATGAGGTATATATCTCTTGGAGATATGCACCGACTTACTTCGAGGAGACATACATAAAGTGTTTTTAATAACATGTACAAATATTTGGAGTAAAGAGCTGTGAGTGGATCATCAAAAACATTACGCAATTCTTCTGGAGCAAGGTATGGGGTAAGATGTACCCATATCATATATTGCTTCCCAAAAGACCTAGCTCCGGCTTATAATGAACAAAGAAAAAAGTAAAAGAAAAAAGAATGTGGGAAACTACCAAAATAATGAGCAAATCATAAAAGGGACAAAAAGTCTAGCTTATGAGTTCCTCTCTCTGCAGTGGTGAATATTTTAGGTTTTTCTTATTCTTTTCCCTTATCTTTTAGGGTTAATCCTTGATATCAAATCACCATCAAAGTTCATTACATCTCTTTTCTCAAGCTTTGTAGATATCCAATGTTGACACCATCAATATGGACCGATATCAAAAGCTCGATACCAATTGTAGGAAAAATATGATTAAATGTTGACACCATCAATATGGTGTGAACCCAATTTAGTCGATCAAAACCAAAAGATTGGAGAAAAAAAATCTACAATTCAAGAATCAAGCAACCAAAAGATCATACTAGTTTATATGGAATAGGATTAAACTATCAATAAGCATGGTCAACTAATAATAAATATAAAAGATAGTAAGACAGTGATTTTCGTGGAAAATCCAAACTCAGAAAAACCACGGGTGGATGTTACTGAGAAGCAATCCACTGAAAATTTGGGTTCACACCATATTGATGGTGTCAACATTTAATCATATTTTTCCTACAATTGGTATCGAGCTTTTGATATCGGTCCATTGAAAATGTTTATCAAGCGACTAATCATGTCTTTGATGAAATACGATATTTCCTTATTAGATTGAAACACTAGATTTCCTTTATGGCAAGTAAAGATAAGAGATGTATTGATTCAAATGGATTTACACAAGCCACTTTTGGTTTTGAGCAAATGCCCACCTCATGGTCCAATGAGGAAAAGAAGATGAAGATTTTTAATGGCTCTATCACAAACTCGTTTCCATTTGTCTCGTGTGACTATGATTTGGTTAAAGTTGGAGAACTTATTGATGGGCCAAAAGCGTACCAAGCAAGTTGTATTCAAAGCAATGATAGTGACCATCTCAAAAGGAATACTAATGTTGAATATGATGATGCAGAGTTGGCTTGTTTTTAGTGTTATCTTTGCCCAAATCTTATAGTCACTTTTGTGATACTATCATTTATAGACGTAACACTCTTATTGTGGATAAAGATTTCACAGCTTTGGTTTCTAAAAAAATATATGAAACAAATTACAGTGGTTCTTAGTGACGTGAAAACCAAATGTTGGGAGGTGATTTATCCACAGCTAATGTATGTTTCTATAACCTCTAACATTACAAGGGTGTTGTACATCATGTGGAAGAATCAATTTCTTATGTGGAAATATCACCTCACCCAAAGGTTTAAACAAGAGTTAGAATGACGAATTGAGGTGTTGCAAGTTAAAGACTAAAAGCAATGACAAATAGTAAACAAGGTAATACACCAACCAAAGCCGACATAGCCGAGGAAAATAAGGAAAATTCGACCACAAAACTAGAGTTTATGCAGTTGAGGTCTCAAAATCTTTATCTAATTCAAATTAACCATATAAATTCATGGCATTGGCATGTGTAATTAAGTCGAAGAGATTACTTGGAGGACAAAAGGTTGGTGATCTAGAGTTTTGTCAACGACTTTTCAGAAAAGGTTTGGTCTTTGTTTCTAAGAGAAATGTTTCCAAAAATTGGAAAATATAGGTTGAGAAGAAATTGAGATTGAAGATTAAGTATCTTCGTACAAACTTGGATTTTGCTCGCAAGATTTAATTCCCTATTGTTGAACTCCTCAACAAAACAGTGTAACCAAAAAGATGAAACACACCATTATGGAAAAGGTTCATGTATGCTTTCAAACTCAAAATTGTCAAGTACCCTTGCCTAAACCAATTTTTATGTTATAATCACGTGCACGCACAATGAAGAAGAAGATTGTGTTTGAGTTATAATCCGGGAAACTAGTCAATCATACAAATTTGAAGCATGTAGATGTAGAACCGAGGGTAATTAAATGTGTGTTTCTTAGGTGCAATCCTAGGGAAAAGGATATAAATTATGGAAATCTTAGTAGAAAAAGAAAACTTTCCCAAGAGATGTTACTTTTGATAAGACGACTATAGTTTAATGAATCGTTGACCTCTTTTATCAACGTAAAGAATTCATTAGTAATGCGGCATGAGCACCGAGAGAACTTGTCGCTTATGCTACTGTTGCTAAAGAAATGACTCGATGAGCAAGTACTCGAGCCTATGTGTTATAACGAGGCTATCAAGTCTACTACTATCGCTAAGCGATTGGATGGTTGATATGCATAATGAGATGAAAATATGGAATCTTAAAAACTAGTAAAATGCAAGTAGGCCTCTACAAGCCTAAGGAATCCACTATCTGAGATGAGAAACTAAGGTATAAATCATGCTTGGCTTCTAAAGGTAATAATCTTAACTCTTATACTTGATTATATTGACTCAGTTGTCAAACATACTTCTATTCGTGTATTGTTAGGATTAGTTGCTTCTAATGATTATGAACTAGGACAACTTGATGTTAGTACAACTTTCTTAAATGGTGAGGTTGAGGGAGAGATTTATGCAACCCCTCGTGAGGACTATGTGTGTAAATTGAATAAATCTCTTTGTGGCTTTATACAATCTCCTAAACAATGGTATAAGAGATTTGAATCACTTATGAAAAGTCAGAAATTCAAAAGGTTGACCTATGATAGATGCATTTATTACCTAAAGTGTGACTATGGTCCATTGTTCCACTTGCTCTAATACCTAGATGATATGGTGATTGCAGCGAATGATATGAGGAGCTTGAAAAAATAAAAGACCAATTAAAACCTCGGTATGAAATAAAGGACATAGGAGCTTCAAAAAAGATGTTAGGAAGATGTAAGAGACGGGAGGACTATCACCTTGCAACTTTCTCATAAGAAATATTTCAAGTAAGTCCTCCGACATTTCACATGCATAAAGCAAAGTCTCTTCACACACCCTTTACAACTCAATATAAGTTATCATTCGTTTTGTGCACCACTACCAAGGCTAATATGGCCTAAATGGCATGTTTCATACTATAGCGTCGTTGGGTCTTTAATGTATGTAATGACTTGCACGCACCTAAATTTGGCTTACGGGATAAGCATGGTTAATAGGTTTAGACTAACCCACGAACAAAATATTGTGAGTCAATGGATCTTTTGCGTGGTAAATCTTCTATGTGTTTACATTTTGAGAAATCTAATAATGAGGTGCTTGGATATGTTGTTTTGAATCATAGTAAAAACTTGGATGAACGAAGAACAATCACAAGGTATGTTTACTTTAAATGGATATGCAATTGGTTATGAGTCCGCACTCCACTCCACTAAGGTAAAGTATATGGTGGGTTACACGAGCCAATACGGAGGCTTTTGACCGAAAGGATCATTAGAAGAACTTGATGATGCATAAAAGGTAAATACAGTATCTTGTGACAATCGAAGTGTTATTGTCTTGTCGAAGGATCAAATCGTTGTTAGCAAGATCAATACCTATAATAATCCTTTTCTTTTAGGGTTTAATCCTTGACACCAAATCACCATTGAAGTGTCTCATTTCTCAAGCTTTGTAAACATTCGCGTTCTGATACTGGATTGATTCTCCGCTTCCTCTTGCAATGATTTTTCACTATTTAGGTTTTCCATATAGTTTTGGGTCTATTCTTTCATATTATTGATGATTGGTTGATCATGTGTATTGATAGTTTAATACTATTTCTTTGCTAAACTGGTATTGTTTTTTGTTGGCTTAGATTCTTGGTGATGTTAACTTTTCTACAATTTTTTATTTTGATCGGCTAAACTTGGTTGAGACCATATTGGTGTTCTCAACATTTGCTCAAATTTTTCCAGCACTAAATAGTACAGTTATTTGTGTTTTGACAACCATAATCTGTTACTTGCCCACCGGATGAGACAGTAGCTCCACATAAGGAAGGTCCATAGTTCTGGTCCTATGAGGTTTGAATTAGGGATGGCCACGGATGGTAAGGAAACGACCACAATAATAGTTAGGCCACATACATATGAGCCAATGGCCAACCACCCCACCCCCACCCCCTGAAGATAGGAGCCCTAAGCGAGAAAAACTCCTTTTAAGAAATTTGTGTTTTAACACACATTATTTTTACATTCAGGTGTTCCAAAATGGATAAATGGTATTTGGGGTAAAACCAACCTCACTAGACCCCCACTTGTAGTTACCCTTTTTAACCCTTTTACACAACTCGCCCATTTTACCACTCCGCTCTAGTCGAAACTAGAGGTGACGATTTCAACCCTTTACCTAAAAATGGACTAGCTTCTCAGTTAAATGGGTGAAATTAAAAAATATAGATAAAGAGAGAATAAGTTAAATGTTTGCAACACTATAAACTATTTTAACAAAAAAATCTTTATTATTTTTGGTAAAAGATTAATTATTTTCTAAATTAGAAAGTGAATCAAAAGGTGTTAGCAAGTCGGCCAAATCTGAGAAAAACCGTTGCACTCATACTAAATGGTTATCCATTCGGTTGCCCGACCATCCCATTTTGCCACTCTATGACAAGTGCAGCAAATAGTGTGTGTGTGTACCTCTACAATGCAAAATAAATGACTTGCAAGGCTAGATCCAAGCCCGCCACTCAAGTAGCAGTACTGCTGTTCTTAGACCTGCTGCAATCTAAAGATACCTGCACAAGAAAACACTAAAATTAAGATTGAAAAGCTTAAAAAATATCAATATTTATGACAATAAATTCATGTGTTATGATCCCACATCGGCCAAAAATAAATTAAGTTGGTGGCTTATAAGTCTAAATGTCCCCTCCCCCTACAAGCTAGCTTTTGGGGGTGAGTTCTACACTTGGGCTTATGGCAAGATACGAGCCTAGTACGGGATGGGTTCATATCATCATGTTTGATTCAATTGTTTCATTAATAGAGAACATGCTAATATACCAACCAATACTCATATGTGTGAAGCCCAGTCCAGCAGGCCCAAAGCCATTTAAAGTAGAAATCGTATATAGAAAGCTGATGTAGGGCAAAAGAGGGGTATCGTGAGTTTATTTGAAGATCTCGGCTATGTAGCTTGGGATGGACGAGTCCATCTGATTGATCTTCTCTGATTAGGGCAGGAGAGCATCCAATTAGGATCCCCTTCTGATTTTCCATTTCTTCTTGTATCTTCATCCTATTTGTTCTTCTTCTAATCCTATCAATTTCAGTACCTAATATATATATTGATTCCCTTTCCTTGTTTTTGTTCTATTTTATCTACTTAGCTGATTGGATTCTTATCATTCATCTACTCATTCATTATCGGAATATGTAATGAACAAAGATTTGTAAATTTCAACCTATTTATATAAAATATGGATCAGTTCAGACTTTGGAGTATGTTTCATCTCAAAAGTAAGCTAAAAATGAAACGTGTCAAACACGTGGAAAATCAACAAAAGTGTACTCAAATGCTTAAAACCTCCGAAATCAATTTGTTAAAAAGAGTATGCTGTTATTTTGATGATATTATATTTTTATACACCAATAAATTATCTACAACTACTTTTTTTAAAGGACAAAAGGTCTTAATGTGACCCATTGCACTAGTAAAGAATAAACAGAGTTTAAATATCATTAGATTTAGTCATCACCTTTAATCAGACGTTTACCCTGCTGCATTTTGTCCAGAACCTCCACCTTGAATGAACTGGGGTGAAGCAGGAACTATAAAATGTTGTCCCGGAATAGGTGGTGCAACACCTGATGATAACGGAAAAAACAGCTAAGGAACTGCTATAACTTTTAAACTGTTGCAGTTTCCATGCATGGGATCATAATCATATGCAGACATGTAAAGAAACAGTATGTTTGCATGCAGCATGCATAGAAATAAAAAAGAGAGGGCTTTTGAAAAAGAAAGAAAACCTACCTGTTGTTGGATACGGCACTTGAATAGAAGAAGCAGCTATCCCATTTACGTTTGGCCCACCAAATTGCACAATTTGTTGACCCGGCAATGGATAACCCTGCAAAGGTGTATAACCAGCATTTTGACTCATTTGATTGTATGGATATACTTGTGTCCCGGGTATTCCATATATCTGAAGATACTGTTGACCCACGTATGGGTTGTAAATACCCTATCAAAAGTAAATAAATAAATAAATAAACCTTTGAAAGAGTAGACAAAAATTTTAAGGTTATTTCATTTTTCAGAAAACGTTACTCTAGAAGAAAAAGGTCCTCCGTATATTATGTGTTTCAAGATTACTAGTAGCAATTTTGGAGCACTATTAACCTGGGGGTATGCATATTCCGGACCATATGTTGCATGCCTGCACAAAAAAAATAGCAAGTGCCATGTAACGACATGTGCCTACTAAGAATAGCATACAGCATATTAAGAAAACATCACATAACTTTTACAATATAACAAAAAGAAAAGAATTACATGTATGAGGGATATGTTAATCCTGGTTGATAGCTGTAAGGAAGAGGTTGTTGGTAGCCATAGCTTCTGAAATAAGGTTCACGAACAGCTGTCATACCTCCAGCAAAAGGCGTTGGAGATCTGATAGATCCTATTACAAACAACCAAAGGCTTCAATTTTATCAAATAAATACAAATCATGCAATCATCCGACTATATCAGTTATGCATTCATGTTAAACTTGATCCTTGAATTCGTAAACAGATGAATTAACATTCTTATTTGAAAATACGCAGATTTTCATGGGCAAATTGTATTGCATTATCTGTAGGGACTACTTACCAAATGGCCGAGGCCTTCCAAGTGATGCCAAGTTACAATTTGCTCGTCTACCATCAATAATCGGGGCTGGATCTATACATGCTTTCCTTGCGGATTCAGGGTCTCGGAAAGTCACCTAAATCCTCCATACAAATCCATTACAATATCAAATCGCTGCAGTATTAACAACTGATCAATACATCTAGGGAATAGTTGGATCATACATGCATGACTTTTTATCAATGAAAGTTACAGAGATCATAATCAGCACATAGGCAAAAGGGCTTGCTGTATTGGGCCCAAATTCCATCGTCTAAGGTTCTCATTTCAAGTTTTCACCAAATTTCAGGGCTTTTTCTTTTCATTTTTGATGTAAACCACATGAAAACAACAATTTCATTCAGTATGATCTATCCAAGGTCGGAGATTTCAGTATTTTAGGCATCATTTTAAAAATTCAAATCTTGCGTCAAACATGCCAATAAACAATTTGTCATATATAGAAAATCTGTTCGCTATCCTAGAGATTGTGTTTGTTATACTCTCCTAAAACTTATCCATTGCTGTAATTTTCTAGCAATAGTGGGCAATTGTATAATAGAATTGGAAATGAAGATGATACTCACAAAACCATATCCCTTGGATCTGCCAGTGTTCTTATCAGTGATGACGACGGCTTCAAGAATATCTCCAAATTGGTCAAAGTATTGTCGCATGGTCTGACTCTGTGTCTCCCAAGCAAGCCCTCCAACAAAAACCTTTGTCAAACTAGTATCCCCAAAACCAGCCTGAAACCCAGAACTGGAACTCGATCCTGAGCTGGGCTGAAACGCCATCACTCTCCTTTCTCTTTTTTTTTCAACAGAGAAAGGAGATTCCAATAAGTGAATTATGACTAATTCGATTCGGAAATATACCAAAGATACTAACGCGATCAAGCAGACAGTGTAGGAAAATAAAATTGGGGAAAATGAATTGAAAAGTTGAGATGAAGATGATGACACCACCAAATCCTAATGATGATGAAAAAAGGGAATTAAAGAAAGCTTTACATCATAATAAAAACCCTAGAATTGAGGTGAAAAGGAGGTGGGTGGAGCAATCAGCTGCAGAATAATCAAGAAACCGATATCATGGTGGTGGGGTTGAGAGCGAGTAATTAAACAACTTTTTGGAGTAACAATTAAGACTTTAACTTTGGAAGAGCGAGAATCTTCTTCATCCTGAGAACTGAAAGTATTTAAACGAAACGAAAAGGGGTTTTATACATAAAGAAATATATATACATATATATATATGGGAATGATTTTGTATCTACATATGTATACAGAAGAAATGGGTATAAAAGTTGAAAGAATGATGGAGACGATGAGTTGATGATGATGGAAGAAGAAGAGTTGAAAGCGAAGAAGTCAAAAGAGAGGAGAGGAAAGAAGATGAAATTCGAAATGGGGTTTTTTATAGTATGTATGTATGTATGTATGTATGTATGTATGTATGCATGCATGCATGCATGTGTGCTTCGCCGTCTGATTAGTTAGTTAAACGTTGAAAAGCTTTTATTACAGGTAGGTAAGTTTTTTTAAGTATAAACACTAGGAAGCACAGCATAACGAAAAAAACGAATTTATAAACCTCTATGTTTATTATGGTATGAGTAAACTTTAAAATGGTCGTTCTAGCTTATTATGTAGAGTCGTAGTTCATTGTTAGTAAGTTAGAAAAGAATATAAATTATAAGTCTATCATTATCTAACCAAAAAATTCATAAAATTATTTTAATAATCTAATCAATTAACCCAACCATAGATACAGCTATAAGCATGACCCACACAAGGAAAAAAAGTACAAATTTAGGTTTATGAAATAGGTAACTTGTAAGTACGCGAAGCAATACGTGACTAAAAAGAAAGAACATGTAGACCTTATATAGTATAAGATAATTCATAGAGTACTGCAATAACAACAAAGAACCAATTAAAATACCACTTGCAAAAAAACAACAAATCATTGATGCATATGTGAACGAGTTCGTAGGTACATATGTTCGTCTATGGACCATTTTTAGGACACTAATTGAGAAGTTACTTAAACAAATACATGAACGTCACAAATCTAAGCTATTAAATGTTTTAGAAGTATGAAAAGAATCACCAAGTATATGTATATTCTTCCTATGATTGTCCCATTTTTGTTTCGTTAATGTAAAAGGCGATAAGCTCATAATCATTCAAAATAGTGACTAACATACGCAGTTAAAGTTTGATGTTTTTGTTTTAAATCAAGCATATATTCTAATTGTATATTGTCTTTGTGGTCATTTTGTTTCTTCTTGTAGTGCAATTAGAGTTGGTTTGATTTTTCAGTGGTTAAAATGTAAGAGCCTCTCTTATTTGTTATAGGTAAAGGACAATGTCTTGGTTTCTTGAGATAAAAGCTTACGTTCCCTTTGTTCTTGAGTATTGAATCAACATTAATTTGATTATGTTTGATTACACAAAGAGAGATGAATTTGAAGCACAAACATTTCAACATTGGGTGTTGACAAGGTTGCGTGTATGCTTGTCGTGCCACCATTAATGGTTATTGTAAAGCAAAACCTACACGATACGGTAGTAACATATAATAATATGTCAAAATATAACGTATGTATTATAAGTTTTTTATTTGTTGAAACGAATTATGTACTTACATTATGACCACCTCAGATTCTTCCTTGTGGGATGGGCAGGTGACGTCGGCATCAAGTGGCTTTTGACAATTTGCACATTCAGTGTACCATACCAGAATGCCCTTTCTTGGGTAGGGAGGGTGATTTTTCCCCTTACCAGTCTGTCTTTATTTGTGCTCACATCAAAATTATGTGGTTGTGCATGATACGAATTGATAGCATAGAAATAATTGTATGGTATAGTTAAATTGTGACAGAAGTATACAATATTTAGAAAGTCAACAGTTGTGGAGATGGTGATGATCTCCTCTTGTTTGGGATACGGAAGCAGAAGATTTCGATCTTTGTACGCTTTTTTCCTTAAGCAGTTGTTGAAGCTAGTGGCTATTTTTGTTATACCTACGGACATAAGTATGAATATTACATAAAAATGTACAATAAGAAATGGTTATAAGTTAAAGTGTTTCAGAAATTATGAGCTTATTTTCACAAACAGGCAGATTAGTCATTATCACATAGACAGCTCTTGTTGTTAACGAAAGAGCTGTAAGTTTATATGCACATAATTGCAAGGTTAGGTTGTACAGAGACTACAAAGGTTGTTAGTAAATGAGTATAATATAAAAACGGAAAGAAAGTAACAATAGTTGTTTTATTACTATATAGTAGCTTATTGTATGTAATTTTGTAAGTATACACAACATTTTGCTTACAATTGAATGTGGTAACTTTTAGATTCATCGTTGTGGTCAAAATAGTCAACATTAAAAATAAAAATCAGAAAATTAATAGAAAACTCGCGTTGGGCACACAGAGCTTTTATCTTGACCGAACACTTAAAAGACTAAACTGAAATTGAATATGAAAAGCCAAATTGTGCAGGTACTTAAATAATTAAAGTCAAATAGCCACATCATTGAGCAAAGTATATAAGAAACTAACACCATCGTTTTCATAAGAGTATGTACTAACAAGTTATGAAAACGGTGGTGTTAGTTTCTTATATACTTTGCTCAAGGATATGGCTATTTGACTTTAGTTACAATCCGATTAATGTTGGGAAATGTTATTTATTCATACCAATCAAATTATTTAAAATTCAAATGTTAGACAAATTATATTAAAAGTCAAGCTAAGTTTACATATAAGAGAAATAGGGATTAAGAACAAACGGACTAAAAATTTAGAAAAGAATGGTAAACAAACAGAGCCTACTTTGAGCAAGCAAAAGAGGAAGCTGTATAAGCTTCAATAATCCACAAAATCCTTATTATTCTTGCAGATTAATCACAAATTGATCTTAAAGACAATCACAAAGCACTTGTAGTGTCTTAATGAATTGTGAATTGGACCGAGTAAATGAATTGAAAGTTAGGCCGAGTAGTCGGGATCGTAAATCAAGATTTGAAAGTGAATCACAAATTGACCTTTTTTAATGAATCACAAATCATATATATATATATATATATACACTACCCAAATCGCAAATTAGAAGTTAAGAATGAATCACAAATTAATAACAAGGTTTTGAGTGGAATCACAAATTAAGATAAGTATGATGAATCGCAAATAGGGATTTTGGGCTTGAATTGCCATCTGGGTTTATTATTGAGGATTGTTAATCCTCAGGCGAGTCGGATATTATTTTTTTGTGAATTTTTGCTACATAAATAACTAATCTCTTATGTTTGCACACCGGTGGTGTTAGTTTTCTACATACTTTGCTCAAGCACGTGGTTATTTGAGTTTAATTAAAATGAGATTAATGTTGGGAAATATTATTTGTTCATACAAATCGAAGTATAAAATTTTCAAATGTTAGGCAAATTATGTAAAAAAAATCAAACTAAGTTTACATATAACAGAAATAGGGATGAAGAACAAACCGACTAAAAATTTGGAAAAGAAGCATAAACAGACATAGCCTACTTTAAGTGAGATAAAGAGGAAGCTGTAGCCTAAATAATCCATAAAATCCATATTATTCTTGTAGCTTAATCACAAATTGATCTTAAAGACAATCAAAAATCACTTGTAGTGTCTTAATCACAAATTAGAAGACCAAGTCAAAATCGCAAAATAATGTTATGACTGAATCACAATTTGAATTACATGAACATGATTTGCAAACTAGGCTGAGCGAATGAATCACAAATTGGAGCGAGTGATTGAATTGCAAATTGGGCCGAGTAGTTGGGATTGTAAATCAATATTTGGAAGGGAATCACAAATTGATATATTTTAATGAAGCACAAATCATATATATATATATATATATATATATATATACACACTACCCAAATTGCAAATTAGAGGTTAAGAATGAATCACAAATTAATAACAAGGGTTTGAGTGAAATCGCAAATTAAGATACGTATGATGAATCGCAAATCGGAATTTTGGGCTTGAATGAGGCAAGTAGAATATTATTTTGTTGTGGATTTGTGCTACATAAATAACTAATCTCTTATGTTTGCACACAAGGTGTTCGTGGTTTCTATCAACTACTTGCGTCACTACATACCTATACTACTGACAAGTTATGAAAATGGTGGTGTTAGTCTCGTAGATATTTTGCTCAATCACGTGGTTATTTGAATTCAATTATAATGAGATTAATGCTGGGAAATGTTATTTCTTCATACAAATCAAAGTATTAAAAATTACAAATGTTAGGCAAATTATATTGAAAAATCAAACTAAGTTTACATATAACAAAAATAGGGATTAAGAACAAACCGACTAAAAATTTAGAAAAGAAAGGCAAACAGAGCCTACTTTAAGTGAGTTAAAGAGGAAACTGTAGTGTCTTAATCACAAGCTGATATTAAAGACAATCACAAATGACTTGTAGTATCTTAATCGCAAATTAGGAGAGCAAGTCTGGATCACAAAAAAATGTTAACACTGAATCGCAAATTGAGTTATACGAACACAAACGACAAATTGGGCTAACCGAATGAATCACAAATTGGACTGACCGAATCAATTGCAAATTGGGTCGAGAACTTGGGATCCTAAATCAAGTTTTGAAAAGGGAATCACTAATTGACCTATTTTAATGAATCGCAAATCATATATATACTACCCAAATCGTAAATTAGCGGTTTGGAATGAATCACAAATTAATAACAAAGGTTTCAATGGAATCACAAATTAAGATAAGTATGATGAATCACAAATCGGAATTTTGGGCTTGAATTGCC
Source organism: Dittrichia graveolens (assembly GCA_038502395.1). NCBI lineage: Eukaryota > Viridiplantae > Streptophyta > Magnoliopsida > Asterales > Asteraceae > Dittrichia > Dittrichia graveolens. The sequence continues at coordinate 466,590 of JARJIL010000008.1, forward strand.
GTCTTGGATTATTATTGTGGATTGTTAATCCTCAGCTAAGTCTAGTATTATTTTAACCGATTTAATTACCAAAAACTGCACGAATAGGCAAGTGTACCTAATCGTTTCGTATTATAGTTAGTAAGTCGGGTGTCGAACTCTTGGGGAATGGGAGCTAAACTGATTTTTATCAAATTAATAAAGAATTAACTAAAACAAACTAATTAAAGACAAATAAGGCAATTAAACTAAATAAATATAAACTAAATGCAATTAAACTATTTTAAAGCAATTAAACTAAATTAAGGGGAATTTGTAATCAAGTTTGAAACTTTATTAACCTAGATGACTACTATCACTACTAAAATACCAAGAACAACCAAAATAAGCAAAAAGCAAGAATCTTTTATGGATTAAATATCAATTAAAAGGCTTCCCTCCCTAGATTCAATTTCACCATTTTCAAGTTGGTTTTAAATATCAAAATCAATGCATTGAACAATTAATGAACACTATACCGATTCCTATATTGTTAGACTCTTGATCCGAGTATCCAACTTATCTAATCATGCAATTAACTAATCAATTGGTCATTAAATCAATTAACTACACAATTAAGCATATTTAAGTTCGTATCTATCAAGATCTAATCTTTAATGATTGATTAAGTTACCAAATCATTCAATTAACACATGAAAGTCATCATATATCAATCCTAACACATTAAAGTTCCTATCTTGATTGTTTAACCCTAGGTTTTGATCAAACACTAGTCAATCCTAATTATTGGTCCTAATTAGCATTGATTAAAGTCATACAAATGGATTGGTCCTCCAATTTACATTAACTCAGATTCTAAACATCTCAAAAACAGAATTAAAACATGCTAGGATCATTGATTAGACTTGAAAGATAAATATAATGTCATTAAAGTAAAAAAAGATGTAAAATTAATCAACTTGATAGAGTTTCATCTCCTCTAGGGAGGAAAACAGAAAACCTAGCCTATTACAAGCATACTAGACTTCTGGAAATCAAGATTAAACATTAAGAATTGAAGAAGAATAGAAAAACCGTAATAAAGCAAGATCCAAAGCCTTTAATCTTCAAAGTTATGCTCCAAATCTTCAAATCCGAGCTCAAGCCTTCTGGGATATGTTCTTGAACGTGTTTAGTAGAGGAATGGTGGAAGAAATCGAGTGGTTAACCCCTTTTCAGATCTGGAAGTTCGTTTAAATAGAACTCTGAAAACAGGGGTGTCGCGCCGCGACGGCCAAGTGTCGCGCCGCGACGAGGTCTTTTAACCCGATCCTTCTTCTTTCAAAATTCAAAGCTGGCGTCATCTAAACCCGTCGCGCCGCGACGGGTATATTGGTCGCGCCGCGACGGAACGTGGCGAAGAGTTGGGGCCTAGCCGGACACTTCGTAGCGCCGCGACGCACTAGGTGGTCGCGCCGCGATGACTTCTTTTAGCGCCCGGATGATTCCTTTTCTTTGGGCCGGCTTTCTTTTGGGCTTTTAATTGGGCTTATTCTTTCTTTCTTTTAAATTTTCTTTTTATACTTTGGGCTTTCTTTTCTTTTCTTTCTGCAAAACATAAAATAAACAGTAAACGTACCTTTTTACAATTAAATGCACGATTTCTGGCTAAAACCAACCCGATATCGCATAATATTTATATATATTTAGCGCGATATCACCTAAATTCCAGATACTTGAGGTGAGTTTCACCTACTCTTATTTAATGATGTGATCCGCGTATTTATGATAGATATTGTTACGTGTTGGTGGTTTCTCCTCTAAGAAACATAGTTCAAACTTTTTAAGTTTTAAACACAATCTTTAAGGTTCTTTATGTTGTTACGTATTCGTGAGAAATCAAAGAATATAATTTTTTTTCCTTTTGAATGAACAAGCTTACTTCAGGTTGATTTTTATTTAGTTGGTTTAACCTGCATTATAACCATACCGTTGAACTATCTCTTTCTAGTAGTACTCTCAAAAGTTGTGAACGACATTGTGTGACCCGTTATTGTATTGTTTACTATTGTTGGCGCAAAGCTAGTAACAAATAAATGGTTAAAACATTGTGTGCAAAAGTACTTTTGTGTTTAGTTTCTATTTACATATTTTAGGTACTTACTTTTCGGTTGTTGCTCTGTTTGCTAGCATGACTTGTTCTTTTTTGCTTTCTTCGTGCGCATTTGTTTAGTTTAAAATTGAAATGTTTATGTATAAAGTTTAGAACTATATTTATCTTTATGGGGAAAGGCGTTGAGCTATACCTATTAGGGCAACTATGCCACCTATTGTGGCTAATATGAAAAATTAGATAAGGAGTGTAGTCCGAGAAGAATTCTACGAATGAAGGATGAATTAATTAATGAAGTGAGAAAAGGGAAAGTAGAGGTTAAAGCTGAGGGATCTCGGGAAAGAACATGATGTGAAACTTGTGATAAGAACCACACTGGGCAGTGTAAACATAAGACCAAATGTTGTTATTCTTGGGAGACTTGGGACATAGTTAATTATAAGAATTGTTTATGGTTAGGAAAGTTTTGTTATGATTGCTCTCGGTATAGACACGAATCTTCGGAATGCCCTAACTAGTTAAAAATAACTATTGGTTGAAATGTGAAATAAAGTAAGTGGATACAATAGAAGGTTCTATCCATGTGCTATAAACAACGTAAAACAGATAATAGTGTGCACATTTCTCTTATGTAATATAATCTTGCGGTAAGCGAAACTAAAGAGGACTCTTGTGTTAATTGTCGTATTTCGAGTGATTAGTACATTGTATTTATACCCTGAGTTAAAAAGTGGGGAAGGGTTGGGTAAGAACTGAAATAATTAATGGTGTTAAAATAATTTATATGAACCACTGTGATCGTGGTACTAATGAGTGATGATAAGAATTTTTTTGTTAAACAAATGAGTTACATAAAGTTGAGTTTGAATGGAAATATAGAACCACGTTATCTAACACTAAAATGATTGGTGGAACAAACCTAAAGTAAATATACGATGAAATAGAGCGTATTGAAGTAAAATTCGAATTATTTATACGGTGGTTTAGTGTTTAAATGCGATATGGGTGAACTAATGATGCTATTTAAATAAAATAATGAGGAAATTTAACGACTAAAAGTGTAATTAGGCATGTCTCTTGGAAAGTTGACCCCTAGCAAATTAAAGATATTGTGATGATTACTGTATTACACAGAAAATTTTGAGTATTTAAGAAGTAAAGTGTCATAAAAATTTTAAGTGTCAAGCTAATAGATTTGATTGTATAAATTAACCCTGTTAGGCTGAGTTGGTGTTTGAATGTGAAACGACATATTATTGAAAAACAGAGTATGATGTAGTAATATTTTAAAGAGATAGGATAAAATTGGGTTCGGAATCTGTTGAATTTGCGGACCTTGAATTATTTAAACATTGTTTTATATATAGTAGGGTTGAATTGAAAGAGTTGTGGTAGTAATAACTAGAAGTGAATTGAATAAGTATTATCGTTGTTCTGAGTATGGGAGTTTCTATTCCCGAGTTATTAAAGTTTTAAGACAACCTAGTAATAAAGTGATTCCGGGGACGAAATCAGAACAAGTGGGGGAGAATTGTAACACCCTAAATTTTGTAAAAAAATATTTAATATGAGTTGGGAATAAAAGTTGAGAGAAATGAGTAGAAGTTATAAATTATCAAATGGTTTAAAATAATGATTTTAAATATATCGTCGTTAAGATTTTTGATTATCATATTGATGAATTGTAAGTCAGAAAGAGGAGCGGAGTACCCGCTAAAGGTCGGACCACCACCAAGAGGTGGCAGCCGTTATATTGGGCTTCTTCTTCTTTGGTTCCTTTTTCCTTCTATCTTTTCTACACACACAAACATACCTTTAATCTATTAAATTGGAGCTAGAATTGGTGAATTGCAAGAAGGATTAACATATAGAATCAAATTTAAAGTATTGTAAGTATCCTTAATGATTGTGTCATAAAAATTTAATTGATTTAGTGCGTTTTTATAGTGTTTAATGATTAAAGGATGTTAGTATACTTCCTAATATAGTCGGTTAGTGATTTGGGGATGTTTGTAACTACTGGAAATGTTTTGGTAATGAATTAAGTGGGTTTTGGTCGGAAACTAGTGAGTTCTGGACGGTATTGTTGTTGTACTATAATATTATATAGGTATTATATTGTTTGTGTGTGCTTTTTAAATAATTGATTTAGTAACACATGTTAGCCCGATTTCATCTGTTTATGGCAACGACATAAGAAACTCATAAACGGGATGTTTGTTTTGCATGCGCAATAATGGATTGAATCTGTAATTTTATGGTGATATCAATACACTTTTGTTGTAGGTTGTGTTTATATTACTATACAGTGTCTTGCTATAGTGTTAAGCATCATGACTTAAAAACCATTCGTGATGTAGAGAGTAGAAACATATATGGCCTTATAAGATTTGTAAGACATTGTAATATATAACAATCTTTAATACATATCGAATGGTCAAATGAAATTAACAAGTAACATACATTTTGTGCTATTGTGATGCTTTTGTGGATTAGATTTAGAGTCTATGTTCACTAGCAATGGTGTGAAAGGGTGTGCTTCTATTCAATTGTAAACATGTGCAAATATAGTATAATGTTTTTGAAAATGTTGTATAATATAGTAATTAGTAAGCAAGTAAAAGGTAATTTAAACTACTAATTTAATACTAATTATTGAGACTTTAATGTGAACATTAGTGTTAATTACAACATAAATTAAATAAGTGCAAATGAACATACCATTTTCTCGTTTGCTATCACATTAATACATAAATTAGTGAAAATTACTTACTATCATCATTAAATTAAATTAAATATTTTAATTTAAATTATCATTAAATTAAATTACATTGAAACATAATTAAACAATCATATTATAATGTATTCTATAAATCGTTTCGGTTATGAATTTGAGTTAAAAGTATTTTATTATTGTTGAGTTGTTATATTTAGGTTTCAATAATTGTTTTTAAACTCACATTCAAACCTTAACTAGTGAATATGAGTTACTATCGCCGTTAAATTAAACATTCTAATTTAGAATATTATTAAATTAAATTACAATGGGACAACATTAAATTAAATAATCTTGTAAGGAAACGCCTAATCGAATCGACATTAAGAGGAGAATAAACCGACCAGCGCTCATTAGATGCGCAATAATAGGTATCGTCACATAAAATAAATTAAAAGACAACCAATCATTTAGGCTCATTACAAAAATTAAAAAAAATCCAACTAATATAACAAAACCACAACACCAAAGACTAACTAGTGTTATACCCGTGCGGTGCTCAGGTACGTAAATAAAACTTTTATATTTAATATTTTGTATACATACTTGTTTTAAAAAATATAAAATTATATTACACATATAAAATTCTTTAGTATAATATTAATGTGTTTCTAGTGATTAAGCTATGTCCTGACATTGTAAAAGCATAACCATAATATTATTGTCGATGTTATAATATCATGTGCTTAAAAGACATTTTTATTAGCCAATTATATATCTGAATATTTGGAATTGTAAACTAAATTTATTAAAAATTAAATAATGATAGACATCAATCTAAGTATACACAAATTAGTACAAAAAAAAAAGATCCTAACATAGAATAGATTATATTTATACATACGTAAATTATTTAAGTATAGTTTATTATTTATTTAAATATAATTGGAAACATAAAATAACATTGAATTTAAATATCCATGTAATAATAACCTTAATTTTATGTACCAAGTTATTAGTTAAAAAAAACTTAGACAATTAAAATCATTATATAAAATTTCAAGTTGTATGTGGTTACAAAACCCATTAACATAATAGTTGTTTCACTATCCAGTATTTATGTAGAATTATAGATTTTGTACGGTTATTTACTCACATACTAATAATCAATTTTAAAGAACTCTAAAGTCGTAGTGGTAGTTTTATAAACAGATTTATGCTACTAACCTACTGTTTTAAAAGACTCATTAAGTGGTTATCAAATATATAAATGTTATTGTAATACGACAAAATTTTTTAAAAATAGTATATTTTTAATTATTTTTATCGAAAGACCAAGAAATCAGTTATTATATCGACTATATTAGGCAGAGGAAATGAATATAAAAAGTGAATAAAATGTTCAATAATTACCTACCCGTTGCTCTCGATGGATAAAACAATTAAAATATACTAATTTTTTTAAAAATGTCATATTACGATAAAATTTATATCAAAACGTAGATAAAAATGAAACTGTCACAAATATATAATTATTTTTTCTATAAACAAAATATATCACAGGTTATTAAACATAATTTTCAAACAACCTATAATTAATTACATTAATATTTACAACCCCCTTACAATTTACATACAAACCCTCCCAATTAAATTGAATTTAAATGTAATATAAGGTTTTCTCTATTATTTACCAATCAAAACAATCTATTTGTCCATGTCACAATTACACATCATATTTTTTTGTCACATCACACTTTCTCACACAACTGCACATATAATTATTTCTATTTTATTTTAAAGAGTCATTAAATGGAAATACTATCATATAAGCATTTCTACAACAAGAATAGTTCAAAAATAGGTCCTGGCCATGAATCATAAAGCTCAAACTTTGATAATAACACTGTCAAACAATGCAAGACTAAACAAATTTGAATTTAATTAATTCGAAATCAACAAAAGCCAAGAAATTAAACAGGGAAAAACCTCATCTTGATTGTTGTCATCAATCTCTTTAATCCTCGTAACCTCACCAAATATTTGAGATTCCTCTTCAATTTCATCGGTCAAAGCTTCTGCGACTCCATAATTGTAATTGCTAACTTGATGATTACCCGTATTAAGCTCTTTATGATGATGATGATCATCATCTTGTCCATTAATTCCAGGAATACATAATTTCACTTTATCGCATCTAGAACACTTGATCAATTTGCAAGAGAACAAAGTTTGAACAATTTTATCTCTCCTAATTAGAAACTCTTAGGGTAATCAGAAGCAACCATCATGATTGCTTTCTCGATTGCTTCAAATATATCCCCATTAGAGGTCTTAAAATACTCCCTCTAGTAAACCATTCTTGTAGCAGATTTAGAGGCTACCATTGTATTGTAACCACCCCCACCAAACTAAAACGAAAATCCAAAGATCAAACATCTAATCTACAACCTTTACAGCAATCAAAACTGTTTCAATCGCACCCACAAATCAAAAGGTCTTGATTTCAACAAAGTCAGTAGATTTTACAGAAATAGAAAAGGGTTAGAAGTGATGTTTATTGATGATCAATTATGTCAACAAAACAATTGAATCGATTGAAGAAATGAAAGAGAAACCGATTATATGATTTATGAATTAGTATTGAAACTGTTATTTTAGTAGTCGTAAATGAGTTTTTAACAATCAATACTATTGGTGCTTGGAGAACCATATTGAATTGAATATATTGTTTAAATGATTTGAAGGCACATTTAAAATGCTCGAAGCTTGTAACGCATCTCGTCAAAATGATTTGAAGGCACATTTCGAAAGATCTAGAATGCAATACATAAGCCCACTTAATTACAATTATAAGCTCAACTCTTAAAACATTACCACATCAGCCAACCCCCATAACTAATTTACTTTAGTTAAAAAAATCACACATTATAAGCATTGCCACGTAGGATCAAAAGGCAATTAAGTTAAATTAGATATAGATTGTAGGGGTGAGCACGGTTCAAAAACCGGACCGGACCGAAACCCAAAATCTATAAAAAACTAGGACCGAAGACCGGACCGACCAGTCTCGGTCCGGTTAGTCGGTTTTTTGGTCTATTGTTTGTTTTATACACTATATTAAACAAAACCGGACCGAAACCCGAAATCTATAAAAAACAAGGACCGAAGATCGGACCGGTTCGTCGGTTTTTTCGATCTATCGGGTCGCATGCTCACCCCTAATAGATTGGCTTTGAACAAGTGTTAGTTTATTTTTATTATGTCTAGCAATATTATATATGTATATATATATTATATTGCAATATTTCAATTAAACCTTAATTAATTTATCCGTAGTATACTACAAAGAAAAAGGAAATTAGGTGTGACAAAAGTCACACCTAATGTCCGAGGAAGTCGCCCCTATTCGTTCCTATTGAGTCGTTTCTATTGTCTCACCGCTGTTGTCCGAAAATCGTCCCATAATGATCGCCCCTATTGACTCTCGCCCTTGTTGCTAAATGTTGCCCATAAAGGTGCCGGCTCTAAGGTTGAATTTCTTGGGGTACGTAAATCTAAACGTACTTTGGTTATATCGTAATTAATCTTCTAATCAAAGCCGGCCAGTTTCTCACAGACTTCACTGAAATTAATTAGTATATATCATTTTTTAATTCGATCTTCTCCCGAATTAATTAATTAATTAATTAATTATTTTGGGACGTCGACATTTAATTATTTTCTAATTTAACTTTATATATATTTAATTAATTTGGTCAAACCACCAGGCCATATTAATTAATTACCATAATTTAATTTAGAAAAAAAATACAACTTTAAATATGACTTAATTTCATATCTGCATTTATTGAAAAACAATAAATGTCATTATATATAACATTAAATAGCACTTGGGTTTTAATTTAGCTTCTGCATGTTGTCCTAACTATATAACATAATCATATACAATCAATCATCGATACATACGAGAAACATGACAAAGATTAATCATTTCACTACATTTCTTACGCTGCTTCTTCTTCTCGTAGCAGGTATATCGATCTTTCTATTCATCTTTTTACTCGTCCGTATTTTATATATCTCATAATTAACTTCGTCTATACCACTTATCCCATCAACACTAATGACTCATAACTGAAACACGCGTAGTCAAGACGTCTTCCTGTAATATACACACAATGCCCGTTGTTTGGATAACGTCGACGAAACTCCCACTTAAGGCAATATTTATCTTATTAGCTATATATGTAATAACTTGGCTGGCTCAGAAAAGGCACATGCATTGTTGTGACATTGATCGATGCCTTAGAAGAATTAAGAAAATTTTGAATATGTTAACTAATTTGTAAATCTGCAGGTATGGAGTTGGTAATGGCTGATGACCTCTGCGGAAACAATTATTTTCAGACTCAAATTTGTGCAAAACATGACTGTAATGTGTTTTGTATGAGTAAATTTGGATTAGCGACATATGGACGTTGTGAGAAGTATTTCTTTTGCCATTGTTTTCACAAATGTAATCAAGGGCATTAAAAGTGACAACGTACTAATGCTTAAAATTATTACTTTATTATTTAAATATTAATTAATGCTTGGACCTGCAACACAATAATGTATGTAGCATATGATAACAGTAGAGTATACTTCTTAACTAATATAATACTCGTACGTTATTAGTTTTGTCTCTTTATAATTACAATTACTTAAAATAGTCTACACCTAAGTTGTAGTATGAATTATAATATATATCATGTTCATACATGATTTGAAAAAGACAATAATAATAATACCAATTATAAAAGTATTTTTGTTGGTTCCTTCAACATTTCTTCCACATTTATGAACAAAATGACTTCATATAAATTATTGTCACAATGGTAAACTTATTTATTAAACATATTTACAAACACAAGCTTTATTTCATGAAATTACTAGTTCATTGTAGAAATCAGGTGTTAATAGTTTCTCAAACCATTATTTAAAATTTCTTTGCAACTTAAAAGTATATATAAAAACCATAAGAAAACAATTTATAAAAGTGCAAGAATAGTAACACAAGTACGTAAAGAGTGAGGGATGCTTGGTTTGCAGAATTTTGTACGATTTGCATTAATTAGCTTGTGCATATATATTGTGTTTGCGATTGGTCCAATTATAATCGTTAATTCATTGTTTAAGATTTATAACTTTGTGAGTTGTGTTTCAATGTTTGCTTTAAGTGCTTCATTGTTGCTAAACTGTTAGAGTGATATGGGTGTTAGTCTACAAAATTTTTCTAATTTAGGGAGACCCTTTTTAATATCTATCCCGTGTCGAATGAAATATGAAGTAAGTTTTTTCCAACATATCTGCATGTATCATAGTTTGTCCACAAGATTCTATTTGTGAACAAATTTTAAACAATGATGAGTTATAATCAATCAATTTCTTAAAATCTTGATATATTAGTTATCTCCATTCTTTTGTGGCAAAAGGAAATATCGATATGTTTGTGAAGTATAAAGATTGCCTTCACTTTGTCTTGTGATCAACAATCATTATTTCCCTTTATGCTAACTAATATACCATAGATGCCAGATCATATCAACAATCATTGTTAGCAATCAGAAATTATTAATATAGCTCTCAAACAACCTTCATTTCTCTCTCTTACTTTAGATACTCCCCATAAACACACACTTCTATAGCTACACCAGGTGTGTATTACATAGCATGGTTACTGAATTCGAAAAGACCTTTTTGTTTCCCACGGGCTAGGCAACTATTTTCTTTCTTTTTACTTCTCCATCCACAAAAAAATGAAGAAAGTGGTTGTTTTTGAAATTTGTTTTAAAAATAATGAAAAAGAAATGATGGAAAAAAAAGTGGTGTAACACCTTCAAATTTAGAAGCTATTTTTTTATTTAAAATTTCGAGTTTTTAAACTGCATGGTTACGAATGTAAATATAACATTTCCATAACCCATTTTATGAAAATATTTTATAACCGACACAGCGAAAACATCCCATTAACTATTTACAACCACAATAAAAGTTTAAACAAAAGTAAACCAAAAGTGTTACCAAATATTGAGCGACCATTAATATACATAAAAAAATTCAAAAGCATAAGCAGATGTGTTCCCCAAAAACCAATAATGTAAACCATAGTAAGCACTCGCCCTCACCAGCACAAACTAATTACTTGCACATAGAAAGAGTACATGAAAGGGGTTAGCTATAAATAACTAGTGAGCAACAGTTAATCAGAAGTATCATAACAAAAATATCATATCACATATTAGCAAACAAGTCTATCCTATCACATCGCGATATACCGGTTAGCCAACAGGAATTACATTTTGCAAGGCAGCTAACCCGGCTCAATGATCATGACTGGGAAAATCGAATACATCGACCGCGCCGGTGGATAAGCGGTTAGCAATCCACCATTGCATTATCGGGGAACTCACCCCTTAGGGATCAGTGGGAACTGAGATTCGCGATCGACGAATCATCGTTCATCATAGCTGACAAAGCTAGCCCCAAACAACTAGATCCAGACTAAGCTAGCCCCAAACAACTTTAACAAAGTGCCGACACTAACACATTTGGCTTACTCAAGCCATCACATAACAAAGTTGGCCTACTTAAGCCATAGCATAACAAAATTGGCCTACTTAAACCCATAGCATAACAAAGTTAGCCTACTTAAACTCATAGCATGCGTATAACACAATTGGCCTACTCAAACCTTTAACATGGTGCATATCAAATCATAATTCAATTCAATTTAACAATACATGATTAATAACTCAATCTTTAGTTTTAATGTTCATTATAGCTATATAATATTCTTATTATGATGTTACGGTTAATCGGTACTCACCCGTAGAATTAAAGTAGGCAAATATATAAAACATTAACTGAAACACAAAGTACAACAACCAAGCTACTTGAAACAATTCCCTAATGGTTCTCTCATTATGGGTTTGTTAGTCACTTAAACATCCATTTTGTCACTTAAATGGTTCTCTCATTATGTGACCGTTAGTCATCTCCGTTAAAATAGGGTAAAATGACGATTTTACCCTTATTTTTAGAATTTATTCATTAGAACTAAATTATTAATATTACACACACACACACACACATATATATATATCCCATATATTTTTTAGATTTTATAGTTTGGTATCTCACTACCACGTTGGGGATGGGAGTAATGGGTTAAAGAAAGACATAATCTCTCTAGACCACCACCACCGCCAACGTCGCCGCCTATTGTAATATCCTGAGAGTGGGCCTAGTGGAAACGTAGGCTTTGAGGTATGTTACACTTGGATTATTATTTAAATGTGTATACTAATTACTAATTGAGTAATTGATTATTGTTAATTAAATATATTGTTGGTTATATATATCTAGGATATATGTATGTATGTACGGAGGTGTGTGTGTGAGTATGCATGCAAATTGATTAAGAAAATGACACTTCATGCTTCTTGAGTATGTATACGTGGGTTAAGGTTGCATGACTTCACTTTGAAGAAATTATATGTGTGTGTGTCATTGTGTGTACCGAGAGCAAAAGAAGAAAACAAGACAATTGGAATTTGTGATTTCTGGGTTGTGTGATTCAAAGTTTGAAGGTTGCTGATTCTTCTTTGATTCTTGTTGTTATACTTCAATTAGTAATAACATGCTACGGTTTTGAGGGGATTTGATATGAACATCATATGCTCATGCACTATGAGTGTATCGGATTTGGTGTTTTTTGGGGTTTAAGAGTGTTTTGATGCATGTTTGCATGTTTAAACATGTTTATATGTGTGTTTATATGAAATTGCATGTGAATTGTATAAACCGGAAATATGAATTATGCAGGTTATGAAGTTGTCGGATTCTTGGTAAGTTGAAGTTTGCGGATTTTGGTGATGATAATGAAAACCGAAGGTAGAATCCGATTCCAAGTGAAATCCGGGTGTTGAATCCGGATGTATGTAATCCGAGACTTTTTATGAAATTATAGTGTTGAAATCCGATGGCTTGAATCCGAGGATGGAATCCTAAACATTAAATCCGATTGTGGATGCCAAGTTGAGATGCAAGTGTGGAAATCCGAAGAAGTATCGGATTCCTTCAAATCCGATACATAGAAGCGGATTCCGATGGTGGATTCGGATTTGGTGCAAATCCGATAGTAGTGTCGGATTTCATGTGAAATCCGACAGTTTTGGATTGTTGTTTTGCATTGTTTGATGCTATGTGATATATGTGTATTCATATGTAAATATTACATGTTTATGTTTGATTAAATGGATATAAATATATGATTGATATATATTTATGAATTGAATACTGATTTCAGTTTGTTGTGTTCTCAGGAACAGACAAGGCTCAGTAATATTAGACCACTTAGTGGAATAGCTGAGAATCAGAGGTGAGTGGAGGTTTGCTCACGGGTGATATTAGTTGTACTGGTTTGGTTGCAACTATTGTTGGATAGATTGTATATCTGTTGGTTAATTAAATGTGAATGTTAATTGTTGAATTCTGTGATATGTATACATGTTGGAAGGGAAGTCAGTTTTCGACTGGGCTTATGGGCTGGGTTCATTTGCTATTGGCTAAGCATTATCAGGACCTTGGGATGCATTTGTTGCTACCAGAGGATGATACTGTGTGAGGATAGCAAATGGACTATCGGTAACCTTTGCTTTGGCCGGCATTAGTTGTAGGTTCTTGCAGAACCGCCGGTCTTCCCAGGGTGCTTATTTGTGGTTGTTGATATCATGCGGTTCTGGCTGATATATCTGTTTTGTGATACTCCATTCACTTAGCTTTGTGCTAATCCCCCACCTCTCACTCTTTTTACAGGTTTTGGTGAGTCAACGGCTCGGCTGAGAGTGGTTAGCTTGGGGAGTAATCACCTAGGACTCTGATAGTATATTTGTGACGAGCCGTGTTTTGTAATACTGATATTTTGTAAACAGTGGTTGTAATTATTGTAATTACTTTGTTGTTTAAAAACGCTTCCACGGTGTAATTAAAAGTGAAAATTTTTGGGTTAAAAATACGGTGTTACACCTATCACCGGGCACAACCACCACTGCCACTCTTCTTTCTGTTTCTCTCACCGTGTAACCACTACACCGCCGCCTCATCTTCGAACAGATATAGGGTATTTACATGATTTGTGATTTTGTGTATAGATCTAGGGTTTTCACATGATTTGGGTAAAGATCTAGGGTTTGTGATCATAGAGGCGTTGATGGTGGTTAGGGTTTTTTATGGTGTCGATGGTGGGGATTTCTGTGGTGGTGGAGGGGTTTTCGAACATACATAAATGTTATCATCATTCCTGTTTTGTTCCCTGTGTGGCGGTGGTGGTTTAGGAGGTGATCCGCTAGTAGTGGTGGTTGAATGGTGTGGCGGTGGTGGTTTAGGAGATGATCCGCTAGTAGTGGTGGTTGAATGGTGTGGCGGTGGTGGTGGTGGTTTAGGAGATGATCCATCAGTAATGGTGGTGGTGGTTGAATGGTGTGGCGGTGGCGGAGTGCGAGAGAGAGAAAGAGCCGGTGATATATGAAAAGGAATCATGGTCACTTTTGTGGTGGGCGGTTAGCGATGGCGGCGGTTGTGCTCAAGGGTGGTGGGGAAGGTGACATTTGAGAGAGGGTAGAGAGAGAGTTTGTTTGTGTATATGGGGAGAGAGATAATAAAATAAAATTTAATTATTTTTAAATATTTTAAAATAATTAAATATTATTTTAATAAAAAAAGAAAAAATGATAAAAGGACCAAGTACCCTTGGTTTAAAAGAGTTGACTAACGGTCAACTAACGAAAGAACCATTTAGGTGATAAAATGAATGTTTAAGACCTATCATGATCAATTTTAAAGTTAAAAGACCAAATTAAAGAAATGACCAAGTTAAAATACGAATTTGACAATTAATTTAACTATTTACGAGTGTAAATACAAATGTTCCTAGCTACAAACATTTTTTTTACTGATCTACCCCTCCATCACATAGTTTATGAACATAATATGGTTCTTTTTTCAATAATTCGGTAATCGCTTGGGATATCCGATTGCAGCCAAACATACCTCATCGGCTCTCATCTGTTGACATTTCCCCAAAAACATTTCAAAACCTAACCTTTCAATTGGTTGACCCTCCAAAAGTCGAAACCCTAGATTTTTATTTACAGTATGGGATTATACCTTCGTCACTGAAATGACTTCAGTTTGGACTCTGCAGTTTCATCCTATCTCTAATCCGGTATGCATGAACCAAAATTCAGTTCTCTTTTTAGGATTTAGGGATATATTCACTTGAAAATTTATAGCAGCTTTTCTTAGTTCGTGTGGAAAAAGCTAAGGTTTTCTGCTGTGGGTATGGGAATTTTTAATGAAACAAGTTAATTCTTGTTCGCTCATAGCATGTCTTTTTCTCAATACTTGTGTAGAAATTGACTTCTGTAATGTGGGTAACCATGCGTTTGGATATGTTTTTTGAGAGTGATATACTGCCATACTGGTATGGGATAATCAAAATCAGTTTTGATTGTTTTGAAGTTGTAATAGTCAGTTGTGATAGTCTTTGTTTGTGAATTCTGAGAAAGTGACACATAAAACAAGGTTATATAAGTAATTTTACTCTTCATTTGACCCCTAAACAAACAAATGATCATAAGCCAGCATAGGTTTCCTGAACACTAGATCCTCATTAATCAGATAATCACTTTCAAAGGCACATTGGGTTGATCCACTCAACACTTGTTTGATTGTAGTTCTTCCATCTTTCTTATGTTGGTATTGTTACTATTGGATAATGCTGATAATTCTACCTCAGAACCATAATTCGAGCTTCCTTTTGACTTTTAAAAGTCAACATTGATTAGTAATAGTTGTTGTGGGATAGCCGGATAGGTAAAATAATTGACAACTTTACTATCACTAAGAGTAACACTAATGTAGACTCTCTTGTAGTATGCAAACCAGCAGTGTTGTAAAACTCCTTTTCCAAGGCCGAGTACTCATGACAAGGTTGGTGACCTTGCCGAGTTGAGGTGAATCTGAGTAATGCAAAACTCGACCCCAACTCAGTCAAACTTAGGATAATTAAGTCCAAATTTTTTTTATAAATACTTAGTCTCCTTGATTCCCATAATTAAAGCCATTAATACACAACCAGTTTCCTCATGTCATGAGTTAACAACTTGTTTGAGTTATTGAGTATTTATTTTGTAATTTTATAGTCCCATGAATGTGCCATACCCTATAATTTTGAAATTTATATATATAAGTTTCAATCCGAATACTCCCCGAGTACTCCCCGCCTAGGCCGATTACTCCCTACACCCCAGTCGGCCGCTCGAGTACCGCCTAGTGAGTTTTACAACCTTGCAAACCAGAAACTATTTTGAGCTAAAAGACTAACAATACTGGTGCATTTTTTGGACCTGAAATCTACTTTGTTTGAATTTCCAAACCTAAGAGGACTTCAATTTCTGGGGTGGAAGGAGTAGTTCTGTTGCTTATTTTATCCGGTTTGATATTTTCGTCATATGGACAAACTTCTATCAGCATTCATTGAAGTAATTGAAGCATTATTTCTACTTTTACTAGCATTCATATTTTGCTTCCTCAATATAAGTGCAAAATAGCAGTATTTATGATGCAAATGATTGTTGATTCATTTTCATAGCTTACTAGCTTTGAGACAATTATCAATTTGAATGTATGTGCAAAGTTTCATTGCTTCATGTTTAGATAATTGACAATTTTCTAAATAAATTACTAAGTTGTTCCTCTACTGTTCTTATTTTTGTTTTATGTAAAGTTTTTGATTAAATTTATGCATGTAAAAGGTGTATGATTTGATTTAATCTTTTTTGGATCTTATATCGCAATAGTGTACAATCGAGTACAAATTTGTGGCTCCAAATTCGGCATAAAAGTTGGAAAATTTCTTCATCTTACCTTTTTTTGTATGAGCGCTTCTGGTGGATCCCTTGATTACTAGGAGTACACACTGCCATAACAATTTAAAAATAGTTTTTAAGTATTTATTTTGTTTTTAGCCTTTTACACTGGAAAACACTAAAAACTCTATTTTAGGTCTGTCATGGCATTCTTATGATAGGAGTCATTAATAACTCTTAGCATGGATGTAAGCAAATTGAAATTGTTGAACCATATTAATATTGCGTCCTTAGTTTTCTTTTCCTGCGATTGCATGTATAATTGTTGATCTTAACACTATGTTTGTTTATCAATAATTACTAATTATGGTTCCAATTATTGTTTTATTTCAGCATCATGTTTCAACAAATGCGTTAGAACATAGACCACAATTAGGGTTCAGCAAACAATACCAAATCTGGAATGGAAAGAACAAATTTCGAGATACTTTTCTTAGAGCATCTAGTAATTCATCAATGTCTGGTGAAGATAATACGATCAAGGATAAAGTAGTAATTGCCAAATCCCAGAGCAATGGCTTGGTGGTCTTAGGACATCAGATTTCAAGACTTCAAGAAACAATCATCACTCTTCCTCCTGTTGTATTTTTGGTACGTTTTTTCTCATGGCAGTAATTCTTGTGATGACCAAAGGTTTTGACAAAATAACGAGAGATGATTTTTACTTGCATTTTAACTAAATAGTTGTTATGATTGTTTAGTACTCCATTGTATCTTATGAGAATGCGATGTTTGTTATGGCTTTGATTATATCTAATTTCCTTTTTTAAAGAACCTTGTTAGTTCAATTTACATGTGTGAATGTAGATAACTAGAAAAAAAAGAGGAAAGAATAAAAGTGAAGTCTGAATAGTTAACCTGATTATTCCCACTAAGCTATGTTGGGATTTTTAGTACAGGAAATATACAAATTGGAAATTATTAATTGCTAGCCTCAAATCTTTATGTTTTGCTGTTTTGGCAATCACAGGAAATCAACATATGATTAATATATAATAAGCACTAAATCAGCTCATCAAGCTGTAATCACCACCACTTCCCCCTCAATCTGGTCATAGCTTGTTTTAAACATGGTCGATTTGAGGCCTCCTCAAGGCTTTAGTAGAAATGTGTGCTAACTGATCATTCGAGTTGTCAAAGTTAGTCGCAATGCATTCTGATTTAAATTTGTCTGTAAAGTGACAATATATCTCTATGTGCATTATTCTTTTATGAAACACTGGATTTGAATTAATATAAAGTTTTGCTTCATTACTGATCAACTTAGTTTCACCCTTTAATTCCTGAAATAATCGTCTTAACCACACAAGTTCAGAAGTGATTAGGGCCATAACTCATATTTTGGTTCAATGCTAGAATTTACAACATACTGCTTTGTTACTTCTGCATGATATTAGAGTTCCTCCAATGAAGACATTGTACTTGAAGTGTTCGAGTTTTAGGGTGTCGGTAAGGATTTCGGGAGGTATGCAATTTCGATGTAGGCATGATGATGATAATGATATAAGAAACGTAAACATGGAAGTATAATCGGATATAAGGGAATATATATATATATATATATATATATATATATTGCCCACTTAAATTTCAGATTATTTTTTAACAAGACAAACACCCCTATTTATAGATGGCTGGTGGTGGCGGTTATCCTAATGGCGGCGGCGGTTGTCCTAATGGCGGTGGCGGTTGGTGGTGCCGGTTTGGCGCCAACTGCCGGAGGTTATTCCCGCCACACACACACACACACACTTCAGCCAAGCATACACTAGTGTTTATACATACATATCATGAGTACTTATAATTATCATAAGTTTATAAATGGCATTTGACAATTAAATTCCAATATGAAGTAGATTGTCTTTTTATAAAGGAGTTGCCTTGTCAGTGTGTAAAGACATGATAATGAATTCCCTTATCTTCATACAAAAGTTGTGAAAATGCCCCTTTGATGTATCTAAGGATGTATATCTCTATACTCCAATGACTTATCACATATAGCTTAAAGAGATTGACTAACAACTCTTATGAGGTAGAGGGAAAGGGACTTTGAGAAATCGAAATGACTTCATTTTATTTACAGTTTGTTTTCTCCACTTTATTTTCCATTATTATAAAATATCTTCCAATCAAATGTGCTTTTAAAAAAACCTTCCTATCAAACATGCCCCACAATAGTAGAAATGTCCGGACATGTGAACTCTTTTTCAATATTGAGTAATGAGTACGATCTCTTATTAGCAATCTTTGTTCTTGGGCAAGCTTAACGTTAGGGTCTCTAGGATTTTCCAAAGGTTTATAAGTCTAATTGCGCATGTCCATGTCTTCTTATATATCCAATGCATAGTTACTTTGAGAGATGGCATTGCCGCTTTATTGGCTACAATAATGCTAAGAAAGTATTTGAACTTCTAAAAATTTATAAGTCAAAGAACATATGATGAGATGTTTGAGTAATTGAGTTAGTGATATCATCCATGTACGTTACTTAGGTAGATCGTAGATGCACTTCCCATGATATGTATGATGTTAAACTACCTAGGTTTGCTTCACTACTTTTCATCCTAAACTAAATGACTCATGAACAAATAATGCTAAATCACTTGAACTAGACCCTTGAAGATTGTTTTGCTTCATAAAGAGATTCTTGTAGTGGACTTACTAACCTAAACTCCCTTGTAGCACTTAAACCTGATAGTTGTTCCATGTAAACTTCTTTAGTTAGTTTCTTATAAAGGTAGTCATTTTAATGTGTAGTTTATGATTAGGCCAATGATAAATTACATTAAAGAAAATAAAAGCCAAGTGGATGCAGTTTTAGCAACCGAAGACCCCTTTGGCAAATAAAAGCACTTCAAGTAGTCTATATCAAGTCCAACTTTAATGGTATAAACCAACCAAACAACTAGTTATAGATCTTCCGAGTGGCAAGGGAACTAGATACCATGTTGGATTAGCAAAAAGAGCATAGCTTCTTACCATTTGGATTTGCATGTGCTTCACTAAATTGCTTTTGTGAAAGGTGTAGTGAATTAGTTAGAATCAAGGACATAATATGAAGGTGATAAGCGATTAAGCGGTGATTAATTGTTGAAGTTACATAGGATGATTAATGACCTTAGGTATGAGTAACTTCCTCTAGAGCAAGAGGTGAAGTGGATTGTCTTCACGAGGCATGATTGAATCTAGCAATGTTATAAAACTCGCTAGGAGGTAGTGGAGCGGTTGGCAGGGAGTACTTGGATTGGAATTTTTTTATATATAAATATAAAAAATATGCATATCATGGTCCACCGGAATGACCACTTGCCCCCCGTAGAGGAGGTCAAGGGATCAAATCCTGGGGGGCTTGAATCAAAGGTCGGTTAGACTGCATACATTAGAGCCAAAGGATCGCACCCCCATGGAAACCCTAACAGAGAAAATTCCTTTTGAAAAGATAAAAAAGACATGTTCATAAATACTTAAATATATAATTGTTCGCAAGACCCAAGAAAAACATAATTGTTGAAAACTTCAAATTGCGTCGTATAGTTGATGGTTGTGAGAAAAAGTGGAGAGAAACAATCGATTTCGTGGTCTTGAGAAATAGCGGAAGAGAGAGAATGGACTAGATTAAAGAACATAGTTGCGTGTATACCATATGCCTTTGAAAAATTTGAATTTTTTTACTTCCGTTGACAGAGTAGGACCGAGTTTGACTGAATCCGAGTAATTTGGCTGAGTAGCCCAGACGCCTGGGCAGGTGTCTGTTTTCCCAATATTGCAAGTACTCTATTGCCTGATACGACCTGAATAAGTATTTTTATCAATATTTTATTAATAGATGATATTTATAGTGTTTTATTTATTAGGTAAATATTATTTTAGATGAAGATTAGGAATCAATTATATTAGGATATCTTTTAATTATAAATAGATTATTAGGGTTCTAAGTTGATTATGCAGAAATCAAATCTAGAACCTTAGGGTTGTTTAGGAGAGCTCCTACCTCTTGAAAGTAGGTTAAGGAGAAAAAGGTTGCCCATTGAAAGCACGCCAACTATTGCAATCTTTCGTATTATCAATATATCAATATGGTTCGTATCAAATTGGTATGAAAGCCACGATTCAGGGAGGGAAGAACAAAATTAATTTTTTTGAAGTACCCTTTGTCAGCAACATGTTCGGCAACTGTTCACCCCACCAACTGTTCATCAGCAATTGTTTATGCCGAGTACTATTTTTTTCTGGTAGCAACATGACGAAAATTGCGGTTGTGGAGAGCGATATAGCTCAAATGCTCAATGTAAGATCAAGTCAAGGGAACAAATAGACAAACCGACAAACTGGAAAAATCGGTTGAGGCTTTCGGGGTGAATCTGACCGTAAACATGAGCTTGTGAATCTAAAAATTTATAGTTTTTGAATGGACAAGGGAAGGAATTTGAAGAATGGGAAAAGGGGCGGAGCTCGGGAAGCATATGAAAAGGAAATGAGAGACGGACAAGAAAATAAGATGAAGGTGATGGAGAATGTTGAAGACAAAATCAACAAAACGATAGAAAAGTATGGAGAAGGGAATGCGGAAAAAAGAAGGGGTTGAAGAGAAGTACAAGCACCAAGAAGTTTGCTCCATAGTTGTCAATTGCGAATAGCGGTAAATAGCGATGGACAATCTATATGCTATATAGCGAATAGCGATAAATAGCGGCCGCTATTTCGTATTTAGCGATAGGCTTTTAAAAGAGAAATTATATATTAGTATATTACTTTAAAAGTCTTAAACTATTATATACATTAGTATATTACCCTAAAAGTCTTAAACTATATACCAATTAAAAGAAAAAACCCATGACTATTACCAAACTCAAAAAAAAAATAAAAAAAATCCAAGAGGCCGCTATTTACCGCTATTTGTATGATAGCGAGCTTGGGGTGCTACGCTATGCTATTTGCGATAGCGTTGCTATTTACCGCAATTGACAACAGGGGTTTGCTCACGCAGGGTTAAACCAAAGCCACAACAACAAAATGCGGAAAAAAGAAGGGGTCGGAGAGAAGAACAAGCAACAATATTATTTTAGATAAAGATTAGGAATCAATTATATTAGGATATCTTTTAATTATAAGTAGATTATTAAGGTTCTAAGCTGATTACTTAGGGTTGTTTAGTAGAGCTCCTAACTTCCGAAAGTAAGCTAAGGAGAGATGGGTGCCTCTCGAAAGCACGCTGACTATTGTAATCTTTCGTATTTATCAATATATCAATTTGGTTCATATCACCGCCTAGGCCGAGTTTTACAACACTGGAATCTAGAGGTGGTTGTGTAGGAGATGAGTCACTTGGAACATGTATTTAGAGATTAAGGTGATAAGTGAAGCGTTGATTAACTGTTAAAGTTGTATATGATGATAATGACCTCAGGTATGAGTAACTTCTTCTAGAGCAAAAGGTGAAGTGGGTTGTTCTTCACGAGGCATGATTGAATCTAGAGATGTTTGCGTAGGAGATGTGTCACTTGGAACACTTATCTATTAAGTAACTAAAAAAGTCAAAAAGTTGTCGGGAGTAAACTTTGAAGGGCTTAGAAGATGATGTTATGTTGGTAATAGGAAATATAGGAATCAAGAGAGCCTTTATTAAATTCTTTTGATCAATTGGTTGAGAAGAGAAGTATGGAGGTGTCCCTAAAAAATTTTATAGCCGAAATAAAATATTATTCATTGGCATGTCTTAGCATTCTATCCATTTTTTAATGGCGGGGTACTCTCAAAAGGACACTTATTGGAGTGGAGATGGATTTTGGTTATGCAATAATGAAGAAGGCATATATGTGCTATAAAAGCACAAGTAGGTTTAAAGTTGGAAAAATGAAAATAATCTAAGCAATGCCTAACATCTGACGTGTTAGTGTGCAAGTCGGATCGATCGCAAGGAACCGTTGTTGGAACTTTGATACTAAAATAACAATTGGAGCCTAGTCATAAATTGCCTGCTTTTCGATGATTAACTAACGTTAATATAGCGGATAATCTAGCAAGTACAAATACTAATGAAGGGAATACCGAAATAGTATTGTTTGAAAGATGAAAAGATGTTTACTTAACTTTGAATCTTGCTATCCCAGGATGACTTATTCTATTTTTTTTATGTCTCTTATAAAAGATAGGCGTGTTGTTTTGGCTTGAGTAAAAACTTGAGTTGACTAGGCTCCTTGGTCCACATGATATAGCGCTATAATTATTGGCATTTGGCAAGTTGACACGAACACCTCAAATCATGCTTTAAAACCAATATGTTACCAAATATGCGAAACTTTTGCTTTTAGGAAACTATTTAATTGAATACCTTGGTCTAGGTATTCAATCCTACTATAAGAAAGCTAGCATGGAATTCTTTTCATGCTAGCCACCTCAATTTGTGTATAGAGATCAAATCCATGGCAAATTACACTAGAAATTACTGATCATACAATGAAATCATGTATTTAACCTAGAAAATTGCTAAGGCACTTGTAAACCCTAGTTGGTCAATACCAAGCATGACCAAACATACCCAACCATTAGTTGAGCAATCCATATAGAAAACAAATTTTACAAAGTGAAAATAAAACAATTGCTAGATTAGGAACATGAAAAGTCAAAAGGCAAACATAAAGTGGTAACCTTAAGTGGTTCCAACACAAACACAATCATCAAAATGTCATCCCAAGCTAGAATTCATCAGCGCTATGCAAACATAAAAAGATCTAGCCACTAAAATCATCAACATAATAGCATTGTTTTCCAGGTGATCTATATACCCTTGTCTTACAAAACTATAAGCCAATAGAATAGCCCAAGAAACATACTTATTCTACCTTGTAGTTATATGTGCCAAAAATAGAAGAGAAAAGGTTTAATAGAACCACATTATATTTGAAACATGTTATATAAAGTATATCTCACTTTTAGTTTCTTTTATCTTTCTACTAAATAATACAATTTAGTTTCTTAGGATAAAAGTTTTTTTTTACTCATATGACTTTTTCTTTCAAGGTCAAAAGTTCTCCGAGTTCCAAATTTGTGCTAGGGTTTTGTATAGCCGCAACCGTATTGATTTTTGCTGTGAGAGTTTATGTCACGAGGAAGTCGAGGTACAAACGCCCGGGATCCGTTGCTGATCTTGTCAGGCGTGGCCAGTTAAACTCTGATAGAAGAGGCATGTATGACTCAATAACCCCTCTCTCTTTTTCATTTTTTCCCTTAAATAATTAAATTTGTGTTTGTTGGGTGGTTTATGAGATTGAGGAATACTATTGGAGGTAGCAAGATGGGTAGGTCAGGCTATGAGTTGTGTGACCGGTCACACTTTTTTTCATAATAAATAATTAGAAAATAATATAGCTACTCTGATTAGAAAAAATATTAATGGATTAAAAATTTAAAAGAACTTTTTTCTTTTTACGCCTTACATGCAAAAGCTCTTTTGTTCTCAAAAAAATTAATAAGTTAATTATGATTATGAAAAGTTTTGTGATAAAAATCTTAATCTATCAACAAAACGATTAAGGAGGTTGTATACATAAAAAATAGACTTCGGATGACTTTCCACTCGTTTGACTCTTTTAAACCATTTCCTTTTTAAGTATTGAGCTGTTTGTTTTTTCCTATTTCACCCATTTGAGATCAACTCCAACCCAAACTGAACCATTTTTAAGTAAATGAATCAAATGGGACACCTCCAAATTTTGTTATTATGCTTTGTCCCAGGAAAATTTCAAGATTTCACTTAAAGGAAGTGTTTTGAGTTTATATGAAGTGTCTTAATCATGAATGGCAAATATTACAATTTTGTGAAGTGAGACTAATATCGATGATTTGTAATGATGACAAAGGGTAACTAACGTACTTTCATATTGAAAATTTACCAGCATATAAAAAGTGGCTTGGAGAACAACTTTTGGAGAAAGGTTAAACGGACAATTGTTATGCCGTGAAAGTTTCAACTTTTGGCTCTAATCCTTGACATCGCTAGATGTCTAAAATACTCTTCAGCGATGTAAAATAGTGGAATCTTGTAGTTTGTGAGTAATATAATTGCTCATTAACCAATAAGTAATTTTATGGGAATTCATAAATGGAAATTCTGTAATTTTCATAGGAACATTAATATACTGTTTTGTTGATTAAACTATTAAAAAGAAGTTTAACGCCCCCCCAATGTGAGACAGTAGTGAACTGCATAATAACTTAAGACAGAAGACAAATGCCCAAATTTCTACATTATTAGGGGTGCCATATATGACCTATTTTCTTATGGAAAGGTGATTTTGGTGGTGGTTGTATCTCAACCAGGTCAAGTCGCCTGACCAGTGGGTCAAACAAGTCAAAGAGGTTGAACGTCGACCTTAGTCTATTATTAATGCATACAAATCGGTTTTAAATTAATATACATATATTTTTTGTTTTTATGATCACTACTAACGCATTAATTATTTTCAGAATAGTATAGAAAACGGACACAAAAAGTGTTTATCGGTCAACCCAACCTCAGCAAGTTGTTTCAACCCTAGCCTGTTTTGAGCTCCTATGGAGCCCACCCATCTTTCAATGCTCTCCATTTTTCTCTAGTTTTCATTCATGATGAAAAAGAAACCCATAGAGGTCCAAAAACGAAGGTGAAGGAAGGTTTGAATGGTGCTTGTTATTTTGACGTGAAAAATGTTTTATTTATTAACAGATCGAAGCCAGTTATGTATGACGATCCTTTTAACAATCCACAAGTGAAGATTAGTAAGAATAATTCAACAGTTGAAATGTGTGGAAAGGTTTATAAATTGGCCCCAGTGACTCTAACTAGAGAAGAACAAGACATACATCAAAAAAGGAGGTCACGAGCATATCAATGGAAGAGACCAACAATATTCCTTAAAGAAGGAGACCCAATACCCTCTGATGTGGACCCGGATACCATTAGGTGGATCCCTTCAAATCATCCTTTTGCGACCACCATTAGCGACATTAATGAAGATTTGGCTCAAAATAACGTTTATCAAAAGCATGGTGTTCCCTTCCGTATTCAGGCCGAGCATGAGGCCTTGCAGAAAAAACTTGAAGCTTTGCAAAGTGTAAGTGCTTCTTCACCCCCTTGTTTTCTTTTTTTTTGTGGGCAAAAATGAATGATGGTTCTGATTTTCTGGTTAATAGTGGTAGAAGTAATTAGAATTGGAGAATAAGTAAAGAAGTAGCTATAAGAAAACTCTAAAATTAACCAACTATACCCTGCTTTAAGCTACTCATTATGATTATCTGAATACCAGATTCCAATTGCGTTTTTCTTTTTTGGCTTATTTGGGGTCACATTGACTACATTTGGTCAATCTAGACAAGGATTAGTTGCAAGAAAACTGATTTTTGAGAAAAAAATATAAAATTAACCAACCATCTCCAGCTTACAGCAATTAATGATCTCAAGACCTCTCCTGATTATGTTTAGGGTAAAATGATTAAAATTGGAAAACAGGTATAAAGTAGCTATAAGAAAACTGATTATTACGATAAATGAAAATTTTAGCGTCTATCTTTACAAAGAAATGTGATATGAACCAAATTGATATATTGATTTATCATATATTGATAAATCGGAACGAATACAATAGTTGGTGTGCTTTTGAGAGGCACCCGTCTCTGCTTAACCAAAGAAAATATCAAAACAATTCTAAACTCTCTCCTCCTCAAATGATACCCTGAAACCTCTATTTATACTAAATAAATAACTTTCTTCCTAGGATAAAAGATTACTATCCTAAGATAAAAGATTATCTATAATTAAAGTATAATAACTACTATAATTAAAAGATCTATAGAATATCGATCATATCAAAATGACTATCTAAATTCTGATATTCTAATTATCTAGAGTCAACATAACTAAATTTGGTGAACTAGATAAGGATTTGTAATGAGAAAACTGATTACGTAGAAAAACGTGAAATGAGCCATCTCTATCTCTAAGCAACTGATTATTGGAATCCCTAACGAAACTGATTGCTTAGAAAAATGTGTTACCTATGTATCCCTAGCTTTAATCAACAAAAAATTCTATTTCTTCTTACTATTTTCTCCTACTCACCACAAGATGACATATGTAATCCACTAAATCTCTTTCCTCACCTCCTCCATTGATTTTGAGTTTTGACACTTGTGTTTTGTGTTATCTTGTGAGTGGAAGGATAAGTAGGTATAGAACCTCTCTTAATCAGCTAGTTATCTAATTATAGGAAATTTAATTTAGATTACTATGTTTGTGTTTGATTAAATTATAAGAAATTTACCATTTATTACCATTGTTGCAGTTCAGTTTTGCCACAAACCTAATGTGATAACATGTCTTTACGCAAGCGTAAATGAAATACGTGAAGTAGTTTTTTCTTCTTTTATAAATTGTATTTAATTGCAGGATCAGAAGTTGAACAATCTAGTGATTGATCCGGGAACAGCTAGAAATTTTGAGAGACCATTTAAGTCAAATCCCAAGTTAGATGATCAGCAGTTGGAACAGAACTCCACAAATGGTCAAGTGGGATCACGGCCAGAAAGTCAACCCAATTCCCACGGGACTACCAGCAATTCAACTTCTGACGAGAAACAAACGCTATAACAACTCATCTTTGTACGATCATCATGGCCTTGCAGAGATTCACTTAATGGTACCATGTTTTACATGAACTAGTATATAGTTTGGGATGTATTTTGGATTCTTGATCTCGAATTTACTGTTGTTGACTTTCGATTAGCTGAAACGATCTTGTTAAAATGGTGGGTTTCTTTTGTAACTAATGGTCATCCTGTGCATGTTATATCTTTTCTTGTTTTGCTTAAAGTGGTAGTGCAATGGGAGTGGAATGCATGACATTGTACATCTTTTAAAGTATGTAATATTTGGTTGACTTTAAAAATACAAGAAACCAAATCTGCATAACATTAAATTAACTCAAGAATTACTAGACCAAGGGGTAAAACTCTCTATTTCCATGCTCAAATGGTTGTAGCCAATGCAGTCCAAGTTAATGACCAAATGCATTTCTTAATGCAACACAGATTAGAAATTTGGATTTTGGAAAAGAATTTCTAAGTTTCAATAAATTAATAATCAATCAACAAACAACATTATAAAAACCTTAATAAAGAAGCTACCTATAGTTACAATACACAAGAAATTTGAACTAGTATATCAAGTCTGGAAAACTTATTTATATCTCAAATTTTGTTTTTGATCCATATATCTTACGTAGCTCAATAAGCTGTATGTACTTTCAAAAACTTAAGAAACTTCTGTTTATGCTGTGAACTTGACATCTGGATTCCTGATCGATTTGAGCCACATGTCGGCCATGACTCGTGAAGACAGGCTCCATAAGAGGTCCGGACCCTTAACCATCACACGCTTCCCTTTCTTCCCTGCCTTTCCGAGTCCATAAGCAACCAACCATTGCATTGCTGTTAGCCTCTGCTTCTCGGTATCCCACTCGTTCTTCTTTCCTCCACTTCTTAGTTTCAGGCCACCCACGTTTAAACTCGCAACTTTGAACTTCTTTTCTTGAGATGGTTCGATTTCTACAGATGTGGCATGGATCAGTGCAATAAGTGGACCACCGACTGCTTCATATTGTCTTACAGGATCCCTCATTTGGATTACAACAGATATGGTGATGGGTTCATCTTCAGTATAAGAGTTAGCCACACCATTATCTTTCATCCAATCTTCTAGGGGAATAGCGTTTGTGAACGGGTTGTTACTGCTACTGTTGCTCGCGGGAACATCGAAAGGAGCGCTTTCTTGAGTTGTATCTGCTTGAACTTTCAATGCTTCAACTGCCATATCTTCGATCTTCTGCAATGAAAATGGGAGTATTTCATCTCCTGTTAACGGGGTCTCGTTCATATTCCAAATACCGGATGAAATCCTCTCTTTCCGTCCTGTAGTCATACCCGTGGCCATGGATTTCACCACGGTAATCGCACGGGCAGCACTGGAAGTGGCTCCTTCTTTATTCCGGCCACTAATGATGGTTGAAGCAATCCCTTCAAAAGCTATCTGTTCTGCTGTTTTGCCTACAAGTTCCTCCATGGGCATGAGTGATAAGATTTCTGTGCTAAGTTCTTCAAAACCGAGTGCCGCCATTTGTTGAAACAGTTCTGTACCAGTCACCGATTCGTTAGATACAATAACCATTGGTCTTGATATCTGCATTGTGAGTTTCGGGGTGTCTTTCTTTCCCATCAGATTGTCTAACGGATTCATGGCTACCAAGTATCCTCCGTTTCTTGTTTGAATCACACAACCTAATCCCTTCCCAAGATCCGATATGAAGACCTTCGAT
The DNA here is from genome assembly GCA_038502395.1 of Dittrichia graveolens. Lineage (NCBI taxonomy): Eukaryota > Viridiplantae > Streptophyta > Magnoliopsida > Asterales > Asteraceae > Dittrichia > Dittrichia graveolens. The sequence continues at coordinate 495,699 of JARJIL010000008.1, forward strand.
TCACTCTCATCAACGTCATTCGAAGCAGCATTTATGTCTCGACCTTCAAATGCAGATTCTTTTCCGTCTTCAATCTCGAGCATCTGAAAAAACTCCCTTGTCACTTTATCTTCATCTTCATCTAGCCTTTGTGATTCCGTTTCTTCATCATTCTCCTCGTTTCGCTCCTGTCTCATCATAGATTCAAGTGCTTTGATCTGCTGAGCGATGGAATCAAGCTCTGATAATCGCGATAAATGAGCATGATCATGCACAATTTCCTTCACAACCTCGCTCGACACCGATCTTTTGTCCGAATTATCTTCAGAACGTGTTCCATCAGTCCCGTCTCTATCTTCAACCTCAACCCCCTTGTCTACAACTTCAAAATCCGGAAGGTCGAGATCCTCCACCTTCGACTCTGGCTCCTCGCTCTTCTGAACCGCTGATGGTGGTGGTGCCGCCACCGCTGGTTCTTGAGGTGGTGCATCAAGATTCAGATCATCCATACCTTGCAAATCCACATCCCCCCCTCCTTGAGAAGTCGTATACGCCTCCGTTCTGTTCGGGATTCTCGGACTAGGAACACTGAATGACGATTTAGATTGTTTACGACCAATCGAAGGCGAAAATGTTTTCGATTTACCCGATTTCTGGGCTTCAACTTGATTATAAATCCCAGCTCCACCTTCTTTCTCCATGATCTGAAATCCAAGTTTCATAACTAGTTCACCTCCTTTAGCCTTCCCTGACAGCTTAAAACTCATATCCCATTGCCGAATTCTGGTTCCTTCAAGGTTTTTCTCGACAGATTCCTGAATCAATTGGCTTAAATCCACAGTATGCCGACCGAAATCAAGCTCTTGAGCATCAACCGCAAAAGCATGGATTACAAACGGCCGTGGCTCGAATTTCGCCCTCGGGTTTCCGCTACCTGCCGGAATACAATACACGTGGCACCTCATAAACAGCGTCTCTTCAAAATCAGCAGCACCTTGAGACACCCTTGAAGGCATTGTTTGAACCGCGCCATCTTTCGTTTCTTTTTTCCGTACAGAAACCGATAACCGGAGGCCGTTCATCGACGGTTGTAAGCCCTGAACCGTCACGACTTCAACGGATAATAAACAGCTCAGCTTCTGTTTTCCGATGTGGGACAGAACCCTAATTGGCTTCCAGTTCCATAATCCGCCTTTCTTATCGGATGATGATGAAGAATATGCGGCTTTATTATCCTGAAACAGGTTATTATTGGTAACTAGAGGGTGTTTTTGACTGGTTTCTTCACTCGGACGAGATCGCCATGGAGATAATGACATGCGTCTTGATCGAGGTTTAGGGTTTAGTTGGATGACATCATGATCGTCGTCGTCGTCATCTAGTTTTCCAGTAGAGAGAATTGGTGGGATTGAGGTTCGAGAAAGAACAAGAGAGTTGGTTCTGCGACCCTTTGTTGACGGAACTGATGAAGTGTTGGTATTGTTAAGTGTTTGGCTGAGAGCTTCAAGCTCTTCCAGTAGTTGGGTGTTGGAGTTTCTCCGGTCGGGAGCTGCCATGGCGGTGGCGGTGGTGGTGGTGATTGGTAGTGGCTGAGAAATGAGAATGAAGAAGAAGAAGAAGGAGGTAGATAGTATTGGTGAGTAGAAGGGTGGTTAATGTGAGGTGAGAAAACTGCCATGAAAGATTGGTTTGGAAGGGAGAGGGTGGTGTGTCCTGAGCCAAGAAAATTGTGTGGGGGGCATGGCATATTCACATGTTAAAGGATAAGGTAACAAGATGGGTTAGGATTACATTAAATGTTCTCGTCAACCTTATAAGGAGGATTCGAAACATGAGAGAATATGATAAGCCATATTTAACTAAAACATAAAAAAATATTTGTCTAAAGATAGTATGAAAGAGGTGGATTTGGTGAAAGAATTAAATGTTTGGCTTTTATATGACATAAATAAAAACCATGATGCCATCATATCATAGATTTGGTAAAAATTATGGTTACTTTCCACAGAAAAAGACAATGCCATAGAATGAATAGAAGTCAGAGTGATTCAGTTACTCAACAAGGGTAGGGTTGTAACCGTTTGTGTTGTTTTACAGGAAATGAATGAATATAAATAAGGTCTTTCGTTCGTTAATTAAACGAACAAACACGAACGAGCTCTCATTCAATTATTTATGTTTGTGAACGTTCGGTTATCCATTCGTTTATATATATATATTATGTTTGTGTTTATATGGTGTTTGTTTGTTTTTAATAATGTTGGATTTGTAATATAGTATGTGTTCATTCGTTTACGCCTGTTTATCATATTCACGAACTAACAAAAATATACAAGAACTAACCAATCTTGTAAATAATCGAATATAAGGGCTCGTTCGTTTATCGTTCGTGTTTGTTTATTTGTTTGGCCAAAGTTAAACGACGAACATGAACATGGAAATCAGTTTGTGTTCGTTTATTTGTTCGGTTAAAGTTAAACGAACGAACATGAACAATCACTGTTCGTGTTAGTTCGGTTCGTTTACATCCTTAAAGGTCGGTTTTCTTCTTCTTAAGTTTTATTTCTACTTATCTTTATAAAACAAGTATCTAAATTAATAGAAAATATAAAAAAATAATAAGTGAAATTCACATATTCATATATCAGTTTATTAAGTTAAAAGAAATATATATTTTTGACAAAAAAAGTATTTAACATTCTTTATCAGAAGCTAAGGGACTGTTTGTTTATTGATTAATGAAACCATTCAGCGTTGAATGCTGAATGATTCAGTATTCAGCGTGTTTGATTGTTGTCTCTGAATGAAGACTGTGCTAAATGATTCAATATAACGCTGCTGAATCATTCTACCTTAAAGTGCATTTTGAATCATTAAACACCAAGTATTTTATCCTACTACTCCTTCTTTTGAACGTTGTCTTGTTAAACAATCATATATTATAATATAATATATCACTATTAAGGTTAAAATGATAATTTGCATAATTCAATTTGTTCATTCAGAAACTTTATCAAACAGCATGTCACATTCAGAGGCAAATTCATTCAGAGCCTTTGAATTATTCAGACCACATAATCATTCAGTGCTTAATCATTCTGTTTTAACAAACAGCCCCTAACTCTATATAATATACACTTGTAAATTGTAATAATGTAAAAGCACTTCATGTTAATACAACTTAAGAACACTTACAAATCAAGTTTTAGCATTTAACTCTCTTTCATTCTATCTTACAGGTTTCGTCCATTTTAGGTAATGTTGGCTATTTGTATCATTTTTGAGTCGGTGGTTTCATGTATCTTAACCCTAACGCGGCTATTTAACTAATATCGGTATATGACACATTTGTTTGACGAATCACTCTTGTCAATCCGTTTACCACCCAAACAAGAATTAAAAGAGGCACAAACTACTGGAAGAAAATATTAACGTATGAACATAAGCAACCGTAAAATATTAAGAAGATATATAGTTTAAATTTTTGAAAAATAAAATATAGTTTATAATCTTCATATAAGAAATTTATCTTAATCAGATATGTCCTGAAAATGGAGATGAATATATGTTAATTGGCAAACATATTTTAATTAGAAAATAAACCACTTTCAAAATATATTACAAACAAAAGTTATAATATTTTGAAGATGTTTCTCTGTTACACTCCCGTGCTGAAATCTTAGTGCTATCAAACAGAAGTATCAATTTTTATTCTTCAGACCGTTTTTCTTTTTCTGTAATTCTATTCTCTGTTATCATTTCTTTACTAACGATGAAGTACTTAGGCCTAAATCAAGGCCCAAACATTTAGTATAGACATAGGTCTTTGTCATACTCTAGATTCCACTCCTATAAACAGTGGTGGACACCAAAGGCTCCTCATTCTATTCTCCCCATGATTTCTGTAGGAGATTAACAATGTCCTCCTAACAACACTCTCTTTCTCTCCTTCTTCTACAAGAGGCCACTCTCTCCACAGCATATGTATTTTCTGGTTAGATCTTTTGATTTTCTTTATAAATTTACTGGTTGGATGGAGATTGATGATTCAGGTTTTATTTTCTGTTTACTCAAATGTTTGTCTATCCTTGAAGGATTGTTTTTATTAATGAATTTGGGGGAGTAGGAATCACTATATATGTATATGCCTCTAATACATGATTATCCTAATCTATAACTCCAGATTCTTATCTAACAATCTGAAAAATTAAATAAATAAAATATCTATGAAGGATTTTAGGGACTATATATATAATGCATAAAACCTCTCATTTTCATCTTTTATAAGAATTCGATTAGAAAATAACATCATCTTTTTTAATCGATTTTAGGGACCAATAACATCTAGGATTTCTTAAAACTCCCTTAAAATTAGAAAATGGTTACATCATCTTTTTTAATCTCTTTTTCCTTCTAAAATAAGATACCTCAAAACCTACGGCTTCATTAGATAGATTTATCAACACTTACAAACAAAAAATTCTTCATCGACATCTTCTTGGTTAATCGATTTTTGATTCTTCTTCATCTACCTTCTACAAGTAAGAATTCGATTTCTGATTCTTGGTTAATCGATTTATATGCTAAATACTTCTGATTGATGATATATATTAAATCAATCATCGACGTCTTTGTTTAGCTTTCCATGGAAATCATCGTGGGTATATGTTTACTAAGACAATTATATTGCTGCTTATGCTTCTAATTATTTCATGACCACGAAGTCTTTGTTTCATGGTAATTTATATTAACATAAACTTGACATCAACTATTTTAATTATTTGATGTTAATGATGCTATATATTATGGCCTATTATGCGAATTAATTTTTTTTTTTAAAAAGTAGTATTGCTCTTACGAATGACTTTCATTTCTTGAAGTAATTTTTAAAATTAGCTGGAAGTTTTTTATATATCAAATTACTTAAATACCCTCTTTAATTGTTTTATAATTCCTCCTATTTTTATAATTTGTTTTTTTGTTATTTTACACTATTAAGCTCCAGTTACCAGCTAATTTGCTGAACATATATATAACTAAAATAAATAGCATACAACTTCAGCTATCAGCTTCTAGCTATAACTACTAGCTATTCCCTCCAAACAAACCCTTAATGTAAATCTTTCATGGTCTGATTTTCAATTATATATTTCTTTAGTTTTTAAAACATAATAATTGTTTAGAACGCATTGGTTAACATTATTTTTTATTAGTTATAATTATACCAGGATTTGCCAGAACCCTTTAGAGTTGATATAAATGATAAGATACCAAAAATCATTGATTGTTACATCCGGTCAATTCAAATGGTGTATTTTAGTTCATGAACATAATAAAACCAAAAGAATCCAACTCTTTAATAAAAAGCTTAAAAATTATCTTTTTGCAAATGAGGTTCAACGTGATTCATTATTGCATTTGATCATTACCGGATACAACCGAAATATATTTTTAAACCACTTTAATCCTATTGACTTGCAAATACACTACTATCCAAATGATCAAATAATATTCTTCCCTAATTGTTTGGTGCATTTATCAACATAATGTGTGAAAAGCCAGGTTGCTGCATTTTTATACTTTTTGACTTTTTATTCAAATATAGTTATACAATAATTTCTGAACTAGTTTAGATTTACTCATTTTTAAATACATTTATGTTTTACAATTTTATTTTTTATACATGTTAATACTCTAAACAACCTAAAAAAGTTTAAAAGTTAATTTAATCATTCCCCATATTTATACACAGGATGTTAAGTTAGTAACGTTTAAATGATTATTCAAACAATATAACTTACATAATCATAATTGACACGCTAATTATTAATTAAAAGAATTAAGTTTTGACTGAAGATGTTCCGGGTAAACCACACCCAACCTGTTTTGACGTCTTACTCAACCCAACTATCATTTTCCCATCTAATGAACATACAAGGCCAAAAAAAAACCCCTAGTTAGCTGCAACAATTGACCTATGGTGGTGTGGTAACTGGGGCAAAATACGTGAAAATACAACAAACTATGCCTAAATTGTCATTGTATACAACCAATTTCATTTTGTATCTAATAAATAATATAAGCAACCTGAATTCAGCAAGACCATTAGATTCCATAAGGACATGAAGAATCATAGGTTGTATCTCACATTCCATCTTCCATAGATATCAGCATTGAATATCCAATTGTTTTCCCTGATTTGTACATAAGGAATCTGCATATTTAAAGAAGGGGAAAAAGGGCATGAAGAGATCAAATCATCAAAAGGATCCAAAAGAATTAACAGATGAAGCAAAATGAACTTGACAAAAGAGACAAACTGCGTAGAATCAGAGAACAGTAACAAATCTTAAAAACAAAAATTTATCCACGGAAAAAAGTCAATTTTACAGTTTACACTTGGGGTTAATTGCTAAAACAACAACTATAATACAAGTTACTTCTCGATTTAACAATCATATAGTAATTTTAGCCATTTGACAAATATATTAATTCATGTTCTTTGATTAATATGCTTCCGGGGGGATGTGGATGCACTGAAAAACTAATTACCGTTACTTGAAACCACCATAATAGCTTCGTAAACACTACAAAATTGATTATGATTGTATTTTTATAACATTTGTAGAGTTAAAATAATCAGATTTGGAGAAACAGGTATGGGGTTGCTGCAATAAAACAGAACCATGGCTACTTGTTTTCCTAAAAAAGTTTAGCAAAGGCACCATATGAACTTGACTTCCAACATGCAACCTTGATTCTATTTTAAAAAAAAAATACCTTGTCAACGATCTCATAGCCAAGTTTAAGCCTGACGTCTTGCTCTTTTTGGAAATCTAGAATGTTCCATACCAACTCAAGAGCTCCATGTGGTGTTGGCTGTTTAAGATACACAAGTAAGCATAGAGAGTCCCTCTAGATCACCCAGTCATAGTGATATTGATCACTTAGGTAGTAGCCAATCAAGCAAATAATAATTCCTAACTTTTGTCAAATAACGATTCTTGATAAAGTAATCAAACACATTATATATAAAATGGTAGATGCTGCAAATCTGCAATTATAACCTGTTTATATGAAATGGTCAATTTGAGTAATAGTTTACTGATAGTTATCTAAATAACTTTAATAAAAAGTAACTCAATCATCATCATAGCCTTTTAAGTTGTGTATAATACATTAATTATATGTAAAATATAAACAAAATTGTTGGCAGGTCGACTTTTAACCAGGCCTCAAATTTATGCGATTAACCTGTTATCCAACCTGCCATTTTCTAGGTTGAGGCATTCCCCCCCCCCCCCCCCCCCCCCCCCCCTTTGCAAATAAAAACAGTGAACGGCCCATTGTATAAATATCAAAGTGTAACGTCTACCATGCGCAGAATGGATTACAGAAATTTGATCCATACAAGTTCTGAGTTTAAAAATGTAACAGATGCATGCAAAAATAAGTATAAATTACACACCCACCTGAATCAACTCTTTGTCAATATCACAACGACCTTTAAGAACAACGTTCACAAACTGATTAGATGCCATTGGATATGCCTTTTTCCCGCGAAGGGTACACAGGAGTTTGTCATTTCTATCATAATGCAATCCAGCTCCAAGGCTAGCTGAAAACTATATCAAGTGAGTAGAAGTGTTAAATATAAATAAATTTAGAGCAGGTGAAAACGATCTTTACCATGCGTTGGGTCAGGGAGTTGGGTAACAGCTCAAAATGAGTGACTAATTGTCCATGTTGACCCAGAACATTCTTTTTTGTCCAAAATTTTTTTAATCTTCTAATAAACAATTAGTGTTTCAAATATACTTATAAAGATTATACGAATCAATAACAGTATACTTTTGAATCCAATGATTTAGAAAGTTTATTGCAATTAAAATACGCACTGGGTCACTTTTGGAGCTATAGAGATTATAAGAAGAACTACCCGTTCATTAGTAAAGGGGTAGGGATTGGCAGCGCTACACTATAAGCACAGAAATGGTAACATACATCAGGATAGAAGTGCCTAACGAGTGCACAGAAAAAGGTTGGAGCCCCGGTCCCCGTATCAAGCTCTCCATTAAGCTGCAGCAATAGGAAACTAGAATTTAACTAATATAAAATTTTGAGATAAAACTCAGATACAAAAAGATTTCTAAAAATATACAGAAACACGGTTAAACTATTATTTAGTTAGTTGGTAATGAACCATATAGGACATTCTCTTTTCAGAAAGACCTAGGAAAGTACAACTGAGGAATCAACCTTTAGCTACTCACCCATAGATGCATCATTAGTGATCCACCGACAACACCAAAAGAATGATTCAAAACTCAAGAGATTTGATATCAAGCTTAATCAATTGCCTATCTGTAACATATACCAAAGCTATAAACACTAGTTCTCTTAAACACTAATTAGAGGAAAATGAAATGTTCATTTGACAGACTACATAAATTATCAACTTACTCGCATGACGGAGAACATATTGTTGAAGCTTCTTAGGAAACTTAAAATAATTTGGTTTGCATAAGTTCTAATGTGCCTAAAAGTACTAAGCTTTTCAACTTCTGTAACCGTTTTATTTGGCACATTGTTTAGTTGTTTACTAACTTAAACTTGCAAAGTTTCTGAATATAAGCACTATACTTGGTAGCAAGTAGTGAACATTGTTACAAAAGTTTTCAGAAACTTACATTTTTTCTCTTAACAGTCAATGCTGAACTTTTAAATTACTGAAACTAATGTTTGGATTAATTTTCAACATCGTATTTATATCAAAACGATTGGAAAAATTCTAATATAGGTAAAATAGTTCATATTAATTAATGATTAATCCCTATAAAATATAGCCTGTTTCACGAATAAGGGTTGAAAATTTACGCTTTAATCTTGACAAAAATAATGTTACACCCACAAACATTTGCAATGATACTAAATTCCCAAAGATGATACTAAAACATCTTGTCTCCTCTAACATGCTTATTTCTGGCTTAAATGTCCAGGACTTGTTCATCCAAGTTTGATATACACATAACATGAAAGAGATTAGCTTCCACCATTTAATGAAATATATTTTGCAGCCAAAATCCCTGATTTTAACCCACCCTAAATATGTCTAAAATGTTCTAATCAATTCAATTAAAATGACGAAGGATCAAGAGCATGACTTATTTAATATAAATGTCAATACACACAAAATGACTAAAGCAATCTGAGTACCTACTCGTACACAAAATGCTACAGAAGTAAAACCCGAAACAGAAATCCTGGGTTCCTCAGAAACAAAACAAGCAAATTTAAAAAAGAAAAAAGTAATTGACATCAATTGGGAACATTTTGCCAGTAAAACGATCAAAAGCTATACTTTTTTCAAACAAATCATGTGAAATTGTGACCTGAAGTAGAGTGTTTGAATCGATTTGGAGCTTCTGCTTAGCGTGAATTCTGATGGAACTGACATCTCCAGCGTACTTCACCGTAGGAGGATCCTTGGCGATCCTGAGAGCGTTTGATTCTCCACCGTATCTGAAAGAAGTCTCCATCTGTATGTGTTTGTCACGGTGTGTGGAGTTGGTAAAACCCTAGCTATCGGGGGTTAGTGTACTTGAAGAAGCCTCCGAAAGCTTGTATCGTTTCTCTAAAAAACCAAAGTAGTGTGGTAGACCTTATAATACATAGAGTTAAATGGTGTTAATTGAATTTTACCTTTATTTATTTAACTTTAAAAATTATAAAATAATTAATATGATTATCATTTTGTTTAATTTTTAATAATTTTGACCATTATTCAAAAGATATTTTCGTCATTTTACTATTTATCCTTGTTCTCAAACAAGTTGTATACTTGTTACCAAATACCGGTTTTCTAATCCCCTTTTATAACATCTCTCATCCTCTCTCATTTTAGGTAATCAGACCTCAATCCACTCACCAGTCACCACCCACGTCCACCCCATAGGGATCACAACCACCACTGCCATCCACCCCTTAAGTGGCACAACCACCACAGCCGATAGCCGCCACCGTCCGTTTCTACCATAAACTTCAAAATCCTGCAACAGTTCTCCCTCTTACCTTCGGCCCTCTTTAATCCGGCGTTCTCCGTCGCTGTCGCCATCGCTCGCCTTCATCATTCGCCGTCGTCTTCATCAAGGAGTTAAGATCTTATTTGCTATTCAGATCTATGAATGGTTTACTGTTCAGATCCTAAGGTTCAACGGCATATGGTTCGATGACCTTTTGGTCTTGTTTAGGGCTTATATTTGCGAATGGTTTGCAGATCCAATTTGCGATTTTGAGTTTACATCTGATTTGAAGTTCAGATCCCACGGTTCCGTTGTGATTTGTGATTTAAAGTTTACGATGATTTGTTGTTCTTGTTTAGAGTTCAATGGAATTGTTCCTTTTGTTTAGGGTTTGCCTTGGATTTGCAATTTAGAGTTTACATTTGTTCATTTATTCTTTTGTTTCCCATGTATTTGTTCTTGTTCAGTTTTGGTTTCGTTGGTTTTAATGAGATTGTCTTCACAGATCAGGGGTTATTGTAAAGTCCAGTTTTCATGATTTATTTAAGTTGGAACTTGTTCATGCAGTGAGTATCGTATGAAGATATGAACACCAACAAGAGAAAATAATTAAATCTTAATTATATATTTTATTTTACTAAAAAATACATTTAATAGGTAATGTGTGTTTGAAAAAATGATGTTTGGAAACAAGGACAAATAGTAAAAAGACCAAAATACCCTTTGACTATTTTTGTAATTTTTAAAGTTAAATGAAATTTTATGACAACCACATGGACTATTTATGTAAATAATTCTATATTATATTAAAAAAATATTTGCTTCAATATTTTAGATATTTAATGTTAGTTCAAAGTTGCGAATACCTGTAATATTTCATCAATGTTTTAACATGGTACATGGGGTTTTTTTACACATATACCGTCATGTTTACAAAAACGTGTCATTATGTCAATTTCTTAACTGCAACTTGTTCGACAGGTAAAAATATTGATTTAGGAAGCATGGCGACAATTCAATTGACCTTTTACTCCATTTTTGTTCGTTTTGTCTAGAGTTTTAAATTGGACTAGAACAGTCGAACTAGGAACCGGAGTTGTCTAATGTCTAAATCTAACAGGAAAACCGCCTCGAAGAAAAGCGGTCTGAATGTAGGTAATCTTTTTATCTTTCAAAAACACAAAGTTCAAGAATTTTCTTCAAGTGTAGGCCAAAAAATCGTTAATTAACGGCAAGTATGTTTCAAACTATACTATTCAACACCTTTTACTGCTTTTCGATTATTCGACTGATTTTAAACTCGTTTTTAGTCGTTATTTTTTAATTAATTTATAGACAACTCGATTATCTATTTATAGATTCTTAAATCATAATTTTTTATCAAGTATTCATGAAAATTTTTGAGTTCTAAGTCTTTATTTCATGAATGTTAGAAGTGAAGAAGGTGAAATGTCAAGTGAAAGTAAGAAGATGACTAACAGCAGGTTAAAATCAATAAGATGGGTATAATAACACGTTTTTACTAAGTTGAATGGGTATATGTATACAAAAATTTAACATACCATATTGCAACATTAGGAAAACGTTATAGCCATTTCACAACTTTAACCCCTAATTGTAAGAAAATTCATTACAATTGGATTTTTATATGACATATTAGTAACTAAGCATTTTATAATCAAAATGTTTTTTTTTTAAAAAGTCAGGTAAAAGTAAATTCTATTAATCTATAAGATATTAAATACAATTCAAAAATAAAATGATTTTTTTCCAAATTTCTATTTTAAAACATTCATTAACATTAACATATAAATGGCTCATATAATCAAAACAAAATAAAATAATTAACAGTATTAAATATTTAAATAACTCATATAATAAAAATAAAAATAAAATGATTAACCAAGTCAAACTCAAATCCAACAATACAACAGATGGATGGGCAAATTAGCACATAATCTTCCACAAAAACACATTTTGCCTTTAATATAGAACAATCCAAATTAAAATGGAGTTGATATAATATAGATACAAAGTGTTATAAGAATCCTTTGTGATGTAATGTACAACTACATATAACAAAGTTTCATACACCTTGACAAACTAGCCTACTGGTAAAAACTTTGCTCTTCATGCCAAAACTACCCCTGTAAACTCATTTGAATCCAGATAGCAGTGCCCATATAAAAAAATCACTTTCCTCCGGGCCGCAAAACTTGCAATAACTCAAGATTCAAATCAAACGTCGCTCCAGGCTGCAAAACGGAAGGGCAAGAAACATAACTTAACAGACATTGATTGTTTGTTTTTCATTAAAAAGGTGTACTTTCAACATCTCAAGTCATGTAGAATGCAATCTTTAAGTGGCTTGAAGTAAAAATCATAAGGGTAAAAGTGGAACTTCCATGGGAACTAACAACAAGCCTAAATATTCAGAGAAATTCATTAGATTGATTGAGCCCTTTCATAACAAAACCAATTGGCAATGAAAAGAACCTTTTTCAATAGAATTTATTATGATGAGATATTTACTAAATCTTAGCATGTGTATGTGTGTGACTAAAGCTACTGTTATATATTTGCTTTGGCACCTTTGGCTTAACTAGTTCATAAGTCTATGCAATGTTTCCCCTCTACATGTATGCAGATGCAAAACTTTCAGAAGGTGGCTCATGATTGTCTTTTTAATAAGGAAAAAAATGTAAAAAATGCGTAACAAGTAGCTATAATATAGAACATTTATGGGTCACTCAACGTCTTGACCCGCAACATTATCAATAATCTTATTCTCACAATTTTTTCTCTCATTTAGCAATAACGACATTATGAATTTTGAGAAAAACCAGTAGCACCCTTATAAACAACTGCCACCATACCTAATCCCACCTAAGCATGGTATGGGGAGGTAGAGTCATAGAGATGTAGATAGTGAAACCTCTATATGAGAGTAGAGAGACTGTTTCCCTGAAGGCCTCTGGCTTAAAAACACAACCTTTTCTCAAAACACAGAAAAGAAACAAGACGTACCGGAATTTCATTCAATCCCTTTTTACCATACCCTGCCTCAGGGGGAACAATGACCGTCCTCTGCAACAAAATAATAAACATAAAGAATTCTAACAATAGAAAAAAGAGAGTTACTTGAACAATCTAGAATAAAAAATATTTGATAAAGTAAAAGAACACCTTTCCACCAACTTTCATCCCTTCCACAACATTGTACATGGCGGGAGGAGGTTTTGGTGCAGCTTGAGCAGAAAATAAACCGTTTGGGTTATCTACATAATCCCGTTTTCTTTCCCTTCCAGGGGGAGCTCCAACCTTAAACTCGTAAGGCTACTTAAGACCATGAAGCAAACACATCAAGATACCAAACTACTCATTGCATTATGTCACGGTAAATATATGCTACAAAATTGGATTATGGTTCACATTTTGTGATTATGTAAGGTCAAATATTTAGATCCAAAGAAGCATGTAACAATTTGATCTAAGAAAACCGATTAGAGATTATTTCGGGAAAAAATGATGTGCAATATTTTCCACATTTAACTTTTGAGGCAAAAGTAAAAAAGGAAAAAAAAACTCACTCCTGGGTTGTTTACACGTGGGTTTAGGCAGATTAATGAACAAGAAGTCACCATTATTAGTCATGACTTATTGTTTGGGTATGACTGATTATGACTATGATTTTTGGATTAATTGAAGGTCAAAATTTTTGAGATGTGTGGAAGCATGTAAGAAGTTTCTAAAACAACATTCATTATTGAGATAAATGTAAAATTACCAACCTATCCCAAATTTTAACAGTTGGTTATCTAGCTCTAACTCTAATTATGTAAGTAATTGTAGTCACTTTGAAAGTGCACATCCAAACATCAAATTTGTTTATAAAAGTTTGATTACAACATTAACCAAAGTCCTAAAATACATCATAAAGATAGATCTCTGATCTCGAGAAATAGGATACATTCATTTCCTTTTATATGCTGTGAATAGGATAGGATTCCTAGCTTCAGTTTGACTTTGGAGGCAAATTTAATTAACTTTAACTTTCAAAATTGATTTTAATGTCTTTTTTTAAAGAAAGAATTGGTAAAGCTATTTAACTTTGGAAAGGTAACATACTGATAATATGTTCACGCTAATTTTTCCGCAAAAGCCATCATTTTTTGGATTTGATTTGACCTAAAAAGTCACCCATTTGAATGGAAAAACATCCTTTCTAAAATTCAATTGAATTGCGTTCTAAAAGGGACTAGATGAATCCATCAAAGACATTTGAAATACGGTATCTTTACCTATGCTACACTTTGAGGTCAAACAGATCAATTTTGAAGGTAAAAATAGATCTATTATCAAGAGAAATTCAAAAACCGCTTTTAGTTCTATTAACAAGTTCTATGGATCTTTATACATTAGTTTCAGATGCAACAAAAAGAAATTTATAGTTTTGACCTCAAATTCAAATGTATCGTCTTTTAGAGTTGACGGACCTGTGCAATTGTACGGTTTCCAGCTAAAATCTTAGACTCCCTGCTTGAAACTGCTGTAATTTTGTTATAAACGCAATCAAAGTGCACCTGCGCCACGATCATAATATTACTGAGAACTTAAACCTAAACAAACAGAATCACAAACAGAAATTACTTCAAGGATGAAAGCTCAATAAGAACCTGAACCGTTGACCCCTTTTCAGCAGCGGGCCCCTTTCCTTCAACAAGATCATAGTATTTCAGCCCATCAGCTGCTTCAAGTTCAAGAAAATTATTTTAAAAAAAAGAAAAGAGGATAATTCCCTTCTTTCCCATATATATCCTTGTATTTAGTTAGTGTTTGGATTTGTGTTATGTAACTGATTCTCTGAAGTCACAGTAATCAGTCTGTAATGTATGGATAAACATGTTGTAGTTCTTATTATTGAGGGGTCAAATAATCAGTTCATGTCCAGCAAGAAAACTAATTATCCAAGTGCAGGATATAATTACATTACATTTTTAAACTAATTTGATAGACTTTTACTTTCATTACATAGGACAGCTTTTCTTTTTTCATGAAAATGCCTTTTTTTAGGTTAATTTGCTATATATTTTGATATTTTCTTAAGCATAAAAAATAGAAATAATCAGTTTCAAATGTACACCTTAACACCCTCTTGAAATGTACTTACAAAACTCAGTTATTTCAAAACTGCATACAGAATCATACGAAGAAAAACGTAATATTTAGATATATGTATCGACCATGAAATATTAAGTAATGTTCCAATATCTACAATCCTTTTATGGTTATGGAGATGTTTTAGCAAAAAGTCAAGTTCAAACAATAATATTCAAGGAGATAGTTTACTAACAACAAAATTTTTTAAAGTTACAATGAAATTCAAGATTTATAGCAAATGTTCATCAAGTAAAATTAGAACTCCAACCAGTGATAACTATGCGGTATCAGTAAACAACTAAGAAAGAACAAACTTTTATGAAATGCAATGAGGTATGCATTGACAATCTTTCTAGCAAGAAGTAATTTATGTTTTAAATGACCTAAAAGCCAGAAAAGATCAAGGAATTAAGCCTAAATTGAACTTTGCTTTTCAAAATATTCAACTTTTAAAAAATAGACATGATTTGGTTAGATATCATAGTCAATTTCGGATCTAAAGAAGACTACTTTGACTACAAAAGTCAAAATCAATCTCATTCTTAAATTATTATAGCAAGGGGTGGTTTGTATGTTTGCAGGCATAATCACAATCACAAGTTCACATCATAATTCCACTTAAACTGCAGTTACGTGGGTCTCATTCTTTTCATCTTATATTGACAATTACAATCGCATAACAGTAAAACAAGTGATTCTTGAAATTCATCAAATTTACCATATTTGAAAGAAAAATCTCACAAACAGTGAAAGCCATTTAAGATATATATGTGTGTGTGAGGGGAAGTAATGGACTAACAGGTAGTAAGGTAATCTTCAAGAGGGATGGCCTTTCTATTGCGCCTTTCTCTTGCGAAAGCTTCTTGGGTGTTTGAAGTTAGGGTAAGTGGAAGCACAGATATCAAAATTGCTGATCTGCGTGAAATGGGTAATGCATGATTCTGATGCAAGTCTTGATGGGAGTTTATGGGTTTGTAGGAAATCAAAGGATTTTGGATAGTTATTTTCTGCAAAGAAGCCATGGCCATGTGACTCCAACCCAAATCGCAAAGCGAAGATATCCACTTAAACCAAATTCACATTTTAATCCCTCCAATTTTGAAGCAATAGACCAATTTCGCTCTCATTTTTAATACATCATCACCATTCACCTCCATGCCACTTACTTTCAACTGAGGGGATGCATTTGTGAGTAAATCGAATAAAATACATCTATATCTTTTAAAACTTTGGTAATTATATGTATATTTTTATAATTTTTTAAATTATATATATATTCTTTCAAAATTTTAAATCTCTCATTTATATCTAAAAACTTAATTTATTTATTTTAAACTAGCTACAAATTAAAAAAAACAATTGTTTTCTAGCTAATTACTAAAATACCCATAGTCCCATGTTCCTTTTTTCTTTGTGATCGAACATTGATTTTCCTAAACTACAAATTCATTCATATTATAATGCCTATGGTCCTATGTACCTTTTTTTGCAAGGAAATCACTGCGATACATGATCATAATAAAAAACATAATATAGTTCGATAATTATTATCTAATTAAAATAAAGCTTAAGCCTTCTTGTAAACCCACATGCCTATCAAAGTGATTTGCCATGAATGTTCCAGACCCACACTCAGCATTAGGTCTTCTTCTTGTGCTAGGGTGGATTCCTTCTGCACGTTGTAGTTTGCTAGGGTTATGTCGTCCTCAAGCTGTTTCCAATGAAGATCGTGTGGGAGGATGCAACCTCCAATATAATCATCTTCCCCGTTAGGTTTTCACAAAGATCTACATTTTTGTCGGTTTCAAGTAAGATTTTGAACCTATTCGTACTGTACTCAATCCTGTTAGGGTATAATTTCTCTTTACATTGCTATTGTTCCAAGCTCTACTGTTGTCACCATCATTGACGGTTGTGACCGTACTTGCTTCATTGTGCTTTGCCACCACCGGATCTGCGAAAGGTTCTTTTTTATTTCTTTTCCAGTTTTTCTTGATTTCAACTCTTTTTCCCATTTGCACAAAGAACGTCACTCCCAATTAAGTCCCATGTCTCGTAGGGGAGTTTCAATCGATCAAACAAAATTGGAGAATGTGTTCGTTGTGTTCATTCAAACGGTGATGTTGTTTGATTTGGCATCTTAAAATCTTGTTTGAGAGGGCTTTTGTAACATCCGCAAACCCGGGCTAGTCGTTAGCGGTTTGGAAGTATGTGTTTATGTGTATGTTTTAATATTTTGACTATGTGATTATATTAGTTTAATTAGTATGAGATATTTATAAGAAAGACCACCTCATGCTTAGTTTTGAGTAAATAAGTGTATACGTGTATTCATATGTATATGTATGGAAAAGTGTGAACATTCACCTCCTCACTTTGAAAACAACTTGAAGGTGTTTGTGTGTGTATATTTGCTTCCTTTTGAAGAAACCTCAAGAAACTCTAGTTACTTGAAATTGGATTTGAAGATTTTGTGTGATAAATTCAAGATAAAGGTTAGACCATATTTCTATCATGATTATGATCATTTTGATATGATTTGTTGTTGGGTTTCATGCTTGAATATATATGAAGAACACCATGGATGAATTTGTATGAAACTTGTTATATGGGTTTTGTAGAAATTAATGTTTTAAATGGTTTAAAGGTGTTCTTGATGATTGATAACATGTTATATGAAGTTTATACATGTTTTGGTTATGTTTTGGTAAATTTCTATTTTCTGGTTATGTATGCTATGGAGTTTTACCAGCTGAAAGTTGGAGAATAAGAAGTCGAAAACTGTCTTTATAAAGTTCACGGCGCGACGGGTTTAAGGTCGCGGTGCTACCTAGTTGGTTTCGAATTCGAAATGGTTATTCGCAGTGATTGTTTGAAGGGTCCACTCGAAAGCACATCACGATGCGACGAGTAGAGGGTCGCGACGCGATCTCATTTTGTTGCGAATTCGAAGTCTGAGTTCGAAGGAGACGCTCGAAGTGGGTGGCGGTTCGAAGGGGGCACTTAAAGGCGCGTCGCGGCGCGACGCCTTGTTGGTCGCAGCGTGACGCCTTGTTGGTCGCAGCGTGACGCCTTGTTGGTCGCCGTGCGGCCTATGATTTTCAGCAGGAAGTGTTGTTTGATGTACTTTGATGCTATATGCTTTATGTGTATTGTTATGTGAAGTTTATATGTTATTCATGAGCATATGAGATATAAATATACGTGAGTATATATATTTATGAATCAGAAACTAATTTTAGTGTTGTTGTGTTTTCAAGCAATACCAAGACTTAGTGATATTAGACCTCTGAGTGCTCTGTCTGAAATCAAGAGGTGAGTGGATGTTAACTCACGGATGGTAAAGGTTATGATTGATATGATTGATGTGATGCATGTGTTTGTGATTGCTAGAATGTTGAGTCTGATGCTTGCTCATTGCTGTTTATATCTGTTGTGTGATTATTTGGCCGATACGTGCTTGAGGGATGATATCGAGTATCGTTTGAGAAGTCAGCTATGCGTGGAATTAGGCCGGGCTTGATCGCTATTGGCTATGCAGTTGTAGACCCTCTAACGCATGAGTTGTATGGGAGGGGATCTAACTGTGCCAATTGGCGGCAGGCTATCGGTAAACCTTTGCTTCGGCCGACATTGGTTGTAGGTTCTGCGCCGAACCACCAGTCTTCTAGATTTTGTGATTAGATGATTTTATATCGATTGATAATGCTTGCTTTTGTGTTTAGATTCCTCTCACTTAGTTTTGTGCTAATTCCCCACTGTTGAACTGTTTTTGCAGGTTCTAAGCTTGTGGCTTTGTTTTGAGTTAAAGGAAAGCTTGTCCATTCTCTCTGATATTAATTTTGTTGGAAACGAGCCATCTTTGTTTAACTTTATAACACATACAAGTTGTTGTATTTTGTATACAGTATCCCCGGTTGTGGAATTTATGTAAATATTTATGATTAAACTTCCTCAACGTGTTTTAAAAAAATGACTTAGGATTTTACGGTGTTACAGCTTTCTCTTCAATAGTAAGGTTCATTTGAATTATAGTCTCGTAGGAGCATGTGCATGACTGCATTTGTAGGTTTTATCAATGGATGATTCCTAATTTGGGATGATAGGTATCTTTGGTATAATATCTTAATTAGTTATAAGATTATGATAAATCAATAAAAAGAAAACGTTTTTAAAAATTTTAATTGTTTAAATATAAATAAATTGAGTTTTTGGATATATATATATATATATATATATATATATATATATATATGAGAGATTAAAGGTTTTAAAAGGATATATGTGTAATTTTAAAGTTTATAAGGATATATATATAATTAACAAAGTTTAGAAGGATATATAGATAAAATTCTCCTAATAAACTAGATTTTTTTAAAAATAATGTATTTTCTATAAAAACTATTAAAAGTAATGAGTTTTTCAAAATTTATAAAAGTAGAGTTTTTGGGATTTAAGATCCCGAATTTGATGAAGAATTCGGAATTTGAGATCCCGAATTTGACCAAGTATAACCACCAAATGTATTAAAAATGACAAATAAAAAGCTGGGAAGTGCACATACGTGACATGTGGCAAATTCGGGATCTCGATCAAATCCCGAATTCTCAATCAAATTCGGGATCTCAAATCTCGAAAACTTTACTGTTATAAACTTTGAGAGAGTTGCATTACTTATGATAACTTCTGTAAAAAATACATTATTTTAAAAAAAAATTCAATAAACTAATATGTTAAATCTCGCTTTTGAAATAGTGGGCATAGGTTAAGGGGCAACGTCTTGAAAAGAAAATTTTAAGGGTTAGCTTGTTAGTAAGCAACAATGTTGAAGGGTGTCAACGTTCATGGTTAAAAATGAGTAAACATGAATATGACACGAAAATAGGTTGGCATGAAAGCGTCACAAGCCATTTAATCCAACACGAACCGATTAGAGGTTATAATTACTTTGCAGGGATAACAAAAAAAAAGTTAAGAATTCAAATAGTTTGGGACATAAAGTTTGAAATTTAGATATTTAATTTATGTTTTTCTAAATAAGATTGTGAGCTAGCAACATTAGGACTTGTAAAAGTGATAGGAGTAGTCTCCTCCTACCACACCTATCCACACATGCTATGTTAGTTTTTTTTTTTTCTCACAACTAAAACCATAGCAATCACTTTCAATTTGCAACTATATATATATGAATCATTGTGCTTTTAATTATTTTTGTTAAACTACCGCCATATGGTTATCCTTAATTCCTTTAATTTGGCAGGGCACGCGCAACTAAAACTCGACATCTTGTGGAATAGAGCCAAATATATATAGAAATACAGCTTCACTATACAAGATAAATCCAAGATTAAAAAAGAAAAAAAAAACTTAATTGTTTCCAAATTAATAAAGCTCGATCGATATATCATTTAATTAACACAAATCAAGATTCTACGCATATAATGATGGCCATATACATATATATATATGCATGGCGGTTGATCATATATATTAGTTAGGTCTTATCTTCGGGTATATCAACGCTGGCAACAATGTTAGCAGATGGTCTTGAGGATACGGTGGTTGCTGAATCACTCGACTTAACCTTCACTTGAGCATTCACTGGTGGATCGGTTGGATGTCCTAAAGTCTTTGTTTTTGTTACTTGTTTGTCCTTCTTTTTCACTTGTTCATGCCAACTCTTCAGAGCTTTCGATGTGTGATCATCGAAAATCGACCTCTTCATCGTTGATCCCATCTATATATACATACATATTACCATCGATATATCATATATATATACGAAATATATATGCTATTCTTAATAGATGTGTATCGATCAATCAGAGGCATATATATATATATATAATGAACCAACCTGAGTAACAAGGGCGTAGAGTGGAAGTATGCTGTAGCTGCATAAGCATTGTACTAAAATTCTGTCATTATAATAAATAAATTTATTATATATAAGAAAATGATCGAAACAATAATATTGTAATATTAATTAATTTGGTAATATTGTAATTAAAACCTAATTAATTACGTACCCGATAATCACTCTACCATATTGAAGGATTGGATTTTCGTAAAAGCATGTATCAAGTCCAAACTCATACTGCAAAGTTATATTTTATTATATATAAATAATAAATAATAATTAACATCCTAATTAATTTGTGTTAATTAACATTAATCCATGAGTAAAAACACTACTTACCCATATCCAAAAGAAGTGTGTTATCTCAAAGGAATTCTGCAAATTAAGCAATGAAATTAATCACTCCAACATATATTCAGTGAAATCTAACACATTAATTATAACCAATCACAATATATAGACAACATGCAATTATATAACTACATTAATTAATGGTTAAGTAGCTAGGTAGATGAAAATAGCTATCATTTTAAATATAGATGATGATGATGATGATGATGCATATACATATATATGTATATATGGAGGTAGTTGTAGGTATAAATAGATAGATAGATAGATACCTGAAAGAGGGTGAGTTGAATAAGAGAAAGAATTAATCGAGGCTGATTAAACCAGAAGTGTCTATCAGAAAGTTCCACAACAGGTATTCCTTGAACCACTGATTGTCGCTCTTGAATTTCAACTGCCATTTGTGTTACAATTGCTTGAAGCTTTGTTCCAACTGCTAAGATTATCTAAAACCAAATTCATAATTAATTAAATCTAGCTTACATATATATATATGGATGTATTTTAGCTAGGCTTGATGTACGTATTTATGTCGATCGCTGGATAAATTAATTAATTAAGAGGATGAATTAATAAAAGAAGATCGATCGATATATATATATGCTTACAATAACAGGAAATAAAGAGAGGTAAGTCATAGCACGAGCTCCTGCAATTAAGCGTACGTAAATAGTACGCATGCAATCAGTAATTATACGTATAACTGGCAATGGTTGGGTGAGTGTGTGTGTTTAACTGTTAAAAAAATGATATATAAAAATTAATATTTAAGATGGTGGGGAGGGCATGCATGCGTCTTACCATCAACGTTTGCAAAAAGGAAAAGGACCGCAGTTGCCCACAACAATGGACTGAAATGAAAATACATATATATGGCCGGTCACGTACATTAATAATTAATTAATAAAAAAAATAAAATGAAATGCACAAATTAAGTTATTATAGACGCCTCGATCGATCATGCAGCTAGCTGCCTCTAAGAATTGAATTATTCAAGACTCCAAATTAGTTAAGCTAGTGTAATATTTACAATGATCGATATATATATATATATATATATTATAATTAATTAGGTAAAATATATAGAAAAATATGTATGTATGTATGTATGTATAATTACTTATGAAGGTACGTACCTGATTCCTACAATAACTTTAAAGTCATCTTCTAACGACTTCTTTATATACTTTTGAAAGTTGAAGTGAGTCCCAGGAGATAAATGAACCTATAAATACATGTATGTAGATATACGTCAATCAATCAATCAAATTATATATAGATATATATATAGAGAGAGAGAGAGAGAGATCGATACAAAAGTAATTAAGTTAATTAAACATGTACAATTAATTTAGTACTTACAGATGGATGTATAATTTTAATTAATTGCATATATATAATGAATTAAGATGGAGATCCAATTAAGGTATTAGGATAGTGGGATTAATTAACTCACAGAAAAAAAAGCATGGCGCATGGCCAAGTAATCTGATCTACGGACAGACGTAAAAAACTGTCGAAAGAAGCAAACCTGATCATCCAAACACACACACGTACATTAATTAATAACTTCATTAATTACATGCATGCACTTTATTATTATAAATTAAATCAATAAAAAGTAATTGGAATAATAATTAATTAATTAATGATGAATATATATGTAGTAAATTGGCTTACAATGTAAAACATTGCGGGAGTATTAGTAAAAGCACCGGTGTGATGTTTTACGAAAGATAATTCCTTCGTTAGCCGATATTTTGTTGGATCTGCACATATATAATTAATTAATTAATACGTACATCATCATATATAGATCCGGCTATTACGAATAATAATAATATGCCACGATTACCAGCCCATAATTAAGTTAGATATTGCTGTTAATATGTTGCCATGTATAGTCCTTCAATTTGCTATGTATAGTCCTTCAATTACTCCTGTAATGTTGTACACCTTTGCTATTTATAGTGGAATAATATTGAAGGTAATTACAAGAGCCTTACACATTTCAAAGTATTACATGGTATCAAGAGCCAGTTAAACTCGGAAGAGTATAGCGATCTTCATCTTCTTCTGTTTTTTTTTCTTTTCCCATGGCAACTACACAAACCATTATTCCCATCACCACTACCACCCACTTTCCCACCAAACTCACTTCTCAAAACTTTCCAGTATGGCGACGTCAAGTTCCAATGCTCCATCGAAGACTATCGGTGACAAGGAAGCCATCACACCAAACCCAGAATACATCGTCTGGTATCGACAAGATCAAATCTTGTTCGGCGCTATTCTCGGATCATGCTCCGATGAGATTCAGCCTGTAATTGCATCAACATTAACTGCTAAAGAGGCATGGGATCGCCTTACATCCAGTTTTGCTAGCAAATCTCGATCTCGAATTATCTCCCTTAAATCAAACTTGCAAAGAACCCAAAGGGAAATCGCTCGGTTGCAGTTTTTTTGAATGAAATGCGATCTATTGCAGATGAATTGGCATTGGTTCAGAGTCCAATTCATGAAGAAGATCTTCTTGTTCATATCCTTACCCAACTTGGTGAGGAATACAACTCCATCACTGCTTCTCTTAAGGTACGAGAACAACCAATTTCTTACCCGGAACTCTTTGATAAACTAGTTGATTTTGAACGGTCCCTTCAAGAAGGCGCACCCGTTGCTCCTGAAGTTGTTACTGCTAATGCTTCCCAGCGGCAGCCGGGTCGAGCACAGTTCAAATCTGCGCCTGACCAGTCCACCTGGAACCAACGGTTCCACCCTGGAAGGCCACATCGAATGCCAAACAATTCACAGGCTAACCATTCATGACCAACTAGAAGCAATCAGTTTTGCAACTTTTGCAACTTTCAAGGTCATGATACACGAGACTGCCGGAAACTTGCTAAGTTTTTGAAAGACCATCACATCACCTTCAACAACAACCCGACAGCTCCGGTTGCTAATGCCGCCTCCTCTACTTCTTAATCACCACACCAGTGGATGATGGACAGTGGTGCCTCTCATCATCTAACCTCATGTCCATCAAATCTCTCTTCCGTTTCCGAATACGGAGGACCAGACGAAATTGTATTGGGTGATGGTACAAATTTATCTATTTCTCATACTAGTTCCACTTCTATTTCCACTTCGTCAAAATCATTACATTTACCTAATATTCTTTGTGTTCCTAAACTGCGTAAAAACTTGATTTCGGTTGCTAAGCTATGTCGTACTAATCATGTTTCTGTTGAATTCTTCCCTTCTCATTTTTTTGTGAAGGATCTCAAAACGGGGGCGCGTCTCATGCGCGGGGAGAACATCCATGATGTTTACTACTTGCATGACTTATTTCATCTTCCTCAAGTCAATGCTACTTTATCAAACTCACCAATTCAATGGCATCACACTCTTGGACACCCGTGTCTTCGTACTTTTAATAATATTTGTAAAGACTTAGGTCTTCATTTTAAATCATTGTCAAGTTCTACCTTTCATTGTCAGTCGTGTGCTATCAATAAAAGTCACAAGTTGCCATTTGGTCCCAACTCCTTTACTGTTACGAAACCATTACAACTTCTCTATTCGGATGTATGGGGTCCGGTACAAAAATCTATTGATGGCTATCTATATTATGTTGTGTTTGTTGATTACTACTCCAAGTATGTTTGGCTTTACCCCATCAAATCTAAGTCTGATGTTGCGAGAATTTTTCCTCAATTTAAATTGTTTGTCGAAAAATTCTTTCAAACACCAATCTTATCGCTCTTCACCGACAATGGTGGTGAGTATATCGGACTTGCTCCATTCCTTCAATCAACCGGCATTTCTCATTACACTACCCCACCACATACACCCGAACAAAATGGAATTGCTGAACGCCGTCACCGACATATTGTCGAAACTAGACTTGCCCTTTTACACTATGCTGGCTTATCGCTCACCTTTTGGTCTCATGCGATCCAAACCGCCGTCTACCTTATCAATCGTCTTCCCACTCCAATTCTTGGTTCCAAATCTCCATACTAGGTTCTTTATGGCACCTCACCGAATTACAAAAGATTAAAACCATTTGGTTGCTTGTGTTATCCGTGTCTTAAACCTTATGCTCCTTTCAAGCGACACCCACGATCTCAATCGTGCATCTTCCTAGGCTATTCCTCCTCCAAATCAGCCTACAAATGCCTTGACACTAAAACGAACCGTCTGTACCACTCTCGACATGTGGTTTTTGTTGAAAATCAATTTCCCTCTAAGATTGACTCTACAAACACATCCTCTCCTATCCACGTGCATGACTTCTTGAAGCAAAATATTATATCTACCTCTCAATCCATACAACCTTCTCAACCTCTGCATGCTACATGTACACCATCCACCACTACATCAATTCCATATACTCACTCTCCCACAACCACAAATGACACCATACCATCCACCATACCTCCACCTACCGGTACTTCTACCCCCCCTCCATACACTCCAACCCCACTCACGAAGCAAACACTCAACCTTCACCTTCACCTTCACCTTCATCTCAAACCTCCCCTCCCTCCCCACACTCCAACCCGTCGCCTGTCACCTCCTCTTCATCATTCATTCTCCCTCTTCTTCGGTTTCCACAGCTTTACCACCTAGAACCCGCAAACCTAACGCCAAGTACTACAACCAGTACTTTGTTAACACTACCACTCTTCATCATATCCCTCCTGCCCTTGAACCCCATACTTACCTCCAAGCCTTCAAAGATCCCCTATGGCGTGAAGCTATAGACAGTGAGTATAACGCTTTACTTCGTAATCACACATAGGAACTCGTTCCTCCGACTTCTCGTAATCCTATCGGATGCAAGTGGGTCTTCCGTAATAAACGGCACCTGGATGGTACAGTTGATAAATATAAAGCAAGGCTCGTCGCAAAAGGGTTCCTTCAAGAGTATGGTAAGGATTACTTTGACACGTTTAGTCCTGTCACTAAACCCGTTACTATACGAACCGTTCTTTCCCTTGCCTTATCTCAAGGATGGTCACTACGTCAACTAAACGTAAATAATGCGTTCTTGCATGGCACCTTACAAGAGGAGGTATACATGGTGCAACCTCCTGGTTACACAAACCCGCAATATCCGAATCATATTTGTAAGCTCAAACGGTCTCTTTATGGTCTCAAACAAGCATCACGAGCGTGGTATATGGCTCTTACATCATTCTTACTTGACTTGGGTTTCAAAAAGTCTCTTGCTGATGCCTCGCTTTTTATATATAATCGTGATGGTACACTGTGTTACTTTATGGTTTACGTGGATGACATTATCTTAACCGGTAACACAAAAATCTTCCTTGATGAGTTTGTCAATAAGCTAGCCGCACGGTTCTCCATCAAAGATTTGGGCTATCCAAATCATTTCTTGGGGTTGAATTAATACCAACAGCTCAAGGTTTGTTCCTCTCGCAACACAGACACATACTTGATTTATTAAATATGCATCATATGGATGGGGCCAAGCCTGTTCTCACACCATTATGTTCATCTGAGACCTTAAAACTTGATGACGGTACACCTAAAGTGGATCCATCACCCTATCGCAAACTAGTTGGATCTCTTCAGTATCTTGCGTTCACAAGACCGGATATTTCTTTCGCTGTCAACAAATTGTCCCAATTCATGCACGATCCATCTCAAACACACTAGCAAGCTCTCAAACGCTTACTACGCTATCTGAAAGGGACACTTTATCATGGATTATTTTTGAACAGAAACTCACCCATGCAACTGACTGCCTTCTCGGATTCAGACTGGGGAGGGGTATCCACGGCAGGAAGGTCCACAACAGCATACATTTTGTACCTAGGTTCGAACATTATTTCATGGAAATCTGCTAAACAGAAGTCGGTCTCACGTTCCTCCACCGAAGCCGAGTACAAAGCACTAGCTAACGCTGCTGCTGAATTAGCATGGGTGGAAAATCTCCTTATAGAACTTGGTTTAACACTCCCATCCTCTCCTCGACTTTACTGTGATAACATAAGTGCCACATATCTATGTGCCCACCCTGTGTACCACTCTCGCATGAAACACAGCGCCTTGGATTATCACTTTGTACGTGAGAAAGTTGCAACCGGGTCTTTACGAGTTCATCACATCAACTCTAAGGATCAACTAGCGGATGCCCTCACTAAACCGTTGTCTCGAGCTTCATTTTTACGGTTACGTTCCAAGATTGATGTCTCAGACGGATCCTCCATCTTGCGGGGGCGTATTACGAATAATAATAATATGCCACGATTACCAGCCCATAATTAAGTTAGATATTGCTGTTAATATGTTGCCATGTATAGTCCTTCAATTACTCCTGTAATGTTGTACACCTTTGCTATTTATAGTGGAATAATATTGAAGGCAATTACAAGAGCCTTACACATTTCAAAGTATTACACCGGCCACTTCATTAATAATAATAATAATAATAATAATAATAATAATAATTAGTGTGCATGGCAAATAAAATAATCACATGCATCTCTTAATAATTAACAAATTAATAGACGGAGATGAGATGGATGGATGGTTGGATGATAATTAAGATAATATATACGTAGGTACGTACCAGTGCCAGGTACGTGATCCTCCAAAATCTCTCTTTCCCATAATTTCCACTTACGAGTCTGCATGCATCAAAAAATCATTACTATACACACACAATATATATATATATATATATATATATATATATATATATATATATATATATATATATATAAAGCTAGCTAGGTAGAAATGAAATTAATTAAAGAGATGCAGATAGATTGGATCTAACCTTTGCTCTTCCAAAAATCATTGTGAGGGTACTATAAATAACATGGAAGACTGCCAAGAAAAATATAAAGATATGCAATTGGTGCAATCCAGCAACTGATATAATTTGTTCATATCCCTGCATGCACGTACGTACTCACCATTAATTAATTAATTAAATGCAATTAAGTTACTAGCTAGCTACTATACCTCCTATATATATATATATATATAAATAAACTATATATATCTATATATATGCATTTAGCAATTTAAAAGACGAATTGAAATTAAAAATCTTAATTACTTCTTTGCACTCTTTAGGTGGACCATCTCCTGCTAACCTTCTGTGGTCATACCACAACAGTCTCCTGGTCTCCACATCACCACCACCTTCTTCATCAACATCCTCTTTTTCATATTTTTCTTTCTTACAAGGCAAGAAATCCTTTGTCAGAGCCTTCGATACACATATGGATGCTATATAGTTTTGGCTAAACACCAGAAGCAACGATATAAACCCCAGCACCATCAGCTCTGCACCAATATATACATACATACATATATAACACCTACGTACGTATACTACAACCAGTAATAATTAAAAGAATCCTACATACACATGCATACCGTTTTTAATCTTCTCAAGAGCTTCCATTAGCCCCGGTTTATGTCGTTTTTTCAAGAACTAAAACAAAAACAACATTATAACACACACACACACACATATATATATATATATATATAATTAATTTATCCATCATCAACAGGAGATGATATTTGCACAGAAATTAAATATGTACATCTCTGACTTGTTATTAAACTAGCTGCACCATATTGTTTCTTATGTGAAAAAAATCAATATTTTCCATAAAAATATGATTTCTCACCACCATTAATACTCTAATTTTAATCATAATAATTATTCATGAAAATGATATATATAAAGTTCATTTTATACTGTCTTAATATATATATATATATATATATATATATATTTATATATAATTCATCCATCACCAAGATCGAGGAGCTGGCACGGCTGGTGATATTCCCAACACTTGAAAAGAATCAATTTATTCCGTAAAAATATCATCTCCAATAACAAAACGATTAAATATTATAAGGCTGGATCCAGATCCGGATGGACGTAAATAAATGCATGTTTGATATATTATTTGAGAATAAATAATAAGAATAATTACGACTTACATGTCCTACGGTATGAAGACTGTGTTCCAAGATAACTGAGAGTATAACGATAACTGCACAAACACAAGCGACGGACCATGTCGCCGTTTGATCCAGCATTCTTGCATCCCCATCCCCACCAGCCATTTTTACCTTACTATCTTAATTAATTATGATCTCTATCCACCTTGATTAATTAATTACTGCATGCATCAGTCTCATCGATGATCATATATATATATAATCTCGATCTTTCTTTTCGATCGATCTTAATTAATTAAAAGTTGAATGCATGCATGCATGCAGATGGATGATCCGTACGTTTGCTGAACGATCGAATTGCTGCTGCTGATCATGATCAAGGGAAATCACATTGATCATTTGTTTTCTTTCTTCGTAAATTAAAAAAAAAACAAACCAAACCAGCTTAACTAATTAGCTTGAAAATGGAAATTAATTAAGGGAAAATTTTTGATCAACTAATTAATTAATTAAGGTTTTAATTGTTTGGATGGGACAAAAAGTAATCAACGAGAGTACGTACGTGTTAATAGGGGATTTAGTTATCTCATTTTAAACCATGGCCACATATTAATTTAATTCAATTTAAATTAATTAAAATACAATAGTCGCGCGATATCACGAATATCAATCAAATATATATCATCCAACATACGACTAATCATTTTTCACCCTAAGTTTGTGAGCGAATCCTTACACAATATTTTTTAGCCATATACAATAAGATACAGATAGTTAATAACATGATACAAATTGATGATGCATAAAGTTGTGTATGATCACTTCTTTTATATAATGCACATGGTATAAGTTGATTGTAACGTCCTAAAGTTCAAAATTTTCTAATAACAATAAATAAACAAATAATTGTTATAAATACTATGATCAAGTTACATATATGAAATTAGAGATGTTTATATAACTAGAAGGCAAACAAGAGCACAATACACACATACACATACTTGCATATATATTGAAAGGCTGGTCATTTTTTAATAACAAAAAGTCAAAGTTTACAAAAGAATTTAACATCTTACTACCCTCCTATCAATCACATATATATAGCTCAAGCTATGTTTTGTTTGATTGAAATAGGTGTTCTAATGGGTCAAATGGTTCATAAGGATGAATCAAAGTTATAATGTGTAATTCTTGTTTTTAGATGTTTTGGATAGTGTTTGGTATTGTTTGGGGTGTAGGAACACACCCCTAAGATGTTAGAATCGAGTTTTGGTATTTTTTTGGTCAAAAACAGTAGTTGTGCATAACATACGCAGGCTGTAAAGTCCGTCATGTACACAATCCGTATAGATCAGAGGAGGCCGTGTAGCATGGTCGTGTACGTAGCTCAAACGGCATGTGTAGCGATACACGGCCCGTGTAGTAACCTAGGTCAACACAGGTCATGTAACCTGATATGGCCGTGTAGTGTACATGGTACACGGCCCGAGTAGGCCCGTTTACAGATAAGTTTGCATAGATGCTCAGTTATTTCAATTGTATAGAGAGGTGATTGGATACTTAACTGAAACATATAAGCTATTAATCTCATTAATCGATTACAAGGTGAGTTTATTGCTTCTCATTTAATAAATGCGTAATGAATTCATTGTGACGTATATATTAACTTTGCTTATATGATACGATCATGATACATATACAAGTGTTAAGTGATGGTGTATAGCTATACAAGTGTTGTAGCTATGCATAGATATGGGGTTATGGTGTATTACTATGCAAGTGGTATAGCTTTGCGCAAGTTATGGAGTGAGCTTGGTATCAAGAAAATAAAGGGAGGGGGGCTCATACTCACCATATGGGTCTCTACATGTATATGTAAAGATATAAGGGTTGTAGTTGTGTCTCTATGCAAGTGGTATAGCTTCAAAGCAAGAAAATATGAGGGTTCCATTCTTTGTGTTATTCTTAAAAGTTTAGTTAGCATGCTCACTAAGCGAAAATTTACATTTTATTGATGTTGTTTTTTACAGGTGACCCAAGTTCCGGTAAGGGTAAAGCTCCAGTTTAGTGATGAGTTGGATAGCTCTAAATGTAACAAGATTCTGACTTTTGTAACACCTTTTGAATACAGTTAGCACCTGTGTAAATAATAAATATCTTGTAACTCTCTTGTTAACCCTGATAACTTTTATGTGCTAATTATTGGAATATGTATAAATTTTATAAAACGAGAACAGGTGTTACGTACATTGATGCATAAAATTGTTATATAGGGTGATTTTTGTTATATAAGATCACATCCTATTAAGTTTTGCAAGCAGTAACATTATTTTATTTATTATTTTTTTGAAAAACTCTGGAAAATCTATTAATGTCCATATATATATGATCTGATATGATGTGGTTTTAAAACATGCTTTGTATAAAGTCAATTAAAGAAATAACCTTATACAATAATTAAGAACCTAGTAAATATATGGCATCTTGCACACATTAATGAATATTGTTAAAAAAGAGGTATTTGTTCTATGGATTGACTAAATAAATACCCTTAATTTACTAAAAAACATCCTCTCAATTTAGATTTCTTTACCTTTCAAATAAATATTATAGTTTGGATATGATAACTAATACAACTATACTTTCTAAACTCTTTTTTTATAATTAAATTTGAATGTAACAAACATTTTTATATAATTAAATAAACTTTTACAACAAATTTTTTCAAGCATAAAAAATGCATAAATGATGAACATAAATGAACAAATATGATCAATAATATTGAAATTACAAAAAAATATTCAAGCATAGATCACTGTATATATCTTTAATAGGGGTTTCGGATTACTAGGTTTCAGTTTTCTATAAGATTCTAGACATGACATATATATTGATTGCTATCTAGTAGACGGGGCTCTGTGACGGATTCAATAAGCCAAAACGGTATGCATCGGGTAATCTCCTTTGAACTGTAACATCACATAATGACTATCATATACATGTGAAATTGTAATAATTTGATGGTTTTGAATCTATTCCAAACCTTTCGAAAGAGGAAAAAAAGTTAAGAGGAAAGAAAGTTATCTCATCGTGGTTGGTTAAATAATGGAGGAATGGAGGATCACTCCAAACCTTTTTGGCAAACGATTGTGAGTGTAACGTCCCAATTTTTTTTTTTTTTACAAATAAACAAATACCAAAGCGTACGCTTAATAGTCTACTTTAATTTAAACATTGTATAACTTTAATTACAACCCTGGACGGTAACTCATAAAAGCCTAAATTCAATTGTAATAGTTTTGGAATACATCAGTAAAATTGAAATAGTTAAAACAACGCGGAAGCTTGTGGGAGATGAGCTATCAACTGCGTACTGGAGCCCCGCCGTGGCCATCACCTGAAAAGAAGGTTAAACAACAACCGTAAGCACGAAGCTTAGCGAGTACTTTTACTTACAATCAACCATATGACATCAAGCATTTGTTTCTATCATCATATTCCATCTTTCATTCCCGCCACCGTAGTAGTCGGTCCCACATTCCCGTCACCAAAGTGAACGGTCCAAATCAGTCCCGTCACCGAAGTGAACGGTCCAAATCATTCCCGTCACCGAAGTGAACGGTTCAAATCATTCCCGTCACCGAAGTGAACGATCCCATCGTTCCCGTCACCGAAGTGAACGGTCCAAATCATTCCCGTCACCGAAGTGAACGGTCCCATCATTCCCGTCACCGAAGTGAACGGTCCAAATCATTCCCGTCACCGAAGTGAACGGTCCAAATCATTCCCGTCACCGAAGTGAACGGTCCCTTCATTCCCGTCACCGAAGTGAACGATCCAAATTATTCCCGTCACCGAAGTGAACGGTCCCATCATTTTGCATAACATGAAACATCAACAGTTCATCAAGTCATCAATTCATATAGCATATAATAACGTCAATCACGTACATCATTAGGTTTAGATAGTAAGTAAGAATACTCACCTGTCTGCAGTCTTAGTTTCTCGATCTTAGCTCACTAATTCACTTGTGATTACTTGCCAATCAACTTTCACCTACAATAGGTCTAATTAAATCAATACCGTGTACGACTCCCTTGTTCGTTTGCTCACATAATTCATTCGGGTCTCACGTTGGACCCCGTTACCAAGTTTCATAAATTTGACCCTATGAGGTTCTCAAAGTCGGATGAGTCCATACGTACATACCAAAAGTCGCATGAACATGTATATATATATATATATATATATATATATATCTAAAAGTCGCATGGGCCCGTATACACATACTAAAGTCGCATGAACTTATATATATATATATATATATATATATATATATATATATCTGAAAGTCGCATGAGCCCTTATACACATACTAAAGTCGCATGAACTTATATTTATATCTGAAGTCGCATGAGATTGTTTGTCATATAGGTCGCATGGGGGGTTTGTTCATAAAGTCGCATAGGGTAGTTTGTCTGTAAGTTGCATGGCATGTTTCATATGAAGGTCGCATGGTGTGTTTTGGGTATGGGTGAAAGTCGCATGATGTACCATGCGAAAGTCGCATGGGGTGTTAAATGTAAAAGTCGCATGGGGTAAAATTTAGGAAAGTCGCATGGAGTATAAAGTAAATGTCGCATGAGGTTTGAATGAGTGTCGCATGGGCTATCAACACAAAGGTCACATAGGGTATCAACACAAAGGTCGCATGGGGTATCAAGTGGCCATGCGAAAGTCGCATGGCACGGGAATCATCCCTGTCAGTTCATCATTTTCATTTCTCAGGCTCCAAGGCAAAAAATGAGTTCTTTCAAAACTCAACCAATTCATTTCACACTTCCTTCAACATTTAAATACATTTAATCAAATATTAAGAGCTCACATCACAATTCTTTTCTCTGGTTCTTTCTTAAACCCAGAACCTCAAAAACCCATATCCTAACTCATGTTAGCATCATTCAAACAAGATAAAATTGATATCTACAATATCATAATGAGATAAGAAACATTACCTGATGATCCTTTTATCAATTCTTTAAGTCCACAACTGAATCTTGGCTCCTCCTTCCTCTGTTCCTCGTGAGGGTTTTTGCACACACAACACACACTACTTTCTCTCTCAATGCAACAATGCTTTGGTTACAAATATTGGGGCTGTGCCCTAGATGGCCTTTTATACCTTCCTTAAAAGGCCTTGACCCATCAATAGTCACTTAAGCCCACCAAGTAATTAACCCAATTAAATTATTAACCTTTGTCCAATAAGCCAACCATTTATGCATATATATGTGTGTGTGTGTATATATATATATATTCAAGCCCAATTAAATCATCTAGTCCACCATTAAATCCATAATCCAACACAGTATTATTTTCTCAATAAAATATTGTTTTATTTATTTTCGAAGGTTCGGGTATTACAGTGAGAATCATGTAATTCATCGATCCCATCCGTAAAAACTCTAACATAAACATCAAACGAACTCAATAATTTGTCTAGCAATTGTTTTCGAACATAGAGCCATCAATCTTCGCCATAACTGAGACAAAAAAAATATCACTCGAAATCCAAAATTCCCATCACCACTAAAATCTTGTATATCTGTGTTGTAATGACAAAATATAACTAAAATTTCTTTCATTAATGGATGAAAATATGATTGAGGGCTTGAGGCATCCGGTTTTAAATATAATTTATAAAAAATGTAAAATTTTCTAAAATAAATTTCATGGTTACAGATTATTTTTTAAGTATGTTAAAAGAGTTTTGTTAAAAAAGGCTTTTTTATTTATTTTTATTAAATAAAAAATAGATTAAACTGTGACGGTTGTTACGCTGCACGACAGCGGTGGTAGTGGGTGTCACGTGCATGACGGAGCGGTAGTTGTCATGTAGTACGGCGATGGCAAAGATTGTATCTGTTTTAGGTGGTCAGCTCTGACCCATAAAACGTACAGGAGGGAGACCTGAATAAGACAATAACACTATCACGACGAGGATCACAACAAAAGGTAAACATTAATGAACCGTTAGAACCATTAGCTTTCCATCTGACCAATATACTGCACCAAACATGAAAATAGTCAAATTTTTTAAATTGACAGAAAGTAGAACAATTCAAGAAACAACTCTACAAAAGAAGGAAACAAATGAATCCGACGGGGTTTACAAAGGTTAGATGTCTCTATGTAATCTTTGCTGGGAAGAATCACTTGGAACAAACACCGGAAGCTGCCCGCCTCGCTGTGATCTACCCTGCTGATAATAACTCGATGTGTTGGTGGTTATGGCAGCGTTTGTGGTGGTTTCTCTCTGAGGACCACCAACGCCGCTGCTAGGACCCACAAGTGGCCCACCAAAGAAAATTGACTGACCTGTGTATGTAAGCTCAGTGCCTGAACCCTGTGAGGTTGAGCCGCCACCTCCGGCCTTCACCATTCCAGCAGATACAAACCGTCCTGCTTCTTGATCCCAGTACACAGAGGACGATCTCATACCCTCGTTGGTGACCACGTTTCTCCTAGGAATCTGCGGGACCTGTATTGGTGGTGGTGCAAGTACCGGTGCAGGTGCCTGCACTTGCACCACCACGGGTAAGGGCTCATTAGAGCAAGGAGACTGGTTCCCGGATGACTGGTATATGGGGTTAAAATGATCTCGGGGAGGCTGTGGGCTGCTTAAATTACTAACAACACTATGAGCACAAGTTTCAGTATCATCCCGACTAGCGCGACTAGGTGGGTACGAGCTTTTGGTGTCATGAAAGCGGTTGTGACGGGAACTATTGGGGCTGCTTTTAATGCTCACGTTGCTGCTGGATAAATGATCAGGATCATATTGATTGTGTTTAGCGCCTACAGGACGAAGAACAGAAGAGGAGGCTCGAGCCTTTGCACCTGCTTTCATGGCTTCGGTTGAATCCAGTTTTGCAAGCTTCCATGCACTGATTCGAACAGGACGGTTAGTTGGTCGTTTACCCTTGTCAGGTGCATCTGGATCGACTGTTGATGGAAGCCGACCAGGCTCCAGATGAGGAATGACTTCATCCTGATCTCAAAATAGAGGGTAAAATCACAACAATCAGTTATTTTACTCGAGCCTTTTTGTCTAAGGAATGGTCGTCTCGACAAGACTCCATATCTAACATGATATTGTCAAAAGACTTGAAGCCCATATGTAACTACAGTAATCGTGAAACTTAGTTCCGAAAATGACCATATTATCCTAGTAGGAGTACTATATAAGGTTTGTCACTAGAATGAGTTGCTAAAATACCTGATGATCCATAAATATTCTTGGAGGGGTGCACCAAGCACCTTTAGCCAAATTCAAACCCAAACCACCAAGTGACGAGCTTCGGCCACTCATACCAGTGACAGCAGAGCTGGTGGGTGAGGATTGCAAGCTTTGTTGATCCATTCCATCTATTGAAGGTCCCGGAGGTTCACTTTGTGTCCTCATCGCAACAACATATTCATACGTGGTGATACCCTGCATGCGCACACAGGTATTAATATTTGTGTGTATTTCATGAAAACCAGATAAGAGGTTTGTCGGAAGATGTCGCAATTTAATTCTATAACTTATGAATGGATCAATTTGGGTTATGTTTTATATCCAACAGTGAAATAGGTAAAATAAAATGTATACCTTAGATGGAAGCCAGTCAAATGGAGGGTCAATTTTAAATTACTGTCTAAAGAATTAAAAAAAAAACTACAATCATATTTGAGAACACTAATTATTTATCAAGGATTCTAAGTTTTTTTGATAATAAAGTTTTAGGTTAGACCAGCTGACCCGTTTTGACCGGGCTACCCAACCACCCGACCTGCCCTTTGTCACCTCTATTGTCTCGGGTGTGTGGAGGTCTAAGAAAACAAACCTTGCGAATTAGGATTATGTGGAAAAAGAAGAGTTCTCCAAGCGGAATGGTGGCTAGAAAGGATACAGCCGTACATATAGCCTGCAAAAGGAACAAAAAATACCAAAAAGAAATCAGTTTGCTGCGAGTTTTATATTTTTTAAACTAAATGAACTCCAAGATTTGACGTGGCAAGAATCATTTTTGAGTGTGGCAGAAGTTTATTATATTAATGTTTTCTGATCAGTTAGGATCAAAATACTCTTAACTTAAAAAAGAAAACAACTCACTGCTATTGGAAAAATAATGACCGTTAACATAAATGTACAATTACCTAACTATACTTTACTTTAAGTTACAAACTCAAAGTAACAAACAAAATCATTTTTGACGGTTGTATTAATAACCGAATGGGTCGTGTTAACATCTAAAATATGGAATTTATCATTGAAAGCGTCATCGTAGACGTTTTTTAGGAGAGCAAACATACCACAACAGTTGCAAAAGGGGCACGACTAAATCCATCTCCAAGTCTATCACCAATCTGGTGTTCCGTAGCCCGTTTATTCACAAAGCATCTAACTAGAACCGCAATACCGACCCCGCATTCAAAAGTAAGCTGCAATGAAATTACAACCCAACATTTTGAATAAAAGACATCACTGCCAACATAAAGAAATACGGAACTTTAGGATGCTACTGTCACACTTACCCAAACTAGGCCCACAGCCATTAAACACACAAATGTGAAGTAATTTTTCCTCCCTACACAATTGTTCAACCACTGCACAACAAATGTAAAATTAAAAGGTAAATTATGGATTTGACTAGATCATGTCAATTTACAGATATGGACAATGAAGATGCAACTATCACCACAAATATATGTTCACAACATCTATTTTAAAAACAAGATCCAACCGTTTAAGAAAGCAATTTAAGAGGTTGTAAAAGCTTGAGTATGCTATAGGTGATTTTTGAACCATTTAACCCATTTCACTTTTAACTATTTTTTTAATTTTCATCTTTTTGAATCCGTAACAATGATATTAACCAAAAATTGACCCACTTTCACCTAAATGGGTTCAATTTGCCCCCTCCAGTTGCGAGTCTTTGTAGGAAGCAATAATAATTAGTTGAGAGTGTTCCATGAAAGTGATTATTACTCTAATTTTCAGATTCTTTAGGTTCAAAGTAAATGGATTTGAAGAAGACGTAAGAAGTCAATGTAATAAACAGATTATTGAGATCAATGTAAGATTAACTACCTATTCATAGTTTTAATCAACTGATTACCTAATTTGGATCCTTCAAATAGCAATAACAAGTTTTAAAGCACACATCCAAACACCCAATAAGAAAATTTAATTTTATGTAAAGAAGTTTCTGTTTTACTACTTTATATAAATCAAACATAGTTATCATTGGACATAAAGTTAACAATTTTTACTAATTAAAAAATTGAAAATGATTGAACTATCTTTTTATGTCAAAGGTCTTCCAGAAAGCAGCCTCTCTACCAATGGTAGGGTTATGACCATCTACATCTTACTTCCCCCATACCCCGCTATAGCGGGACTGGGTATTGTTGTTAGTGTTGTTGTTAAGCTAGAGGCATAAAAATCTAATAACATGTGTAAAATACTAAAATTATTACAAAATTCCTTCTTTTAGCAACAAGAACGTCAAATCGATTCAAACAAATTCCATTAAGCAAACTTGGGTCTAGAACTTACCCGACAATGATGATCAAACCCATCAACACATTTATCACAACTTCTACAGTGTTTGCTAAACTTGCGCACCTACAAAACAAAACAATATTTAGGATAGTTGGCTGATCTATATCATGCATACAATTATTTATTAAAAAAAACATTTCTAAATTTATCCATCACAATACCTTTCTTAGTAATTACCAAAAAAAGAAAATAATCACACAAAAAGGCTGTAATAATTTAATGAGCATACCAAATACAGGTGGCAAAATGGGCAGGTTTGGTAACGGGCTTAGATCAGAACAGGAATGTGCTAGTACCTGCCGAATTGGGTCGGGTTGGGACCAACCCACAAACACTTTATTGCTTTTTCCTTTTCAGTTTCATGAACAATTATTGTGTTT
Source organism: Dittrichia graveolens (assembly GCA_038502395.1). Lineage (NCBI taxonomy): Eukaryota > Viridiplantae > Streptophyta > Magnoliopsida > Asterales > Asteraceae > Dittrichia > Dittrichia graveolens. The sequence goes on from JARJIL010000008.1 coordinate 535,023, forward strand.
AGTATTACTGTAATATAAAATCAAACTTTTTATTTGAGAAAACGATTTCAAAGAATTTGAAAATACGCCAGGGGACTTACGAGTTCAGCCTGTTTCACCCATTTACATTTTGTCTAATATTTCAATTTTACCTCATAAATAAAGAATGTAAACACAGGTTACCCATAAATGGATTAAAATTGCCAGCTCTGGTCCTAAAGCAAGACAATGATAAAAACATGTGGCTAACAACAATACATATAGCTTATAACCTGAAAATATTTGGAATTTAAATGAGTAAGACAGGATAGCCTAGAAAACACATGAATGTGAAATGAATGAGATTACCTCAGCATTGCACAACGTGCAGAATAAAGCCTCTTCTTCTCCTCCTTGTTGCATCTCTTCATCATTACGACAATCTTCTTTGACAATACACCCACAAACTATCCCTCCAACTTTTGAACAACATCCTGAACTATTGTTATCATATATCCCTTCATTTCGAAAACCCGACTTGCTAGCTTCTCCAACAGAAGATGCATTTCCTGATATTGCACAGTAAATCAAATGGAATTACTAATAAAATAAGTTAACAAAGAAGAAAACTGCTTATATTCTGAGAGATAGGCTAATTCTCTGATTAAAATGTCTACATTTCAATGGTAGATTGGTAGATCAACTATCTTGATGATGCTCATGTAGTCACTTGTCGTAATCGAAGTAAGCATGTGAATCAACAAAATGTGATATTGAATAATCATAATCAGATAATCAGCTGTAAGAAAACTGCCTAAATAATCAGACTTTAAGTCAGAATAATCGGACTATTCCACAACACAATCCAAACATCATTTAATTAAGAACTGCAATACTGAAACTAGCTTCCACTAACTCGATCCAAGATTGCCCTCTACGGTCTACAATCTAACTTTCCACTAATAGTAAGCCACCATGACACTAGTAGGTAAAACAAAAATTGAAATAATATAGCTATATATTTAGCAACTGTTTTGAGGTTTCCAATGTTTGATGTACATTGATAAACACGCAAGTACGTGACTTGAATTACTAACCTGGAACGTGTGTACCATTATGCGATCTATTTGGTGATATCCTTCCGGGTTCAACTAAAATCCCGGGATCAGCAGGGTCAATAGCTGTGCATCTTACGTAGAGAACAAATACACTGACAGCCTAAAACATATATAATGGTGTTCAAAACAAAATAATAAATGTTAGCAAACAACAAGAATCAATTCAGAATATGTACTAAACAAACTATTAAAGGTGCCAATTTTCCACCCTTTTACTTATGAATTGGTCAGTTTGGGTTATGTCCCATCTCTAATAGGTCCCACGGGTAAAATAAAATAAAAATATTAGCTTAAAAGGAAAATGGTCAAACGGGTTGATAGTAGCCAAAATGTATTTTTAAATTTTATAAGACGTATAACCTACTGAATAGTTTTAAAGAAAAAATTAAATTATCAGTGAAATATTCATAATTTTTATAATCATATTTGACACACCAATTATATATAATATACATTAATATTTTTGGACAAAAAGAAAAAGTTTTCGGTTCAACCCATTTTTTGACTTGTACCACAAGTCAAGCAGTTACCCAACCAACCTCTACCAGTTATAGCACCAAAAAACTCATTTACCAAGAATGAATAGACACCGATGGCAATGTGTTCGTAGATTTCCTTTCCAAGAAAAGGAGAGAAAAAAGCATAGAAGGCAACAGACAACAAGAAGTATACGGTAATAGCCACAACCTGCACAGTAAGTAGGAACCAATTAAGAAGCCAGCCGCAAAATATACAACAATTAGGGGCTGTTTGGATGTGTGTTTAAAGCGCTAATTAGTTTTCAGTGACAAAACTCACTATGATTTTCGTTTTCAGATTATTTAGGGTCTAAAAATAATTAGACATGAGAAAAGTGGGTAACAAGTTACTTCTTGAAAGTTAAATAACCTAGCTATTTCTAATCAAATGATTATCTGATTATGATTTGAACTCGATCATCTTAATCAGATAATCATTTGATTAGAAATAGCTAGGTTAGTTAACTTTCAAGAAGTTAGGACTAGAGCAGCAAATGCAATAACAATTTCTTTTCTTGGATGTCATAAACTCGATTCAGCGTTTCTCTTTTTAGCAAAGTTTTAATCCAGGTTACATTCGGCTTCAAAAAGCAATCATTACAAAATACATATAGCCTTGGTTTTGGTTCACAATATTCTCCGATCTTAGATCGATTAATAATCAAACGGTTCCATCTAATTATGTGCTGAGTCAAACCTTAAACTTAACATACTTTTGGACACCAATCCTTCATCTTTTCTTTTCTGTTTCTCTCTGATCCTTTCAATACTCTTGTTTTAAAGCACCATGCTCAAACTCATGGATGTGCTCAAATTTTGAATAGTGAAAGAGAAGAGAATAAGCAACCAGCATTACCAACTTGGTAATGCCAAGGGGCGCTTGGATGTGCATTTAGACTATTTCGGGTTAATGTAATTATACTTTAATATTCAAGTAAGGAGTTGTAGGAAAACCAATGATCAAGATAATTACAAAACTACCTAACTAGCTTCAACTATAAGCAACTAATTATCTTATCCTGGTTCTTCAAGTTGCAATTATCTGTTGGAAAACACAAATCCAGAAGCTACAAGAACATAGCAACAGAAACTCTACTTAACAAGCTTAAATTACAAGCCATCAACCTTCTCAATCAGTCTACATTGCATTTCCTATATAAACATCCAACATACTTGCAAAGGAGGTAGCAAACAAAACACTCTGTCCTGCCTATTAAACTGTTTTGTTCCTATTATATGGCAAGAAGAGTGGCTTTCTTAAATTTTGGATTTTCTGAAAAAAGTAAAATAATTCAATATAAAAAAAACTCAACTTACAGAGAAAGAATCAGTTCCATAATAATCAAGATTAAATCAAATTACGTGGGTGTTTGGATTCGCGTTTAAATATACAATCGCTTCTGTTTAGATTGTTCTGCAAGAACTGATTATTTATTGGTTTTCGTGATCATGTCGGGTCAAAATATGAGATTTGAAGAAGCATTTAAGAAGGTGATAACTTATTGTCCATATAAATCCAAAATTACTTTAGAAAATCCCTAATTCCTACTTCTGATCAAACACATTCCATAAGAAACAATTAATCAGAGTAGCAAACTGAGCAAAAAAACTTGCGTACCTGGAATGTATGAGCAGGGAGTTCCCATCCATGGCGCCTAGCCATTATCAAACAGCAAAGTCAAAAGTCAAATATCCCGGATCAAAGAGGACTCAAAGTCAATAAAAAAGAAACCAAACGACTCATGGAAGCTCCAAATCCCAACAAAAACCAACACACAGAAACGAGCAGTGTGTGTGTATTTGTGCTTTTTCGTAAAAGGTTTGATCTTGACCCAGATGTTAAACCCACAAATTACAAAACACAATCCGACTTGATAGGTTGATTTGTCAAGTTCTAGGGTTTCTATAGTGGGATTGAATTATCGATCAATGAGACGTGGTAGAAGGAGATAATTTCTGGGTAGAGTTGGAATCCTGAAGTTATGAATTTCTTGGGCAGAAGAAGTACATACAACTTGTTGTAGGTCTCCTCCTCCAACTCCAAGCACAAAAACTACAAGTGGTAATGCGAAGTCAAAATTTACACAGAGTTAGAGAGAGAGGTCTTGCCGGCTGCAGTCTCCATTAAACTAACACAAAATCTATATTATTATAGAATAATAATAATAATAATAATAATAATAATAATAATAATCTTATCATGTTAAATAAATTAATGTTTTTTTTGTTAAATAAATGTCTGCACTTTTTCATTTTTAATCATCTAAAGTGGAAAATATAAGCTAGCAAGATGCTAGACAAAAAGTACAAACAACATCAAAATATAAAACAACAATATAAGATTATAACATAAATAGATCCGGTCTAGTTTCCACCCTTTTTTCACCTATGCTTTAACCAAAACAAAATAAATGTATCACTTAAACCATGTGTATTTATCCCTCTTCTTCTTTTGTTACGTCAGTATTACATTATTTTTTTTCTCCCGTTCTCATACATTCCACTAACTCTCACATTCATCTCCCTCAACCATTCTCTATTTATTTATTTTTAAAAATAATTAAATTAATCCATCCCCCACTTTGAATTTAGGGGGTGGGGCGATGGTGTGAGGGGGCTTCACACTCCATCCCGCGGGATGGATGCGCACAACCTTATAAAAATATATCACCTTTTTATCATTTATCTATTAAAATAAAGAAATTTAAATAATTCATAGTGAGTAGCATGTGTCATAATGTCAGTGGACCATTGTTCTTCATGCGAGGCATGCTTTGCGGGGCCGACCCACCAGTTGTGGTGAAATGCTGAGAACTTATTCACATGATCGAGTGAGATGTACGCTCATGTGAGTTGTTGAGCACGATTAGCTATCGTGAAGTCGATTGCTTCTCACGGGCTTTCCTTCCTCACAATTAGTTTCTTGTTGCCCTTAGATTGTGCATGAGTTGTTGCGTTAGTCTAATGTTTTTCTTGCTTAATAGATAACTTATGCTTTGCCATATGTCAAAGTTGAATTGTGGAACTTAGCGTACTGTAACACCCAAGGTCCGATAATATACTTTAATAGTAGAAATAAATAATAAGTCTTATACGTGTGATATGAGTTGATTAGATGTGATTAAATGTGTTTATAAAACTAGAGGGGCCAAAACTGTTAGATTAGAACTTAAATAAGTATAGGGACCATTTGTGTAATTTAGTGATAGTTGTAAATATATATATATATATATATATATATATATATATGTATATGACTTTTACTTGACTTCACCATGAAGTCTTCTTGCATACAAACTTTCCAGACAAACACTCTCATCTTCTCTGCATACGTGAGGTGCCTTAGTTCTACTTTTCTTTGAATTTTGAGCAAGAGAATCAACAAGATTTAGCATCATTCCATCTTTACATCAAGTTCTTTATCATCAAGGTGAGTTTGATTGATGTTTTAAGTGTTCATATGGGTTAAATGGGTCAAGAATTGATCCAAAGATCTAAGTATGTTATTTTGGTGTTAGTTGTTGGTTATTAGCTGTTTGGGATGAAGGGAATCACCCTTATAAAGTTTTAAATTGAATACAAATGAGTTTTGGTTGAAAAATGGACATTTACAGCAAGCTGGCCGACTTACTGGTTCAGACCAGAGCCGGGCACGGCCGTACCTTTGGAGGGTACGGGCGTGCCTATGGCCAGAACCGCCTTTGTTCTTGAGGTACACCCCGTGACAAGGAGCAAGGTCACGGGCGTACCCTGTCCAATCACGGGCGTGACTTTAGTGTCGCACGACTTTTGACTTCTAAAAAGTCAGATGAATAAGTTGATACGAAGGTCGGATCATTTGTAGCATCCGTAGGTCGCATGACCCAGGCACGGGCGTGCCTTATAGGGGTACGGGCGTGCCCTGCCCAATTTAGTGTATATTTTCTAAGTTTTAATATGTGTTGATATATTATTGGTATTAAACCTGTAGAGACGAATCGTGGACGTATTCACTAAACTATAACCATATGTGGATTGATTTATAATATTACAGCTTATAAGGTGAGTTTACTAGACTACCATTCATATTTACAGCATGTGTGTTATCATGATAGAATATTATGCATATACTATTCATATGTGTTGTTAGCATACTGCTATGTGTAGTAAGGCTCAGATGTGGTACAGTACTGTGACCTATGTAGCTACCCTGGGTCTAGAACCAGAGGCTAGCTTTGTTGCCTGACATACATGTGGTATCTCTTTATGATTCTATACGTGTGTTTATATGATTTATAGTTTAGCATACTCACTAAGCTCTCGTAGCTTATCAGATACTGTTTTTAAAATGTTTTGCAGGTCATTCCAAAGGCAAGGGCAAAGCTTCCGTTTGACAGCTTTTACTGAACTTCTTTTGAAACTTAACGCCGTTGTGTAACATAAGAATTATCAGATGTGTTTTCCTTATGAAACAGTACTTAAACTTTGTTGTAAATTATGCTTCCGCTTGTTTATAAAATGTATATGTGAATCCTTTTTATTATATTTTATTTAAATATGGTTTTTATAAAATGAGGCATTACACGTACTCATCAACTTTTTAAGCTAACCCATTTTGAAATCTTATGTATCAACGGCTAATGAGTGATAAATAGAGACCTTAGCTAATAAGTAGGGGTATATAATTGAGCTTGAGAAGCAAACTTGTATTTTTGTAATGGTTTAGAACCCTGGTTTGTTTATTTGTCAATGATCAAATATAAATGAAGTAATATCAAAGAGTTATATGCGTATTTTTATTGTAAACTTTTGGCATAACCACCAACCTGTTGCATAGTTTTTTTGAACAACAGCAAGAATTTTCATTAAATATGAAAAAAAGAATCCGACAGCTACCACATGTTGCTTTTGTGAGGTATAAAAGCTAGCATATCAGCCTGAAAAGGAAAGACAACCCATCAAATTGCAATATGAAATAGCTATTCACAAAATAGTTAACTCAAAGCCTTCAAAGGTAAAAAACAAAATGAAATAAGACCTAGGAAGCTACACTATCATGTTTTGATTATCCAACCAATTGTGAGATTCCATCTTTCTTTACTCTTTCCATTCAATTACACCTGCTCAAAGTATAAAAGCACATCTTTAGTCGAATTGTACTGCATCAAGCCAATGTTCCCCCATCGAAAACATCCTTTTCCCGACGGTTTCTAACAAATGACATCAAACAAGAGCATGTTTTGACGATTCAATTTCATTTTCACACCGTGGACGTAACACCAAATGGAGGTCTATCCCGCGTGAGCCCACCAACTCCTAAACCAGTAATTTGCGATACCGAATCTTCCAAAGAAAGACTCCTAACTTCGCTAGAATCAAATGGATCCACCATGTATTAAAATGGAACAGTAGTTGGCCCTAAGATCTTGTCATCCACCATTGATCTTAACTGTTTTACCAAAAAGACACCCTCTTTCCCTAACCGCTGAATTGTAACATCATTCCTCCGATCACACACCCTTTACCCCTACTAATAGTCTTAATAATTCCACTAGCTCACCTGTAACATTGTGATTTTTAAAATTTGGGTCAAACATGTAACACCGTAAATTCTCAAGCCATTTGTTTTAAATCGCTGCGGAAGCGTTAACTAATTTCATTAAAACAAACATTCACAAGTACAAAATACTATTCACAAAACACTACATCGAGTTGTGTTACAAAATTTATAAAACACGCCTCGTCTCTTCTCAAAACATAATATCAGAGCGTTGGTCAAATTTCCCTTCCCCACAAACAAGGCTAAACAGCCAAACCTACAAAAAGCAATCAACCGAGGGGAATTAGCACTAAGCTAAGTGAATGGAAGCTACAAACAAGCATCCAACAACATCAAGCACAAGCAATCACTATCCGATCAGGCAAACAGATCAAAAAATCACACAAACCAATCAAACCTCTAGAGGAACGGCGGTTCTGCAGAACCTGCAACCGATGCGGGCCAAAGCAAAGGTTTACCGATAGCTATTTGCTACTTGGTACAGTTAAACCCCTTATGATGCAACAAATGCATAGAAGATCCAGAACTATGTAACCAATAGCAGATAGCCCAGCCCAAAACATACGATAGCTGACCCCTAACCATGTACGCATATGATTAACCATACGTACAGGTATCGCCACGTGCACATATCATTAACCATGTACACTGGCCACGCAACAATCCAAGCGATCACAATCAACAAACAACAATCGACTACCAACGAATAACAATAAACACATTCTATCAACACATATCAAGTTAAACATTTAATCATGGAAAATCAGACTAAACAGTCTATCATGGTATCTCAGACTAAATAGTATATCATGGCAAATCCAAATCATAAGAAAATCTCAAACCATATAACCATAAGTGTTACCACCAGCACCACTCGTGAGTACACTTTCACTCACCTCAGTCCTCGTTCCTGTCTACTCAGTTGTCTAATATCACTGAGTCTTTGCAAATCCTGAGAATACAACAAACTAAAATCAATCTCTGATTCATTAATATATCCATCCACATAATAGATATATTTATATCTCTAGATAACTTATAAACAACATAAAATAACCATATAACAATAATCTATCACATCCCAAACAAGTACATAGCAAAACAATCAAGTATCCTGAAATGGGCCTGTCGCGCCGCGACCAACACTTAGGTCGCGCCGCGACACTGTCGGATTTGGGTTCCGGATTTGAGTGTCGTATTTGAGCACCAGATTTGTGTTTCTCGGATTTGGGTAGCGGATTTGGGTTACGGATTTTAGGTTACGGATTTTGCCTTTTGTCGGATTTCAAAGGCTCGGATTCTTGGGGTCGCGCCGTGACACGTGTTCTCTGCAATTCACCTTCTTTCTTTGTCGGATTTTCAGCCACCCAAACTTATAACTTTCATAATCAACATCAATTTTCTCAAATCAAAACACTTCCAATATATATGAAACTTCATATTACATAACAACAATCATTTAGAACTCCTTAAATCCATGTGTAACATCAAAACATTCAAAACCCATTTCTCACTTTTGAGCTTTAAGCTCCTACAATGGTGGTTCATCATTTAAACATAGATTCCAGCATATAAACACATCAAAACAATCTGTAGCATAATACAAACGCACACTAACCTTCTTCTTAAATTATAGAACTCAAGATCTTGACTTGGGAAATTCAAGTTATCAAGCTTTCTTCTCTTTGAAGGTTTCCTCTCCAAAACACACACACTTCACACTTTTTGTATGTGCAGATGAATTCTCTAAATTACATATGTATATACACGTACACAAAGTTTCCAACCTTCCAAGCAGGAGGTGTCTAAGTCAATTTCTTATTCTTTTCAATTTAAACACATGCATGCATACTTACATACACATATATACATAACATACATGCCTTTTCCTTCCTTTATTTCTTATTCCAGTAGCACCAACATATATATATTCATATATATATATATATATATAATTCATGAATTACTTTAATTAACTCTAACAACCACTTAAACAAATTAAACACAATTAAACATAAAATCACATACCATTAACTCGTAAATTACTAACCCAGATTTGTGGATGTTACAAAACATCAACCTTTTTTATAAATGAAACACAACAAGAGTCTTAAACACCACACTAATTGTAAACCAACCAATATCTGTTTACAAAATCAACCAATTAAACCGCCAAAGTTACATTCTCAAAAATTCATAAAGTCCATGGTACATTTATTATCAAGGTACCAAGTTCTAAACAATAAAATAAAATACTATCTCTACTCAATGCAACCGCCTTACCAGGTCCAACTCTAAACAGCCTGCACAAGTACAAAACACTATTTAGGAAACAAGTGTCGGCTAACACCTCGCGAGTCAATAAATTTTAAAGGTAAAACAAACAAAAATCCCGTAAATTGTTATTGGTGTATAATCCAACAAATATTTATACCGTTCAACCACACATAACGAAAATGCCACCGGTATCAACCTTTAACAAACTATAAGCAACCTCTAGATCAACTACTAAGGGGCTAAGGATGAACAACCTCAAACTCTAAACCGATTACCCAGGTCACAGCATGTGTGCCAAGTAACCACATGTATACGCAAGCCATGAATCCCTTGTATACACTAATTCTAGGATTTGACCACCGCCACTACTCCCGCTAGTAAGATTCAAGCATCCTTACTAAGTCGTTTCAAGCGAAGGTTATTGTAAATACCCATATAAAAGAGTTTATGATTGTTATAAAATACATATACAAAAGTAGATCATATTCTATTTACTTGTTTTGCAAAAGCGCAACTTTACATCATAAACAAGTTTAATAAATATGATATATGATCACAAAAGATTTGGAATCATCATCAACTTTAAATGCCGGAGCTTTTCCCTTATCCACACTAAATTCACCGGGAAAACAAAAAAGAAACACCGATAAACTTTCGCTTTGTGAGCATACTCAACTAACAAGTACTATGACATGTAATATATGAAAGGATCATCAATATATAACTCAAAATGTCCAATAATGAATACCGGACCTCAAATCTCTAAACCTCGTACCAAGGCAATAACTCTGATGCTCACAAGCAACATAAATATATCTCAAATACTCACAAAGAGCACAAATATAACTCTGATGCTTACAAAGAGCACAAATATAACTTTGATGTTCACAAAGAACACAAATCATTGCAACAACACTTTCATAGGTAACATCATTATAGTAAAGAAAAGTTCAGTATACTCGCCTCGAGGTCTAGTAAAGTTCAAGCACAATCCAACATAGATATATTGTCATGAAGATAACACCGTGAGTTGGATGAGGATAATAACTCATATCCATCCCTATACTAGAACAGTTACCAAATCTCCAAGTTCAAGACAATCCTAAACAAATATTAGAAGTATTGAATTAATTAGTATGTCCCTTAAATGGTTATACTAACGTCTAAAACAAACTAAGGTTTAGGGAGCTTAAAAAAGAGTTTTAGAGTTGAACATGTTGGGGTTTGACTGTCAAAACAACCTTGTGAATAGATATAGATCACGTGAGTTTATATTAAAACTAATCTTGTGTTTAACATAAAAATCAAAACTTTGGATATAAATCAAAGTGCAAAAACATTTTGAACTAAAACCAAGATTAAAACTTTAAACCTCAAAGACGATCTAGTTAAATCTCAAGAACTTTAACTACAATTAATAAATCTACAAGAAGGATTAATGTACCTCAGTTGCTCAAGAATGTGCACCGGTGATTATGCCTTACAGACACCTCTAGCCAGTGGAGCAAACCCCGAACAATCATACATGCATAACCTTGTGGGTGTTGGGATTCAGACGAATGCACAAAGAGGGAGAGAGAAGAAATTTTTTCGTATTGCTTAACCCTGTTATGTGAGAATTGATATCCTATTTATACTTATTGTGTGCATGTGTGTGTGTATATATATGTATATATAAATTTCCTTCTTATTTACTTAAATTTTCATAGCGGTTATATATAAATATATATGTGTGTGTATATGTATATACAAGTTTCCGGACAAACAATATAAATATGTCTATATATTTATTTTCCGTTAAACAAATAAAAAACTACTCGAAAAGATTTAAACTAATATCATCTACACTATTTTCGAGCAACTTTAATTAATATCATATATATTATTGACTAATATATATATATTCTTTATTAATTAATAACTTAGTTGATAATATTCTCTCACACGCATAAATTAAAACTAAAATTTCTACTAATTTATAATGAATATTATAAATTTTACTCTTCAAGTGGAGTTACATTACTACTTAATTCACAAATACTTGCATGTTTGAGCTTATTTTTAACATTCTTTCAGACACATTTCTCTTATTTAGTCTACTTGTATTTATGTAAATTTAATAAGTATTATATATCAAAAGGAACATAATGGTTTCTCTTAAAAAGAAAGAAAGATACAATTTTGATTAATATAATTAATAATCTTCTAATATAAATAAAAGACTAATTTGATAAATTTATTAGACGATCTAAATCATTAATTTAAAAAATATTTAATCTGGATCATTTATTCATTTAAAATCAAAAAATCAATTTTGACCTTGTAGAGTCAAAATTATTAGAGATTATTTCATATATGCCCTTATTAAATCATATAAAATCGTATTTGCACACCTTAATTTACAAATATCATATTTACCCTTTTTAATATTTCAAAATATCATAATTAAACAAATTTTTTGTTTTATCATTTTAAAATATTTTATAATCATTTTAAATCCTTTTTAATTATAACCAATAATGTTTACCTTTATTACCCTTAATTGTAACAATAATGATTGATGACTTATATAAGAAATACAATCACATCTCTTCATATCATGATACCATGTTTCTGCCGTCAAGTCTGCACTCACACTCGCGTCGATGTTTCCACTTCTGGTTAAAGTGTTGATGTCGTACGTCGTCATTTTTTAAATTCTTATTTAACTCGCGTTTTATTATTATTTTATACGTTTTATTAATGTTTAAAATTTATTATCGTTTAAACAACCCGTATATCATACGAGCATTTAGTCTAGTAGGCAAAAGTTCAAACGAGAACCAATCTTAGCCGTCCAATTCCCCCTCCTTTGATTGGATTGCCACTCATGAATTCCTTACATGTATCATGTCAGTCTGTCACACTCAATCCCCACACGCTCTTCATTCATGAATTACATTATCCAAATTAACGGCCAAGATTGATTTTCATAATTCTCGTACGAAAAACAGTTCTCGTTTTAACCTTCCATAGTCTAGTAATAATAATAATTCAGTATTCACTACACGTATTAGTATTAATATTAATATTAAATATATATTTACTATTTGAACCTCTTTCCTATTTTAAATTGAACATGTAAAATGACATATAAGTGTGTAATTTAGATCGAAAATTATAACAGATTAATTTAATATGTTTAATATGTAAGAAAAAGAGGGCTAAAATAGTAGCATCCTAATTCGTTAGACACGGACTTTTGAAATTTTTTGTCTTAAACTTCGAGTTGCTTTATATATATATATATATATATGTATATATATATATGTTATAATAATGATAAAATTACTATTTTCGAATACATAGGCCACTGTACTAATTATTTCGATAAGAAAATCATAGGTTGTCGGCAGTACTAACTAATTTACAATTGACTAGCGGTCTTCTATAAAACTCTTGAAGTATTAACAGTTCTTTTAATAATAGTGGGACGGCTATGCGTATTGAGTATTGACCGTTTAGAAAATATAGTTGGAAGTGATGAAAAGCATCACGACATGTCGACACCGTGAGAGTAGCATTACGCATCATCACGAAGTGATTGGAAAGAGGTGTGGTGAGCATCATACATGAGTAAAATGTATGGTAGTGCTATGTTTGTCTATCTTTTTTAAGATCTTAACTAGTACGTTGTGTAATAGTTGAGTTTTAGAACTTAATATGATAAGATATTGTCATTATATATATTACGTAGCGAGTAGTATATATGATAAAAGTGTAATGCTAATATACCGACATAATAAGATAATGTGATAAAGTATAATTATATGATAATAGTGATCGCTCTTAAAAAAGAATAATCTTGCCATAATCTTTTTTTAATGTTAAGTTTAGTCTAGATTATAGCCTATTTTTGCTTTGTCGATCTATATATATTTTTGGTTTAATTAATATATATTTGTAATTAAGCGTTTCAAAAGTAATATATATGTATGGATGTATGTATATGTGGAATTGTGGAGCAGTTTGACTTGGAGTGTTGAGCTGCCCCAACGTACCTAACATGAAAAATAATGCATGGATTCCCTTGTTTAATTAATATATTACACCAATTAATTAATTTAAGGACTTGGATTATTTGTCCCGAGAGTCAGTGTTGTCTTGTAGTTTGTTTACTTAAATAATTAAGGGACAATGACATTAATGCATTGGTATTTTCACTTTCAATAAAATGATATAATATATATAGGGAAGTTTATTTATGAACCGTTTTTATTGCGAGAATTATGAGAACCAATCTTAGCCGTTCATTTTGGATAATGAAATTTATGAATGAAAAGTGTGGAGGGATTGAGTGTGACAAGATGTATGTAAGGAATTCATAGGTGGGCAATCCAATTGAAGGAGGGAAAATTCGAATGCTAAGATTGGTTCTCGCAATAAACACAGTTCTCAAATAAACTTTTTACTATATATATAGGGATATATATATATATATAGGACATGGTTCATTTGAGAACTATTCTTATTACGAGTAACGTAAGAACCAATATTGGCCCTTGATTAATTTAAATCAATAGCCAATAAAAATGACAGTTCATTAATGACAAATTAATGATACATTAATGAGAGTTATTTTGGTAAAATCAAGTCTCGCTATTTAATTACGGCTCATTCAGACGTAATTCACAGGCGAAAAAAATATATAAAAGACCAAAATACAGATATTAATGAGCATTAATAGTCTATATTTAGTCTCTCATTTATTTATTACCCAGCCATAAATTGTAACGACCATTAAAAAAACGGGTTAATTACGACCGTTAGATCTAATAGACCAACTTCTGATAACTAAGATTTGATAACCATTCTCACATAAATATTTATTCTCATAATAACACTCATATATATCTATATACTATCTATAAAATATTTACATATTCTAATCTCTTAATTTTTAAATAAGTTAAAATTACTTTAATATCCCACAAGTCCACAACATCACAAAATATCTTTGGTAATAAAGCCATTATTAGAGTGGAAATTAATTTAAAAACTAAAAAACAATCAATATCTTATATATGTTTGACTTTAAAATCATAAAATTAAAAATATCATAGACTGCAAATCGACATATAAATGATAAAATACCATGATTTCACATATTGATTTCCGACCAAAAAAACATTCCATTTGTACGTATAGGAAAATTTTGTTAATGGTTTCTATCAAATAAACTATCAATTACAGAATCAAGCCATATTATTAAAAAATTATGAGTTTATAAAAGTGTCTTAATTCTTAAAATGAATTATATAATTCTCTTATCCTAAAACAATACCAATCGTCAATCCATCTATTTGTATCGTGATTACTATGAATAGAAATTAGTTTTTTTTATTTTTATTATTTTCCAAAAGTTACTTCAAAGTTTAATAAAATAGTTAATAGATAAAAGAGAAATAAAAACGAAAAAAAGAGAAAGAAAATGAACATGTTGGAATAAAAATTATATAATGTCATCATAGTTACTTCAACAATTAATAAAAGATTTGACAGATAAAAGAGAAATAAAAATGAAAAAAGGAGTAAGAAAATGGACATGTTGAATGAAAAATTTTCAGTGTTACCATAGTGTGTGAATATCATACCCCTACATTATCGAAAACAAACATGTTATTGACAAACGATTATTTTCCGACGTCGCATTGCGCGAGTATTATGCTAGTGTGTGTATATATATATCTTATGTATTCGGGCTGTAACATCCTCACAAAGGGCCTAGAAGTATGCTGACGTGGTACGTGTAATAAGTAAAATAAATTAGATAAATTGAATAAAATATATATATTTGTAGATATTAAAAGAAAATAACTAAATTAGTTATTAAAAGAGTAAAGATAAAATATTAGTAAAAATATAAAAGAGTAAAAGAATATTAAATGGTTTAGAACGAGGTTTCCAAAAATATCCCCGTTAGTTAAAGCGGGTACTCGTGCGTTAAGTTGTAGGTTGAAAAGGGGAACAAGATACCCACTTGTGGATAAATGAAACCCACAAGTAGGCATCTCCTTTGTTGCCCACGTATACAAACACAGACAATTGCCTTTGTGTGTGTGTTTTTGGTGCTAGTCTTGGAAGAGAACTCAAGGAAATTCAAGAAAGGAATAATCAACCAAGCTCAAGTAAATCTGTTGTGGATTCAAGTGTTATTCAAGGTTCCAATCTGCTAATATCAAATCCAAATCTCTGATTCTTGTAAGTTCTAGTCTTCAATTCTTCATTTTCTAAGTTTTGGGTTTTTGGGTGAAAATCAACAATTGAAGCCAATAAATAGAATTAAGATTACCAATTGATTCCTAAGTTGATTCTGAGTTCATAGAAGTTGATTTTGTTAATTAAAGGCTTCATCTTGATTGATTTGGAAAATTAAAGTTGAAATGGGTCAAAGGTATGAAATTGGCTCTAAGGTTTGATTTTGATGTTAAAGTATGTAAAAAATGGTGTCTTTAGGTTGTATTTTATGTGTTGTTTCATATGTGAATGATAGAAGTCGACTGGAAAACGAATTGGTAATTTTTGGTTAAGTTTTGGCTGGGAAACAGCAGGTTCTAGTCAAACCTGCTGCTGCAAATGGAAAGGCACGGGCGTGCCTCTCAAGAACAGACCGTGACCAAGGGCGTACCCGGGGAGGCACGGGCGTACCTACAAAAGGTACGGGCGTGCCTAACCCTAGAAGGTCCGGGGGAGTGTTTCTAGCCACGGGTCGTACCTGAGTATCAGGTACGGGGCGTGCTTGCCCAAAGTCCGGGCGTGCCTCGCCAGGCACGGGCGTGCCGTGGCAAGGTACGGCCGTACCCTGCTTCTGGCAGATTCTGTTTTAAGTGTTAAATGATATGTATTGAATTGTTTAGGTGTACTAGTTGATCAAGGATCACCTGTGACATAGTGCTAACCTGTTATAGCTCAACAGGTGAGTAACAGTTAACTCGAGTATGATATTAATAGTATTACAGAGATGTTTTGTATGTTATGAACCAAGAAATTGTAGTTATGCATGTTTAGAGGTTTAAATGAACCAATTGTGATAACCAAATGATATGTATACATTTTTAAAGACTAGAGTAGGTCATTATTGATATGTTTAAGACCTGTGTAGGTCAACCTTGATATGTATGCATGTGAAAGACCTTGTAGGTCATTGTTGATATGTGAAAATGCCTGTTTAGGTCACTCTTGATATGTACAAGACCATGTAGGTCATTGTTGATATGTGAAAAGGCCTGATTAGGTCACTCTTGATATGTAAAGCCGGAGTAGGCCATTGTGTTTGTGAAGAGGCTGAGTAGGCCATTGTTTGAGTGCCGGTACTACATTGTAGAGGTTGTGGTGCGGAATTTGATGATCACGAATTATGGTTCTTGCAAAACCGCCGCCCACAATACTAACTCGGGGCTCTCAGTTCCCACTGATCCCAAATGGGATATGTTCCCGAAGAACGCAATGGTGGACCGCTACCCGCTTCTCCACCGGCGCGGAGGAAGTAACGGTTTCCCCGGTGAGGATCATTGAGCCGGGCTTATAACCCCGCAAGACGTGATGCCTGCTGACAACCGGTACTTCAACGTGTGTTAGGATAGACTTGAATGAAGTTATGTGATGCATGAAATATGTTATGATACTGTTAATGTACTGCTCCTGCTTTAATTGTTATTCACTAGCTATTTATAGCTAACCCTCTCATGAACTCTCTGTATGCAGGTAAATAGACTGAAGGTGAGGATGGGTACCTATTGGTAGTTCATGTTAGGTTTTGGGGAACACTATGTAAAGTCTGTATTGTATATTGATTAGTGTAATGGTCGAACGAGTTGGTAACGCTTGGTGTTTTGATTAACAATACTTTTGTATTACAACTTATATTTATATAAGTTGTAAAATGTGAAATAAATATTAAGCTTCCGCGCGTGTTTTGATAAAAAAAATAATACTTTGAAATTTAAGGACCGGCGTTACACGGGCGGTTTACTATTAATAAGTTTATCAAAAATTCTATCTAATTGTTCTTATTTCATCCTCTTACTCATTCAGTACAAGATGCCATATCATGTCATATGCCAATTCTTTTTTCACACCTGTTCTATTGATTTTAATATTTGTATTGATCTATTAAGTAGAAAGATAAATAGAAAGATTTTGTAAGAACTATTAAAAAATCAAGATATTAACCCAAACAACCACAAAACTAAACCATTAACACTCTTTGATTAGCAATATACAAACTAAAACTATTACAACTCTACAATAGACCGACACAAAATTCTCTCCAGAACTACTAAAACATCATAACTACTATATATTCACCAAGAAGATGAAGACTCTAGAATAAAAGAGAGAAAACCCTCTTAGAAGATATATAATGCCTGTAAAAAATAAACTTTTCAACCCTAAAGTGCAGCTTTAGTATCTATTTATAACCACACAATATCTCAAGACGACACCCTTGACTTTAATAGAAATATTATTTCAGCCCCTCGCCCCCTTGAACTTTCCTTTGTTGCTTTATGCCCCCTCCGTGTCATCAGCTCCTCATAAACCTAACTCCTACAACTCATACAAAAAACTATAAGAAACATAGAATAAACAAAATAAACCCATTATTAAACTTATTTCAACAAGAGCCTAAGAGGATATAAAACCTCTCTATCATCTTATTGAGGTTTTTTTAAGTTTAAGGTTTTCTTTCCACTGAGTATGCTAATATATGATTTGATTAGATAATTAAAACCCAACATCTTGTATGCTTTATAGTTTATACCTTGAAATAATAAGCTTCCAACCATAGGAATGCTACCCAAATTGAGTAATATCTCAAAAGGACTTTACATACCGAAGAATAAGAACTTTCATATTGTCACACAAGGTCGAGTGAGGTTTTACACAAAGCATAATATCTTTATTGCAAAACCTATAAAGTGTTGTACCAGAGCATGGAGGCTCTATCACTGATTGTAGGCACGACACTAGGTGCGTCTGTCACCTAAATAGAGAAGTCTACTTTTATTTTTCAAATTATATTTAAACCGAACTCAATTTCATCCATACTCACTTCACGCACATTTGAATTCTTTCTCCGAAGAGAGAAATCACTTGTAATCTTAATACTTTTGCAATCGATACTTTAATCCTTGGTGATCATGTTGCAAGTTAAAGTGTTTAAACAAGAGAGAATAGAAGAATATACAAGAACACTACTTCATCTACTTTCTAATTCTAGTCTTTGTAAACATTTGTATTCTAAGTTGTTAGTGATCACTACTGTTCTAGTGAAATGTTTTGTATTAATATGATCACTTCCTTGCTAAGTGAGGTGAATAGGTGATCACTAACTTATTAGTTAGACGAGTTTGTGTAATACCTATTTTCTAGTTGTAATAAAAGAATATTATTAATTGGGTTATCAATAAAGAGTGAGATTTCCTTATTGTTATATTTAAATTAGTAGAATTGACTTTGAGTATGAATAGGTGCTTACTATATTATTCGTTAGACGAGTTTGTGAAATACCAGTTTTCTAGTTGTAATAAAAGAATATTATTAATTGGGTAATGTAACACCCGCAACCCTGTGCTAGGAGATTAGCGGGTTGGCGGTACGTAATTGGTTTGCCTTATTTGATTATGTGTTTTATTATACTAAGTGATTAATATGAGTTTATAAATATATATATATATATATATATATATATTTATGTTACTGTTGGAATATAAAAGGAAAAGAAAGTACAAGTTCAACGTGTATGTATGTTGGTATGTATGCATGCATGAGTTAATAAAAAGAATAGGATTTCAAAATCCTCTTGTCACCTCCTTCTTGGACTTTACAATATATGTGTACGTGTATGGTAAGTAATCTGCTCACAATTGCAAGGTGTAAAAGGTGTAGTAGGTGTTTTTGAGAGAAAAACCGTATGTGAAGAAAAGCTTCAAAACTTGAAATCCTAGAATCAAGATTTTGTGATCTTTAATTCAAAAGAAAGGTCAGGAAGTAATTGTAGCTTGTCATAATACATGTTGGTATTTTTAGATATTAAAAAGCATGAATTTATGTTGTTACACCATTTTTGAAATTTGAAAGAAAGTTTGATAATGGGTTTTGAAGATTTGTTGTTATGAATGAATTAAAAGATGTTTTTGATGATCTATATGCATGCTAGATGTTAAATATTTGTTTTGGTGGAAGAAATATGAAGTTAGAAATGGTTATATGGAAATTTGGACTGAAAATCCGACATTTTGAAGAAGATGATAATCTGGAATTATGCGTGTAGCGGCACTACACTATAGCGTCGCGGCGCGACGTTCAAGAAAACGGGACTTGAGTTCTCGGATTATAAGAATCCTATTGTTATTGCAAAACCGACCTTGAAATCCGAATGTTAATGAAATCCGACTTCGAAATCCGGAACTATGACAAATCCGTACCTTAAAACCGATTCTTAGTGAAATCCGCATACAAATCCGATTGATGTTCTCGGATTTGAAATCTGACACCCGTCGCGGCGCGATGAGTGGGTATGTCGCGGCGCGACAGGCCCCAAATCCGATTGTTGGCTTGCTTTTTATATAAGTTGCTTGGTTTGAGTTAGTTTATTTATTATGTGATTTAATTGAGTTGTTTTGATAAATTTGAGATATAAATACATATGAGAAGATATATTTATATATTCGAGACTGATTTGATTGTTGCTGTGTTTTCAGGCAATCAAAAGACTCGGTAAAATTAGATTTCTGAGCCCGTGTGGATTTTGAGGTGAGTGGGCGTTAATCGCGGATGGTAAAGATTTCGGTTAATGTTATTGGTGTGATGCATGATTGTGATTGGATTGGATTGATTGAACTGTTGATTGTGATATTGATTGTTGATATCTGCTGCATGAATATTTGGTCGATACGCACTCTTAGTATGAATTCGAGTTGCGTTGGGAAGTCAGCTATACGTAGGATTGGGCTGGGCTCGTTCACTGATTGGTTGAACAGTGTTAGCCATACTGGTGCATATGTTGCATCAGAGGGGGAGTGCATTGTGGCAATTCAGTGAAGGGCTATCGGTAAACATTTGCTTTGGCCGGCATTGGTCGTAGGTTCTGCGCCGAACCGCCGGTCTTCTCGGGATACGTGATTACATGCTTTGATATTGACTGTGGATGTTTGCTTTTGGTGTTTAGCCTCTACTCACTTAGCTTTGTGCTAATTCCCCTCAGTTGTTGCTTTTGCATGTTTGTGTTTGTGAGGTTGGCAGAAGGAAAGAGATGACCTGACTCTGATATTATTATTTTTTTGAATGAAACGAGCCAGTAGCTTTTGTAACACAACAATGATACTTCTTTTGTGAACAATGTTTGTACAATTGTTAATGTTGATTTGTATGTAAATAGTTTGTTTGTTTAAAAGCTTCCGCACGTATTTAAAAAAATGGCTTGTGATTTTATGGTGTTACAATTTGGTATCAGAGCCTAGGTTTGGCGATGCATGCACGGCTAGAGTGTTGCATTCCCAAATCTTGGCTCGTGACGGGTCAAGCTTTCCTTCGGGGGAATTAGAGTGAGTTAGAGTTGTCGGTTGTAGTTAGTATTTTGGATACTAACGGTTTATGCTAATGAGTTATGAGGTGATGTGATTGCAACAGATAATGGCTGACAGAGATACTTCAATCTTTCCTCCTACGACCCAAGCTGCAACTGAAGCTTCAACGACTGAATACTTGGAAATACAACTACCGCGGGAACGTCGGGTCAAGTCCGGGAAGAGGATAATAGTGATTATGTTTATCAACAGGAAAACGAGTTGGTTAAACTCCGAGATAAAGTTTAAAGGATGGAACAGCAACAACAACAACAGCAACCAGAACCAACCCCTGTGCCAATTGCAATTCTTACCCATGCAACAGCCGCACCAGTTACAGCACCGCTGCCTCCAATGACTCAAATGATGCAGCAACCCTTCTTCTATCCATATCCACAACCAGGAGCTTATTCGTTTGCGTTCCCTGGATACAAACAACCCTGCACCTTCAAGCAATTTTCTGGATTGCAAACCATCTGAGTATCATAGGAGTTCTGATCCCAATGCAACATTGAATTGGTTGAGGGAGATGTCAAAGGCACTTGATGCCTGTAATTGCGAGGATGAATTAAAGGTTAAATATGTGTCAAGAATGTTAAGAGGAGATGCGTTGGTCTGGTGGGATTCCATTACCGGCCACTTTACTAAACAACAGCAGGGGAGTATCACCTGGAGTCAATTCCAGGAGAAGTTATGTGAACAATACTGTGGAAGTTTTGAGATGGCCAAGATCAAGAAGGAGTTTATGGATCTACAGATGACCGGGAACATGACTGTAGACAAACTGATTAAGCAATTTTATGAGAAAATGAGATTTGCCAAGCACTGGGTGCCTGACGAAGAATCAAAGATTGTCCATTTTGTGGGGGCACTACACCCAGATTACCGAGGCGCCACTAGGTGGGCTACCACACAGTCCCAGGCTTTCACTTTGGCCAAATTGGCTGAAGGGGACATTGTGGCAAGAAATAAGTTGAGCAGGGAGAAACTTTCCCAACAAAAATCGAGGTTTGAACACTATAATGCTCAACAAAGACAGAGAGGGCAGAGCAGCGGTGGCAGGCAGGGAGAGCAGAATTGAAGACCTACTTCTGGTGGGTCTACTCAATGGGCACCTTGGTGTAGCAGGTGCAAATCTTATCATAATGGGCAGTGTACGGCCCAAACGAGGAGATGTGTGAACTGTGGCAAGTTTGGCCATGATTTAAAGAACTGCAGGTTCCCAAGGAGTGTATGCTGGAATTGTTAGAGGGAGGGGCACCGTGTTGGTGATTGCCCGATGGGCAAAAAGACTGGGTCAGGGTCTAGGGGAGGAGAAGTTGGAGGGTCGTCTTCAGTGGGTCAGAATCGAAAGAAGCCACCCACGGCTGAGGGTCGGGCGTTTAAGATGACGGTAGATGATGCCACCACCACTAACGACGTGATCACGGGTATGTTTCTAATAAACTCTACTCCTGCTAGAGTATTGTTTGATTCAGGAACAAATCGCTCCTTTGTTTCTGTGGAATTCTGTGATGAACTAAATGTGCCTGTGATTGAACTTGCTATTGCTTTAGAGATAGAAGTAGCCGATGGTATGATGGTTCCGGTCACGACTGCTGTGGCTGGGGCTAAAATTGATATAGATGGCGTGTGTTTTCCTGTTTATTTTCTTGTTATGCCATTGTCTGGGTTTTGATGTGGTGCTTGGGATGGATTGGCTAACTCTGAATCAAGACAGTATCAAGTGTCACAAGAAGTTGATCTCGTTTCCACTAGCTGATGGTTCGAGAGTAATAGCAAGGGGAGAGAAGGTTGGGTCTGTGATCCCGATGATTTCGTGTTTGAAAGCAAGGAAAGCATTGGGTAAGGGGTGTGAATCTTATTTGTCATATGTAATCGATGGAAAGAAAGAAAAGCAAGCAATGACTGATATCCGGGTGGTAACGGAATACCCGGAAGTGTTTCCAGAAGAGTTGCCAGGATTTCCTCCGGTTCGTGAAGTGGAATTCAAAATAGACTTAATACCTGGTTCTAGACCAGTAGCAAAGGCTCCGTACAGGTTGGCACCTTCAGAGCTCCGGGAGATGATGACGCAGATTCAGGATCTGCTTGATAAAGGGTTTATTCGTCCGAGTTCCTCCCCGTGGGGAGCACCGGTATTGTTTGTAAAGAAGAAAGACGGTACGTTGCGTATGTGTATCGACTACCATGAATTGAATAAGAGAACAATAAAGAACAAGTATCCGTTGCCGAGAATCGATGATTTGTTTGATCAACTGCAAGGAGCTTCATTCTTTTCTAAGATTGATTTGAGATCGGGATATCATCAGGTACGAGTATCTGAGGAGGATGTATCGAAGACGACCTTTCGTACGCGCTACGGGCACTACGAATTCTTGGTTATGCCGTTCGGCTTAACCAATGCACCTGCGATTTTTATGGATTTAATGAACAGGGTCTGACGACCATTCTTGGATGATTTCGTGATAGTCTTTATTGATGATATTCTAATTTATTCAAAGATTGAACGGGAGCATGAGCAACATTTGAGACAAGTTTTGGAAACCTTGAAGAAAGAACATTTGTTTGCTAAGTTCTCAAAGTGCGAGTTCTGGTTGAGGGAAGTTCAATTCTTGGGGCATGTTATCTGTAATGAAGGAGTGAAAGTAGACCCTTCAAAGGTGGAAGCTGTGATGAACTGGAATGCTCCAAAGACACTGTCTGAAATAAAGAGTTTTCTGGGTTTGGCTGGATACTACCGCAGGTTTATCAAGGATTTCTCGAAGATTGCGGGTCCGTTAACTAAGTTAACTCGAAAAGACGTGAAGTTTGTTTGGGGTAGTGAACAAGACAAGGCTTTCCAGACTTTGAAGCAGTTGTTGTGCCAAGCTCCCATTCTTGCATTGCCAAGTGGAACGGATGATTTTACTGTTTATTGCTATGCATCGTTTGCGGGATTGGGATGTGTGCTTATGTAGAGGGATCGGGTGATTGCGTATGCTTCAAGACAGTTGAAACCACATGAAAAGAATTACCCGACTCATGATCTAGAACTGGCAGCTGTCGTATTTGCCCTAAAACTATGGAGACACTATTTGTATGGCACCAAGTGCGTGATTTGTACTGATCATAAGAGTAAACAATATGTGTTTAGGCAGAAAGAACTGAACATGATACAGAGGCGATGGGTGGAACTGATAAAAGATTATGATTGCGAGATTAGATACCACCCTGCGAAAGCGAATGTCGTAGCAGATGCCTTGAGCCGCAAGGGAGCGGGGAATTCCATTATGCACAGTTGGAAGCTCTGAAAGAGGAGAACTTGAAGAATGAACTAATGAAGAAACGTAAGGACGAGCTTACTGATGATTCTCGCGGATTGAAAATGTATAAGACTCGTGTGTAGGTACCTATGCTTGGAGAATTGAGAAAGTTGATTTTAACTGAAGCACACAAGTCGAGACTGTTTGTTCACCCAGGGAGCACTAAAATGTATCACCATTTGAAAGTGCTTTACTTGTGGCCTACTATGTAGGAAGATGTGGCTCATTTTGTGGAGTCATGCCATATCTGTGTGCAAGTGAAGGTAGAGCATCAGAAGCCCTACGGATCCTTGAAACAGTTAGAAATTCCTGAGTGGAAGTGGGAACATATAACGATGGATTTTGTAACTAAACTTCCGCGAACTCAGAGGAATCATGATATGATTTGGGTGATCGTGGATAGACTGACGAAGAGTGCCCATTTTCTGGCTACCTGTGAGACGGCTTCTCTTAGCCAGTTGGCACAATTGTACATTGATGAGATCGTTGCGAAGCATGGCATACCATTGTCGATAGTATCTGACAGAGACTCCAGGTTTGTTTCTAACTTGTGGAGGAGTCTACAGAGAGAGTTGGGGACGAGAATTAATTTGAGTACTGCTTATCATCCCAGACTGACGGTCAAACTGAATGAACCATACAGACACTCGAAGATATGCTACGTGCCTGTGTAACTGAGTATGGTGGATCTTGGGATTCGTACCTGCCATTGATAGAGTTTGCATATAATAATTCTTACCACTCTAGTATTGGAATGCCTCCATATGAAATGTTGTACGGTCGTCGCTGCCGTACTCCAACGTGTTGGTTAGAGGCCGGTGAGAAACAATTTGCAAGGCCTGAGATTGTTCAGATGACGGCTGACAAGGTTGCTATAGCCAGAGAGAAATTGAAAGCGGCCAGAGATAGACAGAAAATGTACGCGGATCCACGGCGTCGTCCAGTATCGATTGATGTGGGGGAGTTAGTGTATTTGAAGGTCTCTCCGTGTAAGGGCGTGATTCGATTTGGCAAACTCGGGAAGTTAGCACCCCGTTACATTGGTCCTTTCAGAATTCATCAGATTGTAAACGACCAGACAGTTACATTAGATCTCCCAGCAGAGCTTGCAGGTATTCATGACACGTTCAATGTTTGCTATTTGAGAAAATGCAAGGTTAAAGACGAGAGTCAGATTCTCCCAGTGCACGAACTAAAAGTAGATTCAAAGAAGAGATTGATTGAGGAACCCGTTGAACTGTTAGATCGTAAAGTGACCAAGCTCCGAAAGAAGCAGATACGGATGGTATTGGTCATGTGGAAACTCAATTTAGGTTCTGATTTGACGTGGGAGACTGAGGCAGAAAGGAAGCATAGATACCCCCATCTGTTTGAGCAAGAAAGGATTCCGAGGACGGAATCCTCTTAAGGAAGGGAGATTTGTAACACCGGCAACCCTGGGCTAGGAGATTAGCGGGTTGGCGGTACGTAATTGGTTTGCCTTATTTGATTATGTGTTTTATTATACTAAGTGATTAATATGATTTTATAAATATATATATATATATATATATATATATATATATGTTACTGTTGGAATATAAAAGGAAAAGAAAGTACAAGTTCAATGTGTATGTATGTTGGTATGTATGTATGCATGCATGAGTTAATAAAAAGAATAGGATTTCAAAATCCTCTTGCCACCTCCTGCTTGGACTTTACAATATATGTGTACGTGTATGGTAAGTAATCTGCTCACAATTGCAAGGTGTAAAAGGTGTAGTAGGTGTTTTTGAGAGAAAAACCGTATGTGAAGAAAAGCTTCAAAACTTGAAATCCTAGAATCAAGATTTTGTGATCTTTAATTCAAAAGAAAGGTCAGGAAGTAATTGTAGCTTGTCATAATACATGTTGGTATTTTTAGATATTGAAAAGCATGAATTTATGTTGTTACACCATTTTTGAAATTTGAAAGAAAGTTTGATAATGGGTTTTGAAGATTTGTTGTTATGAATGAATGAAAAGATGTTTTTGATGATCTATATGCATGCTAGATGTTAAATATTTGTTTTGGTGGAAGAAATATGAGTTAGAAATGGTTATATGGAAATTTGGACTGAAAATCCGACATTTTGAAGAAGATGATAATCTGGAATTATGCGTGTAGCGGCGCTACACAATAGCGTCGCGGCGGGACGTTCAAGAAAACGGGACTTGAGTTCTCGGATTATAAGAATCCGATTGTTATTGCAAAACCGACCTGGAAATCCGAATGTTAATGAAATCCGACTTCGAAATCCGGAACTATGACAAATCCGCACCTTAAAACCGATTCTTAGTGAAATCCGCATACAAATCCGATTGATGTTCTCGGATTTGAAATCCGACACCCGTCGCGGCGCGAGGAGGGGTATGTCGCGGCGCGACAGGCCCCAAATCCAATTGTTGGCTTACTTTTTATATAAGTTGCTTGGTTTGAGTTAGTTTATTTATTATGTGATTTAATTGAGTTGTTTTGATAAATTTGAGATATAAATATATATGAGAAGATATATTTATATATTCGAGTCTGATTTGATTGTTGCTGTGTTTTCAGGCAATCAAAAGACTCAGTAAAATTAGATTTCTGAGCCCGTGTGGATTTTGAGGTGAGTGGGCGTTAATCGCGGATGGTAAAGATTTCGGTTAATGTTATTGGTGTGATGCATGATTGTGATTGGATTGGATTCATTGAACTGTTGATTGTGATATTGATTGTTGATATCTGCCGCATGAATATTTGGTCGATACGCACTCTTATTATGAATTCGAGTTGCGTTGGGAAGTCAGCTATACGTAGGATTGGGCTGGGCTCGTTCACTGATTGGTTGAACAGTGTTAGCCTTACTGGTGCATATGTTGCATCAGAGGGGGAGTGCATTGTGCCAATTCAGTGGAGGGCTATCGGTAAACATTTGCTTTGGCCGGCATTGGTTGTAGGTTCTGCGCCGAACCGCCGGTCTTCTCGGGATACGTGATTACATGCTTTGATATTGACCGTGGATGTTTGCTTTTGGTGTTTAGCCTCTACTCACTTATCTTTGTGCTAATTCCCCTCAGTTATTGATTTTGCAGGTTTGTGTTTGTGAGGTTGGCAGAAGGAAATAGATGACCTGACTCTGATATTATTATTTTTGAATGAAACGAGCCAGTAGCTTTTGTAACACAACAATGATACTTCTTTTGTGAACAATGTTTGTACAGTTGTTAATGTTGATTTGTATGTAAATAGTTTGTTTGTTTAAAAGCTTCCGCAGCGTATTTAAAAATAATGGCTTGTGATTTTACGGTGTTACAGGTAATTAATAAAGACCGAGATTTCCTTATTGTTATATTAAAATTAGTTGAATTAACTTTGAGTATGAATGGTGTATAGGAATACTTGGGAAGGGTAATACCCAAATTAGGGCACAACCCTAGTTGTAATTATTGTAGTCGTCCTAAGCATTAGTGTGTGTAAAGGGTGTATGTGCGTGTTCTGTCGAGAGCATAAGAGCTAAGAATCAACCATTTCTCCATTGTTCTTCAACCAATCGGTTGGAAATCTATCAAGTATCGACCCTTAACTTCTTACAATTGATTAGATGTTAATGTGGTATAAATTATACAGTTTTGGTGAATTTTAGTTGGGTTTTTCTGTTGGGATTCCATGGGGATCAGAGCACGCAACGTAAGCAATAAAAACACACACAAAAGATCCCATGAAGTCCCAATGGTGGTGAAAACTTGTAAGAGGCTACATGCAACCAAAACAAGAACAAGGAGAAGAAGGAAATCAAATCATACCCTTGAAGACTTTGATTATTTGCTGGAACTACTCAGATTTGGGATGAGTTATTGAAACAAGAGGCTCCAAGCTCCAAAGAAGTCCACACCAAGCTTTGCTTCTTTCTCCTTGTACTAGCAAGCCACCAAATCACCAACACAAGGTGATTAGGTTCTGGAACAGCCCTTGAACAACACTAGAAGATCACCAACACAAGGTCTTGTAGTTCTCTCTCAACTTAGAACACTCACTTGTATGTCTCTCTAATGTATGTGATTGAAATAGTTAACCAAGAGCAACTAATGAACCAAGAACACTCCTTATAAAGAGATATATTCTGTTCATGCTCCTCCAGGGTCAGACTTAATGGCACAAGATCATTGGACCAATAAGATGGTCCAATAAAATGCAAGTGTCACTTAGAATTCTGCCTTCACGACTTCTTCACGGGCTCTCACGGGCCGTGAAGGATGAATGCGCCATGACCGGCCATTTATCCTTCACGAGTCGTGTCGCGCCATGCAAGAATTGTGAGGGTTCGTGCCTTCACGACCTCCTTCACGGGCCGTGTAGGTTCGTGAAGCCCTAGGGTTTCACGAACCATGCGGCCATGACAGGACACGTGTAAACGACCTGCTTCACGACTCGTGGAGCATCCTTCACGGTCGTGAAGCTTAGGTTAGATTGAATTTGACCATTTTGACCCTGTCCTCTTTTAGCAGGCTGTTGAGATTGAAACTTGGCGTGTGACCCAATAGGCCCGCGCTTCATCGACAGTGATACCGACCTACGTGTGTTAGTGGGCAGATTCCAACAAACTCCCACTTGCACATGACACATGACACATCGTATCCATCGGCACCACAGACAGGGAGTGGCCTCTAGTAAGGCATTCCTGCCCCCTACTAAACACGGGGTATGTCATCCCTGACAAATACCAAGTCAAAACTAAAAGAGTTTGACATGGTCCTATAGATAAGTGATCCATCATCCTATTGTTCGCGATATCTAAGTGAACACGAGACATGGTACAAAGTCATTCTCCGATCGTTCACGATTGTGTTTCTCGATCAAGATTGGTGGTGACCAAAAAGGTGAGTTGCAACTGATTAACAATCATTGCAAGCTCGAGCATGGCCATGCATTTTTGGTGTCAGCGCCCAATCATCAAGGGGCCAGGGATATCTCTCTGAACAGAGGAACAAATTCCTTTGACTACATTGCCTCCAATACATTGGCAATACTTTACTCAAAAGCCTCCTTTATAATTGCCAGTTACGGACTACGTTTGAAAGCAGTCAGAATAAAGCAAACCAAAATAGTAAAACACATGCATCTCCGGTCTAAGGATAAAAGATATTATCATCCTGATTTACTCTTGACATGTACCATGAAGTAAGATCAGGTATGGGTCGTCCAATCACTTGAAACTATTTTCAAGTATAGGCGAAATATTGCGTCCCTTGTATTCAATCCCATTGAACACTATGACCAATCATTTCCTTTGATCTTCGTTCATACTTCCTTCCAATGAAGAATGATCGACCGTGGACAATTTAGAATGTAAAACATTCAAGGAAGAGATAAAACATGCAAAGTTGGAACACAATAATGATTTAAAGAAAGTATTCGCTACATGTGTATCATTAAATCTCCATTTAATAATCAATACATTCAAAAATACAATATTGCTTAATGTTCCCAATAACATAGTAAATACATCGAATACAATAACCAATATACAACTCAAACCAAGTCACTAGAAAATCTAATCCCAATAGCACGTGTGTGGGCATCATGCTTAGCTTGTGACAACGGTTTAGTGAACGGATCCGCCAAATTGTTATCCGTGTGTACTTTGCTGATGACGATATCTCCGTTCTCGACCACGTCCCGGATAAAATGATATTTCTACGGAATATGCCTCGTGCGTCGGTGAGACCTCGGTTCCTTTGCTAAAGCAATGACACCCCTCGTTGTCGCAGAAGATCTCAACAGGGTCGCTGATGCTAGGAACCCCAAATCAAGCAGAAATTTCCTCATCCATACGGCCTCCTTAGCAGCTTCACTGGCCGCAATATATTCTGACTCGGTAGTGGAATCGGCCACGGTGTCTTGCTTGGAGCTCCTCCAGGATATAGCACCACCGTTTAATAGGAACACGAACCCCGATTGTGATCGGCAGTCATCCCTATCGGTTTGGAAGCTTGCGTCAGAGTAACCCTTTACTCTAAGCTCTTCCTCACCTCCGTAGACCAAGAACATCTCCTTAGTCCTCTCGTCATGCTTAAAGCACACGATACATCAGGCCTCGTACATAGCATGGTGTACATGATCGAGCCCACAGCCGAAGCATACGGCACTCGCTTCATTACTTCCCGTTCCTCTTGGGAACTAGGGGATTGAGTCTTACTCAATACCAAACCATGTGACATAGGAATGAACCCCTTCTTGGAGTCTTCCATCCTAAACTGCTTTAGGACTTTTTCAACATATGTACTTTGGCTAAGCCCAATTAGCCTCTTGGATCTATCTCTATAGATTTTGATCCCAAGAATATAAGTCGCATCTCCTAGATCCTTCATTAAAAAACAATTGCCTAACCAGGTTTTTACACCTTGAAGGGTCGGGACATCATTCCCAATAAGGAGTATGTCATCGACATACAAGACTAGGAATACAACTATGCTCCCACTAGCCCTGACATATACGCATGGCTCATCCTTGCTTTTCGAAAAGCCAAACTCTTTGACTTTTTCATCAAAGCACAAGTTCCAGCTGCGCGATGCTTGCTTAAGTCCATAAATGGACTTCTTAAGCTTGCAGACTTTATCCGGATGCTTGGCATGTACAAAACCCTCGGGTTCAGTCATATAGACTTCCTCGCTTAATGTCCCATTAAGGAACACAATTTTTACATCCATTTACCAAATCTCATAATCATGAAATGCGGCAATTTCCATGAGTATCCGGATAGATTTCAACATAGCCACCGGGGAAAAGGTTCCATCATAGTCTACACCATGAGTTTGCGTGAAACCCTTAGCCACCAGTCGGGCTTTGAAGGTGTCTACCTCTCCATCTATGCTGGTCTTTTTCTTAAAGACCCACTTGCACCCTACGGGTCTACACCCGGGTGCCGGATCTACCAAATCCCAGACTTGGTTATCCGACATAGATTGCATCTCAGACTCCGTTGCCTCTTTCCACTTAGCAGACTCAGGGCCCACCACGGCGTCCCGATAAGATGATGGTTCATCATGATCCACAACTAGGTCGGAGCCCTCAGACATGAGAAAACCATATCTCTCTGGCTCATTGCGACTCCTACCGGATCTCCTAAGAGGTAAGGGATCCGTGTCAGGTTCTCCAGCAACGCCGTGCTGA
Organism: Dittrichia graveolens; assembly: GCA_038502395.1. NCBI lineage: Eukaryota > Viridiplantae > Streptophyta > Magnoliopsida > Asterales > Asteraceae > Dittrichia > Dittrichia graveolens. Next base: position 566,515 of record JARJIL010000008.1, read on the forward strand.
GAATCCTCTTGTGAACTAGCACCAACTTCAGGTTGGTCATTGCAAGGTTCTTGAATTTCTTCAAGATCAACCTTTCTCCCACTAGGGTCTTTGGATAGCATCTCCCTTTCAAGGAAGACGGCCCTCCGAGCAAAAAATACCTTATTTTCGGAAGGTTTGTAAAACAAATATCCCATAGACCCGGCAGGATATCCAATGAACAAACACCTCTCGGCTCGGGGTTCCAATTTGTCCTCCACCTCACGTCTCATGTAGGCAGGACATCCCCAAACCTTTAGATATGAAAGCGACGGAACCTTTCCATGCCACATCTCAAAGGGTGTCTTCTTGACCTTCTTAGTTGGTACGAGTTTAAGGATTCTAACGGCCATTTCCAATGCATAGCCCCAAAAGCTAATGGGTACATCTGTACGACTCATCATACACCGGACCATATTCAACAATGTCCGGCTCCTCCTCTCAGCAACACCATTTATTTGTGGTGTCCTAGGAGGTGTCAATTGCGAAACAATTCCACAATCTTTTAGATGGTCACGGAATTCCGAACTTAGATACTCACCACCACGATCCGATCTGAGCATCTTAATTCGTTTACCCAAATGGTTCTCAACTTCGTTTTTGAAAGTCTTGAAAACCTCAAAGTTTTCCGACTTTTGTCTCACCAAGTAGACATACCCATACCTACTAAAATCATCGGTAAAGGTTACGAAGTACCTCGAGTTATCCCTAGTGGCATGCTTGAACGGACCACACATATCCGTGTGAACGATATCCAACAAGTCTTGGCCCCTCTCACAAACGCCGATGAAGGGTGCTTTGGTCATTTTGCCCAATAAGCAACATTCGCACACATCATCCGACCCATGGTCAAATTATTCCAAGATCCCATCCGCTTGGAGCTTGGCGATGCGTTTCTTGTTTATGTGGCCCAAACGACCATGCCATAAAGATAACTTATCCAAATCACATTTGGATTTAGAACCAACATTCATGATTGATCTATTACTTTGCAAACATACGCTTGTTTCATATATGCCACGACATGGATGTGCTTTAAAATAAAATAAATCATTCTTAAAGCAAGAAATAATTCCATTAGAGAAATTAAAACTAAATCCATCGTCAACAAGTGCATAAAAAGATAAAATGCTTCTTGCCACGTAGGGCGAATAAGATACATTTAATAAAGTAATAAATAAGCCGGATGGAAAGGCGAGTTCCACGCTCCCAATCTTCTCAACCGGGACAACCGCCTTGTTTCCCATGATGAGATCCAGCTCCCCATCAACCAAGTCCCTACTTCTTCTTAGTACCTGCAGATTATTAACTATGTGAGTACCACACCCGGTGTCCAAGACCCAAGCGTTAGAAGTAGAAGTGTTATGGAGTTCAATCATATACATACCGGAGGAGCCTTGTCCCTTGGCGCGTAGCCTCTTGAGCTCCTCCGTGTACTTGGGGCAACTACGCCGGTAGTGTCCCTTCTCCCAGCAGAAGAAGCAGGTAGCCTCTTCCGGTGAGGGGGCTATAGGAGCGGGTTCCTTCCCCTACGACACCGGCGTCGGGAGTGGTTTGGGCTTAGGTGTTGCCACCTTGGCCTTCCCCTTCCCTTTGCCCTTGGAGCTTGAAGTGGGCCGCTTCCTCTTAGCACTAGCCTCATGGATGGCTAGTACAGGTGCGGAGGTTGATGGCTTTGCCTTGTCCATGTTAGACTCGGCGGTCTTCAACATGCCGTGCAACTCCATCAAGGACTTGTCCATGTTATGCATATGGTAGTTCACAATGAACGGACCATATGCTTGAGGCAAAGATTGGAGGATAATATCAGTAGCCAACTCTTTCCCCATAGGAAAGCCCAACCTCTCGAGCTGGTCCACGTATTGCTTCATACGAAGCACGTGGGAGCTCACGTTCCCGCCTTACTGCATCCGGCACCCTATGAAGGCCTTGACACACTCGTAGAGTTCTTGCCTCGCTTGCTGTTGGAACATTTCCTTTAGCTGCGAGATCATTTCATACGCCCTAACGTCCTCGAATTGCCTTTTTAACTCGGAACTCATGGTCGTCAACATGAGGCAAGTCACCTCATTTGTGTCCTTAAGGCGCTTCTCATAAGCATCCTTAATGGCCCATGTAGTGGTGGTAGCAGGTGCCTGCGAAAGAGGTTCCTCTAGGACGTACAACTTGCTTTCATGGCGTAAGAAAATTCTCAATTGCCTATGCCAATCCATAAAGTTTACTCCTATGAGTTTCTCTTTCTCCAAAAATGGATGGAATGACATGTGTGTCGCGGCGTTGCTTGTAGATGCCATCTAAAAGAAGGCAAAGTACACAAAAAAGGTTAGTTCGACATATTTTAATCCTTGTTAAATAATTACCCAATAGTTTAACACTTAAATTTAACAAGGGCTAAGAACCCAACATAACTTCACTACATGACGGGTTTACCGCAGATCACTTCATGAAGGTATTTAGGCCGGTAAACGCTTTACCTATTGCAATTCGTGATTACAACTCTTAGGCACTTGCGGGATCCATCGGTACTCATAGCAGCGGTTTGGCATGTTTGATCCCTTCCCACACCTATTCCTCAATAAGCCGCTTTGGTAACTCAGTATAGGCACGGCAATTACCAAGGCGTATTAAATTGGAATTGCAAATCGTCCAACAAGATACACGACGCCCTTGACAATAATTGGCTCGTGCTAAGCTCGACAACCAAAAATTTCAAGACGCCACATGCACCATCCACACAAGTCCACATGAAACAACTCATGCTAAGCTCGACAATTGTACCATGCTTCATTAGATTCGGGTGGTGTCATCTTTAGGATGGCGTGTGATTTACGTTTTTAAGAAAAACGGGACTTTTGTTTTTCCGGTTAAAAACCTCTTTTTGTTTTGATTAACAAATAAGTGACAAAACACATTTTTCACCATTTAAACATAAACACTTTATATTCCTTTGTTAATCATGTGAGTGAGCGGGGTTTGTTAACCAATTAAGGAAAACTATATTGTTTTATTTTTCAAAACATTTGTAGCATGCGAAGATCCTACAACCACGCAAGAAAATAAATAAATAAAACTACACAACCACGTATACAAAACCGATTTGAGCCAACCTAAGTGTTCCCCGGTGAGCCAACCGAGGAACTAAGTCTACTAAGGACAAACAATCCAAGACTTGGTGGCGTGCTCCCACTCGATCCCGCGCCTCCGGATCCGAAGTAGCCGAGACATCTCCCTAGACTCCCGTTGGTGCCTCCGGTCTTCTCTTCTTCATTACATACATAATTTAAAGAGAAATGGCATGCAAGCCACACAATCTATTCTAAGCTAATTTACAAATAACAAAGAATAAATACTTTGGCGTACAAGCCACAAATAAATAAATTATTACAAACCGGATTAAATATATTATTACAAACCAAATGTGGTACAAACCACCAAATGAATGAACAACAAATAAAGCAACCAAACAACCACACAAAGGTCTAGGCTCAAACCGGTGCTCACAAAAACGAAACAACCACAAAGCATGGTGTGCCACACCAAACCATGCACAAATCAATATCCCAATCAAGTTTATTCAAAGACTAAAGGCACAAGAATAAACCTTGTACATATGCATTAGGATTTCAAACCCTTTGAAATCCATATTCATATATACACAATATACATGTATGCATGTGTGCATTTTATGCCAAAACCACCCAATACACATGTACAAGGTTTTGGCATAAAATGCACACATGTATACATACAAGAATTAGGATATTATGGGGCTTAATCTACAAGGCTAAAAAAAGCCTAAAATGATTCTGGAAACACCAAAACCAAATGCTAAAATCCATATCAAGTTTTCTTTTTCAAAACGCCAAAAACAGCATGTTCACGACGCCTTCACGAGCTACTGCTCTTCACGGGCCCTCACGAGCCGTGAAGCCAGTACGCTCCACGACTCGTGAAACAGTTAAAAACCTTTCACAACCAACACCCCACGAGACTGGTCGTGTGGCCTTCACGACCCGTGAAGCAATCTCTACGGCCCATGAAGACCTTCTTGACAGAATGTCCAAAATCGAAAATATGGATTTTCTAGCCACAAAGGTGCATGCACCTTACAAGTATGGCTCTGATACCACTGTTGGGATTCCATGGGGATCAGAGCACGCAACGGAAGCAATAAAAACACACAAAAAAGATCCCATGAAGTCCCAATGGTGGTGAAAACTTGTAAGAGGCTACATGCAACCAAAACAAGAACAAGGAGAAGAAGGAAATCAAATCATACCCTTGAAGACTTTGATTATTTGCTGGAACAACTCGGATTTGGGATGAGTTCTTGAAACAAGAGGCTCCAAGCTCCAAAGAAGTCCACACCAAGCTTTGCTTATTTCTCCTTGTACTAGCACGCCACCAAATCACCAACACAAGGTGATTAGGTTCTGGAACATGCCTTGAACAACACTAGAAGATCACCAACACAAGGTCTTGTAGTTCTCTCTCAACTTAGAACACTCACTTTTATGTCTCTCTAATGTATGTGATTGAAATAGTTAACCAAGAGCAACTAATGAACCAAGAACACTCCTTATAAAGAGATATATTCTGTTCATGCTCCTCCAGGGTCGGACTTAATGGCACAAGATCATTGGACCAATAAGATGGTCCAATAAAATGCAAGTGTCACTTAGAATTCTGCCTTCACGACTTCTTCACGGGCTCTCACGGGCCGTGAAGGATGAATGCGCCATGACCGGCCATTTATCCTTCACGAGTCGTGTCGCGCCATGCAAGAATTGTGAGGGTTCGTGCCTTCACGACCTCCTTCACGGGCCGTGTAGGTTCGTGAAGCCCTAGGGTTTCACGAACCATGCGGCCATGACAGGACACGTGTAAACAACCTGCTTCACGACCCGTGGAGCATCCTTCACGGTCGTGAAGCTTAGGTTAGATTGAATTTGACCATTTTGACCCTGTCCTCTTTTAGCAGGCTGTTGAGATTGAAACTTGGCGTGTGACCCAATAGGCCCGCGCTTCATCGACAGTGATACCGACCTACGTGTGTTAGTGGGCAGATTCCAACATTTCCTTCTATCGAACGGTTGTAGAACCAGCCACCATAGTGGAGATTTAAAATGTATGAAAACGTGTTTGTAATGCAATTAATCAACCGAGTTAGTGTTTAGACAAGACTAGTGATGCATTGGAATCAAAATAACATAGTTTAACATGGATTTGATAAGCTTTGGTTTATTTTTGGTGCCTGTCGAATCGTAGCTAGAACTGAGATCTAATTAGGATAATTAATCAATGAGAATGCTATGGGAATGAAATTAGGGTTTGACTAATTGGTACTTAGAACAATTTGTAATTAAAAATTCATGAAATGGTTAATAATAGGAGGAGATTTGATTGCCTTAGTCGAATGTAGAAGCAAAATTGCAAATGTTCATTTAACTACAAACCGTAGTGTGTGAATCGCAGATGGGTAAGGGGATGTAGATTGAAAAATAACCATGATGGGTTGAGTCCCTTAGAGGATTCCCCGAATTGTAAACCAATAATGAAGGTTAAATAATAAAATGGCAATAGGGAAGAAATCGTAAATCTAAATAGGGAAACATGATCGTAAAGAATTGAAAAGTTATAATCTAAATTTTCGATCATAAAGCTTGTGTGATTGTAGAAATAAAAATTTAGATCGTAGTGCTAAGATTGCAAGTTGCGATCGTGAAAGGCACGAATGGGTGGAATCTCAATTTACAATCATAAAGTGCGTGAACTAATCAAATCGTAAATCATCCACTAAATGAATAATAAGATTCATAATTAACAATCGCAAATCAGAATTGTAAAAGGGCAATCGTAAACCATTTGTATGTGTGTTCCGAATCCCAAACCAAGTTCGGGTTGGAGGTTTTGGAACCAAGGGTTTTTCTAGTGTCGTGCATACATTTAACCTGTGTTTGCACTTAATTTCGTGGTATCGTGTTTGTAGGTTCCTGCTAGTAGACATACCTAACTGTCGAGTTACCATTGTTTATTGTGAATACATCGTACAGCCGATCAAGTGAGTTTCACTAACTTATATCTTATATTGTGATATGTGTTATTATGTGATTATGTGATGTTACCAAGCATATGGCTCATTGGCAGATGACCACCCCGCTTGTGTGGCATACCTGATGATATGTGTATACCTGGTGTAAAATATGAGTGTGGTGTGCTCACTATGCTTTACGTTTAACATGTGTTTATTGATTATTCTCGACTGGACAAAGGAAAGGCCCCGACGTGACAACTACTTTCTACAAATGATTTTTATAAACTCTATGCATTTTTTGAAAGTTTGTTGTAAACAATTTGATATTTGAATTATATTGTAAGTCCAATATGTATATGGCGGGTGAATGATTAGAAACTTGTTGAATATTTATATGAAGTGTTATTTAAATTTTTTTGTTGGGATGTTACAGTTTGTATTTGTGAGATCTTTCGATCAAGAGACGTGACAGTGAAGAAAACCTCCTAGTTAACATCTAAGGAGTGAATGTAAGTTGAATTCATTAACATTCAACCGAACTACTATAACCGATAAACCATAACAATCTCTTAGAGAATGTGTGGATCTACATTTATAGGAAATATTATTGTATATCTTTTCTTTATTCTTTTTCCTTATTCTTTGCTTATAATTTGTAATATAAATATATCTCAATAATAATCTCTCCAAATCATTGGAGATTACTAAACCCTTATATGGTATCAGAGGGTAGCGATCCTCTCCTCTGAAAGCCGCCCTCCTTCTTCTTCCTCATGGTTGCTGGTGGTCCTTCCTCTAGTGACACCACCCTTCCCTTTGCCACCATTCTTCACATGTTGACTATCAAGCTATCCTTTACCAACTTTCTTCTCTGGAAAAATCAACTTATCCCTCTCTTCTCCTATCAAAACCTACTCGGTTACATTGATGGTTCCTTACCAGCCCCTTCTTCAACCACCATTGCTGATGGAAAATCTTCTCCCAACCCCAATTTTATTACATGGCAGGACGCTAATCAAAGAGCCCTTCTTATTCTTCAATCTTCTCTCACCGAAGAGGCCATGGCCGAGGTTATTGGCCTCTCGACTGCTCGTGAAGTATGGTAGGCCCTTGAATCAGCCTATAGTCACGATTCCGTGGAACGTATGTAGAATCTTCGAGATTCTCTTCGTCAATTACAAAAAGGAACCTCCTCTGTTGCTGAATATGGTCGAAAGTTCAAGGCTGTTTGTGACCAGCTTGCTGCCATTGGACAACCTGTTTCTGATTTAGATAAAAACACATTGGTTTTTATGTGGTCTTGGCCCTTCCTTTGAGACGTTTTCTACAGCGCACCGGGCTGTTAAACCACGGCCCACTTTTCGGGAACTTCTTTCACAAGCTGAGGGTCACGAGCTCTTTTTACAATCTGTTCACAGTTCTAGCCCAGCACCTACTGCGTTTAATGCCGAATCTGGTCGCTCTTCAAACCGTGGATCATCTCCTCGTGGTGGTCGTGGTGGTCGCTCAGGTGGTCGTGGCCGCGGACGTCTCCCTCCTTATTGTCAACTTTGTAGGAAAGATGGTCATTATGCAAATCAATGTCCGGATCTCTCTACTTTTTCCCAACGACCACCCTCTATCGATGCCAGCTTGGCTCATGCTTTCCATGCTAAGTGTAATGTTCATGATGACTCTTCGGATTGGTTTGTTGACTCCGGGGCTTCCGCACACATGACATCATCTGCCACAAATCTTGACTCCTCCATGCCATACACAGGAAATGATGGTAATGGTAATGTTCTAAATATATCTCGTATTGGTAATGCATCTATCACCAAGAATATTGATTTAATGGATGTTCTTGTTGTTCCTCGACTAAAAAAGAATCTTCTTTCTATTAGCAAGTTAACATCTGACTCACCAGTTGACGTATTGTTTTCTGGCAATGCTTTCACCATTCAGAATCGGCAAACAAAGGAGCTGTTAGCAAAGGGTAGATGTGATTGTGGTCTCTATGTGCTCGAGCGGGGACATGAAGCTCTAGTGGCTCATCTCAACTCTAACCGCCTTCGTGTTTCTTATGAACTTTGGCATAATCGTCTAGGACATGTTGCTTTTGATACTATTTCTTTATTGGATAAACTTGGTAGATTATTTGTCACTTCCATTTTACCTAAACCGCATGTTTGCTCCTCTTGTGAGCTTTCTAAGAGCCATAAACTACCATTTCAACCTAATGAAAAACGCTCTTCGCATGTCTTGGCCGGATATTATACATTGTGTGGGGACCTGCCCCTATTTTTTCAACAAATGGTTATCTTTACTATGCAATATTTGTGGATGATTTCTCTCGGTTTAATTGGTTTTACCCATTGAAACACAAATCTGATTTTTTCCAAGTGCTAACGGTTTTCTTGAGTTTTGTGCAAACTCAATTTTCATGCAAGATTAAAATTTTTCAAAGCGATGGTGGCACGGAATTTGTCAATCACCGTGTACGCTCATTATTACTTGAAAATGGCACTCACCATCGCCTATCTTGCCCTTACACGCCTGAGCAAAATGGTCGTGCTGAACGTAAACATCGCCATATTACAGAAACTGGACTTGCTATGCTATTCAATGCGAATGCTCCGACTTCCTTTTGGGTTGACGCTTTCAGCTCTGCGGTATATATAATTAATCGGTTACCATCCACGGTATTGCAAAATAAATCTCCTTTTGAGTTGCTCTTTAATGCTACACCAAATTATAATTTTTTCGGACATTCGGTTGCCGTGTTTTTCCTTATTTACGGAACTATTCTGCTCACAAACTTGCTCCTCGTAGTGCTTCATGTGTTTTTATAGGATACAGTTCACAATACAAAGGATATCGCTGCTTGGATCCTTCAACGTCTCAGATTTACACCACCCGTCATGCAAAGTTTGATGAGACAACATTTCCGTTCACCGGCACCACACCTACCGTGGACCTTGACAAATTGGTGATTTCATTTTTTGAGGAACCTAAGTCTTTACTGCGGGCCAAATCAAAGCCCAGTGATGCTCCTCCTCCACCTATTTCAAGCCCCTCATCACCTGTTTCTTCTTGTTCACCGTGTCAAGATCCTAGAGGCCCTGCTGACCCACCAACAGTAGCAACGTCATCACCAGCTGCTGCCCCTGCCTCTCCACCACCTGCTGCCTCTTCGGCAGCCTCATCCTAGGCAGGCTCCACGCATCCTATGACGACACGCTCTCGTGCCGGTATTTTTAAGCCAAGACATTATGCTGATCTTGCTACCCTTAATTCCAGCCCTCTTCATGCTGCTTTGTTCACCCACAAGGATCCAAAGGGTTTCAAGTCTACTGCTAAACACCCCAAGTGGCTAGATGCCATGAATGAAGAGATGTCTGCTCTACGCTTGAATGAAACTCGGGACTTGGTTCCAAGACCTGCTGCCTCAAATATTGTTGGCTCAAAATGCGTGTTTAGAACCAAGTTTCGGGCTGATGGTTCCATTGAACGATATAAAGCTCGCCTTGTAGCTCAGGGATTTACTCAAATTCTGGGTTTAGATAACTCTCATACTTTTAGTCCAGTAGTGAAGGCTTCTACGGTTCGAATTGTTCTCTCTCTAGCTATTCTAAATAATTGGCCACTTCGTCAACTCGATGTGAAGAATGCATTTCTCAACGGTCAGCTAAATGAAACTGTTTTTATGGAGCAGCCCCCTGGCTTTATAGATTCGAGATATCCAAATCATGTTTGTCGTCTCAAGAAGGCGCTTTACGGTCTCAAACAAGCACCTCGCGCTTGGTTTCAACGGTTAAGCACCTTTCTCATTCGACTTGGTTTCACATGCAGTAGGGTCGATACTTCTTTACCTGTCTTTAAGCATGACTCCTGCATTCTATATCTTCTCGTTTATGTCGATGATATCATACTCACGGGTAACAACAACGACTTCATTTCGCAATTTATTTCCCGGTTGCACGCCGAATTTTCTATCAAGGATCTGGGGAAACTAAACTACTTCCTTGGCTTGGAAGTCTCCTATACTACGGAAGGTTTGTTTCTTACCCAAGCAAAGTATGCACGTGACATCCTCACTCGATGTAACATCCTGATTTCGGGCCTAGTGGTTACGTAGGCCAAGGTACGTTTTTATGTGATTAATGTTTGATTAATTACTTGTTATCATTTAACTAAATGAGTTTAATTAAAGTTAGTAAATTAACTTGAAGAAATAATATGTATATATGAGTGTACGAATATATATATATATATATATATTCAATTGTATGTATGCAAATTATATGTAGATAATTGCATGTGTATGTGGTGTGTATGCATGGACACCTCATGCTTCTTGAAAACCATACGTGGGCTATTAGGAAATTAACATCTGATATGTTTTCATAGTGAAAACCGACAGTGAGTGTGTGTTGTGTGTGTTTTGAAAGAAAAAGCAAGAAAAGTGTAAACTTGGAAAAGTGAAAGATTGGATTTGTGGGAGTTAATCCAAAACAAAGGTATGATGATGTTCTTTGTATGATGCTGATCATTTTGATATGTTTAGTTTGTCAAGATATGCTAAAATCATGAAGTTGCCATTGTAGAAGTTTGGAAGTAAACTTGATAAATGGGTTTTGGTTGAATTGGTGTTTTAAATGGTTATGATGTGTTCTTGTTGATGATTACATGTTATTATATGTTTATACAAGTTTTGGAAGTGTTCTTGTGGGAATCCTAGTGTTTAAATCGGATTTTGGAAAGGTGGTTATAGCTGCAAATCCGACAGATTAAAGGAAGATGAAGGTTGGAAATACGACGTCGCGGTGCGACGAGTGGCGGATTTCAAAAATCCGAATGTGTAATCCGAGACTTGAGACCCGGATTTAAAATCCGATGGCGTCGCGGCGCGACGGGGCCTGTTTCAGATTTGTTGTTTGTTTTGTTTTGTAATTGCGAGGGATGCGATGGGCTATTAATTGTATGATTATTCTATGTTGTTTACGAGTTATATAGAGATATAGATATATATTATGGATATATATTTAAGAATCAGAGATTGACTTCAGTTTGTTGTGTTCTCAGGATTTGCAAAGACTCAGTGATATTAGACAACTGAGTAGACGGGAACGAGGACCGAGGTGAGTGGATGTTTACTCACGGGTGTTATTAGTTGTAACCGGTTGGTTGCAACTGTTATTGGTTTGACGCATGGATAGATTGTGCATCTGATAAATGATTAACTGTTGTATTGATGCATGGATAGACTGTTTATCTGCTAATCGATTAACTGTGATATGTTAATTGATTGAATCGATGCATAGATAGACTGTTGTCTATTAATTAATTAACAGTGATATGTTAATTGATTGTTACGCCTATTGTGAAGTCAGCTTCCGGCTGGGCATATTGGGTTGGGTTTGTTTGCTATCGGCTAATCAGTATTGTGGTCTTTTGATGCATTTGTTGCAACATAAGATAATACTGTGTGAGAATAGCAAATAGACTATCGGTAAACCTTTGCTTTGGCCGGCATTGGTTATAGGTTCCTACAGAACCGCCGGTCTTCTCGTGAGGCAAAAGGGTGTTTATGTGGTTACTGTTGTTGATATCATGCGGTTATTTGCTAGTATATCTGTGGCGGTTTACTTCCATTCACTTAGCTTTGTGCTAATCCCCCACCTCTCACTACTTTTACAGGTGGCTGGTGAGTTCTTCGGTTTAGTCGTGAGGGGGTGTTGCCTGTAGAATAATTGACAAACACTCTGATTGAACTAGTGATGAGCCGTAGTTTTTGTAATATTGTATTTTGAACGAAATGGTTTTGTTAAACAGTGGTTTAACTTCTGTTGTAATTACTTTTATGTTTTAGTAAACGCTTCCGCAGTGTTAAGTTAAATGAAAATTTTAAGGGTGAAAATACGGTGTTACACTCGAGCAGGTTTATTGGATGCAAAACTTGTTTCCACTCCTCTTGCCTCGTCTTTGCAACTTACCTCTCATGGAGATGCATTTTCTGATCCGACCATGTATCGATCACTTGTCGGTGCTTTGCAATACCCAACAATCACTAGGCCGGACTTGTCGTATGCAGTGAATCAAGTGAGTCAATTCTTACATGCGCCTACTAATGATCACTTTCAAGTGGTCAAGCGCGTCCTTCGGTATGTCAAGGGAACCTTATCATTTGGTCTCACTTTTCAACGGTCTCCCGACATCTCTTTGGTCGCTTATTCTGACGTTGACTGGGCTCGATGCATTGAAACTCGCCGGTCCACGTATGGATACTCTATTTTTCTTGGTGGAAACATTGTATCTTGGAGTGTCAAGAAACAACCAACGGTCTCGCGCTCTAGTTGTGAATCTAAATATCGTGCAATGGCAAACACTGCTTCAGAACTTGTCTGGGTCACTCACCTGCTACGAGACCTGCATGCCTGTCCTTCCGCTACGCCAACTTTGTTATGTGACAACAAGAGCGCCATCTTCTTGAGCCAAAATCCAGTTGCACACAAACGTGCGAAACACATCGATATTGACTATCACTTTGTTCGTGAGCTCGTCGCTTCAAGTCGTTTGCTTACTCGGTTTGTTCCAACGAATCACCAAGTCTCGGATATTTTCACCAAAAGTCTTCCTCGACCGTTATTTGAGCATTTCCGTTCCAAGCTTCGTGTAGGTTCCCCACCTCCTCGCTTGAAGGGGGGTATAACCGATAAACCATAACAATCTCTTAGAGATTGTGTAGATCTACATTTATAGGAAATATTGTTGTATATCTTTTCTTTATTCTTTTTCCTTATTCTTTGCTTATAATTTGTAATATAAATATATCTCAATAATAATCTCTCCCGATCATTGGAGATTACTAAACCCTTATAACTACTATATAGTATTGTCATTTCTTTTCCCCACTCTTTGCTACTTGCATATTAAAACATTTTATTTAAAAAAGTGATTGAAAACATATTCACCTCATTCTAGCTTCTACAGGCAACTTTAAATCTGTAAGAATATTAGATGATATAAAAACACCTATATTTTGTCAAGGTTGGAGATTGTAACAAACTGATGAAGTTCAAGGCCTTAAAGGGTCGTATGTAAACCATGTTTACATCCTACCGATCGTACGTGCTACACACAGATATAAGGCTTATATAAAGTGCTTAATGTGCGAATATTGGGTTGGAGAATTGTGTAGACGCCATGGTAGGAGATAAAATGGTAAAGACGAGCTAATTTGTAAGTTTGTATGTTATGAGAGAAGTAACACATCCTCCTTATTAAGCAGATTACAAAAGCATTTATCATCTCATGTGAGATATTACTTAACACACCCTCTCATGTGTGAGTTTCTTTTTTTCTGCCTAACACGTGGATACTTATGGGTTACGTGAAGTTAGTATGACATTTGACCAACCACACGTGAACTTTGCTCTGATACCATGTAAGTTTGTGAGGTTCAAACTTAAAACCAATTGGCTATGAGAGGAGTAACCCAGAACCATTATTAATCAGATTATAAAGTCACTTTCCGTCCGATATGGAACATTACTCAACAATTTTTACTACATAGTTGATGACAAACATGTTGGTGATGTCGATGCCCTTGCTAAGGTTGCTATTGTACTTCCTAGAAAACGACCTTGTCCATAACCATTGTTGAGGTTACTTTGGGTGCATATTGACCGTTGAGCTCCTTAGTTTTAACTTTAAAGCTAGGCACTGTCAACTTTTACTTCAAGCTTTTGGAAGTAAAACACATGTATTTAGTATTATGGTGCATATATAGTTTGTAAAATATGCGTACGTATATTGTAAGGTTTGTATAGTAAAATTATCTTTGGTGTGGTCTCTTTGACAATTTTGAGGGTTGGAAGATTTGTGTACTCACTGTTTACGCATTAAATTTTTTAGTTTAGGTCTAATTAAATAGGAATGGCAACGGGGCGGGGATTGGTCTCTCCGTCCCCGTCCCTGTTTAAGAAAACCATCCATGTCCCCGCTTAAAAAACCATGGGGATTTTAACGGGGATCCCCGTTGGGTAACCGGGGAAACCGCGGAAAAATGAGTATCCCCGTTTAATACAAACATGTGATTAAACGGGTAATTTTCATTGCTGAGATACTCATTAAAGTATAACTGTGATTTTTACCATGGGGATCGTCACCGTTAAGATTTTATCACGAGTTTTAGAAAACGATTATACTAAATTATACAACATTATCGAATACAAACATATCTAAACCGAAATTAAAGTCTTAAAGAATCTAAATGCATCCAAAATATCGAAACCAAACAATCCAAATAAAGACAACTATTAAAATTAAGTTGTGTGAAAATGTATAAAGATTTGTATATTTTCTATTTAAAATTAATTTTATGTATATATATATATGTATACTTAATATTAAATTATAATCGGGTTTCGTAATCAGGGTCGTGTATCGGATAACCGGAGTGGGGATCATCAAACCGGTCCCCGTCCCCGTTTAAATAATCGGGGTTTCCCCGTTCTGTTTACGTCGGTTTTCAGTTTTCCCCATCGATGTCGTTTTTTTTGCCATCCCTATAGTTAAATTCGTATGTGATTAATTGGATATTTTTCTTATGGGTATATGTGTTAGAAATTTAATTATTTTATATAAATATATTTATTTTTAAAGACATCTAGATCCTGTGTTTTGTTTAATAAACCTGTCATAAGTATACCAATGTTTTTATTTTGGGGTAAATTGCATAAAAATGCACTAACTTTGTCTTAGTTACACTTGTATTCAACCAACTTTAGATTTTTAAAACTAATACAATTAACTTTTATAAACCTCTTATTGTATGCAAACAAATTTCTTATGTATTTGTTGTTTAGTTATCATTGTATACAATGAAATTTGCCATAACGTCATAGTATACAACAAGTTGCATATAATGTAAGGATTATGAAAGTTGGTTGTATTATTTTTAAGAAAATAAAGTTGATTGTATATAATGGTAACTAAAACAAAGTTTATTGTATTTTAATGCAATTAGTATATTTTTTTGAAAAAATAACATCAATTATGACTAGATAGTTTTTTAAAAAACAAGGGTTGAGAGTGATTTAAGACATGGTTTTAGTTCATTTACACGCGATTTTATAATCAAGATCGAAAAAGTTTTAGACTTGGTATTTTTCGTTGGGCTTGATGACCTAAACATTTAGGTACTCGAGAGTTGAGAGTTTTTATGTACTAGTTTATGTGAAGGTTCTTGGGCATTTTTTCCATATTTAAGGAGGAAACATACCGTTTAGGCTATGGGAGGTCGTTAAGGAATGGCTTAGTTGTTTTATATTATAATCTTTTAATATGAAAAACAACCAACATTCATTAATTTAATTTGAGAATCATAACCTTTTATTTAGTCAAAAATTAAATCTTAACTATTATTTGGTTAATTGAAACTCAATTTTAATTTTAAATGATCAAAATTGAAACATAAATTTTGACTTTAAATTAACTTAATTTGAGAATCATAACATTTTCTTTAGTCAAAAGTTAAATCTTAATTATTCATTTTGATTATAAATGAAACTTAATATTGACTTTAAATCAATTTACTTTGCATTAAACTACTACTATAAATCAAATTTTTAATCCACTACATTAACTTAGGAATAAATATAGTAAATCTTAGGCCACATCAATAATAAAATATAATACACATTTATATTCCTTGTCCTTATTTATGTTTATTATATAACACAAATCTTATCGTCATTAAATTTGACATTATTTCTATAATTGTCATCATTTATTTTTCTATGTTAACTGAAATTAATATAGTATTCTTTTAGTTTTTAAGAAAGTCTCATATTAGACTATATTTAATAAATTTAGTTTTCTATGCGGGGTGATGACAGAGCTGAAGCTCTTTGCTAAGGGTGCTTTCTTTGCTATTAAAATAAAATAGTACTTACACATAAATAATTATGAGCTTATATATGAAGATTTAAATTAGTAATAATTATAATAATGTAAAAAATTAAAGCCTTTGATAAATAGAATCCAAGTCATAATTGAAAACATCTAAGCATTTAATGATACTACAAATACTTTAGGAACTTATTGTAAGGAAATGATAGTTTGTAGTGTTTTTCTACAACTTCTTATACATATAAATTGTTAAGGTTATAAGGTAACATGTTTATGTATATACGGGAATACACTTTTGATCCTTGGATTTGAAAGAACTACTAGTAAAAATCAAGAAATATATGTGAACAATTCTTTCATCAAAAAGCTACATGATATTGAAGTTGATAGTAAAACCCTAGGATTTGGAGAAGGAGAAATCTTGATTTAGATTCTTGTGATGATCATGGGCATGATATGAACCTTCCATGTCCGAAAATTCTGTGTCCGAAGTATAAGCTGTTGGAGATGGTGGAATATCGATTTCACTCTCTGCTGTGGATGATCGTTGTTTTTGGTTGTGAAGGAGATGAACAGGAGACGAGCCACGACTTGGTGTGTTCTCAACGCTTCTTATGCCTGAATTTGAATTATCCGTCACTCCTCCACCACCAAGTTCTCGTAACTTCTTCCTTTCCTTGGCGGCCTTTTGCCATTTCTTTAGAGCTTTCGAGGTTTGCTCTTCGAATATCGACTTTTTCATGTGTGATCCCATCTTCAAATTCCGAACAAAAGGCTCAAACATTAGCTTTAATGGTAATTACTAAACAATTTGTAGAAATCTAAGGTTGTAGAAATGGTACTTACTTGTGTAACCAAGGCATAAAGAGGGAATGTGATGTAGCTACACATGATATGAAGAATCACCCCCAATCCAACTCTAACACCAATTGCCACCACGCTCTCATGATAACATGAGTTTATCCCAAATTCATACTGCAAACGGGCGGGTCAATTTATTTACTTTTAAATCAATCTATATATTTTTCTAATAATAATAAAATAAAATACAAATAGATCTCTAAACTTCATAAAAAATAGTTCTTTACTTCTTTTCGTGTTCTAGTATATGTATTTCTTTAATATTTTAAAGAGATGCATCCTTTTCTTTTTGTTTTGCAATACAAAAAAGGTTGTCAAGATTAAGGGAATATATGTTTGTTTTAGCTTATGAATATCTACTTTTATAATTTAACTTTTTCCTGTTTACTTTTTAACTTTTAAACTTATTATGAGTTACAGAAAAAAAGTAGGAATCACAAAAAGTAAGTCAGAAAAAACAAACTTATGAAACATAGGTTGAAAAATAAAAAATAAACACCCTCTAAATAGAAGAATTACAAACATTAGAAATAGGCCCAGATTGCAAGTTTTTTCGGGTGTTCATAACAACCCACAATTACTTACCAGAGTCCACAAGAAAAACGCCATTTGGAATGCATTCTGTAATAACCAAAACATAATATATTATTAAATGTTATTATACAAATAGATCAACCATATATATAAGTTTAGATGTTTGTATAAATGTATGGATACTTATAAATATTTATATAAAAGTATTATTTATATCTGTGTAGCTAAATATATGATTATTCTGTATGAACGAATGAAGAGCTAAATGTGAGTTTTCTTAAAATAAAAATAGTTTTATATTAATTTCAGTCGATATAGAAAGATTATTTAAAAGTAAAGGAATTAAAATGATTATGATGAAATAATATGTATTTTACCTGAAACAAAGTGAAATGAATCAAGAAAAGAACCAATCTGGGCTTATTGAACCAAAAAAACTTGTTGCTGGGTTCAACCACAGGGGCTCCCCTCACAATTGTTGCCTTATCTTGAATTTGTTGAGCCATTTCCATGATCACTAGTTCAAGTTTTGTGCCCACCAATAAAAGAATCTACAAAAACAACTAACAACCTTTAAAACTCTATCTATATATATTTTTTGCTTTAATCTGGTCTTAATATATTGACGATTTATTAATTCTACTTAAACAGTGTCGCACCACTAGCGGGACGAACGAGAGATAAGTTAGCGCATGCCATTCTGCATCAAACAATGTTTTTATTAATGTGTTGTGCATGTATCATCTTTCATATAATACGTATACTTATACTTACGAGGAGAGAAAAAGAGAGAATGTGTGCTAACCGTGAACATTTAGAAGTAGAAAAACGATGGAGAACATCCATAGCGGGATGCTGTAAAACAAGATTAAACCTATGAATCCATATATATGTATAGTTGTATACATATGTGTTTGTATACATGAATGAGCTTAATAAAAGATTAAAGAGGGAGTTGGAGGGTGACCTTATACCCAAGACTTCCTTGAAGTCATCTTCCATGGATCTCTTGATGTACTTATGGAAATCAAATTTACTTTTTGGAGCAAAATGTGCCTAAAATAATAATAGATAATATAAGTTACGGGTTAAACGAGTAAAACAGACATTTTAAATAAATCAGTGATTTATATACAACCGATAAAAATAAACCATCGCGGTTTAACGTGTTGCGTTTGATACATGACCGAAACAAACATTTTTCACCAAAATTTTGATATTGCAAAAATAAATTAAAGGACCCAAGTACTTACCATTATAACACTTAAAGTTAAACACCAATTAAATTTAAAATAAGGTAATAAAAATAGAAATTATATAATAATATATAATGGACTTACGTTTATAAATCCATTGCGAATTGTCAAATAATCAACCTTTGATATTGATCCGAAGAATTGTCTAAAAAATGCGACCTGTCGATATATTCAGATTAACTAAACTTATAATAAATATATATATATATATATATATATATATATATATATATGAAAACCTACAAAATAAAGAAAGCTAATTCGTGCCTACAATGAAGGTTCCGAGATCAAATCTTCATACATGCTTTATACTTATAAGTTACATGATTCCCTATCGATCTTCGCATTATTTGTTCATGTTCCAAGTGAACGTATATACATGGATACAGTTCTCGCGATCTTCATTGTTTATCAAACTTAGTTTCATATCAAATCTATATCCGTCTACTTCGTGTTCGGTTTGTATCAGGTCTTGTGATGCAGTTAAGTCAAGAATTATCAATCTTGATGTAAAAGAAAAGAGAAGAATATGTAAAAACATACCACCCATTTAATTCCTGGTTTTGTAGAGAGACCAGTGTGACGCTTTACAAAGGAGGTTTGATGAGCAAACCGAAATCTCGCAGGATCTAATTGCAAAATTAAAGGAATACTTGGTCAAATTAGTTCCTAGGTTAATTAGCACCAAAATGTGATTCCATTTATTTTTAAATAAAGTCATTGAAAAAATATATACACTTGGACAATATATATATACATATATATATATAAAAAAGTTTAAACGGGAACTGTTTTTTGTACGAGAACTTCGAGAACTGTTTGTAATATCATTAATGACTCATTAATAGTGGTATTTTGGTCATTTATATAATTTTCTCAACAGTGAATTGCATCCGGGTGAGCCGTCACTAATGTACGAGACTTGATTTGCCCAAAATACTCCTCATTAATGTGTCATTAATAAGCCATTAATGAGCTAATCATTAGTCATTAATGAGCCAAGATTGATTCTCACAATTCTTGTATGAAGAACAGTTTTCATTTGAACTCTCCCCTATAAAGATATATAGATTATTAATTAAATCATTACTTAATTTAGTGATTCATTACCATTGGTGAACTCGTATTCCAAAGAAGTAGTTTCTGCTTCCCAAGCCTTCCATTTTTTCATCTGTGTTTACAATTGTTTTATTATATATGTTAGTATTTTTTGAAATCATATATATTTAAAATTTATACTAACAATCCTTATATTTATATACGAAATGTTAAGCTAGTAATTAAAAAATATAACACATCATTTTTTATAAATTAAATCAACCATAAATCGATTATAATGTGAATAAGCCTATACAACTCGCAGTACTTATAATAGGTGCTATCAGATAGATTTTCTAATTATGTTAACACTTAATTAACTTATTTAAGTGTTTGTAAACGTAAGATAAATCATAATGCAAAAGTACTACTAGCCGTAAAGATCATCTTATCTATAACCCTATGAATACTTCACATTTGATATATATCTTAAAAAAACATTATATATACATATATATATATATATGTGTGTGTGTGTGGAGAGAGAGAGTAGTTACTTTGGCAAGGCCAAGGCCGATGATAACGACACTATAGAGGACATGGAAGACGGCAAGAATAAATATGAAAATATGAAGCTGATGAACGGCCGAATATGATATCATAGGTACCATTCCCTGATCAAACATATATTCACAAATTTTCATTAAATAACTAATTAAAAATATTAATCAACTAATTAATAATACATATCTATATTAATTTTTCCATACTTGCCAAATTAACTAAATAGATACAACATTATATATGGAGGTACAATATATTCTTGGATAAATATATATAAAACATGTACCTTTTTACAAGTATCACCACCCTCACTGGCTCCGGCTAAAACCCGTCGAAAAATCATTTCATTGGCTAAAGAAAGTAATTTCCGATGATGTTCATCTTCATCATTACCATTACCATTATCGTCACCTTTCTCTTTCTTACTGTCATCAATATGTTTGGCCTTACACGGAAGCATTTTATATCCGACACTTTCAGGGACACATATTTTTGCAACATATTTCGTACCCACCGTTAATAGCAATGATATAAACCCTAGCAGCATCAACTCTGATCCAACAATTATTTCACATCAACATCAATTAGACAATTATATAATTACTAGCTACTACATTAATTAATAAATTGCTTAAATTTAGGGTAAAAAAGTTAACTTGCAAGGTTAAATATTATGTCCATTTGAATTTTAATATTTTATAAAATGACCAATGTCTAATTCATGAATTTTATGGTGTTTGGATGACAAAGAGAGGTTATCAAATAAGAGAATATTTTGTCCAATAAAATATGTTAAATAAATAGATACAAATAAATATATATATATATATATATATATATATATATACACACACAATAAGTAGTAGTAAAATAATCATAAACGAAATTATGATAATAGATATATAAGAAATCATTGCATGCATACATATATACATATATAACTTTATAAAATAAATAAATATATATATATATATATATAAGTTTGAAGCAAGTTAATTACCAGCTTTAATCTTCTCCAAGGCTTCAAGCATAGCTTTCTTATGCTTTTTCTGGAACCACTGCATGCATACATATATAAATAATATAATTAACCACAGTCAAATTAATTAATCATGTAAAACTAATTAAAGAAATTAAGCCTTAATTAATAAAATAATTAATTTTTGCATGCATTTAATTCAAAGATATATATGTATATATATATATATATATTGAAAAGTTCATTTGAGAACCGTTTTTATTACGAGAACCAATCATAGCCGTCCAATTCCCCCCTTCAATTGGATTGCCCACCCATGAATTCCTTACATGCATCCTGCCACACGCAATCACCCCACGCTCTTCATCCATGAATTCCATTATCCAAAATAAACAACTAAGATTGATTTTCGCGGTTCTCGTAATAAAAATTGTTCTCAAATAAACCCTCCCCTATATGGGATCGAGTAAAATGATGAAATGAAACCTTGGCAAGTGAATGAATTCCATGTTCAAGGATTACTGAGATGATAACAAAGACTGCACAAACGAGTGCCACCGCCCAAGTTGGGGTTTGCTCTAAAGACCTCTCCGACGACGACGACCCTCCTCCCGCCATTCAATTCCGGCCGGCAACGTACACCACACAAAGTAACTACTCGTAATAGCCTAGCCGGCCAGCCCAGCTGCAATTAATTAAGATAGACACACTTCTTTGGTTTTTCCGGGAACAGGAATGAGCATCAATCGAGTAAACAAGAATTGAATTGGTTGAGCAGACAAATATAAATATATATATGGGCCGGTGAGAAAAGCAAAGTATATATACGTAAAACAAAAAAAAAATCTAATTAATTTAATTCGACATAAAACGTGTTGGTGAATTATTTCCAATTTTCCATCATATTAACAATCATTTTGAAATGGTCAAATTGAAATATATTTTCATATAGATTTTTTTACACCATATGTTTATATATAATACTTCATTTAACAACATTTGTGTTTCTGAATTCCACATCCAAACACTTATAGTTTTACATTATAGAAATAAATTAAGAATTATATATATAGGGGAGAGTTCAAACGAGAATTGTTTTTTGTACGAGAATTGCGAGAAACAATCTTGGTCATTTAAGTGGTAAGTGGAATTCATGGATGAAGAGTGTGGGGTGATTGACTGTGGCAATGTGCATGTAAGGAATTCATGGGTGGGCAATCTAATTGAAGTAGGGGGAATTGGACGACTAAGATTGGTTCTCGCAGTTCTCGTTTGAACTCTCCCATATATATATATATATATATATATATATATATATATATATATATATATATAGGGGATGGCTCATGCGAAAAGTGTGTTATTTGGGAAAAGTGTGAGAAGCAATCCTGAGCTCTGATTTGTATTTGATCTAATGGCTTAGATAAATCTAATTTTTTATTTTTTTTAATTTAAAAGGGTATAATAGTAAACAAAAAATTTTCTCTTTCCAATCTATTTCTTTCTCTTAATTTTCTCTCTCCTAAATTTTTTAAACAAAATAAACTAAAAATAATTCGGTAGTAAATTAATAATTTATGATATTCAACGATGAACACAGCCAAAATTAATTATAAGTTTTTAATTATTAAATATTATGTTTATACACTTTGTTCACTAATAAAATTTTGATTTATATTATTTAATTATTAAATGTTTTTTTCTTTCTCTTTTTAAAGTTTACGTTTTTTCCAATATCATTTATTCCTTAATATTATAACCAGTTATTTATTATTGAACAATGTAATATACTAAAAAAAACTTTTATTTTAGTATTCATTACTGAACATCCAATCGTACATCTTTGTTTTTCTGTATTCATTAGTTAACAAACCATAACATACAATCATTAGTCATCTCCAAAATTTTGTGTTCATTAGTTAACATCACATACCAAAACAATTGTTCTTTGTCTCTATTTTTCAGTGTTCATTAGCTAACAACCAAAACTAAAAAGAACCATAAACCTTCTTTTATCACTAAATAAATTTAAAAAAAACAAATCTGTTCATATATATATACAAAAAAACAAAACTATTCATGATCAGCAAACAAAGAACAAATTTGTTCAAGGGTGATAAAAATTAAATTGAAAAAACAAATCTGTTCATGGTCCGTGAATAAACAAATGAAATACCAACATAAATTTGTTCAACGGCGGTGATTCATCTCAGCGGTGGTTCATGGTCGGCGACGACAGATTTGAGTTTATGTATAGATGGGTTTCAGCGGCGGCTTCACCGATGGGTTTCGCCGACAGAGGTTGATGGTTATGTTGTTCTTCACGGTGAATGGAGGCGAGTTGACGGCAGTGATGTTCTTCTTCACTGATGGAGTAGTGGGCGGCGGAACCCTAGATCTGGGAGGCGGCGGCGGTGATTATGGAACCTCAGACGGTACTTCGAGGAGTAGCAGCGGCTTTAGCAGTGTTCGATTGGTGGTGATTTCGTGTAGATGGCGGTGGTGGTTTCGTGCAGATGGCGATGGTGATTTCGTGTAGATGGCGGTGGTACTTCGAGGGGTGGTGGTGGCTTTAGCAGTGTTCGATAGGTGGTGATTTTGTGTAGATGGCGGTGGTGATTTCGTCAAGATGGCGGTGGTGGTTTCATGAATGTGGCAGTGGTTGTTTCGTGTGGTCTTTTGAGAGAGGGAGATAATGTGACACCTTCTCTTGTGTAGATTAGGGTTTTTAAAAATGGGTAATGGGAGAGATAGAGAGTAATACGGGAAATATAGAGAGGGGATAGTGGGGATTGGAGAGATAGATGTAAATGGTCCATGTTACTCTTTTATTAATTTGATTAATATCTCTAAATTTTAATTTATTTACTAATTTGCCATAGTTAATCTTAACCATCAATTATTTAATTGTAGGGTCTAGATTACTTCTCGCACTTTTCGCAAATAAAATGCTTTTCGCATAAACCTACCTCTCTCTCTCTATATATATATATACGAAAACTGTTTTTCGTACGAGAACTGCGAGAACCAATCTTAGCCCTTGATTAATCTTAATCAATGACTAAGATTTTTTGACGGTTCATTAATGATTCATTAATGACTCATTAATGATTCATTAATGACTCATTAATGGATTATTAATGACACATTAATGAGGGTTATTTCGGGAAAATCAAGCCCCGCAAATTAATGACGGCTCATCCAGACGCAATTCGCAGTTAGGTAAATACATAAATTACCAAAATATCCCTATTAATGAGTCATTATTGGCGTTAAAAACACTTCTCGCAGTTCTCGTACGAAAAACAGTTCTTGTTTATACTTTTGCATATATATATATATATATATATATATATATATATATATATAGGGGAAGGTTCATTTGAGAACCGTTTTTATTGCGAGAACCAATCTTAACCGTTCATTTTGGATAATAGAATTTATGGATGAAGAACGTGGGGGATTGAGTGTGGCAAGGTGCATGTAAGAAATTCATGAGTGGGCAATCCAATTGAAGAAGAGGGAATTGGACGGTTAAGATTGGTTCTCGCGGTTCTCGTAATAATAACGGTTCTCAAATAAACATTTCACTATATATATATATATATAAGTGAATTATTGTCTTCTAATATTTAAAATGCTAAATTTTGTATTCAAACTCCCTCCAAACATATGTTGTTATGTGTCGGGCGTCCCGTGGATTTTTAGATCTTGTGCGAAGGAGGAAAATAGGCCCCTTAAACACACACACACACATATAAGTAAAAATTCACTGACACAATGATATTTTAGTAACTAAAACAAAAGAACGTACGTTAATAAAATAGTTTATCTTAGATAGTTACTTGAATCGTGAAGTTATATTAACATTATTGGAAGCAACATATGGATCAAGTCTTAATTTCAACAATCTATAAGATATCAATCTCAATAGTTATCATTATCAATATATTAAGTTTTTCTTATGACATTCTAGAACGTAAGTTTTGACTTCAACAACTTAACTTCTGAGAAACTTATTTCCGCAGATGTCATTGTTACTGGAATATTCAACAAGACTATATGCAATAATTGCATATATATACACAATTGAAAATTTGAACATTCAAAAAATACTATATATCTAAACAAACCTTGACTTGTGATATGGGTTGAATGTTAAATATTTCGTTTTCTCCTTGTTTGCCTCAAAACCTCATATTTTCTTCTCGATTCCCGAACAGTGAATGGTTTTCCTAATATGTATTTTTTGGGCTTACAGAATAACTATTTTAAATATGGACTTCATAATATTCTATTTTATTAAGTGACTTTAAAAAATTAAAACATTATATCTATATGTAATATAGATATAAAAAGTTAGACCCCTCTTAAACAGAGCCCTGTACGATCGCACATCATGCGCTCCCTCAAAGACACCCATAAGCCTAATCTAGGACCAACAAGTATCTAATGCCGCATGTCACATCGGCTATCTAAACACCAGGTAACAAGCAAGCTTTGTTCGTTACCAATTCAAGTGGTCACAACCTCTAGACCACCAAGTAACAAACTCTATATGACAAGTGAGACTATCTCCACCCCACAAGTCTCTACACATGTATGCAAGCTTTAATATAACATGTGAAAAAGCAAACTTTACGACCTAAAGTAATGCAACCTATCAAGCAAAACTTTAAACAAGCAAATATGACCAATTAACAAACAATTATACAATCAAACAATATAATCTAGGGACTAAGAAAAGTTTTCCTGTTAACTAATCAAATCCATCCCTAAAAATCCTCATTTTCTCTTTGTACTTGGTTTTGAAAATAGTTATTGAACTTATCTGAAGTCCAGTCCAAGCAACTGATGCAATCTATACTGAACAACCTAATTCACAACACACGAGACTAATCGGTACACAACTAAAGCAACTTATCCAAACTTCAAGTCATAAGTCTACAAAACAAGGACTGCAAATTAGAGGTGGTGCAAAGCAGCGAAGGTACGCATGAGCTCACTATGCAAAGCAACAACCTGTTACACAGAGTAGATCTTCAATTCTTTGCGTCTTAAGCATCTTGCGCAGAGCACAACACACACAATCGATGGTTAATTTTCTCTTCTAAGATCTCAAGAATTAAGCTTTGATTCTCATTTTTTTAATCCAAGTTCTATATACAAAAATGATCACTATCACTAATCTAACAACCCTTAAACGTAAGTTTTATCAATTACCTCACTTTTTAAGAGAAGAATTAAAATATATTCTTACAGTTTTTCATTTCCAGACTCTTTTTACGTGTAGTCAGAACTTTTGGGAGTTGGGAATTTTGTGACTGCTTTCGTCACAAACTTCTGCTGATTTATTACTTCTAGTGACACCTTTTATTATGTCACTAATGATAATTCGCCAGTATAATTTCTTGAAAGTTAATTCAATTTAATTTTTCATTATACTTTTAATTTTTTTTAAAATTTCCAAAATACGAAGGATGTCAAGCCGGACATATATATGTGGTGTTGTTTGGCTCACTTTAATATATATTAAATATAAATACTCGATCTTCGACTATAAACTGCACGTACGTACGCCCACTCATGTTGATAGTTTCTTTACATATAATAGATTAGATTCCTTTGGTAGTTTGGTTTTAATTGAAGCTATTTGACTGCAATGAATCGATAGTAGAATATAGCAAGGGAGAATAGTATTTAATATCTTTAATCTAGCCGGCCAGATTATTTATTATTATTATTATTATTATTATTATTATTATTATTATTATTATTATTATTATTATTATTATTACTATTACTATTACTATTACTATTACTATTACTATTACTATTACTATTTAAGTTTTTGTGTAAAAACACACATAACTATAAAACTTTAGGAATGAGCTATATGATAAGATTTATATTATATATATATATATATATATATATATATATATATATATATATATATATATATATAAGGCTGGCAATTTCTGGGTCGATCTGAAACCCGACACGAAAAAAGTGACACGAACCCGAATCGGGTCAAAAGCGGGACATCTAAATTTTAAATGGGTCGGGTTAGGGTCAACCCGATAACCTGAAAATGACCCGTATGACCCGTTTATAGGTAAAACTATAACATTTTAAAATTTTCTTTAATACTTGAACTTTAAATTTTGAAAAGAAGATTATGAATTTAAATAAGAGAGTGACATTTTAGGACAATAAAACCCGACAAACAAAAGTACAAAACCCTTAAACGTTAAAAACTCAAAATAAACATAAAAAATTTACTGCTAAAACAATAGTACGTTATTTTAGTATTTGCTATTTTCACTATATGATTTTTATACTTTTACATTTAATTATTTTATAGGTGATACTATAGTATTTTGGATCGATTCATAATTCTATTTAATGATGAATAATCTTAAATTATTCGGTTGTTCAATGACATTTTATTATATTTATTTATATAAGTGAATAAAAAAGTGAAATCAAAATTTCAATCAAACCAAAATAAATACCGTATTTGAGTTCGAATACAACGGAAACGAACATTGATTATTAAAGTTAGAATATAAATGAAAATCGTTTTCGAAATTTATGCAGAACGTTGGAAAACAAACATGGAATTTGAAAATTTGATGAAGAAAATCGTAGTTGAAACGGAGAACCGTATTCGAAAAGCGTACTCGAAAACCGTATTCGAAAAGCGTACTCAAAAACAAAAAAAATTCTCGTTGATGACATTTGGCCTAAATGGGTTGACCCGAAGGTCGACACGAAAAAAATGACACAACCCGAACCTGACACGAAAATAAATGGGTCGAAATTGGGTCGACACGAAACTGACCCGAACCCGAACGACACGAACCCGACCCAAATTGACAGCCTTTTATATATATATATATATATATATATATAAAGACAAATATTTTGAATGTGTACAGTTTTTTTAGATGTAGTATAAGAGTTAATAGATTTATTCCTAATTAAAATAGTTCATAAGAATTTAAAATAAGAGAAATAGTTTAATACAAATTAAATTGATTTAATATTAAAATTGAATTTCAATTTCATCTAAAATAAACGGTTAGGATTTAATTTTGACTAAATAAAGATTAGGATTATCTAACTAAATTGATGAAGTTTGATCTTTTATTTATATCATAGTAGTTTAAATATCCGTGTGATACATGAGTTGATTTTAACAAAAAGATAAATATTAAACATTAACGAATAAATATTAAATAATCATTAAATTCAAAAAATTGAGAATTTAAACAAAATGGCGAGACACAACATTCATACCTAGACGGCTAGACCAACATTAGAAGTATCAACGTGAGGTGGAGGGCAAACGTGATGGTAGAAACATTGTATCATAATATGAATAGAGATATAATTGTATTTATTGCATAAGTCATCGATTATTATTACCACAATTAAATGTCATAAAGTCAAGTATTTATTTGTTATAATTAAAAAGATACATATAGATATATATATCGAAACCTTTAATTTACAGTTATTATCTTATTGTATATATTCTATGAAATGAAATCGCATTCTTGATCTTAATTACGTTAATTAGCTACTATAACATACATTTATAACTTATTTTTTAAACATAAAATTCATAAACTAATAATATTTTAATACAAACATTTATTCAGGTCACCTGTATTAAATATATACTATAATTAAAAGAATCATTTTTTAAAAGCAAGGAAAATTTCAATACCAACCAAAAGGTCCAAAACCAAACCAACGTCTAAATCATTTCATATAAAATGATCATTTGTATTAATTAATTGTTTCTTTTTATTCAGTTACTTGTATCTTATGTATGTCTAAATCATCTCATATTTTTCAAAGATGGTCCCAAAGATTCTAAATTGTGTAATATTCAAGAGATAAAACAATCAAACAACAAGTCGACCTTATAATAGTTGAAAATAAAGCCAACCAAGCTTTTCCAAAACATAACAAGACAAATTTTGGTTGAATACTAAGATGTTTTTCATTCATAGTTTCCTTAAAGATGAATGATTTCTTGATATAATTATATTTTTGGTTTCTATTGTTTGTGTTAAATTATAAATTTGATATTTGTACTTTAAATTTTACGGGTTTAGTCTTTGAAGCACTTAATGCAACACCTACAAACATGAAAAATAACTAGAATGGGCTATAAAGCCCATCAAGTAACTCAATGCGGAACTCAAAGAAGACTAACTACAATATGGTTGTATAAAGGCATTGATATCTCTTCAATTCTACATATATATCGTGCGGATTTCCCGTACTTGGACTGATTTCTATGTCGAAAATGTTATATTTGGCTTCTTAAGCGGTTGTTTTTCACCTTACAGGCATAAAATGGAAAAAGAACAAGAAGCTTTGATGAAATTAAGAAGAATAGCCATTTTTAGATCATATGCGAATTTCAAAGGTTTGGACTTTAGAGAATCTGGCTTTAGTGGTTGGATGTTAATAAGCTGAAAGTTCTGAAGTGTTGGCTGAAGATATCATGGAAAAAAATGGGTTTTGGAACTAAATTCAGTTCAGGAAATCAATTCAAAACTAATATTGGTCTAGAAGAGGCAAATTCCAAAGAAATTTAGAAGATGGGGAAAAATCACTCCTACGACCATAAGAATGGTATCCCCTTACAGCTGTAAGAAGTATAAATTCAGAAGATAGGGAAAAATCACTCTTACGACCATTTGAATGGTATCCCCTTACAACCTAATAAGAAAAGCCATTTTTAGATCATATGTGAATTTCAAATGCTAGGACTTTTAGAGAATCTGGCTTTAGTGGTTGGATGTTAATAAGTTGAAAGTTTAGAAGTGTTGGCTGAAGAACTCATTTTAAAAAAAATGGGTTTTGGAACTGAATTCAGTTTAAGAAAATGTTCAGGAAATTAGTTCAAAACTAATTTCGAAGAAATTCAGAAGATGGGAAAAAATCACTCTTATTACCATAAAAATGGTATCCCCTTACAGCTATAAGAAGTATAAGAAGTACATGAGTAGTGTTAACCATCTTTCTAGACAGATTAAAGAGTTCGATTTTTCTTAACTTCTTTACACTTTTAGTAGTTAAAATAGCCTGGTTACACCCTAAAATTATGGAAGGGTGATTCTTGGTGCAAAAGAAGGTGAATCAAGCATCAAGGGAGTATGTATTCCATAGAGCATCCCCATTTCATCTTCATTTCGGGTTTGATATCATCTTTCCTACTTAGATCATGTTATGTCCATATTTGTTGTATGATTTGGGCATGTTTGTAGGAATTATGAGCTATAACATTGGTCGGTTTGTATTAAATAATCTTAGCTATTGTAATATATGATGTTGACTTTAAGGTTTTATATGTTTTTCCAAAGTTGAAGTATTCTTTGTCCTTTTTACTTCATATTCAATCTATGTGAGTGTTAGGATCATGATATGTTGAAAATTTGCATGGGAAAAATGCTTATATTCAAATGTATATATACTTCAACATGTATGTTCATGTTAGTTTCTTGCTAGAAATCGGTGGTGATTGTCATGTTCATGCTTGTCAAACTGTTTGATGAATAATGATTTGGAAATATGTACCTTAATCTCTATTATGCTTAATAAAACAAGTTGAGGTGCTTAGTGTGTGTTTGTCGCATTGACTTTCCAAAAGCTTGTAGGAGTAGGTAACCTTAATAGGAGCCTATTATTGTTGGGGTTTGTTCGGTTTTTGAAAATATATTTTAGCAATGGAAGCATGAACAACAATTTTAAACTTTTTTTAAAACTCTCCACCAATGATCCATATGCAAGCCTTAAGAAAACAAAACAACCATAGGGTGTTTAGAACTACAAACTTTGTAGCGTGAGAAAACCATTGATGAAGTGGTGATCAATGAGAAACCAAGTGAAGACTTCCTCCAAGGTATCTACAAGCCAATGATTACAACACCTTCAAGATGCTAGTCTCTCCAACCCTTGAAGTTCAAGCAAGCAAGCAACAACCTTTGTTCTTCTTCTTGAACTAACTATGTATGTATGTATGAGTATGTTTATATGGTATAACACTTGGTGTTGCTACATCAATCCGTTGGGTTGGTTTAGATGATTGTTTGGGCCGTTCTCCATCTTCTCGAGCTTGGATCATATGCTTCAAATATGAAATAAACTCGTTAGAAGGGGACCCGAGGCCAAAGCCCCGTGATCCATCCTCTGACAGTCAAGTCAGAACTCGTATATGTATGCCTTACTACTAAAATGTATATATATCAGAATATATATATATTTATATAGAGGGAGAGAGTATAAGAAAGTAGGATCAAGGAGAGGGAGAGGAGATAACTAGTTCCCATATTTATAGAGGAGGTATTTAGGGCAAAGCCCAAATGGGTCGGGCCTTATAAATGTACACAGCCCAAAGTCCTGAAGGGATGGTACATCAACAAGTCCCCCAGTCTAGTATAATGTGGTTTTAGCCACATTATGCTAGACTCAAACTCTTCGTGCTACGTGTTTGTGTTCGTCAAATGTAGGGATAAATCCTATTCTCTTTGTTACACGTGTTGTAACAAGGATCTTCTTGAGGTTAACGTAAGAAGGAGGAGGCTTATCTGGAACTCTTAAGCCTCAAACGACCTGAGGTGAAGTGGTTGTTATATATAGTGTTGGAGGTTTGAGGGTGCCTCTTACTATCCAGCAGTTGATACATAGCTCTGGCTTCTAGTCAAACCTTATGGGCAGATGACCAGCCTTCATCTCTTGTTGATGTGACAGATCATAAAGGTGTCTTGGAAGGTTGTATTTATCTTATATGGAACAGCGGTTCTATCTATCCTGAAATGACATATTTGGTAAGCTGCAGATCAGCTTTTCCTCTTACATCATTCTGTTTGTGTCTTTCTTTCCCAAGTTGAAGGTTGTAAGGTTCAGATGGTTGGAGGTCATGAGGTTCAGCTGTGGATCAGTTGTTGGTACGATAGTCATAGTATTCAGCTATGGATCAAGTGTCAGAGCTGTTGGTCCAATAGTCATAAGATTCAGCTATGGAAGGTTGTTCCTGTAGTTGGTCAAAGCTCTTGGTCGGATGGTCGTGAGGTCTGGCTGAGCCTAATATGGTACATACACCAACAAGTCCCCCAGTCTAAAGTGACTTGATATTCAATTTGGCGAGTTACTCTAGACTAAAAAATTAGTCTGTTTATTATCTATTGGTTGATTGTTTCTGCATAACCATGAACATGTACCTTGTTTTTGTGTGCATGTAAATATTTGGTAGCAAATATATCTACTTCACACAATCTATTATTGATCAAAATGTATTGGATCGTTTTTGTTTATTGTAGAATCTATTATTGTATCATCTAGCCTTAGCCTTATGCATTTCATAATAGTTAATACTTCGGTGTACATGATCATTGTTTTGCGGCTATTGCCTTGTATGGAAATTTTTTTGGCTATTGCCTTGTAAACGTGTTTTTCATAACCAAGACTGTTGTCGAAGGTTACGGAGCGAATTATGAGGTGTGCTCAACCTATCAATGGTTTGAACCGTTTCTCAGATCATGGGGTCGTTTATTGGGTATACCCATCCCGGTTTAGCCCATCGGCTATTTACTTGGATAAAATAATGTTGATCGGAATAATATGATCATGTTAAATATTGTCAATCAGAATATCCTCGATGGGAATAGGATCGATTGGAATAACATTGATCAAGTAAAGGACATTTGAAAGGGATCACAAGGTCCCTCGAATATTTTTATCAAACTGTAGGACATGCTTCAGTGTATAACATGCAGAGACTTATTTGCAATTATATTGTCCTGAAATAGATACAAGCATATATACAATTTCTTTTTTCTTATTATTTAATAATAATAATAATAATAATAATAATAATAATAATAATAATTGAGTAAATAACATATCATTTCACATACAAGAGTCACAAAGTTATCATATCTTTGGCAAGTATGGTGGTACAATACCACTCTAGTCCCCCAGTTCAATTGTACTAGCTTATTAGTACTATTGAACTCAAATAAGTTTATTTCATACATGCATCTACGTGTGAGGGCTTCTCCCTTTTTTTATAGGTGTAACACCGCGATTTCGAGAACCGGATATTTTTTCTTTTTAAAATGCTTATTTATCATTTTCATTTATAAACACGCAGCGGAAATAGAAAACACGTGGCAAACATATTACAATCAAAAGTTGCCACATACAAGTTTGGTGTTACTGTTACTTATCCGGTCGACCATTATCAAATACAAACAAACATTATATCAGAGTTATTACAAACACAGTGTTCCTCCTAAGAAATCAACTACCCGTAGGGTCCCGAGCTCACTGAGGATCACCTGCACATGTGGAGTGTAGTATCTGTTAGCTATAATAGCTCGTGAGTACTCAAATAGCATGCGATCAACATAAATACATCACATATCATCAATCATGCTCAGATAGTTCTATCCTAGCATCTCGCGATGAGCTGACGTAGTCAGGAGGTAACATATCTTGCAGGGGAGCTAACCCGGCTCAATGCACCAAACTAGGGTACCAGACACATCAATCGCTCCGGTGGGGGAGCAGTTAAGCGTCCACCGTTGCGTTTTGGAATCAACCGATTCCTCTGTTGTACAGCATATGCTATACCCGAAGAGGACAACTTTGTCCTTAAGTAGAACAGCTTTGTTCTTATGTTGGACAGCTTTGTCCATAAGATCCAGACCAATCACAAAGAAATATTCTGATTCAATCGAATCATCAATCAATGTGCGCATATATTCAATTATCATCATAGCATACACCTAATCAAGTGCATACTATATCATGTCAACATGTTATATTCTAGCATCATCATGCAACCTACACTTAAACAAGTGCGTGTACAAATCATGGTATACAAATTCTGTAATCATTGTTAATATATGTTATAGATATATAAATCGTTATGTTATCAGGCACTCACCTGTCGAGCTAGAATACTTTACTATACGATACTGAAGATTTTGGATCAACTGGAATACCTAAACAAGGTTTACAGCTATTAAAACCTTGTAAAACAGATTCTGCCAGGGGCAGGGCACGCCCGTACCTTGCCAAGGCACGCCCGTGCCTGGCGTGGCACGCCTCGGGTACTACCCGTACCTGGTTCTCAGATACACCCTATGACTTCAGGGTATCCCCGGGCTCGCTAGGGTTAGGCACGCCCCGTACCCTTGGGAGGTATGGCCGTGCCTCCTAGGTACGCCCTGAGGTACGGTCTGTTCTTGAGAGGCACGCCCGTGTCCTTCAATGTACAGCAGCAGGTTTGTGCAGAACCTTCTGTTTTTCATCCAAAACATACCAAAACTTTACCAGAACATTACCAATTAGTTTCTACTCTTCACATATGAAATAACACATCAAAACCAACTTATAGACACCATTTTTACATATCAAAACATCCAAAATCAGAACTTGGGACCAAAATCATCATTTTGACCCATTAGCCACTTTAATTCTTGAATTCCACTCAATTCATCATTTTAATTCCAGATTTTGATTTCTATTAGCTTAGAAACCTCCTAGAAACAGATTAGTAACATCAAACTTAATTATTGATATCAATTTCACCCAAACCCAATTGGAACCTAAACTTGAAAACAAGAACAAGAACTTACTTGAAGATGGAGAGGATTAGAAACTATCACAGCAGATTAGAACTTGGATTTAGCACTTGAATTCAGTAGATATCAGATTGCTTGAAGGATCTTGATGAGTTTCCTCTTCTTCAAAAGCCACACACAAGAACACAAGAAGTCAAAAGCACAAAGTCTGTGTTTTGTGAAGAGGTGGCTCACATGTGATGCCCACTTGTGGGTTATGCATATCCACAAGTGGGTATCTTGTTCCCCTTTCCAACTTACAACTTAATGCACGAGTACCCATTTTAACTAACGAGGATATTTTTGGAAACCTCGTTCTAAACCATTTAATATTTTATTATTCTTATCTATTTATCATAATATTTTAATATTATCATTTCTTCTATTTTCTCATTTAATCAATTATTTATATTTTATTCCTTTTATTCAATATTTAAATAGAATTTTAGATGTACCAAATTTGAATACAACTAGGCCCATTCTGAGGTTGTTACAATAAGTTTTACTGAGTCATTCACAATATTTTAAATTGTCACGAGCTTATGAACGTTCAAAATAAAATAGCGTTGTTTAGACTATAAATAGAAGGTAGTGACATGTGGGTGGTGTCTAAATAGCAAAGGTCAGATGGTTCATCCTGGTGTAACAGTCAAAGGTATATAACTGTAAGGTATAGTTGGCAACATATTCAGATGGTTAGTAAGAATAAATTGTTAAATTATTATGATTTGGTAGGTCATGTATCTTATATATATCCTATCACTTTTGAAGGAAAGTGACGATGTAAATTGAACTTCTACATCCGGATTAACGTCCATGACTGAATAAAATGTAATATACAGAACATGACTCCGCTTCAAAGCTTCGTTTCCAAACCACCATCGACTGGATTGGACAAGTGATTAGAGGAGTGGTAGCGCATTAAATGAGAGCCGAGCAATGAACTAAAAGAAACATCTAACGAGGGCAACAATGGTCTCCCTTTTTAGGTCTTTCCTACATCCGGTGGAGCTTGTTGCATCCTCTTATCGTTGTGAGCCCCAACGTTTCAATGGACTAAAATGGGGTGATAATTTTACAAAGAATAATGAACATGCGGTTCTTGATCTTTTTAAAATGACTTTAATGGTATATGGTGTTGGACGACATTATTTAAAGATGACTAGTCGAATAATAGTAATTTCGGTTACTAACGGAATGATATCCAGATGATGATGATTGAAGGACAATGACGATCGAGGATCGAAGTTTAAAGTTCAAAAATGAATGTCGTGTGTTGGAGGCATGTGTTTTAGAAATCTTGTGTTGGTATTATAACTATGAAAAGATGAAAGTCACATGATTTACCCTAATATAACAATGAAAGATTATTAATTGTAAGGAAAGCAACGATGTGTTTCCAACCCTCCACATCCGGATTGATGTCGTGCTAGACTATCTCATGTGAAGTTCGAGTTTCAATAGGTCACCAAGCCAAAAGGGATATTGATATTGGTCTCTCTAGAACCGCCTGTGGCTATTAAGCGAATGCTTCACTCATAGATAACCAAAGTTGTGAGGTGGTTTGGTGATTCGAAGAGATTGCTTTAGATAAATGTTCTAGAGAGAGAGCTTCAAAAGCTACAAATGTTAAAAGTATAAGATGACTAGTGCTTGGGACGAAGGTCAAGACTTCGGAGGTTACAGTATGCCTAAGGAATTTTAAAGGTTCGGGAATGATTTTAAGCTTCTTTATTTTTTTAGTCCGAAGGTAGTTGTTTAGAGATAATGTTCCTATTGTGCTTTAAAGATAAAGAACCATGGAGGTCTAAAACAAGGTCAAATTGAAGAAAGCTTTATTTTGAAAAAAGCATTAAAGGTTTGTCTCAAATATGTAGGTAAAGTAGGCTAATATTTCTTTTTAGAATATACAGGTTAATTACTTGCACTATGTGTGTACTACTTTTAGTGCTCGAGTTTTGAGCGGGGTAAACACTGTCGAAGATGGGTTTCAAATGAGAATGAGCCTCGAACGACTCAAGCTTCGCATTAGACATTCGTTAGGTAACTTTTGAATAATAAATTTAACACATAAGTTTTAATGGAAGTAAATTAAGCTTAAGAATAGTCATAGAGTGGACATGTTTGGAATGTTAAGGCTCCACTCTAGGGTAAGTATTGGTGGTTTGGATGTCAAAGGATACCAAGAAGAATGTGATGATACCAAAAGATGTCAGGCAGAAGGTGACGATATCGAAGGATG
The DNA here is from genome assembly GCA_038502395.1 of Dittrichia graveolens. Lineage (NCBI taxonomy): Eukaryota > Viridiplantae > Streptophyta > Magnoliopsida > Asterales > Asteraceae > Dittrichia > Dittrichia graveolens. The sequence goes on from JARJIL010000008.1 coordinate 603,590, forward strand.
CCAAGCCGAAGGATGACAACGAAGGTTCTTGTAACTTGAGGTGGTAGTGAAATTTTTTTAAGGTTAATAAAGAACAAATAAAAACGCACAAAGGTTATCGACCTCAAGTAATTAGCTGAAGTAGCTCAAGTTAGACCATAGTTGTGAGATGTTCATTTATGTCCTTGAAAAACTACAATCGAGATATATTAACTAATGATTGTCCATTCATGTTGCTCTTGTACTATTAATTCTTGTCACTTGGTAATTATGTTATTTATTACTTTAACATTAAGACATTTGTTAACGACTACCAACTCATGTAGGTATTTTACTATCAACAATTTTTTATCTAAGCAATAGTTTTTTAGTGGCAATATTAGGTGTGTGCCAAAAATAAGCACATCGTGTTACTCGTGTACTTTAATAACATTAGTGAAGGGTAAGTGTATGTTTTATGCTGCTAAATTGGTATATTGTTTTTTACAAGGACTAGTCTTATCATAAAATGTATTTTCGGTATAGAGCATGTACCATATATTTTTTTCTTCTAATTATTCCCTTCAAAGATCTATTGAATTATTGGATCTAAGGGAGAACTATCGCAAGCATCCGTTTTAAAAATAAAAGGCATGGTTATAGAAAATAGGATACTAATGAGAGCATCCATGCATGTTTTAAATTTATATACGGTTATATTCATACATATGTATATATGTGTGAGTGTTTTGGTTTCATTTAGTAACGATTATATTCTAAATCTTTAACCATCTTGCTTTTATTATTTGCATAACTAATTTATATATTATTGTTATGGTTTTTTAATAACATAATCTGCTTAGGAGGGTGAGAATTAGGCATACAATAACTCAAAGCTAATTTCATATGTTGGAAGGGGAAAACTAGTCTTGGCATTAGGTTTTACTCGTGTGATTCGTCTTATCTATTTTTATGACAAAGTTAATTTCACAAATTAAGACAACAAATCTTATGATAGATTACTAGTTCTTTGTCTATGTTATTTATATTTTGGCTTTGTATTAATAGCAATTTTGATGCTTTATTCATGTACATTGTGTTCTTTTACTATTACATTGTATTCTAAAAGAAATTGGCTTCATTAAAAAAATATGTGTGTACGCATCACTTATCACTGTACTCTTATTATTTTATTTTGGTATTATACCATACTCAACTATTCTATACCGAAGTGCTAAATCCACGAGAATATCACGAACTTCTAAATTTATTTGTCCTTACTTCTATTAAGCAAAATTAAGATCTACGTTTAGATGCTATAATAATTATATCGTAACAATAAATATTTTGTCGGTGCTTGATGGGGCATGTTACGTCTATAAAGCATTTGGTCATAACTTTGTGCTCTTGCAAAGGAATGATGAGCGTCTATATTTTTTTTGAACGGATGTACTTCTAGTTAGTTTCTGCTTCTGAGCTCACCAAACTAAGTCCAATGGTGTAGTTGATGTTGGGGTTTGTTCGGTTTTTCAAAATATATATTAGCAACGGAAGCATGAACAGCAATTTTAAACTTTTTAAAACTCCCCACCAATGATCCATATGCAAGCCTTAAGAAACAAAACAACCATGAGGTGTTTAGAACTACAACCTTTGTAGCGTGAGTAAACCGTTGATGAAGTGGTTGATCTATAAGAAGCCAAGAGAAGACTTCCTCTAAGGTATCCACAAATCAATGAGTCCAACACCTCCAAGATGCTAGTCTCTCCAACCCTTGAAATTCAAGCAAGCAAGCAACAACCTCTTGTTCTTCTTCTTGAAGTTACTATGTATGTATATGAGTATGTATTGTAGTACCACACTTGACTTACTTGAAGAACACCAATACACGAATGTAGAGATGTTTTCAAAACTTCAAGAATACTTAGAACTTTTCTAAAAGAAGCCTAAAGGTGGTAGCATGCAATAGTTAGAACAAAGAACCATGCATGTACTAAATAAGATCAAGAAGTGAAGCAACAAGAGGGAGGCCCTCTTTGGCTCCCATTTTCGGCCTAAAATAGGTGAGGGGGAGGGTCCCCTCTTGCCTTCCTTCCATGCTTGTACATCTAGTCCATGCCTTGGTTGATTGCTTTCAAGCATACACAACATGGCCCCCATTTGAATTAATAAGCGATTTTCTAGTTTCCTTCATAAATACATATATAAAAGATATACTAGATGTGTCATACTATGTATAAAATACATCTACATGTATTTATATACATACTTGATTGTTACTAGTAACTCTTTACTTGTAACAAGGATATAAATACATTTATATAATTTGTTATTAGTAACAATTTACATGTAACAAATATATATTTATGCATATATATATATACATACATATATATAAAATCATATGTTTATATCTATGTATTTGATATGCATTATCTTGTATCAATATACAAGAGTGATATTATTATTTCACATTAATAATAATATGCAACAATGCATATATACTTATATATATATATATATAATGAGTTGGAAACATATTTCAATCATATTCAAATATGTAATTGGTGTCCATTGATTGTAAATGTGTGACCCTATGGGTTTATTTATTATCAGTAATATCGTATTAATTTGTGTCTTGTGCACATAGAACCAACAATCTCCCACTTGCACAAGTTACAACTTAAGCCGATATAGACAATGGTAAGAACGTCTAGCAACATCCCATTGCCCCTAATAATAAATAAAGTGTGTTGATAAACACTTTCACCAACGAAATTAACTCACTAGCTACAAATCGTTGTTATAGGTAAGTCATCAATTATCCCTTTGTTTTAACATCTCATTGAACATGAGACATGGATCGTCATCAATTCTCATATAATGTTCAACTTGTTTTAGGGCCCACAGATATTATACTCCCAATTAAATGAGAGAAACAAATTACATCTTGACCACATACGTCTCTTATAAGACTCATATCATACCTAATAATGGCCTTTATAACTACCCGGTTAAAGATAGCGTTTAACCACATTAAAGCATGATACTCCTCATACTCGAGTCCCAATATGTGTCTCAGGTCTAAGGATACAAAGATACCACCTTTTTCTCAAGATTTACTTATGACACTGATCCATGAAGCGATCTTAAGAGCGGGTCATGTCCAATGTTCGTTCCCTAACAAACATTAGTGAATTTGGCTGCAAACCCTTTTGCCTACTTTCATCACGAATGAAAATCAACCAACCGATTCACATTAGTCTTAATTCATAACTATTCCCATAGTTATAACCGACTATGGACGTTTTAGAATAAAGAATTATTCATGGATTTAAACATGCTAATAAAGAACACAATAAATATTAATGAAGTGATCATATCCCATACATCATTCAGATAAAATAGATATTGTCATAATGTTCCAAAATATCCAAATACTAAATTACAATTCAAATCCAATCCTTTGCAAAGCGAAGACCTATTGCCCTAGTATGAGACTCATGCTTAGTCGAGGCAAGAGGTTTCGTAAAAGGATCTGCAAGATTCTGATCTGTATGAACTTTGCGAATACACACATCTCCTCTATCCACTATATCCCATATGTAGTGGAAACGCTTGAGGATGTGTTTGGTGCTGTGATGTGATCTAGGTTCTTTTGCCTGGGCAATAGCACCTTCATTATCACAAAATATCTCTATGGGGTCTTGAATGCTTATTACTACCCCAAGGTCAGCAATGAACTTCTTCATCCATGCAGCTTCTTGTCCAGCCTCAGAAGCAGCAATGTATTCAGATTCTGTAGTGGATTGTGCAACTACACTTTGCTTATAACTTTTCCAAGCATTCGCGCCTCCATTCATAACGAAGACATAGCCCGATTGTGATCGAGAATCATCTCGATCCGTTTGGAAACTAGCATCTGTGTAACACTTTACACAAAGATCTTCTTCCAAACCCCCATAGATCAAGAACATGTCTTTGGTTCTTCTCAAGTATTTTAAAATGTTCTTGACTGCCATCCAATGGCTATCTCCTGGGTTTTGGCTGGTATCTGCTCGTCATGCTCAAAGCATACGAGACATCTGGCCTAGTGCATAGCATGGCATACATGATGGATCCAATTGCAGAAGCATATGGGATCTCACTCATTCTATCTAGCTCTTCTCTTATGCTAGGGCTTTGAGCTTTACTTAAAACCGTGCCTTGTGCCATTGGCAAGAATCCTCTCTTAGAATTCTCCATCTTGAATCGTTTCAAGATCTTGTCAATATATGCACTTTGACTTAGGCCAATAAGACGCCTAGATCTATCCCTATAGATCTTTATTCCAAGAATGTAGGCGGCTTCTCCCAAGTATTTCATTGAGAAACACTTCCCAAGCCAAGACTTGATGTCTTGCAAGGTCGGGATGTCGTTTCCAATGAGTAGTATGACATCAACATACAAGACAAGGAATGCTACTGCGCTCCCACTAGTTTTCTTGTAAACACATGGTTCATCTTCTGATTTGATAAAACCAAACTCTTTGATTTTCTCATCAAATCGAAGATTCCAACTTCGAGATGCTTGCTTTAGTCCATAAATGGATCTTTTAAGCTTGCACACCTTGTTAGGATACTTAGGATCTACAAAACCTTCGGGCTGAACCATATAGACATCTTCACTTAAGTGTCCATTTAGAAAAGCCTTTTTGACATCCATTTGCCATATCTCATAGTCATAATATGCAGCTATGGCAATAAGTATTCTAATAGATTTAATCATGGCTACCGGAGAGAAAGTTTCATCATAGTCAATACCATGAGTTTGAGTGAAACCTTTCGCCACTAGCCTTGCCTTAAATGTGTGTACATTTCCATCCATGTCCGTCTTCTTCTTGAAGACCCACTTGCTCCCTACAGTCTTACTATTGGGAGAAAGATCAACCGAGTCCCATACTTGATTTTCATACATGGACTGCATCTCAGTGTTCATTGCATCAAGCCATTTATCGGATTCCGGATCCGATATAGCATCTTGGTAGTTAGTAGGCTCAGAAGAGTCTACCAAGAAAATCTCATTATTGGACACGAGAAATCCGTATCTCTTGGGTTCTTGACGAGGTCTACCAGATCTACGAACACTTTGTGTTTCATTAGGTTCTTGAACAACCAATTGTCCAGGTTCAACAACCGTTTGTTGAGTGATAGTGCCAACCTGACTTGTATTTTGTGGTTCTTGAATTTCTTCAAGGTCTACATTGCTCCCACTTGCCTCTTTCGAAAGAAACTCCTTTTCTAAGAAAGTGGCATGCCTAGAAACAAACACTTTGTTTTCAGCTGGGTTGTAGAAATAATATCCTAATGAATCTTTAGGATATCCCACAAAATTACATTTGATAGATCTAGGATCGAGTTTGCTTGAAGCTTCTTGTCGTACATGAGCCTCACAACCCCAGACTTTCAAGTAAGATAAGTTTAGAACCTTTCCATACCACATCTCATATGGTGTCTTATCTACCTTCTTGGTTGGAACCATATTCAATATGCGCACAGCAGTTAATAAAGCATAACTCCAAAAGGACGAGGGTAGAGTACTTCGGCTCATCATAGACCGAACCATATCTAGTAGAGTTCGGTTCCTCCTTTCAGATACACCATTATGTTGTGGTGTTCTAGGAGGAGTAAGTTGTGAGATAATCCCACAATTACTAAGATGATCCATAAACTTTTGGCTTAAGTACTCGCCACCTCGATCGGAACGAAGGGCCTTGATTGTTTTATTGAGTTGATTTTCTACTTCTTTTTTATACAACTTGAACATTTCAAATGTTTCATGTTTATGTTTCATTAAATAAACATAACCAAATCTACTATAATCATCGGTGAATGTAACGAAGTATCTATCACCATCCCTAGACATTGATCTAAAATGACCGCATACATCCGTATGTATGATTCCTAATAGATCTTTGGCTCTTTCACTTGAACCGGAGAAAGGAGCCTTAGTCATCTTCCCATATAAACATGATTCGCAAACTTCAAATGAGCTAGAATCGTTTGATTTTAAAATTCCATCCTTTTGAAGTTTTGCAATGCGTTTCTAGTTTATATGACCAAGTCGACAATGCCATAAGTATGTTTGACTTAAGTCATGCTTAGGTCGTTTGGTGATTGTGGTATATATAGAATTATCATCAAGAGATCTTTTAAGATTAACTTCATATATTCCATTAAGAGGGCGAGCTTCAAAATACAAAATGTCGTTTTTGAAGGCACGAATGCCATCATCAACGAAACCAAAAGTGAATCCAGATTCTCTTAACCGAGCTACTGAAATAATATTCCTAGTTAAACTAGGTACATAACAACAATTGTTTAATATTAAGTACAGGCCATTTGGTAATAATAATTCAAAAGTTCCAAGGGCTTCAACAGCAACATTTGCTCCATTGCCGACGTGGAGATCCAAATCGCCTGGCTTCAGCAGCTTAGTTTTTCTCAACCCCTGCACATTGTTACAAATGTGAGTTCCACAACCGGTATCAAATACCCAGGAATTAATAGAAAAAGTATACATTTCAATCATATATATACCTGAAGTGCTGGCCTCGCCAGCCTTCTTCTTTTTCAACTCTGCGAGGTAGGTTGGACAATTGTGCCTCCAATGTCCTACCACCCCGCATTCAAAGCACGGGTCATTCTTGGGAACCTTTCCCGCCGTCTTGGGTGTAGGAGCCTTGGCAACCTGCTTGCCTTTGTCCTTTCCCTTTGCCTTTGCTTTGCCTTTCCCTTTTGAGTTGTTTTTCTTTTTCTTCTTGATTTTCCCTTCTTGAATCATCAAGACCTGAGGTGTTTTGCTTGGAATCTTGCTCTCAGCAGTTTTAAGCATCCCATGCAACTCTGAGACAAATTTCTCCCAATTGTTCATGTTGTAATTCATGACAAATTGATCATAGGATTTGGTCAACGAGTTAAGGATCATATCCTGTGCAAACTCGTTGGTTATGGGAGATCCAAGCCTAGCAAGCTGGTCAATGTATCCTTTCATCTTTAGCACATAGTCGCTAACGGATTGACCTTCCTCCATCTTGCATGCATGGAAGGCTCGAGTGACCTCAAAGCGTTCTTGCTTCGCTTGCTTTTGAAACATTTCCTTAAGCTGGCGAAGCATCTCATATGCTCCATGCTCCTCAAGGTTCTTTTGAAGATCCGGAGACATGGTAGCAAGCATGAGGCATGCAACTTCGACCGAGTCGTCGGAATGCTTCACCCATGCAACTTCGACCGACTCCTCAAGGTTCTTTTGAGTTTTGATGAGTACCTTCTTCTTTTGACTTCCTTCCGATTGCATGTTCCTGTGACTTTATCTTTACTATTACTTTTATTAGTTTTAGATTTATATTTTAGATCCCTTTCATGAATTGCTGCTTACTAGATAATAGCGAAGGTCAATTATTAGGAGCCTCCGTTTCCTATGGATCCGACCCTGACTTACCAAGTTTATATGACATATGAACTAGTGCTACTTGCTGGTTATGTGTGGAAGATCCTAGACATTTCTTGTACTTTATTTATATAATCAGGTTCTTGCATACCAAGCATCTTATCAAATCAAGCTACAACACTAGATGGTCATCAACTCATCATTCTAAACATGTTGCATCTCTAATCAACTAAAGACGATATAAATGTCTTTTTAGTTAATTTTTTTCATCATTCAACAAAAGAATCACATAAAACAAGTATGCCACACAGACCATCTCATAGCGACATAGGCTACAATAATGGCACTCAAACCTTCTGTTTGTCACCTAGGCTAATAAAGTGTTACTCAGGCCTTCATAGGCTCATACAAGTAACAAGGGTGCCAAAAAGGCCACCCTTACAACAACACATACAAAAACACAATTAAAGCATTAAAGTAAGAAGCACAGAAAATCACATACTCCACCATAGCACGTCTTAGCTTCTGAATAATTTAATATTAATAATAATAGTAAACAGAAACATATGTATATTTGTATCTGAAGTATCCGAGAAAAGAACACCAACCAATAAAAGTAGTATGTTACCCGGCTTCTTAGTATAAAAGCAAAGACAAGAGCGTCATCCGGTATAGGCGTCATCAACAATGTACATAAATATTTTGATTTTAGTTGTCCACCTCCGAAATGATTAGGCTCCGGTGAAAAACCGATCAAGTCAACACACTTGTCATGCGCATTCTCAAAACTCCGTTTCTTTTCATTTCCCGTTATTGCTTCACCCTCAATTTGTAAACCCCACATCACCCATAGATCTTGGAGGGTAAAGTGATCTCTCTAACCGGTAGGTGAAATGTGTGAGTTTCAAGACGTCATATCTCTACAAGTGTGGTTATTAGACTGTGGTCAATTACCTTGTAACCATAGTCAAACACACCACCGAACCCGGCTGAACGTATGGAGTTCATCACCCTCGGCTGGAGTGGGTGATTTTTTTTATAATTGACCATAATTTCTTGTCAACTCTTCTCACCTTTAATGTGTTATCATTTGATGCGTTGTAAAACAAAGAATACGCCTTGTGTTCCCTCTCTAAAAATAACAACTCACTGTTGATTGGACAAGGAGTAACTCTCACATTCTCCATTTTATAAGTTAAATGTTAGGGAAGTATAAAATGGCTTTGATAGAAATAACAAACTTAAATACTTTTAGAAGTCAAGAAATTAAAGTATCAAGGATTTTAGAGAAATGGCTTTTGAAATTTGAAAGAAATGTTGAGGAAGAAGGTGTTTGTTGGGCATTTGTTCTTAAAGTGGAGATGGTGGCGTGCGTTGTGTTTGCTTTGAATGGAGTGCGTGGCATGCAAGTTTGCTTTGAATGGAGTGGGTGGCATGCAAGTTTGCTTTAACTGAAATGACCGGTCACTAGGTGAACTCACATGGGCATTGGCTTGCAGTACGGTGACAGACAAACCAGGTCTCCCGTCCTCGGTCTCTGACTTCGATGGGACACATCAGTCACATGGACTCAGGGCACTCAATAATCGGTTTTTCCATCCCCGGTTTCTCGACCTCTTTTTACGGACACATGTCAACTTTTCATCACTAACTTTGAATGGTATTTCCGAATACCATATAAGTGAAATTAAAAAAGCTATTAGTTTTGAAAGTTTTTTTTAAAATACTAGTATTTTTGTAAAAAATTCGCTCTCTAACATATCCCAAGAGGCATGGCATGCCCTGTCCTATTTGGTTCAACACGCCCGTGTCACCCATCAACACAACCTCCTAAAGTGGACACACACATGTCGGACTAAGATCAACTGATTGTTCTTCGTGAATAGTCTCGGTTCGTTACCAAATCATTCTCAAACTACATAAAAATGAAATTAAGTGTAATCCATCACTTCATACCGTATTTGGGACTGTTTTAACACTAGATTAATACAAAATAACTATGCAACCCAAAATTATGGATTAACACATGTAATTCATCAAAAAAACCAAGAACACAAGAAGTAGATTAACTCGCCTTTAAATTTGCAAGTTCACACATGATAAGGACTTGATGATGCACACAAACTAATTTTTAATCCAAGATTAAGACATGCAAAACTTGATCTTCCTTAATTTATTATTCATTATCAAGATAAGGGAATTCCTCTCTAGCTTCTCTTTAACACACCCTCCACCCTCCAGCACAAACTCACTATGTGAAGTGTGTGTTATTGGCCTTAGAGTTAATTAAATTTTTGGTCATTCTGGTTTTGCATGAATTTCATACTTAGCTCTTATGCTTCAAAAATTACGGCATTGATCTTTATGGTTTACATATCGTTATAATGTTAGTTCTTGGGGGACTACAAAAGACAAAAATGCCCTTAGATTTTTTTTGTTTCTTTTTCTTAACTATAAATAATAATAATTATTAGTAAATTAAATTAACAAAATATATATCCCTTCCCTCTCCCCCATCAGTCCCATCACCCTCTCTCTTTTTGGAATCAACACGACGCCGACCACCATCCCTGCCACCTCCTACAAAGCAGAACACCATCATTGCCTTCTCCAACTCCACCACCACCAACGCCACCTGCTTGATAGCTTGAATCATCACTGTCTTCTCTTTTTTAGGGTTTGATTTTAGGGTGGTGATCTAATTTGTTATTGGTTCTCTATGAATTTAGATTTGTTCAACCATCTCCTCTAGCAAGATCGTAAACAATCCCCATATCCTCTTGTTAGGGTTTAACTTATTGTGTATTTTCCCAATTTGGTGACCGGTAGGTATTTGGGGTTTTTTGTTTAGGTTATGTTCTGATTTTCTTTTTTAGATTCTTAGACTTTTCATTTTGTTTGACACGTATGTTTCTAGTTTTGTTTGACATGTATGTTTCTAGTTTTATTTCTAGAGAGCGATGTTTCTAGGGTTTTTCATTTTTGTTTAGGTTTTTGATTCTTTATTGCAGTGAAGGTGATGGTGGTTTTAATGGAGGCGATGAAGGTGGCAGTGGTTTTGGTGAAAGGAGAAGGTGATTGTGGGTGGTTGTAAATGTTGGTCTATGGTGGTGATAGATGTCAGTGATGGCTTTAGTAATAGACAAAACATGTAATATACTCTGTTAAGTATTGTTCTAAATACTTATGTATTATGTGAATTGTATCTGACTAATCACGAATTAACGTGACTCTGATATTATGTAAGTATAAAATCAAAACAATAGTGTAACAATAAAATTATTTGAATTTTAATAAATTAAAAGAAAAAGGCTAATCCAAGATTTTTTTTAAGTAGAGTTGCAGCATAAACCCAAAACAAAAATCACCTCTGTGATCTCTTGCTAAGCATCGATTTTATCGACCAAATAACCACTTGAAATGCCCATTACCAGCCCTTTCTTTCTCGTAAAAAAAGATTTCCACACAGACATCTTTCATCCCATTCTAATCTGAAGCCATGGCTGCACTATCGAATTCATCGCTGCTTTTGCCCAAGAACCAATTATCATCTGGTATTTTTCTTCTTTCGTTAGTGTTGTTCTTGTAATTTCTGTTCGTTTGGATTCTTGTTTCTGGTTCTTTTGTAAATCTATGCACTGCTTAGCTTTATAAACCCTAATACTTGCATTTGCATCACTGGTGAATTTGTTTTTAAGGGTTTATTCGTGAGGAGAATTGGCCGTTGTTTAGATGTGCTGCAAACTAACTGATTATGATTTAACGTTGCAATAGTCGATTTTCGACGACTTTGGCAAACATGATTATTTCACTTTGAAGTGGAATAACTAGTATTTTTAACTGTTTGCCAAATCTGATTTTCATTCCAATTATTTCAACTTTTGGAGCCATATCAATTGTATGATTATTGCAATTGATATAACAGAATGAGTGCTACAGAATGATTTATTGTATGATTATTGTTTTGTAAACTTTTAATATATGTAAAAGAAAATTCACTAACATGGTGATGATTTATTGTATGATTATTGCAATTGATATAACAGAATGAGTGCTACAGAATGACAGTCTTCAGTTTTTTCCTACAACATTTAAAACTTGTATTCCATAAGTTGCATAGCCGAGGGATAACGAAGTAAATATGATCCTATGATAAGGTTTACAAGCAAAATTTAACTTACGAATTGGATTACCATTAATTACAATGAATTATGTCGAGATTGAAAGGATTCATGGGTTGTTAGCTTGTGTTTTTCCGATGAGTATTATGAGCGCAGAAAAGTGGAAAACACCCTGTGCACATTACCTAAAATGTCAAGCAGGTATGAGTGTATGATACTATTAGCTGAAAAGTGAAAAGTAGCCAAATTGTTATGACAATTGTTTTAGTTTAGTGGTATCTTATACACAATACACTAAAACTATTTTGAGAGTTTCGTTAAGTGGGTGACCAAAAGTTTATTGTGACCTTTGTAGATGTTTTCATCTATCCGAGTTGTAAATTTCCTCTTTACGTAGCTCCTTTATAGTGAAAAGCTATGTTCAGTAGAAGTGGTAAGTTTGACCCATTTACTTTTGAGTGGGTTCGTACAGGGTACTTTTTATTACTAACACAACAAATAGGTAAAATATAATAACTTAGCCTAGAAGCAAACATGTCAAAGGGTTGAATAGATAGAAAGCTGGCCCAAATGTATTTTTAGTGCATATATGATATAACCTCCTAAATTACTTTTTTTTCATAAAATTGGATATTTTTTAACATAATAGTACAATTTGACTCACTAATTATATATAAATAAAATAAAATGCTGTGCAAAAAGCATTGAAGATCAACCTGCACAAAAGTACAATTTGACTCACCAATCCTGGGCGGACTATGGGGGAGGTAAGACGTAGACAGTAACACCTACTCGTGGGTAGAAAGACTACTTCCTGAAAGACCTCCGACTTATAAATAGAGGGATCGCCTGCCCATTTTGTCTGACTTGTTTAATAAGTAACCAGTTTTATCGATATAGTTACCTTTTGTAAGCAACTCTAAATGCTTCATATATGTTGGAAATTTTGTTCAAGGATTTAATTTTAGTGATGTGATTTTGTGATAGGTTCATCCACAAAGAAGCATGACACCAGTTTAATGTTTGGCCAAATGCCCGTAGGCAATGTGCAAATGGTCACATCCAAAAAGACATTCTCTATCAAAGCAGGATACAGGTAATCATCATCCAAGTGTTACATGCAAGCTCTATGTTTTACCAAATGCAAGACCATTGTTATTAGCAAAGGTGGTGATTTCAACTCGGTTACTAAAGATCAGGATGATTGTGGTTATCTTTATATTATAATGGGTAAAAGAAAAAAGTGAAATCAGTTAAAAATTGCCCAAGGTGTATTTTTAATGCATAAAACGTCCTAAATCCCTCTATACAAGAAATCACATGGACACATATGTTATAAAAGCCACTAATTTTTCTTGTATTCAGTGATGATGGAAGATCGAGTAGTGGGAGTGCCTTCATTGGTGGCTTTGTTTTAGGAGGATTGCTTGTTGGCACACTTGGTTGCATATACGCTCCTCAGGTTTGATTGGTAGACTTAGCTAGTTAACTAATCTTTCATTTTATTTTTATCCAATATATGTACAAATGGCAATTCATTCTTCTTCACGTTACTATCCATACAAGTCTTGTACTCGATTATTATATCATTATAAAGCCGTATTTATTTTCTCCACAGATAAGCAAGGCGCTAGCTGGAACTGACAAAAAGGAGTTGCTTAAGAAGCTGCCTAATTTCATTTACGATGAAGAGAAAGCATTGGAGGTACACATATTTTCTATCATACTCTTGTTATTATAGATAAAGTTTAAATCCGGTTGTGGTTGGTTTGTTTACTAACTTTACATGTTACTCCCATGCAACTATTTTCTTTCAGAGATACCCCATATAATCGCAAAGTTTTCTTTTCTTAACGCCTTAGTCAAATTTTGCAATTATTTCCAGTCTCGAGTTTCTACTGAAATTACAAGATTCGTTTTTGGGCAGCTTTTATATTAGAATTACTTATTTTGACCTAGGTCCATTTAATTAATTTTTGACTTTTGAAGATAAAGCTACTGAAAAGCTTTATTAAACTATATCGTAATTAAACAATGGTTTATTAATGGCATTTGCTAGGTCACTCATGCCTTTTAATTGGGTGAATTTGTATTAATTGAAAATCAGATTTAAAAAAATACGAAAAGCAGGTTTTCACCCAAGTCTATGACACACATGAATCTGGATAGCCTTCCAGCCCCCTGTCGACCTCTTTAATAAGCCCCCCTTTAAGCTTAGAAAACAATAATAAATGAATTAATTGTAAACCAGAACTAGTAAATCTGCCAGAATAACTTTCATTGATTGCTGGAAGCCTCCTTGATTTGTCTACGCCTCTGATACAGCTTTCCCCACCTCTAAGCCGTATCAATAGTAATACCCCTCCGAGCTGTATCATTACCCCCTTCCAAAAGACCACTTGTTCTGAAGATGTAAATCTGGAAATTAACGTTTTATACGAGTCATCAACTCCAAAGTAACGTTATCTTCTGGTAAGTTTTTTCAAAGACTCGACACTTCCCTGCCATCTCCTCCTTGCTTTCTGTCTTTAATCCCAACGAGTTGATTTTTTTTAACTGAGCAAAGCATACTGTTGAATTACTTCCACCATTTTGATAGTCGAGATTGTGGACGCCATTTTGATGGTCGAATCCCATTGTCCCTGGAAACCTGCTTCTTCAAGCAGACTATTGTTTCCCAGCAGCCGCACTTGTCTCAACCTGGTTAATAGGAACCCGGGATCAAAAATCATCATATCGGCACCCAGAGCGTGTCATCTTAGGTGGTTCGGTAGGTTTTGATTCCTCGTCTGGAGAGGACTTCTTGCCAAGTCAGTAAGCAATTTCAAAATGCTTTTCAGAAAAAAAGTAGCCAATTTCAAAATTTCTTCATGTCTCTGGTTTGATTCCCGCCTCAAAGTTCCGAGGTCCTTTTCCAAATCTCAGATGCTGACTGAACTCAGCTACCAGGTCCGAAACATAGTCATGGTTGCTGACAATCTTATCGAATTTTGCCAATGAAAATTCGAGTTCATTAAATGTATGTAATAATTTAGAAGGAAGGTTTGAGTTTAATTACCTTCCCTTGAAATTCGTCCATTCTCTGTCAAGTTCCAAGATTTATTTATTTGACGCAAACGTAAAATGGTAACTTCCTTATATAGTAGTACTGATATGGTTGCACTCATGTAATATTCTTACTGCAGAAAACACGTCAAAAGTTGGCACAAAAGATAGCAGAGCTGAACTCTGCCATAGATGACGTATCATCTCAGTTGAAGTCAGATGATGATAACGACGATGATGTGCATGTTGCTGCTAATAATGGTGTCGTCCCTGACGAAACCGAGGCTCTTGCCTAGACCAGTGCTCTTTTGTTTTTCACTACAGTTTTTTGATTTCACAGTGTTGTGCGTGTTGTTGATACTTTTGGAAATTACGAGACGATGAAAAATAGTACATGACTATTGAGTTTATTAAGATGCTAAACTTTTCGCGGTGTATAAAGGAAGACTTTTCGTACACCTCTTTAGAGACGAGCTGATGTAATTCTCGAATTCCGATGTCTGGGGCTTCAACTCCCAACCCCTTCAAATTGACCTTAACCAGAGATGCAAATGAGTAGCTGGAGTTGAGGGACTTTTGTACATGTTTACTTGAGAGCTCTAATTTAAGAGGCCTGTTTTTTACTAAGTCCCAAAACCAGGCCATGGAATGAAACAGATACCTAAACAAACTAAGGGACCCTTAACCCTTTTATGATCTGGATAGATCTATTCGGTTAATAGATCAGTTCAGTTAATCGAATTCAGGTATGGAATATTGGGTAATCATTTACCCGCTTCATATTCGGTTCGGTTAACGGATTAGAAAATATCCATTCGGGTATATACCACCCGAATACCTGATTTAGAATTAAAATATCCCACGTAGCATGAAGTTTTTCTTTTTTGATGTAGCATGTAAAGACCCAAATTTTTAAAAGTAAAATTTCATATATGTCCTTACAAAACTCATAAATTACTTATATATCCTAATAAACTTTTAAATTATATTATTATCCTTCTAAAACTTTAAAACTCTCATATATATCCAAACACTTATTTTAAAATTAATTAAAATGTTTAAATATCAAATACATAGTTTGTAAATTCATTTATTTATAAATTTACTATCCTACCCTCCCCTAAACATAAAAAACTTTAGTCTTCAAATCCAGACGGTTTATCTCCCTTTTATGTACATATCTCCATCTTCGTCCACACTTTCTTCCAATCTTCTAGACAATAATCTCATTTTCTTCTTTGATCCGGTCTTTATACCCCCATCGATCGAGTGTAGTTCTGGTTTTTATTGAATTAAAGCTTCTTTCGTTTCCCCCCACTGAAATAGGGCATCTCCATTTTTTATCAATCACCAGCGAATTTTTTTTTCAATGAACCGACCTGTTAAGCTCAAAATTTGTAACACCCCAAAAAATTTTTTTCAATGGTCATAATTAATTTCATTAAATCATTTAGACTAAAATAGTTAAAATATATTCATTACACGCCTCCATCAATTGCCTACCCAACACACGGGACTTACGGTGTTAAATCAATAAAATATTTAGTTATATTTATTTATAGAAAATCAGAGTTGGAAACACGTTGCGGAAGTATAGCTGTCACGCGGGAGCCTTCTCCTTGTCGGCACACGATGGTCCTGAAAAATAATCAAAACACGGGTTAAGCACAAAGCTTAGTGAGCACACAACACTCATATATTATATCAGAACACACATCTACAGATAATGCACAACACATCAATCACGCCACACAGGCGGGGTAGACACAACCTCCATGTCATAACAATTGCCCTAAAGGCGGGGTAGACACAACCTCCGTGTCACATCAATCACAATATCACATAGAGCACGTATCACAACATAATATAAGAGTTATTGAAACTCACCTGGATTTCAGCACAAAAGCACAACATAGAAAAATAGTAAATCTGTGAGTCACGACAGTTCACCGACAACAACCTACAATTAAAATACATCGCTTTAAGTACAAGATACAATAGGTAAGATTACTCAATACCTAATTAATCCCTCATGATACTCTAAGTGTGCTAGTGATGCACATTGGGCCCAACACATACACTAGGCCCAAGTTCACTCGGCGATCCACCAACTCAATTTACTTCTACCAAAACTTTACCACTTACTTATCTCACTAGTAACATGTTAGAATGCAAGTATTCTCCCAAGAAATCTGCTCAAAAGGTGAAACCAAGCTTAAAGCTTTTAAATGGTCAAACGGGTCAAAAATCCACAACTTTGACTCTAACAGATCGAGCCCAAAAACTTTCTAAAGACAGCTTGTTCCCCTTATTATGAGTGATTTAACTGCAAAATTTGAGGTCCTAACTCGAAAAGACGACAAAAGTCAACAAAAGTCAAACTTGCAAATATTCCGACATTTTCACCGTTTAAACCCGAATCTGATTTTCATCACTTGGACTCATATATATATATATATATATATATATATATATATATATATATATATATATAGTCTAAGAAACATGTCTAGGATCACTGGGTAGTGCAAAAGCCAACCATTTAGTTAATTCGCGCGTTTCTTTACTTAACGGGTCGGTGTGACCCGTTTCAAGAAAACTTGCATAAATCAACAATCTACCCCTCTTTTGTATTCATAAATATTCCCAACAATATCACCTTACAATAACCTCTCTAACCATGTTTGAAATCAATTAGAATAGCTACTAATTCCAAATGTTCATATAATTTTATAAATATCAACTTTTAGCAATTCAAGTAGGCAAGTCCAACTTGCAATCCATGTGCCACTACAATTGTGATTCAATGACAATGATCCAACTTGTGGTTTAAAATCAATAGCCCCTAACCAATTTTCAATTTAAAGTCTTATAACCAATTTGTAATTCAAAACCACAACTAGTTTGCAAACTCGAAGTCAAAACCCATTCTATGGTTCAAACATATAACCAATTTAAGATTCAAAAGCAATAACCATTTGGTGATTCAATAACAACTAACTTGTTATGAAAAACCATGAATCAATTTATAATTCAATTCCTTTAAACCAACTTGCGATTCATTCACATAAGCTATTTTGTGATTCTAGAATATATTTACTCAATTTGTGATTCAATCAAGTGGGCCATTTGCAATTCCTCAAACCAAGAACATTTGAAGTTCATAAAACCCATTAGCCAACTTGAAAATTCAATCTCATCTATTACTTAACCAAACCACAAAATAGTAACTGCTATGAGTTTCAAACATCATCTATAAGCATCCTACAAGTTTAATTTGACTTTCATCATGAATTGAGGTTTCTAGTCCCACTTTTCTTCTCGGTTTGGTTTGACGTACACACACAACCAACAGCCGATTTATCATACCCCAATCCATGTCATCTCCATCCTAAGATTTCATTAGTACACTAAACATTTATCCTAACCGATTAATTCGATTTTGAGCAAAGTTCGGTGGACCTACAGTCCTATTTCTTCTCGGTTTTTGATCCCACACATAGAGACAAAAGTTTGATGCACAGTTGATTAACCTCTTCTAATCCATGTTATTATGGTCAAAATTATCATCAATACTATTTAGATGAAGTCTCAACCAACAAGTTAGATTTACACCATCATTTGGTAAACGGGTTCAAAGGTTTTTGGCTCGGTTGCTCTCGGCCCGACGCAGCTCACATAACAGATCCCCAACACCCAATTTATTTCAAGATTCTAACAAGAAATCAGTTGTAGAAGAGTAAGGATTACATACCTAGAAATTATCGATCGATATCTTAGAATTTGGTGGAGGTTGGATTAGTTTCTGCTTCCTTTCCCTCGGCTAGGTTCCGACGCAAGACCACAACCATTCGAAAAGCAACTCAAGTTCTTAGGTTGAATAATCAATCCCTCCAGGTCTAAATTAATGGAGCTTGAAGTTACCCTTCTCCTTCTCGTTCGACATGTCACGAAACACACACACACAGACAAGTTCAATGATATGTCTTTCCTATCTGGTGGTCTCATCATGTGATAGCAAGGTAACCCAACAACTAACTCTTTCCTTGAACCTAATAAAACAAGCTCAAATAGATATTCTTTCATATATTAGTCAAGGTAAGCCCAATAAAATCATTTCATTATAGTTTATGTACAACATGGCCCAATACAATCCCAAAAGAAAAGAAATCCTCTTATTAATCGATAATACGAATATATTATTGCAATTAATATTATTTAGAAAACGGGTATTACAAAATTCGAAGAAGAAAGAAGGTCTGCTAGAAAGAGAGGAGACCTCTTATCGACACATAATGTAGGAACAAATTTCTCAATCGACAGAAGCATGGAAATGAAGTCATCGGCCTATTGATTCCGTCGACGGCAGTAAGATGAAGCAAAATTACTGAGAGAGTGTATTTACTATTTAGGAAGATAAGCATTATTTATTTACTATTTAGGGAGATGATTATCATCGACAAAACTTATGTGGAGATGGAGAGAACAGTACATAACAATGGAGATAAGATCTTGAAGGCTATGTAAATTTCAAACTTTTGGGGAACTTTTGTGCATAGTTTAATTGTAAAGTATGCTTTGTGAGAGGTCTATTAATTAGTAGTTTGAATGATGTTATAATATAATGTGTGATAATTTAATAAAACCGCTTTTACAGTAAAAAAAAAGGTTTTAAGTTTTTAGTGCAAGTAAGGGGCAATATAGTAAATTTGTAAATAAAAGAATTTAGAGATAGTATTTTCTTTATATATTTAAATGTTTTAAGAACTTTAAAATAGGTGTTTGGATATATATATATATATATATATATATATATATATATAGAGGATGGTTAATGCGAGAAGCTCTAATTTTGCGAGAAGTGCGAGAAGTATTCTGAACCATTAGATGAACTAATCAATGGCTAAGAAAGATTATGGCAATTACGTAAATAACTAGAAATCAAAAGGCATAAAATAAAAGAAGGAATGGGCAAAAAAGACTTTTACTATAAACTCTCCTCCAATAAATATGGAAGATTTCCTTTTCCATTTTCTCTCACCTACGGTTTATATGTTTCTATCATTATCTCCATTCTCTATATTCCATGTGAGAAAACAAACCCTAGTGTTTTCATACGCCGCCTATATGAAGAACCAGAAGGTTTTCCATTTGTTTTGCAGATAAAGAAAAACAACATTCCTGTGTTTCATTTCTACTTATGTGAATATTAAGAACAAGGAAGACAAAGATGGATCTTTCTAATGTGGTGAGGTGGGGCCATTTCAGCAGGAAGACAAAGATGCGATATCTCTCCACAAGCTCCATCTACACGAGGTTCGTTTCTCTTTATCTCCCTACCGTCACCACCCCCATTTCTCCTCCGCCCCCGCCGCTGCCCTAAAGCACTGGCATCATAACCGTTGTTGAGCTCCAATCCCCTTTTCTCTATCGTCGATCGCCATGTATGTCACCTCCGTCAACTGAATCCGGCCACAACAGCACTGTCATCACAGCGCACCTCCACCGTGATCACTGCCGCCTGCTTACCTCATTTGATCGAAGACCATCATGGCAACCCCAACACCATTACCGTCAACCATGAACAAGATCTCAGATCTGGAAGTTTTTCTTTTATTTTGGAAATGATTACTAACTTTGAAAGATTTTTTTTTCTTTCTTGTAGATGGATTTTTCCTTATGAACAAGATCTCGAACATATGAAAATATCACACACCATTGTTGTTTCTTCTTCTTCTTTTTATTTCCAAAATGCAAGTGAGCAAATAAAGTATATCTTTAAAAGTTGTTCGTTCATTAGGGAACATAGGTATGATGTTTAGATTTTTTAAGGTTTAATATTTTTGTTTATATTTGTATGTGTTTCTTTGATCCAACAATTTCAATTTTTTTATGGGTTTACGGGTGATCATTATGTAATTTTTAGGATTTTTTTTCTTTTCAAGATTATAAGGTTAAAGGAAGATGTATTTCTGTGTACAAATTAATTTTAAAGTTGTTTAGTTTTCTATGTTTTTTATAAGTGTTTACTAGTGAACACATTTATAAATGACATGTTTGAATATTAAAGCAGTAGATATATATCAAATATGCTTATTTCTTATGATGTTTACTAGTGAACCAAATTGTTTCTATTTTGAAACTTTTTTCTATATTGGTTATGAATTCATGAATGAACATCGATGGTTTTAGAAAAGAATTGGTATTATGTATGTAACATATTCACTAGTGAATATAGCAAAAAATTGGTTACGGGTTCACGGATGAACATCGTTTTATTTACTAATGAATTTTGTATATATAGCAAAAAATTTGTAAATTGTAGGTTGTGTTCAGTAGTGAATACCATATTAATAATAAAGTAAAAAGTAAATTCTAAAAAACTAAACAAAATTAATTAGAGAGAGAAAATATTTTTGTTACTATTTTGCCCTTTTGAATTAAATAAAAATATTAATTATGATTAATGTGGACCACAAGATTAAAAACTAATCAATGGTTGAATTGCTTCTCGCACTTCTCGTAAAAAAACACTTCTCGCATGAACCCTCCCCTATATATATATATATATATATATATATATATGAATGAGAGTTTTAAAGTTTTGAAAGGATATTAATGTAATTTAGAGGTTTGTAAGAATATATAAGTAATTTATGAGTTTTGTAAGGATATATATGAAATTCTCTCTTTTTTATAATATATTAACATTAAAAAGTTAATAACCATATGATAATTTAACAAAAGTTTGAAAGCTTGTTTGGGTTATTACATAATTACAAAACCAATAAAAAGTGAATATTCACAAAAGCCTTAGTAAGGTTTTCCCAAAAGTTGGAGTCATCTTCTATGTCATGACTCATGAAGTAGGAGCCTTGCCTTTATTTTTTCTTGAACCACTTGGAAAATGATCATAACAAACTAATAAGTGTTCGCTTGGTGAGCATACTTAACTAACAAATACTGTAACAAGTAAACATGAATAGCTTAACTTCAACAGAACCCTAGAAACCCAATAACGAATACTAGGATCCTAAACCCTGAACTTGGTAACAAGGTTAAACCCTGATGCTTAAAGAGCACTTAACCGTATCTTATGCTAGACTATCATCATTCCACAACAAAATGACACTTTTAGTCCCTAGATTTCTAACCTTTCATTTTTGGCAATTTCAGCCCCTATAGTTCCATAACCTTAATTAAAATTAATTCTAAAGAGTTATAAAAATTCAAAATAAAATAATATTAACTGAATATAAAATATTTCGAACCTGAGGGTGTAACAGAGGATGGTAGGGCCAACATCATAGAGAAAGGATCAATATTAGGTGTGGATGAGTAGTGGTGTCTAAAGATGGTAAGTGTTTGGTAATGTATAAATAGAAGGGTAAAATGGTTTTATCCAAACATACATATGTTAAGCTTGATGGATTAAGAGAACAAATATGCAAAAGGTTTCAATTTAAGGGATTATACTCGTGATTAATAAAGCTTAGGGACAAAAAAATGAGTAAACCAAGGGCAGGGGTGTAATTGAGCCGAGTAGATACAATGTCTAGCTCGTGCTTGACTATATTTGAAAACTCGAAATTTAAACTTGAGTTGAGCTTGATAGAGCCTTTATTTTCAAGCTCGGGCTCGATAAGCTAACTAATACTATCATGCTCATCTTGCTTGCCAAAATTAGTATATTAATCAATTTTAGTATTACCAAACTCGATACTTTAAAGCTCAACTTGACTCGACTCAGGTAGAAGTTATGATAATTATGAAAATATACATATATAAATAGTAAAAATTGTAAAATGACACAAGCTCAATAAGGCTTGAGAGCTTTACGAGGTGAGTAGCTTGATGTTGAGTTGACGTAAACCAAGCCAATTTTAAGTATTTTCGAGTAACCAACAAATTATCTAACTCTATTATTCACTAACCGTGTAGGCTAAAACAGTACAACCTTATATTATAACTAGTGAGAGAATTGTGGCAATTTGTTGTTAAAATATACGAAGTTACTAAAGTTGAAAGTTTATATATTTGTTGTTTAAATAATGCCTTTTCTACTTTAATTCTTTTTTCTTTTCTTTTTTACTTTCATTCAGTAGTATCTTATTTAATTTTTATCTTTATTAAATAAGAAACGAAAGATAAATTCTTTTAGTTTTTATCTTAACTTTTAATTTTCCTAATATTGCTAAACATGCTATTTTAATTGTTTTAAATTTTAAAATCATTACATGATTTTAATTGTACGTTACATAAATATTATATACTAGATTAAATGATCGTGTAACACATAGGTTAGTTTAAAAAAAATTATAAGTATTAAACATTAATAAAAAAGTATTAAATAATTATCAAACATGAAATAAATGAGAGTTTAAAAAAATGGTGACAGACAGCGTTAATACCCACACCAATGATAGAAGCGACACTAGGGGGATGTCAGACGCGATGACAGAAACATATTATGATATGAAGAGGAGTGATTGTATTTTTTTTAAATCCATCGATCATTATTGTTACAATTAGAATAAATAAGATTAAGTATTTATTGGATATAACAAAAGAAGTTAAACTGATTATAAAATATTTCAAATGATTAAACTATAAAATTGGTTAAATATAATGTTTTGAAATGTTATAAAAGGTAAATATTATAAATAATGTGATCAAATACGATATTTTATGTTTTAAGAATGACATATATGAAATTATTTCTAATAATTTTGGATTAATTAAAGAACTTTGAATCTTAAAAGACAAAATTAAATTAAAATTTCAATTCAAATAGACAGGTGAGATTTAATTTTATCAATACAAACGGATAAGATTATTTAATAAAGATAACCCAAATAAGTCTTTTATTTATATTTAAAGATTATCATAACTTTTTTGTTCTTTTCTAGACATATTCAATGTAAAGGCACATTTCTAAAAGTGAGCATGGATTTAATACAACTATATAAGTTTACATAAAATATATTTTTTACTTCGAATGTAAGATTCTTTTAATAATAAAAATAAACCAAATCTTAACAACTTAAACCTCTTAAAATCTAATTAAACATGAAAAACTGAAATTCAAAATTTCATATATTCAAATAGTACAATATGTACGAGAGCAATTCAAAACATTCTATAAAAGTGTCATCCTTTTTGAATGGTTAGTTTAGATTGAAAGCATACAAACATAAACTTTGTCAGTAAAAATAGATTTTATAATTATATGTGACTAATAAATAAATAACTCTATATTAAAAAAAAACTTTTAATTGTTATTATTTTGATAAATTCCTTAACAGAAAATTTAATATACGTAACTCATAGAAGTTGGACTAACATAGATTAGTGGCAACTCGCTTGTCATAAATTGTCTATGGACTAATTATGCAATTAAAGCATAGTCAAGGGATGATTTGGGAAATTAATCCCAATTCATAAATGTCGTTGCTGGTAACAGACAATGTGGAAAAGATATCGTGGTCAAAGAGAAAGCAAACACAAGACTCATATTCTTCACAAAAACCCCACAAATCCAAACATCGGATCAAATTGAAAACTCCATTTCCTAATCGATCTTGTCAAATGTTGAATAATTCACAAGTAACTTTGGTTTAGAGATGGTGAGAGGATCATTGATTTCACTATTGCGCCTTTTGGCCGTTATTCCAGCGGCATTTGGGACTCTGCCGATTCTTCCGCCGCCCTCCACGACTTCCAGTTCCTCTGTTCCGGATCAGCTTCAGCTTCCTCCGCCGCTGCCAGCCAAGATCAACTCCACACCGTAAGTTCTTCAATTGCACTTGCTTTAAATTGAAGGAATTTCGAATTATGGATTTAGGGTTTTGCTATTGTAGATTGTTAGCGTTCCGATTGGATATAGGAAGTTCTTTTGATTGTTTGATCTATAATTGGTTTGAGTTTTTTTGTCGTTTTTTGTTTGATTTGGTTTGAGATTTTTGTCGTTTTTTGTTTGATTGTGTAGACATTAAAATCATTTCCCCTTTAAAGCTAAAGGCACTCACCGTTCTTGTTTCACCCTAGGAGGAAAATCCCCCCCGCCCCCGGGAAAAGATAAATAAAGATAGTGTACCTTTTTCTGTTATTTGATTTCCGGAGCAATGCAGGAGCTCATGTGGAATTCAAACAATGATAATGTTAAAAGAAGTTTACCTTTGAAATATGAATCTCATTGAGAATTTCAAGTAGTGTACCTTCGAGGATGACCCTTGCTTCTTGATTGGGGAAGATGAGTAGAAGTACAAAGGATTTTGACATTCCTATGTTGTGAATATGTGATTTACTTCCAGCTTAAAAAACTAGGATATTTGCAGGTTCGTTTCTCAATTAAAGTCCTAGTTACTAATTGGGATTGGACTGTTGCAGAATGTTGGATTGTTTTAAATTTCTTTAATAAACTTGGTACTTCCAATTTTATCTTGGTTCTGTATGGTAGAGCTATACAGTAATTCTAAGTTGAGCACGACTCAGGGGTTGGTAATTTGACCCTGATGAGAAGCAATCATGGTGCAGAGTGACAAGCAAAAAACTTTGATAGAAAGATGGGTAAGACCGTAAGAAGTGTTGGACATGCGACTTGTCTGTTGTGTAGACAAGTGGGCAAATGGGTCATTTAACTTAAAATAAGATCTAGAAAATAGAAGGTCACAGTTGTTAAGCCAATAGATGGTTTCCAGTGGTAAAAAATTATGTATATTTAATTTTGGTCTTATATGGTAGGTCATGTAGTTCCTAATTTTGGTCTAATCAGACCTGATTGAACCACGGAAACAGTCTGTCTTCAAGAATGCTGAATGCGATTATGAAAGAGTTAGAAATTAACTAATATCATAGTAATTGCCAATTTGATAGTAGTTTGTTCAACTTTATAAGCTTAAAGGGGACAGTTATGCAACGATGAAGCGCTGTCCAATACTACTGTAATTCCAAGAAAAACTGAAATAAAAAGGAGCTATTTTGGACTGAATAAATCTTTATGAAGAGAAGATTCAGCCTCGTTTGCTTCTTATTGTACATGCAGCACTTTTGGGATATATGATCTAAGCAATGTTAGATGACCACACTATATTGTTTTTCTAAAACTTCCTTTTTATCTATGGCAGTATGCATTGATCTGGTCTTAACATCGATGTAAATACGCAATTAGTTTGTTTTTATGTTTATGTGACATGTGAGGAAAATTATAATGGAATTACTAATTTTAGCCATGCATTGCATTCAGATTCAAAGTTCATGATAGAATCTTTTGGTAGCATGTGTGAACAATTGCAAAATTTTCTCTATGATTTCATTTTAATCTCTCTTTTCTCTTATGCCATGTTTGACATTCAGTAAACAAGATGCTATATTGGTGGCTGCTCCAGATGGCACATTATATCAGGTGGATATCAGTTCAGGTAAAATCCTTTGGTCCTTCCCATCTGGCGCACCAATATATGATGCACATCAAGCACTTAATTTGGAGGATGATGAGCATAACTCTTCTAGACAGCATAATAAGTTCTATATAGATTGTGGAAATGACTGGCAACTATACATCCATGGCAAGAACTCTAAAGCAGAGGTGAGCTTTGGACAAAGTAAAATGTTCTCTTTTGCAATTTGCATTTGTATTTCCAGAAAATTTTCATTATTCAATCATCCTTGCAAACATTAGTGATGTCTTGACATTCTAGAGATTAGTAACTCTTTTTGACTATTACTAATTCGGTAGGTTAAGCCTTCTAATTGAGGTATGGGCTGGTCGGGTAGTTGGATAATGGCTCAAAATGGTTCGGGTTGAACCATTTTCTAGTACAGGTCAAAACAGGCGGGGAGGGCTGGGATGAGTTGACTGTTGACCTACAAACAAATTTTTTGTTTGTTTTAAAAATTCTTTTTATAGAAGATTAATGTGTTAAATTGATTACAAAAACAGACTTGTGATCTAAATTTCGAACAAAAACATATTAAGTGGTTGTATGCATTGACAATATACCTTGTGTGACTTTCTACCTATGGGATTCATTCCCCTTTTACTTAAATTTGGTTGCGACCAATTTGAGATAAAACACAACCCAAATTGACTCATTTGTAGGTAAATAGGTTGAAATTGCCACCTTTATAATACTACAACAACACCCAATCCCGCCTCAGTGGGGTATGGGGGAGGTAAAATATAGACAATCATACCTCTACCCGTAGGTAGAGAGACTGCTTCCCGAGAGACTTCTGGCAATGAGTGAACCTGCATATAATTAAGCAACATGGAAAATGAAATTAGGCCACCCAGTTTCTATTTGTCATCTGGAACTAATCATCTGAATCGTCATTTTTTTTATATTTGAATTAAGTTAGTGCTTCTGAGTATCTAATTATTGGAATAATGTATGCGGAGACCACCTAAGCATTCAGCGTTTTCCATTATTGACACCATCATATAGGCCACCCAGGGGCATGTGCAAAAATGTCAGAGAACGAAGGTGACCAGGATATTTTTGAAGAGATAAAAGTATCTTTGATAAAGTGTCAACATATTATATGTTAAAATAGTTGTCTTTTCAAAATAAGATAGGGATATTTTCATCATTTTGTAAGTAAATAGGTTGAAATTGCCACCTGTACAATAATAATTTTACTAAAAAAGTTAGTCTGCGTGAGTTTTACAGGGTGTCTTACAGAACATTACGACCTTGTTACACCATATAATGCAACATA
The DNA here is from genome assembly GCA_038502395.1 of Dittrichia graveolens. Taxonomy (NCBI): domain Eukaryota; kingdom Viridiplantae; phylum Streptophyta; class Magnoliopsida; order Asterales; family Asteraceae; genus Dittrichia; species Dittrichia graveolens. The sequence continues at coordinate 630,862 of JARJIL010000008.1, forward strand.
ACGTCTCACTTAATTATTTCATTTGGTACCCCAGAAACTTCCATTTGGTGTTGAAGAATTAATTGGACGAACACCACATGTTTCAGTGGATGGAGTTCTGATAGGCTCTAAAAAGACCACTGTATTCCTTGTTGATCCCCAAACTGGTCATGTCATTTATACTTTCAAGTCAGATGGGTCTCCAAGTTCTGAACGGAATTCCATTATACTGAAGAAAGATGCTGAAAAATGGAAAGGACCTACCACAATTGACTTCAATCCAGTTGACCACGATCAAATTCTCTACGTTAAGAGGTTTGACTATGAGCTAACTTATTCTTCATCAACAACTGGAAATGTTTTGTGGTCGCTAATGTTTGCTGATTTCGAGGCTTCTCGCCAATGTCGTGGTTCTAATAACTTTTTAGGTGGAATCAAGGGTGATGAACAATTGCAAGACCTTTGTCGCTCAAATCCGCCTGTGTTTCGAGCTCGTGATCCTCGTGAATTGGAGTCAATTTTCATGATAAACAAGCTCCAAATATCACTTCATGCTGGTGAGATGTTTGCCCTACCATCTCCCGATGATGAAACCCCTTCTGCTCCCATTCCGTTACCAAAATCCCTAATTTTATATCCCGAGGTCCCACATCAACTTGTTCCTTATCTGCCACATAAGCCTGAGCATGCAAACAATAATGTCAGCAGCTCACCTGATAATCATGCAAGTATTCATGTGTGGTTGCGTGGTTTTTTGGTTGCCACTCTCTCGTTCTTCATAGCCCTAACTTTTTACTGTTTGAATTTTGGGAGGAGGAAACCTAATAAACTAAGTGAGATGGTCATCGATACTAAGGTGCTTCACAATAGTAATAATAATATGACGACATCTAGAAGGAAGAAAGGTCGGAAATCTGGAAGCAATAGGCTTGATGAAAAAATAATGAATGGGTTTCATTATGCTGATGAGATATGTGAACGTAAAATTGGTAAGTTATTGGTTTGTGACAAAGAAATTGGTAAAGGGAGTAATGGTACAATTGTGCTGGAAGGATTTTATGATGCTCGACCGGTTGCTGTGAAACGAATTGTGAAAGCGCATCATGATGTTGCTTTGAAAGAGATTCAAAATCTGATTGTATCTGATCAGCATCCTAACATTGTTCGATGGTATGGTGTTGAGTATGATCAAGACTTTGTTTATATTGCTCTTGAGCGTTGCATCTGTAGCTTACATGAACTAATATTGTCCCAAACTAATTCAACTGCTCAATTGCAACTATCAATCCCAATTCTCAAGGATTTCAGATTATGGAAACCCAATGGCCATCCTTCCCCTGAGTTGTTGAAAGTAATGAGGTCAGTCACAGCCTTTTAATAATGATAATAGGTAAACAGTTGAAGTCAGTTTGGTTTGATTTTCCGATAACCAGAACCTTTTTACAAAGTATTCAATCTCATCTACATAAGATGCAGGGATACGGTTTCTGGAGTTGCGCACTTGCATGAACTTGGAATCATTCACCGGGACTTAAAGCCTCAAAATGTGCTTATACGCAAAGATAGCTTTATTAGCGCAAAGGTCTCGGATATGGGAATTAGCAAACGCTTACCTGCTGATGTGTCTTGTTTAACCAAGAGTGCAACAGGCAAGTCTTCTTTAATGATTTTAATAAAGTTTGTTTATATCTATTGATCATGTTTGTTCATTTACTTTGAGGTTAAACATGTGTAGAGACCTTATTTTTTTATTTAACTATTTTGTTCTCTACAAATGGATCCAGATGTGATGATGATGACAAAAAATAAAACCAAAAATTAACCTGTTAATTATTAAAAAATTCTTGTTTGATGCTCCACCAAGTGTTTATTTCAAACGTGTTTTTAAGAACACTGACTTTTCAAAATTTTATATGATTCGTGTATCTTGACCATCTTTATAGCATTTGTGTGTAGGTTATGGGAGTTCAGGTTGGCAAGCACCTGAGCAACTACGAAATGAACGACAAACCCGAGCTGTGGATTTATTCAGTTTTGGGTGCTTGCTTTTCTTCTGTATCACTGGTGGTCGACACCCATTTGGTGACATGCTTGAGCGTGATCTAAATATTGTAAATGACCGCAAAGATCTCTTCTTGGTAGATAATATTCCAGAAGCATTCCATCTTATCTCTAATCTCTTACATCCCAACCCAGACTTTAGGTATGACACTTTTGAAATTATCTAATTTGATTTTCAACATGATAAGTCTACTAGCTTAAATAGAACCTGGTTTCATTAGTCAGATAACAAAAACAACCCTGGTTAAACTATTTCAATTATACTTGCTTCAATCAGTAAACTGTCCAAAATATCAGGGGGGAAAGTATTCTAAATTGATTTCCTTTTGTTTTAAAGGAATTTCTTGTTCAATAGTTTAAATTTTCACCTATACATTAATAGAATATATTTTTATACACTATCAGTATAAAGAAATGCAGATAGACTGGTATATGATGGGCCGTGTCTTATGACCTGTTCATACATTAAATGAAGGAAATTTTAAGGCTGTAAAATTTATTATTATTGGGTATGCATGATTATATAGAAAATCATGGTAGCCACGTAGGTTTCAAATCGTTAGCGTCACCGGTTAAAAGTGTTTCTTGATTTTACAACTACTTAATGGGAACATTTTCTAATCTTCAATGAGTCAAATAGGTTAAATTAAAAAAAATGGAATCAGTCAAATGGATTAAAAGTCACACAAGGTGTTTTCAATTACTTAAAACCTCGTAAAGTGCCTTGAAAATGAAATTAGAATTTTAACATTATTAAGTTAAACAGAAAAGTACCCAACTGTTCAGCCCAAGTTGACTCGGTTTGCCTGGACTCACACTAAATTAAGTGTTTTGATCCATTACCCTACCCCGTTGGCTTGCCCATTTCTCACCATTTGTACTGCTAACAGTCTATTTGTATACTATGGATTCGAATTTGCTTGATTTGTATCTGCATGTTTTAACGTTATGCAGACCGAAAGCTGCAGAAGTATACCATCACCCTCTGTTTTGGGATCCTGAGATGCGTCTCTCATTTCTGCGAGATGCTAGTGATCGTGTGGAACTGGAAGATCGCGAGACCGATTCCAATCTGTTGAAAGACCTAGAAGGTATCGGTACAGTGGCTTTAGGTGGTGGTAAGTGGGACGAAAAGTTAGATCACATACTCCTGAGTGACATTGGGCGTTACAGAAAGTACAGATATGACAGCGTACGTGACTTGTTACGAGTCATAAGAAACAAACTGAATCACTACAGGGAACTCCCGAAACAACTACGGGATGTGTTAGGCCCAGTTCCAACAGGATTCGAGATATATTTCAGTAGCCGGTTTCCCAATCTTCTTATGGAAGTATACAATGTACTAAAAAGATATTGTGGGGAAGAAGAATTCCTGCGTAAGTATTATAGACAAGGTCAGTAGTCTTTAACATTAAACTATTAAAGAGGGTGTCATTGAATCAGTAGTGTTAAATGTGAGATGGTCAGTGTATATAATTTATGAAATCAAATACCATATTTTTGTTGTTTTGTAACTTGTTAGTCTTTTCAAGTAGCTTATGGCTTGGACTTGAGATTATCAATTAATCAGCTCCGACCCCAGCCTCAGCCTAGTTCCACCAAACACACTCTATAGGTTACCGATCACGACTTGAGCAGAACAACACTCATTACAAAATAATATTGTTTTCTAGTTCCATCTTGCACTAAAATGACATGATTAATATAAAGGGTTTAGTTCATATTATACTCGACCTAATTTTCAGCGAATGGTGTATTATCTTTATTATACGTTGGTCAGTTTGTTTGATAGTACCTTCTATCGACTAGCGACTCGTTATTACCCATTAAAGTAAAACTCTGCATGACACATCAATTGGTTCTAATACCATTTACAGAAAGTAATTACAATATATAATAAAAAAATAACAGTATAATAAAACTTCAACTGAGTAATCAACTAAAACTGAAGGCATAGGAAAAATTAAAGCTTGAAGCTGTAAACAAACGGAAAACAAGAACCTGAAGTTGATGCAGAAAAACAAACGGAAGTTGAGCAAAATATAAGCTGTGAAATTAATTTCGGAGAGAAGAAGTGTTATTCTAGTATGAAGTTGCAAGCTTCATTCTATACTCAAAGCTGTAACTGATTCGGAACTCAAAGTGACAAGTGATTCATTAGGAGCAAAAAGTAGACCTCACGGGTCCAAGAACTAAGAGTTGCATTTGTGCCTGCATTGATTGATTAGCTCGAACCAGTTTTGGCCCCAGATTTGCTACAAGATTGTAGCAAAAAAGATTCATCTCTTTTCTGCAATCTTCCAAAATTTGTCAGGTATTAGAATGCACATTTCCATATAGATCACGCGGCTCATGGATCCTATTCAGAAAAGATATGCACGTCTAAAGACTAAAATGAGATTCTTGGCTCCGCATTTTCTGGGCCTTCCATTTATCAAATAAGCAGAATCCACAAGCTACACAATAGATATGTAGAGAAAAGAAACAAAGCATGCATGATACATGTACCATGGCTATTGACTGCCAGTTCTTTCAATAATTTACTTCCTTGTAATTTTAAAACAGATTCCGTATAACTCACCTTAATAAGCACTGCAATTCCCGTTGTTCAGGAATATCCATCCCCATCACAATCTCTCCTGGCCAAGTCACATTATGAAGTTCTTGGTCCGCCCATGAGTGATTGATTTGAAGATTCCCTATAGTCAAAGTTGATAATCCTGACCCGTTTGACCCAAGATTTCTATCTGAATCGAACTTTATATGCCAGGTTAACCCAACAAAATTCTCCCCCATATATTATCCAACAGACATTTTCCACCATAAAAAACGCTTGTCCCATCAAGATGAAGATCCACAAGACCAGCAAAACACAATCTCGAATTATTTGAGAATGAAACAAACCCAGGCCAAAACTTGATTGAAATAAGGCTTCAAAAACATGAGCTATAAACCATACAACATCATAAGCATATGAAGCTAAAGAATTTAGCCCAAACAAACCACACGTTAATATGCTCCAATCTGATGCAAATGCTTTCTTTTTCAAAGAATCAGGTATGTGCACGCGTAAAGCAAGAACCCTTGCATATTCTCGATTCTATAAGATGGAAATGACAAAGTCAAATCTAAAAGAGACAATAAGGCCAATCGGTGGAAAGCTGGAGAATGAAAGCATCAATTTGACAAAGAGGTATCTTTAATAGAAGAATGTTCAATATAGTCCATAATTAATTTATAGTCTTGAGGGACTAATTTTAGCCTTTGGATCATTGGCATCAATGGTCTAGATTAAATTTGAAAAATTTGGGCGGAGTGGCATTTTCGTAATTTTTTGTAATTCGCATGTGATGCTTTTACAAATCACATGTGATTGTATACTTAATCACTTGTGATTGAATATTAAAATTTTAGGACTTGTTTTTTAAATGGACTTTATTGAACACAACTCATCTTTAATAATATCCCCTCTATATTATCTGGGGATAATCATAAAACATGCCATATTCTCATAACCCATAATCAATATCAGCACCCTTACACAATTCAGTGGAATCTACAAGTAAAAATTAGCAAAAAAATGATCTTTAAAGACAATATGACACATTTTAAAATGAAAAGCACATCGATTTCAATCAAAGGGGAGTATGAACTTGCTTTTATTATCAAATACCCTCTTAATTCAGGTACAAATGTCAGATCAAAACTAGCATGAACATGAGACAAATGACTGAAGGACTGAGTTTTAACCAACTAGTGTAGGAAGCTCCAGCCTCTTTCTAATTTGTAGATGCATTATGAGAACACAATTCAATGACCTGCCACAAGAAACAGGAACGTAAAATTACTTAATATTTTATTCAGGTACTCAGATTTTAATTCAAGCAACATCAACACATATTAACACTATTAATTTGAACTTTAATCGAGCTAAATTTTCAGTTCCAAGGTCAAATCTCCTACTTCATGGGTTCAATAAGGACGTTAAGTTCATCAAATCTCTACACCAACATTTTTTATTTATTATGCACAACCAAAACAAAAGCCTCAACTTCCACCTCCACATATCAACTTTGTGCACAGATAGTCCTTTCAAACAGGTTGCACACAGTTTACATAAAAGAACTCAACCTCTTAATTGGTTTATTCAAACAAATTATGTACTATTTCATTATTATAGTTTTTAACCCTATGTGTCTTATGTTTGTTATGTCTTTAAAGGAGATTCATGCATTTTTGTTTGGATCCACATTATTCAATGAAAACTATGCAATGTTTATCTAAATTTTCATTCAATCCTAGAATTTTTTTGGACTTCCATTTGATCATTAATTGAGATTCCAAGTAATAGAATTTAAGAAGAAATACCGTTGGATAGACATTACTCCACGCTCTGAACCTTTGGAGCTGTAAAGATAACAAAAACAAAACAATTTTCAGAGTTGGATCAGAAAGATTAAGATACAGAAAATAAACAGATATGAAAGAGAAATTATGAAAATTGCAAAGCAAAGGACCAACAGACCGTGTTGATCGGGATGACGACCGTCTTTTCCCCAACCAATACCACGAGTGGAATCCATATACTGTTGAACAAGGTGACGACAGTTCTGGAGATGATTTACGCCTTCAATGCGGTAGCACCACCGGAGCTTGTCTCGGATAATCTTGGAGGTCTCGATGTCGATCCATTTCTCCCGCACCAGATGTTCGCGCATCTCAATCATCGCCACCGGATCCTTGTACGGGTTGGCAGCATCGAACTCCGGCGGTTGTTCATCAAAAACCACTTCCTTCTTCCTACCCATCTTTCAAATCGCTCTCTCCGTGACCACTGCAAGCCTGCAGGCGAGTGTGTTCCGGTTTGGGCCAAAAATGTAGAATTGATGATTATTTGTGTTTTCTACAAGGCCCCCTTTTGTAAAAAACTCAAAGTTCCCAGCTGCTAATCTTAAAAAACTCAGTCTTCCTACATATGTTATCTTGAAAAATGTTTAATATAGTTTATAATTAATTTATAGTGTTAAAATACTAATTTTAGTCTTTGAATCAATATCATCAATGGTTCAGATTAAATTTTAAAAATTTGAACGGAGTGTCATTTTCGTAGTTTTTTGTAATTCACATATGATGCTTTTACAAATCATATGTGATTGTATATTAAATCACATGTGATTGAATATTAAAATTTCAAAACTATGATTATCTTATGATTAGTAGAAGATTAAAATAGAAATAAATAGTAATATGATGTACCTTTTTTTTTATTCAGTAAAGTTTAGATAAATTGCTTATTATTGTATATTTAAACCCATGACTAGTATGAAACTTACCAAAAGCTAAAAAGACAAGCGAACAAATAATCTTATGATTGCATAGTTAAACTTATAATTCTCTTAAGAAAATTATAACATATAAACATATATCCATTTTTAGTAACATAAAAACCACAAGAGTTACTTTAATAATAATAAGAGTAAATTATAAATTTTGTCCATGTTGTTTGTATAAAATATCATTTTTCGTTCGAGTAGTTTTTAAAATTAGTTTGATAGTCAATATGGTTTACATTTCATTACAAATTTAGTCTTTTATGTCAACTACCGTTAATTTTTCTGTTAAAAGCCCCTTATGTGCCTTCGCACGAGGATATTTTTGTCATTTAATGCATTATACTTGACACCTATACGTTCTCGAGTTATTTTTGAAAACAAATGAAGGGAAATGGATGAAAACAATCAGTGATGTGTGTTCTCAAGTTTTGTTAAGAATGAAAAGCGAGGGAAAGAGAGGAGAAAGAATGGGCTAGTTGGATTAAAAAAACCAAAATGATTTAGAAGAATGAAAATCAAAAGGGATGTATTTTTTTATTAATAATTATTAAGTTTTTTTTATAAAAGACCAAAATATCGTCATGTGTTAGGCAGGTGAGGGGCTTTTAACACAAAAGTTAACGGCGATTGATATAAAAGACTAAATTTGTAACGAAATGTAAACCACAGTGACTATCAATGTAATTCTAAAAACTAAATGACGAAAAGTGATATTTTATACAAATCACATGGATGAAATTTGTAATCTACTCCAGTAATAATGATGAAGGAAATGATACATGTAGTTAAAATAGTCAACTTAGATGGTGTTGTACTCATAAAGTACTTAGATGAAAGGTATTTACATTATTTGATTGTTTAATGGCTCTGTGGTACTACAATACCTAAGTTATTTTACTAACTGCGTGTATTATTTTCCTATAATAGTTTTACTCGTTTATAATATTAAAGATCGTATAATACAGATTACCTATTTGTGTATATACATATGTAAACACATGAAAATTCAAAATGAGTGCAAAACAAAGACATTTTGCATCTTCTCTAGCTATAACTTAAGCATCAAAAGTTTCATGCCCAAGATTGTCATGGAAAAAATGGTCGAGGGTATTCTTCCCTCATGGTGCGTGGTTTAAGGCTTGCATATTGTCCTATATGGATGTCACTATGTACCCAGCCCATTAAATTCGCTGTTCAAAAAAATGATTGTCACGAAAAGTTTCATAACTGGTCTAATAAGTGCATAATTTGAAGCTATCAATCTCTAAAAAAAACATAACAATTAAATGTATGTCTTTTATAGTATCTTTGTGCAAAATAGAAATTGATCGGGGTGCTGAAGAAACGTGTTAAGACAGATACACTTTGATGAACTAAAAACCGAGGAAAAAGATTTATAAATGGTAGATTTGTGATTTTAGAATATAAACTCTTTACTGTTCTATTACATACAAAACAGGAGGAAATGACTGCACCTGCTACCTCTTTTGTACAAGAAATAGAGGGTTAATTGGTTAAACTCAACAGACCATGACCATGTATCTTCCAAGACTTGGAGAATACTTGCAATATTGACTTAAATATGTACAAATTATATTCATTATCATTCTAAATTTGTATTTAATTTATAGAATTTAGTTACAGTTTTAAAAAGAATACAACAGGCAAAATACATATTGCTTTTTACTCCTAACTGTCGGCACGCGCTTAGACTTGCCGCAAAAAGAGCCCAACATCCATTCGACTGGCAGAAATAGCTAAAAAAAACTCGTCGTACAAGTATACCTATCCGGTTTGGTCTACATTTGTTGCGAATCATGTCCAATCTCACAATCTTTACTTTCGTTTGATATCGACCTCTCAACTTTCTGCCTTTTCTTATCTCTATCTCGAGGATCTTTCTTCTCATCAATGACCGATAGGAGTGTTTGAAGTCGCCTTGATCGGGACCCGTCAGACTCCGATCGAGGCACGTTACGAAACCGCCTAAATACCTGACAAAAGTATATGAAAATGGCAATGAAACAAGCGACACCACAAATAAGGAACAGACCCCAGAAGCTTTTGAGGTGCAACCGATCTGATTCAAGCTCTGAGTTATCAGTGCTGCAGCCACTTCTTATTAGCCACTTGTCATGGATCCGTTGCAGGTCACCGTTTTCTGATAGTGACAGGATCGCTGTCGATAAGTCGACCGCCAATGGAGAGTCACGTGGGAATGCCTACAAAGTCATGATAAATCTTTGTTTAACAATAGTTTGGATTTTGATTTTTTTTAAACATGTATGTGTTCTTTGAGTTTTCCTAATTCAATTATATAATATCCAAGAACAAAATTTTGGGTGAAGACGATAAGGGTAATTTAGTCATTTGCCTAGGACATGCGTTTGAAATCTTTTTGGACCCAAAGCGTGCGTTTTCAACTTTAGAACAAAATCCAATAGCTTTGAATAAACATAGGGATCAAAGTTGTAATTTACTCGGGAGACAAGTTAGCGAAAAACTAGATGTGTTAATAGGATGATGGAGGTCGAGGTCACCCGAAGTGTATTAAAACACATAAAACCTTATTTCCTTAAAAAGGGATTTCTCACCTTTAGCCGGTTCCTCAATGGCGTTGAGCTATGCTCTGATGTCTAACCTCTAACTATCCCATATAATCCAAATTTTGGTTCTTGAAAATGACTTGTTTTAAACATGAACGCGGAAAACAAAGAGAATGAAGGAACTTACGAATCCCCAGCCACTCTTGGTGAACTCACGCCCAACGACCCGGAATTTGCACTGGTTTGACAAAAAAAGATCAACGTATGGGCGTTCATCAACAATGGCAGCAACACCACCATTTTTGGAACCTTTTCGGAGCGCATCTGCATAAGCATCAGGTGTTCCAAGTGCAACAAGTCTGGATTCAGAAATACCAATTTCATCAACCAAATATCTCTCTGCAAAAGATCCCACTTGGTACCCGATTCGATCATTTGATCTTTTCAAAGAATCGATCCCTTTTATTGGAGAAGATAGCTGTTGGACGGTGAGAATTGAGGTCAAACTAGCCGTGTAACTCGAATTGATTATTAGAACTACAAAAAGCCATATGAGTAATACTATACGGCCAAGGGTACTTGCAGTGTTCTCTCCTACATAAAAGAAAAATACACGTCTGTTATGAAACAATCATTCTTCTACTTATTGCACTTCTATTTTTGAAGTCAAAATTTTCAAATTGAATTTGAAGATTGATACGGATATTATAACAATTCGACTCCAAAGTTCTTCAAAGAAGTTGTATGTATTACCAAGTATGTGATTCTCATTTATTTTCAAACTTACTAAACATTGATGCCAATTTAATAATTCAAAACTCCTCATTTTGACTCCACAAGTCAAAAAGAAAGGAGGTATAAACTATCAACCACACCACTCATCCTGGTCAATGCATTAAGACTTTCAGGTCAACGAAGTTATACTTGAAGTTATAAACACAAGTTAATTTAACAACAAAGTCAAAATATTATAGCAATACAACATTTGATGCAATAATCACCTGTTTTTAATTTTTTTAGAAATTTTATTCAATTTTGAGAATTAAACATTACTCGGTTTCACTATGTAATTCAAATAGGGAGGAGCGCCACTTACTATGTGCAAAAAAGAGAGTAGAAAGGCTAAACCTGCAAAGAAAACATAACAGAAGTTATTAAGCAACAAGGATGTAGCAAAAAAATAATAATTTTTTTCTTAAATCTCTCAAAATTTGACAAATACTCGAGAATGATAGCTTCCATAAAGAACACACATGTCAAAAATGTGAGAAGAGAAGTTACCATAGGATTGTGATGACCTGTCTTTTAGGAGTCCCCCTGAACTCATCGTTGATCCGGTGCTCAAGAATCCACACCACAACGCCTACAACAAGAAAGAAAGCAGCGGTGACAGCCCACAATGTTGGAGAAAACGGGCGTAGAAAAGCCCATGCACCCGTGTTCATTTTCTTAAATGGGGCCACTACAACGAGCCCAGATGCAGCATATGGTTGTGTGAAATCCACAATTCTTGTTCGGTTTGTGACAATAGCAATGTCACCAACTGCACCATCATATACCTACAATAAAAGTTTCATTTTTTAAATTCTTATTTGAGTTATTTCTCCAAGAAAAAAAGGAAGCCTGTGTGTGTTAAGCACATATATCTTATATCAACAATCCTAAAACTAGTTTAATGAGGTTTTTGGATGTGCTTTTCCAAAACTATTTTCTTGAGTTGAACAATCAGAATCAAATACACAATAATCAGTTGCTCGAACCTAAACATAGATAATTTTATATTTATCTGAAAAATAAGTCCTTACAACTCCTTTCTTGATTATCCATATCTTATTACCTGAACACATACAACTGATTACTGTGACTTCAAGTCACAATAATCTATTCAAAATTTCAAACACACATCCAACACCCCCTAAGAAGAATGATGCTAGATATTAATAATTACAGACACAGGTTATGGTGATTAATAGTTGTGGGACCTACCAAAACGGGTGTTACAAACAACGAGGTAATTATGATAAGAAAAATTAAAAGGAACAATGATAGATATTAGCTAGAGGTGGCAATATGAGCGGGTTGGGTAATGGGTCATCACGCAAGATCTTTTGTGTAGGTTTGGTTGACCCATTTTCATCCAATTTACCAATAAAAATTTTATACAATTAGTGTGTCAAATATGGTTAAAAGCATCATTTAATGTCAAAAATACCTTAGTTTTGTAGAATAAAATGATTTAGGAGGTTACTTTTGCAATAAACAAAACACTTCGGGGGCCATCGACCCTTTACCTTTCAATATAAGTTTTTGATTTTACGCCTTCGACGTGTTAGAGATAAAACCTAACCCCAATCTACTCATTTGGAGGTGAAACGGTTGAAATTACCATTTCTAGTATTAGCACAGTACCTAACATAGGTGATTAATTTCTTTCATCTATGTATAAAGAAACGAAACTTTTTTGTTAGATCTGAACTCACCCCTGCTGCAATCAATTTCACAAGTTCCGTGTAGCTCGGGTTTTCTTTGCCATTTCCAAAAGGTACAAACTGATACGGCACAGCATACGGTAGCAAATTTACAGCAGCAATAAACACGTCGATACAAAACCCTTTCGACATATTAGTTCCCGGCAATTGTGAAACGAACTCCTTATAACTCACCCTAATCGGCACCGCAATCTTCAGCAACTTCCCATTATTTGGGAAAACCCATCCCCGTGGCTTTGTCACTATCTCTCCTGGCCAAATCACACTATGAAGTTCTTGATTCCCCCGGGACCCATTAGCTTGAAGATTCTCAGGGGCCAAAGTTGACAGACCTGACATGTTTGACCAGTACCCAACAGTCCGAAATCCAGTTCCAATTATGTTAATAATGTCATACTTAGGATTAACAAGATTTCTTTCTGAATCAAACTTTATATGCCCAGTTAAACCAACAAAATCAGTTTCCCATATATTATCCAACAGGAGTTTTCCTCCATTAAAAACACTCATTGCATCAAGATGAAGATCTGCAAGACCAGAAGAAGTCAATCTTGAATCATTTGAAAACGAAACAACCCCACCTTGATTGAAAAAGGCATCAAGAGCATGAGCTATAATCCAAACTGTATCGTAAGCATAGAAACCATAAGAATTCAGCCCAAAAGAACCACCCGTTAATTTGTTCCATTTTGATGTAAACATTTTCTTTCTCAAAGAATCAGGAGTGTGTTGGCGTAAAGCAAGAACACCTTGCATATTCTCCATTTTATCAGATGGAAAAGGAAAACTGGAATCTAAAACAGACGCAAGCCAATCTGTAGCAATCCAAACATACCCATCTTCCATCATTCCAAGATAACGAGCAACTGAAAACACCAGAAACCCCATGTCGGGATATACATGAAGAACAATCACTCGAGCTTCCATTAATGCAATCTTTACTAATATATCCATGATTTCACTCCGCTCATATCCTGATCCGGGTGGGATTCCGATTTTAGACGATATTCTACAACGTCTTGCTGCTAATGCATCATCTAATGCTAAAATCCCATTTCTTCCATAATCATCATCTATGAAAATTGCAATAACTTCCCTCCAGCTATAATAGTCTACAATTTCGGCAACCGCTGTCATTTGGTGCAAATCGCTTTGTGTAGTTCTTATGAAATAAGGGAATTGGAGGTTGGAAAGTGTGGGGTCCGTGGCAGCGAATGATAACAGTGGGACTTGAAGCTCGTTTGCTACATGAGATATAATGTGGGCTACTACTGAAGACTGAGGACCTACAATCGCAACTGTGTCGCTCTCCATAAACTGTAATGCTGTAAATGTTATAAAGATAAATTATTCAAGATGAAACTGCTATTAATAAATAGAATACGATAACAAATTATGGTGCAAGTGTGCATGAGACATTGTTCGGTCCATCAGTCATGCTTCTGTTGTTTGAAGTTGTACTAATCATTAATCAAGTTCGATGGTGTAGAGTATTTTGCAAATTTTGATTATTAAAAGGAAAGCACTGATCAAATTAAATAAATGGCTCTTATGATCAAAATAAAATAGAGTAATTAGCCGCTACTTTGGACGGGTTTATGCTATTATATATATAAGTAATCTCTTACTCTACCCTTTGATAATTAGTTTGGTTGCAACTGGTATAAAACTCATTAGATAAAGTGATAAACCATAAGCAAAAGCTGTTATCCAAAACACTGAAAACTCATATTACAACTTGAAGTCACAATCATGAGACAATTACTTTCAAAGCGCACACCCACTAAATCAGGTTACCTATATGCCCATACAATACAATTGTGCAACATTCGTTTAGATTCGTTGTTATCAACAAAATCTACTTCAATTTGGATAAAGACTTTAAAAGCAAAGCATTTCCTGAAGGCCCATATGTATTGCAGCATTTCGCTTTTTGAGATGTCCCACGATAATCAGACTTTTAAAGTCTACTTAGTTGTGGACTTGTGGTCCATTCAGTTCCATGGAAGTAGAGTTAAAAGGAGTGGTATTATTGAACATGTAGCTATTGTTCAACTACTTATATCAATTCTTATGAGACCAATAGAGGATATGAACAACTAATATCATAAATGTGCTTCTGAAACAACAAAAGCCTACAAAGATTTCAGTAGAATTTCATCTTTTACCTCCAACCATGCCAAGAAACCCACTACAATTTGAACTCCGCATTTCCATCTTAAGTGTTGTCCCGGGAAGAACGGTTGAATTTTCATTAATATCTTTAACCGCTTCCTCAATTGCAACTTTAGCAACTTTCCCTATGGTTGAATCGAAAGTGAAAATGGCTCCAACATTCACAACTGCTGGTCTTGTAGATGCATTATGAGTGCTCAACCCATTTGTTACAAAACCCCCCAAACTTAGTAACAGTGAAGGAACAAGAATCCAAACCATAACACTCATCATATCATAACAAATTTGATCCACCTGGAACACAACTTCACACAATTAATTCATGGGTTTCTTGGAAAATCATGTGAATATTTAAAAAACTTGTAATTTGATTACAATCCTAGGATATTGACATTAAAATAAGCTACAAGATAAAGAAGATAGATAATGACAAATGAACAGAGTTCATTACTTACCAAGAACACGTGAGAGCTTTAAACCCTAATCTTCAAGAAATTATCAGAAAAGGCAGATTTCATGAAGGTTCCTAATCAAAAATCACAAACCCAAATGCGATTACGAGCGAATATCAAAAGGTAAATCACAAGTTGCAAGTTGGGTTCTTTCCCACACCCACCCCACCTACAAAAAGTTGAGAACAGAGAAATCTTTAACAGGGAATCAGATGCAATGCTCAAAACACAGACTTTAAAGCAACCGATGTCATGAGAAGAGCATGAAACTCTATAAAGATTCTCACTTTAATTAATCGAGCAAAATCCCCAAAAAAGAGGGACACTGGAAAAGCAAATTTTAACCACACATTTCTATTTTAGGCAAGAAAAAAAATTTAAAAAAAATCCCTTCTGTTTAATATATTATAATAATCAGCTAACATAATACAGTGGGTCTAATTAAGCTTAAAAGAACAGTAGACACACCTGAATTGAAAGCACAGAATGGTCATAAAAGAGATGACTTCATGGAGTTAGCTTAACAAGATAGTAAGAGCATGGTCAAAGTTTGGAATCAAAAAGGCTCTGATAAACATGAAAACCTGAATTCACATGTGGAAATTGAGACACAGAGAATCTATCTGTGGGCAAGTTGAAGGTGACATTTTCTAAAGAATTTACTCTCATGTGTATATAATAATAGTAATAATAAATTAGACTAATTTTGATTGAATTTGGGTCATGGATTAATGTGTGATTTTGATTGGGGGTTGTTGGATGAGGGTAAATGAGGTGACAGAGGAAGAAACATTGAAGATAACATGGATAAGACTTGTTGGCTTGTTGCAAAGGAAAGAGATGCAATGAATAGGTTATAGGTTGAAGAAAAGAATAAAAGCATATAGAATTATAGATTAGGATACAAAGCAAGCATGTAACACACCCTCTTTGGTCTTTGAGTAAACTTGAATATTTTATTTCAGATATTATTATTATTATTATTATTAGATTAAAATATTAAAAAAAATATTTAAATACTTTAAAAATGAACAGCAACCCCACGTTGAATAGCTTTGAGCCTTTGGATATAAAAATGATATTGTTTTCATATCTGATTCCACTTTAATATCGAGTCTTCAGTAAAGTGGTTTGTTTAAAAGAAGTTATTACTATAGTAAAAAATATTTCAAAGACTAATTAGAAAAAATTATTAGACAATGTAATATTGTAACATTGTATTTTCAATTAAAATTTTTCATTTTTAGAACACTGCGGAAGGGATAACATAATTTGAAAATATTTACAACTGAATATATATAACAGTTTTCCAAATCAACCATAGTTTAAAATATCAGTATTACAAAAACTACGACTCATCACAAATTAATTATCAGAGGCCAGGCAATTACTCCCAAGCTAACCACTCTCAGCCGAACCGCTAACTTACCAAAAACCTGTAAAAAGAGTGAGAGGTGGGGGATTAGCACAAAGCTAAGTGCATGAAAATAAATCACTACAGATATATCAGTCACAACCGCATGATATCAAAACAACAAATAATCGTGCCCCAGGAAGACCGGCGGTTCTGCAGGAACCTACAACCAATGTCAGCCAAAACAAAGGTTTACCGATAGTTTATTTGTTATTCTCACGCAGTATTATCCTTAAGTTGCAACAAATGCATCAAAAGATCCCAATACTGATTAGCCGATAGCAAACAAACCCAGCCCATGTGCGCAGCCGAAACTGACTTCCCAAACAATCATGTATACATATCACTGACGCAACAATCAATTAACAAACAACCAGTTAATTAATTATTAGACATAAAGTCTATCCATGCGTCAATCCTTAAACAGTTGTAACCAAAACCGTTACAACTAATATCATCCGTGAGTAAACATCCACTCACCTCGAGTTCTCGAACTCCCACTCAGTGATCTAATGTTACTGAGCCTTGTCTGTTCCTGAGAACACAATAAACTGAAATCAGTATCCAGTTCATAAATATATATATCAAAACATATATTTATATCTTCTTTAGTCAAATACAACAAACTAAAGTCACATATGCATGTACATCTAGCATATATCATCAAAGAATCAACAAACAGCATAAACTGTCGGATTTCAATGAAATCCGCTACAAAGTGTCGGATTTGAGGAAATCCGATACCAAGTGTCGGATTTCCACACTGTCGGATTCAATCCCATTGGATTTCAACATATCGGAATCCACCATCAGATTCTCCATCGGATTCTCCATTACCGGATTCAGACATACCGGATTCCAATAACAACGGATTCCATCAACAATCTCGGATTTCAACCTTCGGATTCATCACTGTCGGTTTTCATCCACATTCGGATTTATCATCTTCTTCCTCAACACACAATCCGCCAACTTCAAGCATTTCATGAATTAAATATCCAGCAATCATAAACTTACTAAAAGTTTACCAGAAATATAACCAAACCTTTAAAAACATGATTAATGCTTCGTTTAACATGTATACAATATCAAGAACATGCTAACATCACCAAAACCGCCAAGAACAACAAAACCCATTCATAGAGGTTTCCTCCGTGTTCATTCACGGTGACTATTATAAAGCCCGGCAAGTTGTTAACATCATTTATAGCATGTTTAATCATGATTCATTTAACAAAACAAGAATCATACAAACCTTAGCTTTGAATCTAACAACTTCAAAAACCAACTTCCAAATCTTCGCTCTTCTAAGCTTTCTCTCAACGCACACACAATACACACACTAGCAGATTCAAAGTGAGGAGGTTAACTTCAATGACTTATCCTCGTATAACTCCCACGTATACATAACACAAAGTACAAAGCAAAAGATGTCATGCAAATTGATAACCTTTAAACTCATATATATATATATATATATATATATATATATATATTTGCATATGTACACATTAACATATATATCATTCTTATTAATCACACCAATTAAAATCAATTAATTAGATAATTAATTATCACTAAATCATATAATAAAGTATAATCTTACCAAGCCTATGCCACTACTAGGCCCAAAATCAGGATATTACAAATATTTTATTTAACAAAAGGTTAAATCTTGATAATTTATTCATCTGTTTTAAATTAAAATATCAATTTTAACTCTTTAGAGTCAAAGTAATTACCCTACTAAACTAATCCTTATGGTAATCTAAGCGTACGTATGTAAATTTTACTTATCTATACTTTTTAAGTTACTAGCATCGTACCCGCGTAATACGGCGGTAACAAATAGTTTCTATTTTACAACATGCCGCTTTTAAGAATGTAATGATATGTTATTTACGTGATTCAATGTCACGAAAAGATAGTTTTATATAGCAACATGTCCGTTTTTAAAATTTTCTTTATTTGCATCAACTATTTTATTAATTTTAAAAATAAATTCTAAAAAATATTAAAATAAGAAAAAAGATCTATATTTATGAAATAAGGAAATAGATGTTAATAAGATTTTTAAAAATCATTTTACTATGGGTGGATAATTGTATTTGTGTGAGAGAGTGTGTTAGTGTGAAAGAGTATATTTTAAATAAATAAAAAATTAAAGTAAATTAGGAGAGAGTGTGGAATATTTAAAGATTAAGTGGATGAGATTAATTTAGATATAATTAAAGGTTAAGATGTTGTTTTTATTAAATTTTAAGAACTCTTAAAATTTAGGAGGAGAGAGAATGTTAACTAAATGAAAACTATTATATGAAGAAACTATTAAATAAAGTTAATAAGATTCTTATATTCTGTTTTAATAACTAAACTTTACATATTTAAAAAAATCAAACAAATTAACTTAATTATTAAAAAATATTTTCATAACCAAGCCTTTTATATTAAATAACTCATATAATCAATAGTTTCAAATAATTTACTCTATTTTCTTAATCTCTTAATTTTAAATAGTTTCGAATTACTAATTTACACTCTGTGTTTTGATGCAATTTACTCTATTTTATAAGCAGAGGCCTTTTTTCTAATTTAATTGTTCTTAAAGTTTACTTTAAAAATAATAAAATAGTTGATTGAAAACAAAAAAATAAAGAAAATAGAAAAAAGATTTATAAAATAGACATGTTACCTGTAACGTCCCAATTTTTTTTCATGAAAACATAAGCACTTCATTCAGAAATCGATGTCGATAAAGTAGACGACAATGTAATTGCATGCGAGTTGTTAATCAAGGTAAGTACACAACGTTCTATAAATTACATCTGACACGTTTGTTTGTTACCGAACTAATACTACTGAAAACTAGAGCATTAAAGTTTGCGGAAGCCTTAGGAATTGAGCTATTAACGCCGAGCTGGAGCCCCGCCGTGGTCGTTACCTGAAAAGAGTTAAAGCAACGACCGTAAGCCCAAGGCTTAGCGAGTATAATACTTACAAACCAAATAGTTCACATAACTGCTCAACTCATACCTACTACAGAAGTACGTGGTCTCATCATAGCCGTCACTAGGACGGTCTCGTCTCACCCGTTGTCGTCACAACGGTCTAACATACCCGACACTGAAGTGTTGGTCTCATACCCGACACCGAAGTATTGGTCTCATACCCGACACCGAAGTGTTGGTCTCATACCCGACACCGAAGTATTGGTCTCATACCCGACACCGAAGTGTTAGTCTCATACCCGACACCGAAGTGTGCGGTCTAACATATTCGTCACCGAAGTGAACGGTCTAACATGCCCACCACCGAAGTGGATGGTCTAACATACCCGCCACCGAAGTGAACGGTCTAATCACACATAGATATAACTCATGGCTATTCACGTATTCACATGCATAAGCATACATCAGGAATCTATCTAGATCATAAGTGAGAATACTCACCTATCAGATGTTCCTGTTACTCCGCTCTTACTGTAAGACTCTACTTGTTTGCTCTTCAATTGACTGTTACCTGGTTCAAGTCTAGCCATGGTTAATATCGGTACTAGCCTCTACTTACTTGTACAACCCCACATAAGTCGGATGGGTATACGCTACTAAAAGTCGCATGGTACATGTTCAAGAGCTGAAAGTCGCATGAACTACTGCTAAAAGTCGCATGGCACATGTTCAAGAGCTGAAAGTCGCATGGACTACTACTAAAAGTCGCATGGCACATGTTCAGGAGCTGAAAGTCGCATGGACTACTACTAAAAGTCGCATGGCACATGTTCAGGAGCTGAAAGTCGCATGGACTACTACTAAAAGGCGCATGGGACTACACAAGGTCGCATGGAACTATACACATCAATCTGAAAGTCACATGGATCATACTTATACACTTAAAGTCGCATGACACTACTAGAACTCCACATGAAAGTCGCATGACATAATATACATATACTGAAAATCGCATGGCACTACTCGGAATCATATGAAAGTCGCATGGAATCATGTGTAAGTCGCATGAATACTAACTGAAAGTCGCATGGAGTCTTATTCACTAACTGTAAGTCGCATGAAGCATATTCAGTACCCATGTGACTGTCGCATGGCACACTCACGTGTCCATGTGACTGTCGCATGGTGCATCTTCTTCCCTGTAAGTTCATCATTTTGAAAAACCCTGACTCCATAGCCAAGATCAAGCTTTCTTAAAACTCAACCAATTCAGTTCTTTCTTGTTGCAAAACATTTCTCCACTTATTTAAAACTTTCCTTTTAGCTCAAAACAATATTTTACCCATTTATAAAGTGTTTTAGTTAAAGTGTTCTTCCTGGGTTTTTCTCAAACTTTCTAAAACCCAAAACCCAGCTTCTATAACATTCAATCCTCACTTTAACATAGCAAAATTTAGTATCTACATGATTCATAAGGATGGAGGATCATTACGAAATGGTTTGCTTGAATGATTTCTTAGTTCCACAGAAATTCCTTGCCTTCTTGCTCTGTTCCTTGTGGTTTCTCACAGCACACACACATACACTCTCTTTCAATGGAACAGTGATATCATAGTTTGTGTAGGAGGTTGTGCCCTAAACTTCTATTTATACTCTCATGTCATCCTTTTGTGGGCCTAAGCCCATCTCTATATTTCAAGTCCAAGTTACAACCAATAACCTCTCATTGGGTCTATATATATATATATATACGGGAGGGTTCATATGAAAAGTTTCTTATTTGCGAAAAGTGCGAGAAACAATCTCAACCATTAATTGACTTTTGATCTTGTGATTCACATTAATTATAATTAATTTTTTTATTTAATTAAAAAAGGTAAATCAGTAAATAATAAAATTTTCTCTCTCTAACTAAATTTTTTTCTAGCTTTTTTTTTATTTTATTATTTATCAAATTAATTCTTTTTTTGTTCAAAGATTCTTTATATACTCAAATATTCATTAATGAATCATAATATTATGATAACTTTTTTTTATCTTTTATTACTTAAATTTCAATTAATATTTTTGTTCAACTATTATTTTCTCTCCTGATTTTTTGAGATTTATTAGTAAACATTTACTAAATACTATAAAAATACCCACATACTTATTTCTAATTACTACGCTTATTTGTGTTCGGTAATGAACACAAACAACACTATTTGCGTTCGATAAAGAACAAAACCAACACTATTTGTGTTCGATAATGAGCATAGCCAACACTATACTCGTTTTAAGATAATTTTTGAATATTCAATACTGAACACAGCCAAATGATATAAGCGTTTTATTACAAATTTTACAATATTTAATAACGAACATAGTCAATTTTCTCTAGTTATTCACCCATTGTTCACTAAGTAATAACATACTAAAAACCATATAATCTAAAACTCAAAAAACATTAAAAAAATCAACAGACACACAAGTATCATGTAGTTAACTACATCTGCTAAACACCTGGACCATAAATAAAAAATCAAAATTTTGGGTAACGCATGAATTAACTATTTGAGAGACAAAATTCATTTTTCCCAACTCAAAAACAAGAATCAGAATAAAACACAATCAAACAAATGGGGAAAAAAGAAAAATCATGTGTAGAGATTATAGACCACGTATAAAAACCCATTCAAAACAAAAACAAGAATAAGGGTGGCGGCTGGATCTAGTCGGCTATAAATAAAATTTGAATTTGGATAGAGTCGGCCTCATAAATTGCAGATCTCGAATGTCAGCAACAACAGCGACGACAACAAACATCAATAGAAGGCGGCCTGCGACAGTGAGATGGGTGGGTATGCAGAGAAGATGACGAGTAGAGGGGCATCTTTAGTTGAGAGTTTGTCGATGATGGTGCCATGAGGAGGTTGTAAGCAATCGTCGGGAGAGGCAGCACCGGGGAGAGATAGATGACGTTGCCAACTCACCGGCGATGGTAGGAGAGGGGCAGCTTCCAGAGAGAGAAACAGAGTCGGGAGGATTTTCTAGGTTTTTGTTTGTGTGAAATGAATTAGATAACAAAGGTTTATATGGAAAAGGAAGTAAGAGAGAGAGGATTGAGGAGAGAGGTATGTTTTTTTACTAAAATATCTTTTTTTATTATTAATTAATACCAATAATTCTATAATTATTTATAAAAATACCACAACCACTTATAACTATTGATCATCTCATCTAATGGCTAGAAATGATTCTCGCACTTTTCGCAAATAAAACACTTTTCGTATGAACCTTCCTCTCTCTCTCTCTCTCTCTATATATATATATATATATATATATATAAGCCCAATCTACTTGATGGATTTCCATCCACAATATATATATACACGTATATATAAAAAACATAAGTCCTACTCCTTAAATAATTTCCAACCATATTGTACATAAAATCCCCATTAATATCCATGAAAATATTCTTATACATTTTTAAAATTGCGGGTATTACATTACCAAGGTATTGAATTTTGTGGGGAAAAGGTTTGAGAACTTCGTGAGGATAATGCATGTACGACTGTATCTACTTTGCCTTGAAATTCATCAACTATTGAATTTTTTCCTTTTGATGAACGTTTCGAGGCATTATTATCACGTCTTTTTCTCTTATTACTTGAAGTACTAGTCGGGAAGAGAGGTTCTTCGTCCTCATGTGCATCCACATCGTCGCTATCTCCCTTTCCTTCAAGATGATCTCCATTTTCATCATCTATGTTTTGGAATCCAGAAGGAGCTATAGCCTTATCACCAACATCAATAAAATCACGAAATAACGGTTCATTATATATTTGATACATCTCCAAATTTCCCCCCCTAAACTTTGCAAGATCTTTGTCGGCCTATACGGGAAAAAAATATTATTATATTATTTCAATATTAATAAAAACACTTTTAAAAATGAAATATATCAAATATACCTTTATTTTCTCATCCCACCATTCTGGCGATGCAACAATTGACTTGCTCATAGGATCCCATCCTATCCCCGATATTAAACGATTAAACCTCCTCCGGTCTTTCTTCATATTTTCCCAATGATTTTTAATTTGCTTGTGGCTCAAAGTTTTACCGGTTCGATCTTTCATGTTCTTTATAAGATTCTCATATCTAACCTTGTTGAAATGACTACCAGGTTTATTCCCAAGTCTAGCCTCATTCAAGCATAACTCAATAAATACATTATGAATTGGTGTATCCCAAAGAGGTACTTTCCTTTCAGCATTATTTATATCCATTTACAATTAATTCTAATCATCCAAAGATGTAAGAAAGTCACCTAACAGGACATAATTCGTATGATTCAATCTGAAGTTCAACATGATTCATTAACATAATTCTAGGGAAATGACATTAACATGATTCAATCTGAAGTTCAACAAAAGTTATTATAACAGTTTATAATCAGATTTGGCTTATGTATAACCCAACACAATAGGCAAATGAGATTAACATGATTCAATCTGAGGATGAAGTTAGTGATTTTGAACAAGATTAATAGACAGCTTGAATCAAGCTTTAGTAACATGATTCAATCTAAAGTTCAACAGAAGTTATTATAACAATCTATAATCAGATTTGGGTTATGTATAGCCCAACACAACACAGTAGGAAAATGAGATTAACATGATTCAACACAACACAGTAGGCAAATGAGATGAAGTGATGAACCAAATGAAATTGGCATTATCGACTGTATCTCCTTTTATATACAGATTCAATAATGGAGATAGACAAACATGGTAAACCTAAAGTATATATAAACCCAAAATCTGTTTATCAGTATACTACCAATTGAACAAAAAAGGGAATAAATCAAACAAAAAAAAGCTAAAGATCGGAAGAATCATAAATAAAGTGGAAGAATCGAAGCACAAAAAAAGTTACGTGTGAGAGGTATAGTCGAAGCAGGGCACAGTCAATTGGAAGCAGTCGATTGTGATAGGTATAGTCGATGAAGGATCGAAGCACAAAAAACCATAAATAAAGTGGAAGAATCGAGAAGCACAAAAAAAAGTTACCAATGAGAGGTATAGCCGAAGCAGGGCACGGTCAATTGGAAGCAGTCGATTGTGAGAGGTACAATCGATGAAGGGGGTGTTCGATCGGAATGTAATACCCGTAATTTTGGTAAAATTATAAAAATTTATGTTTATGCAAGTTTAGATAGATATTTAGTAAATTATGTGTTGTGTTTATATTTAATGTTACTTATGGTGTATGTATGTGTTATACATAAAATGGGTAACCAATGGAAGAGGTATTATACTTTGAGGACATATTAGGTAAATGTGTGTGTGTGTGTATATATATATATATATATTAAGTCTCAATAAGTGGAGTCTAAAAGCCTCATTTGGCTGATGAAACGTGAAGAGAAGGAAAAAAAAAGAAAAAAAGAAGAAGAGGGAGTTCTAGAAAAGAATTTCAAGGGAAGAAGGAAGAATCAAGAGAAAAGTTGTTGGCTCAAGTTTGTGGATTCAAGAATTGGGTGTGGTTCTTCATCTTCTTCAATTTTGGACTTGATTTGGGCAAGAGAAAGACAAGAACAAGTGGGGTTTGCGAATCAAGTAAGTTCAAAGCTTTCATTTGTCTTTGATTTTAGTCACATATGGTGTATTTGGTGATATATGGTTGATTTGTGTTAGTCTTTGTTATTAATTTAGCTAATGGGTCAAATCCTCATATAGGAGATTAATCATCCATGTTTATATCTTGTTGAAGTTAGAAGGTTGTTTGGATGTGTTTTGGTGAATAGATGAGTAAATTGAAAGTCACAAAGAAGAAATGGTTCATTTGGGTTGTAAAAGATGAGTTTTGGACTTGAAAATAAGCAAAATTTGACCTGCAGATGTCTCGCGGCACGAGGGGGTGTCTTGTGGCGCGAGGACGTCGTTTGGGTGAGTTTTGAGGTTCCAGAGATTCTCTCGTGGCGCAAGGAGTATGTCTCGCGGCGCGAGCCCGACGGTGAAATTTGGTCTGTTTTGCAAAACTCATATAAAATTAAAGAAAAA
Source organism: Dittrichia graveolens (assembly GCA_038502395.1). Lineage (NCBI taxonomy): Eukaryota > Viridiplantae > Streptophyta > Magnoliopsida > Asterales > Asteraceae > Dittrichia > Dittrichia graveolens. The sequence continues at coordinate 656,312 of JARJIL010000008.1, forward strand.
TCGTTAGAAGTCATATGATATATCGTTAGAAATCTCTTTGAGTCTACTTTAATCTACTTTCAGACATCAGAGGCTAAATCAAATGTTTTAAAGGGTAAACATTTGATACAATACATAAGGGTCGATTTTGATGGGTGTTTTCATGCAAGCAAGTTCAAGTTTTAATAAGTTTAACTCCAAACTCTCTTTAAGCGTCTTGGCATGCATTGATACCATCTTTATTGTATATTAAGACTCTTTAATCCCAATTAGGACTTTGTTCATATGTGTTGTTTGGCTTGGACATTATTGAATTGTCAAGCGATTAGGAAACGAGTCTTATGGAAGGTTTGGACATTGTATAACCATAGATGAAACTTGGGTCATACGTTTGAGTAATAATTATTAAGTGGTAAATGGTTTAGCTCTTGTTTAGGTATGAGAGTTTATTGGAGCTACTTGTAAGCTTGTTGCCTTTGGTTTGGGTGGTGATCCTCATCACACCCTTCAGGTGAGTACACCCTGCGGATACCCAGCTTTTGTTAAAGTTACAAGTCATCATGATTATGTTTTGATTGTTTGGCAAATGTTTGATAAAATTGTTGAATCAAAGGATGTGGAACTATGGATTTATTTCATAATGTTTTCTATGGTTGGCAAATGTTTCATGAAGCTTTTGAATTTAAAGAATCTGAAAATTATGAACTCGATATATGACGCGTTTTAAGAAAAAAATGGTTTTCAAAACAAGACCATTTCTCCATTGTGGAGATGGTCTATGTTAATGTTGTGCTTTACTTGATGTTTTTAAAACATGACACTCCATATAGGAGTGAACTTTGATTTTAAAACAACCAACTCGGTTTTGAGTAATAAAGATATGTTTATACTCATGATGTATTATGGGCATTGAGATGCCATTTGTGGTTATTGTTTATTGAGCATTTATGTGACCCTTTGGGGTATGTTTATACTCATGACGTATGAATTGCAACACTTATGTGTTTGGGATGAGCTTGCTTGCTTGGATTACTTGGCATGTATGGCATGTGATATATGTGACCCTTTGGGGTATGTGCTTCGCGCCGGACCACTGTGTGATATGAACTATGTACCATAGGGTTCCTAGCCATTGAGACGTGCACAGGTTCATGTGGCTTCGGCAATTGAGGGACCGCGATGTACGGGTGGTTGAGGAATCGGTGCAGAGAGTGGAGGGGTATGTCAGTAGCCATCATGACCGTGTGGGTTCACTGGGCTGACGAGTCACCGAACCCGGGGCAACACGAGTGGATTTGGTGAACAGGGCATGCACTCTAGATAACCGTTGTATGGTGGACTACTTCGTGCATCCCCCACCTTGACGGGAGATGTGGTTATCCCTCATGTGGGCACGTGTTGACCGTGGCTAGCTACCACGTGGAGGCATTGTGGCTCAATGGACAGACCCGCATCCTTATGTGCTTATGTGTATACTTTTAAGTATATTGTTTGCAAAACTCGTGTTTTCAAAAGAGTAAAGATGATGACTTGGTTTTGATAAGACAAATGATTTTTGGTTGTACTCACTAGCTATGTTTATAGCTAACTTTGTGTGTAAAAGGTTTTGTATCCGCAGGATGTCTAGAGGCCTTGGTAAGGCGGGTAGATGCCTTGGGCATAGTATTAATTTGGTTGCATTTCCGGTAATCTTGGATTTCCCGCTCTTTTGTTTATGGTCGTGATATTGACTGTGGTAACACCAAAAGGTTTTGGGATATATTTATTGATAAAGTTTATTGTTAAAATTTTATTGTATTTTGATGAAATACTTAAAGAATATTACAATGCTTCCGCGATAAGTTAAAGAGTCTTGTATAAAATATATTTTAAATTGAGATTTGAAAAAGTTTAAATTTATACTGAAAATCAGGGTGTTACACAGAGGCAGTCAATTGTAAAGGTCGATGGAGCCTCGAGTCGATGGTGGTACAGTCGATGGAGTACAGTTTATATGAAGGGCTTTGATTGGGGAAAAGGCAACACATATTTGGGGAAGAGAGATGAAATTTGGGGAAGATAATGGTGAAGGTTGCAGCCTTGCAGGCATGGGGAAGTCGCTGTAACAATGTGGGGAAGAGAAAATATGGGAAAAGATGAGTAAGTCACTGTAACAGTGTGCCGAAGAGAAAATACAGAAAAGGATGTCTGTTATGAAAAGGGTACAATGGTAAATGTACAAAAATAAGCTTCTAGGGGAGAAAATAAGTTGATTCAACTTGACTTATTGAAAATGGCTTATCTTTTATAAAAATAAGCCTAAAAACTTAAGCTCATAAGCTAAGTCAAATAAATAAAACCTAATAAGCCCCAAAGATAAGCTAATAAGTCAATAAGCCCTAAAAATAAGCTAAAACAAACGCCCCCTAATATTAATAAAGGGAAAAACATCGGCATATGCTATCATCCAAACAGCTACTGTTCTCGCTTAGATAATGACCTACGATCACTTCTAACTACTTAGGGATGTTTTACATCCCATATAACAGGGTTTTGTTCAATATAGTCCTAATAAAAACCATAGTCCTGAGGGACAATTTTTAGCCATTAGATTTCAAGATCAATGGTCTAGATTTAATCTTAGATAATAATTAAAATTAATATGAGGGAGGACAATTCTAACTTTTTGCATATTGATCCCCACTTTCTCTTTTCTCTACTTTATTTAAAATTAATTATCTCACAAACCGTTAATCGTTAGACAAAACGAATTATACCGTTACGATCCTCGTGTTCCCCTCTTTTATCAGAGAGGTCACTTGATATACTTTTGATAAACTTTTTTTTCTTCATTTTGTTAAGTTGAACTTAAATTTTATTAATGTATAATCACATGTGATTCATAACAATATTACATATGTTGTTTTATTAATTTTTTATCTTCTTAAATTATATATCATTTAACGTTTATTAATTTTGAATATTTGCTTAAAAATCAACGTTTGCTTAAAACCTTTTATACATGTTTGTACATATTCAATTTCACCCAATCCAATTGCATTTTCTACTCATGAATGCATATATTGTGTACTAGCAACACCCTATCCCCTCTATCAAAGATCCAGATGTGTTCTTCTTCGAATTCGATGTCTTTTATATTGGTTCTCGTAATAAGAATGGTTCTCGTTTGAACAATCCCAATGCAATCATATATGATTGAATACCAAATCTCATGTTTTTTGGTATTCAATCACATTTAAATCTGTACAAACTCTCGTGTGATTCTGTACAAAATCACATGTGATTAAATATGCAATCATATGTGATTGAATACCAAATCTTATGTTTTTGGTATTCAATCACATGTGATTCTGTACAAAATCACATGTGATTGAATACGCAATCACATGTGATTGATTATGTTAAATATGTGACATAAAAATGCTACATTTAATCTAATCACCTGTAATTATGTGCATGTATAAGAGATAGATAATCACATGTGTTGTGAAGGAACTAATAACTTAGAATCACTTTCAGTTGTTGATTTTTTGTTATTAAACCATAGAACTTTGTCGGATTATTAAACACCAAACTATAATTTTATAAAGACTATATTGATCACACCTATATGAATCACATGCGATTATACTTTAATAAAATTTAAGTCCAATCTAACAAAATGAGAAAAAATTTTTTTTATCGAAAGTATATCAAGTGACCTCTCTAATAAAAGAGGGGAACACAAGGATCACAACGGTATAATTCGTTTCGTCTAACGATTAACGTTTTGTGAGATAATTAATTTTAAATAAATTAGAGGAGAGAGAAAGTGGGGACCAATAGTTAAAAAGTCATAAATGACCTCTTTTATACAAATATATCAATTTTGATTATAATCAAAGATTGAATCTGGACCATTGAATCTTAAAATCTAATGGCTATAAATTGTCAGGACTGTAAATTAAATTATGACTATATTGAACATTTATCCCATATAACATCTAATAACTAATTTAAAATACCAAAATATATTTTTGACTCAATTCTAGTTTTAGGACGGTGAGTTTCTTACTCAATTAAACATAGAACAAAGGTATATTAATATATATATATATATATATATATATATCCACTTCAATTGTTAAGATCAGTTTAGCTACTTGAATTTGATTAAACTTCTCTTCTTTTCTTTCTTGAGATTGCACAACCCTAATTTAGTATTTAATCATGATTTTTTATTTAAATTATCACATATATAAACACATTATTGGCAATTGGCAGATTTGCTCCCTTCACTTCTTATTTTTAATTTTTGACAGTTTTAGTCTCTCAAGTTATATAAAGACATTTTCTCATAATAATTTTGTACAATATTATTTTATTTTTATTTTTATAATTATTATATTTTATATATAACTAAAGTATTCACTAATTAAAGGATTTTAAACCTTGGATTACATCTATGTTATGTGTGGGGGTATGATTCATTATGTTCTTCGGATTCATTACAAATTAACTACTTAAGTAATCAATTTTGATTATTACTATTATTGTGTTTTACCGCATCCATCTTTCATCCATTGTTTACAGGTGCGAAGGTTCTTTAACAAATTATCTTATAATTTCAATTTGAGTGTGAAATCAAACATGTTAAAAGGGGGTTTTGAGGGAAAGTTTCCAAGTGTACTTTTTTTAATATATATTATTGATTTAATGATTTTTCTAATTCAAGTTTCTTATTCACTACATTATATTAGAATTAAGTCTATTAAATCGTAAGTAATATCAATAATAAAAATATTATAAACATTCAAATTTCTTGTCCTTATCTTTGTTTATCATACATATACTACAAATTCTATGGTAATTAAATTTTATATCCTTTTTAAAATTGTCATTGGGTTGAGCTCTTATTTCGTTTATATAATACAATTATACATTTAGCTAAATAAATATAAAATAATAATTTCACATAAATAATCATGGCTATGTATGTGTTTACATAGGTATCTAAACTAGTATCTATTAAAGTGTTATAACATAAAAATATTTATTAATTTCGTGTTTTTTTTAATTTGTGCAGATTCTTCTCTTTTTATAGATATTTTTTATTTTTATTTTCATATTCCATTTGATAGATTTTGCACTTTATGTCTTTATATATTACTAGTAAATATTTTTTGACGTTTTTTCAGTTAACCTTTACGGCTTTCTTTTACAAATCCTGCTCCTTTTTAATTATGGAGAATGATAAGAATAAAATTAACTTAATTTTAATTTTTAAAAATGAAAATCACAATGTTGTTTTAGGTTTAGAAAACCAAATCATAATTAAATGGTAAGGATAGAAATTATAGAAAGTTGACTGTAAATTTGTAACGCCTCCAACATTTGGAATACATGTTTAATTATTATTAACTTGATAGAAATAATATACTTATATATGTGTGGCAGTGTGGGTGTAAGTGTTAAATAAATTGTAGGGACTGAAATAGCCAAGAAGAAAGCTTATAAGTCCAGGGGTCAGAAGTGTAATTTACCTAGAGTGATATATATATATATATATATATATATATATATGGTATAGATAGAATGCGAATGATATATTGGATTGTGAACGGTTTGAACTAACTTATAGGAATTGACGGTGGCCAGTGGAATTAATATAAAGGCGGCGGAATTATTTGGTGAAGTAACCTTATCGAATTAATTTGGTGAAGTAACCTTATCGAATTAATTTGGTGAATAGGAGTATCGAAAATGATCGTTACCTGAATAAACCGACCTGTTATTTCGGGTTTCGGTTAATTCGGGTAGCTAAATACGGGTGTTCGGTTTACTCATTATAAATTTGGTTTGGGTAGCGGGTTGGTTTTAAAAATTCGGGTATACCCAAATACCCGATTAATTTTTTTTGAGATGTTTTAACTTTGATTGAAGATGACCGAATTGATGTTTTATTTTATTAAGAAATATATTTTCTTAATGCTTTTTTGAATTGATTACGTTTTATTCATTTCAACTCAATGTATGTATGTTTATATCTTCTAAAATAGTTCAAAGTATAATTTACACCCAAGATTAGGATACAATAACTTAATGTATTAGTTTTTCATAAATAACTTAATGTATGTTATGTTATATTTAAATTTTTTTCTCTTTTTATGTATAGTTGAAAGAAGATATATTTAACTAAATCTCGGATTAAAGAAGTACACGAAGGTAGCAAGATAAATGTGTAAGATGAATGAATATTTCTTGTGAAGCTTAAAGTGATTTAATAATGTTTTAATACTATACGTGTTGAAGTTAATGCATTAATATTTTCTTTTGAAGTAAATGAAGATAACATCTACTTAGGTAATGTTATTTTGTTATGTTGAACTTAATATCTGAGTTAATGAATTAATATTTGTGAAATTTAACTCGGTTTTATCGCAATTTTAAGGAAAACTAGATCTGATTCTTGATTAGGTAATGTTTCTTTGTCATGGTGACTTGTACGTTATGTTTTAAAACTTGTTTATTACTATGAATGTTTACCCTAAAATGTAATAAAAAATGCTATATAAATATACCATTTAAATACTTGGCCCAAAAAATCTAACAAAAAAGGCCCTAAATCGGTTACACCCGAAATTAACCAACCCAAACCGTACCTGAATTCTAACCACACCCGATACCTATAAAGTAGAACGGTTCGGTTATCGGTTATATTATCTATACCAAAATAACAATTCTACCCGACCCGATATACCCGAAACCCGAAAAATATACCCGAAGAACACCCCTAGGTGGAAGTGTAATTTAAATTGATGAAGAAATGCCAGAAACCAATATATATTTACATGCATGTTTTGATTACTTTCTTTTGTTTCAATTCATCATATTTTTATTCTTTTTTATTTTGTTTAAGCAGCTTATATTTATTCATTTTCTATTTTACTACATGTAAAATTTGAACTTATATCCTTGTATAATCTACAAAACAAATGACGAGATGTGTTGTGTTTAGATAAGATGCACTATTTTTAGACAAGATGCACTTATATTAGACTAGATGCAATGATTTCTTAAATGAGAAATCATTGAATCATTCAAATATTGAATCACCGCATCTTGTCTATATAAACATAAAGTCCCTTTAAAACTAATGCATCTTAGTTAAGGATTTAATGTTTCTCATTTTAAACCCACTACATCTAATTTAAAAATACTGTATCTTGTCTAAAGCTACTACATCGTGTCTAGAAAATCGGTACATCCAACTTAAAATCACCGCATCTAGTCTATATGACATAAAGTCCTCTTAAAGTTACTCCATCTTGGCTGAATGATTTAATAGTTTCTCATTCTAAAAAGCACCGCATCTAGTCTAAAATCACTACATCTTATATAAAAACATTGCATCTCATATCCATCCCTTAAAAATATTGTCGTTTGCTCGTTTGTATTGAAGGTATGTATTTGTATTTGATCTCTTACAATAGAAACAATTAAAAACTAGTGCATCTAGAATAAGGATTCAATCTTTTCTTATTTGAAAACTATTACATCTTGTCTAGAAATATTGCACTGCATCTAAACCTATCACATTTGATTGTAATTTTTTAAAAATAATCACAAAATGAAGAAATTTAATCCAAGTTTCATGCCAATATTCAACATTCAGCCGCTATATTTGACCAACAATTCTATTTCCACCATAAACTCCGTCCACCATCCCAACAATCACCGTCCTAACCACATGTTTTAATCGTTCGTGACATTTAGCAATTTCATTTGCGTTCGCATTTGATCCACTATATATATATATATATATATATATGAAAAAATCATTTAAGAATCGTTCTTATTATGAGTATCGCGAGTACCATTTATAACCACACTTATTAATAAGGGTATTTTGGTCTTTTATATATTTTTCCAATCATGAATTGCGTTCGTGTGAGCCGTCATAAAGAGCGAAACTTGATTTTCCCAATATAACCAGCATTAATGCGTCATTAAGAAGACATTAATGTGTCATTAACGAGTCATTAATGACTCATCAATGAGCCGTCTTTTTTATTGGCCATTGATTTAAATTAATCAAGGGCCAAGATTGGTTCTCGTAGTACTCGCAATAAAAACGGATCTGAAATGATCTTTTAACTATCCGTTTTTATTTCGAGTACCACGAGTACCATTTGTAAATAGGGGTATTTTGGTCTTTTATATAATTTTTTAACCGTGAATTGTCCCGGAGAGTTGTCATTAAAGATCGAGCCTTGATTTTCCCAAAATACCCCTTATTAATGCATCATGAGTCATCATCTTTATTCATCATTATTAAAGGGCAAAATTGGTTTTTACGGTACTCGCAATAAAAACATTATATACATATGTGTGCGCGCGCGCGCGTCCAAATTTAATTAATTAAGAGAAATATCATGACATTTCCTCTAGAAGAGGCTAGAGCAAAGAATTGGAGGGACCGAGTGAATTGCTAGCTGAAGTTCAAGAGAATTACGTGATAGGCCCACGTAAATGTGGGCTTGTGTTTTAGATTTTATTTGGTAAGTATAACTTAGTGTGTAATTAAAATACCATGAGTTTAGGTTTTAGTTTGCTACAATAATCAAAAGCCATAAAATAAATATATAAAAATTTTATTTAGACAAAAACTAAAATAAATAAATAACATATTTTATTTAAAATATATATAAACACGTGCAGTTAAATTAGAGATTCAGGTTTTATTTAGGACCACCCTTGCGGCCGCAAGGGAATAAGGCTTGGGGGCGCAAAGGTCACTCTTACGGGCGCATAGATTTTGAGTTGAGAACCCATTTGTAGCCTTTAAAAGATATTTATAACTAAACAATGACTTTGAATTCCCTAATCCACCAAGCTATATATGAAGTCATTGGCTTATATGTTTCCATTTTCAACCGCTGATATTTGTATCTTTAGTAGACTATAATCCGTCACTATCCATAAACATACATTAAACTTGAGCAAACACTATAATCCTAGTATAATTGTATGGCTAATGAATCTACTCACATTATGAAAAATGAGTATAAATTAACCATAAGAGAACACTAGTCTTCATAAATTGAATTTCATATCAATTAGAAACAGATAACTATATAAACGAAAAAAGATATATACAAAATATAACATATCTCCTCATTCATGAACATCACCTCTATATTGCTCATCTCAAAAGGCTTCGATATGATCCAAACCTTGCACCAATTCGGTTTTTAGAAGAAACATTACTTAGCAATATATATAACTTCCCACACAGACTACATGATCGTGGTTCAAAGATGATGAATGTATTGTCAACTAAACTGTTAGCCAAAATATAAAATATCAATCACAATAATTTTCTTATTTCATTGTCATTAAAAACATAATATCTTTCTTGAAAATTTTGAAAGCATCATACTATTTCAACAGAGATATCAACTAACATCAATTGAGTCAATTAGAAAAAGAGTTTTAGTGATTGGGTTTTTTTAAGTGTTGAATGTTGAAATCCCGTTTAATAATTAGAATATTTATAATATACGAAATAAATTAATTTGACTTTTGAAATCAAACGGTATCATGAAATATTGAAATCATAATTGTAATTCCGTTTTTTCTATTTCTCCACAAAAAGGAATGATATACTATGCTTCGTAGAAGAACGACATGTACAACAATCATGCTTAATATGTAATTAAAACACATATCGTATTTGGATATGAGAAGTTATATATTTGATCTGAAGAAAGCTAATCGTCTATATCCTTTTTTACACACGATATTCTATTCGTCCGACTAAATTTGAGTATTTATGTATTCTCCACAAGAATAGGTCATTATGAAAATGATTGAATGGTAATGAATAGTCTTCAATGAAAAGTGTACGGGTTTATTCATTTGTCTTTCCAATTTGTGTCGTAAATAAAAAAATAATTGATTATAATGATTCTTAAGCTCAAGAATCTCAAAATGAAACCAAATTACTTAATACAAAAACTTTAGTAAATTCACATAACAAAACCAAATTACCTAATACAAAGCTTACATACAACAAAAATGAATACCCTAGAATTTACCAACTAATGTGCTTTAAGAAATTGCTTGGGCGAAGAAGTTGTACCTTTGTTGCTAGTAAACGATGGTTGAGACATCTCAAACCCACAAATCTCGATATGTGCTTCAAGCTCAAGCAAGATTATGAAAGAAGTAACTGAATCTTGTAATAAAGAAAGAAGAACGACCCGTAATTCAAGACCTAATTGAATGAATTACATTTTATTTCCATCAATTGACTTCAATGAGGGAGACTATTGGTTTTCTCCTTTCAATCAATGAGTATAAAGGTGAGTTTGAGTTTTGTTTCTATCAATTGATATCAATGAAGGGGGCTATTGGTTTTCTCCTTTCAATTAATGGGAATATTAATAAGGGTGAGTTATTCATCCTAGACATTTATACAATTTTATAAATAATAAAAAGCCCAAGTTTTCAAATAATGACACATCATCAAATCCTTAGCTCTAATTAGCCTCAATTTGAAAAATTACCCTTCCAAAGCATTGCCACATAGGATTAAAAGGATCTTAAGTTAAAGAAGATATAGATTAGAAATTACAAGCTCAATTAAGGTACGGTTAATTCTAATTAAGTGTAATTAACTCAAAGTTTATAGTTTAAAGTATAATTAAATTGGTAAAACATTAGAAATTAGTTTGCGAATGAAATTTTTATATGTTTAAAACAACTACATAAGTTGTTTTGGATGTATGGATACTGAATTAGACTGGAAATCAACTTAAGGGGATCAAATGGGTCTAATTAGTGTGCATTTCGTTCCAGCTAAACTGGTTGTGTACAATGTACATGGCCCGTGTAGAATTTGGGAGGCCGTGTAGGCCGCCCATGTAGAGGTACACGGCACGACACGTGTAGGGCCTTAGAGTCAACACAAGTAGTGTACACAGCTCTGGTCATGTAGGTGTTGGAATTTATATGGAATAACTTGAATGTTGTCAAGTTTTCCTTATCTCACATAGAAAGAGAGAACAAGTTTTTGGTGGGTTTATAAGGGATTTGCCTCCCTTATCATTCAAACCAAATGGTGGGGGTCTAGAAGGGGTCTCCCCACACCCGCACCTAGCCGCGTGCCCGCGAGTGGCGTATGTAGGCACACTTTGGTTTTCAGGATCAGTGGAGTTTTCCTAATTCTTGGATCAGTGCTCAACCAATCAGACTGCATGTTTGGCTATAAATACCACCTGCAGTATCCTCAGAATGTACCTGCTAAAAAACAGCTTGCCTCCCTTATCATTCAAACCAAATGGTGGGGGTCTAGAAGGGGTCTCCCCACACGCGCACCTAGGCAAGTGGCGCGTGTAGGCGCACTTTGGTTTTCAAGATCAGTAGATTTTTCCCAATTCTTGGATCAGTGCTCAACCAATCAGACTGCAGGTTTGGCTATAAATAACACATGCAATCTCCTCAGAATGTACATGTTAAAAACAGCTTGCTCTCCCTCTCTCTATGATTTTGGCTCTCGTTTTCTGCATCATCCTTCCGAAGAAACGAAAGTTATTTGCTGTAGAACTTCCGTTTGAGGCTGCATTAAATCCTGGATTTGTTACGTTTGAGTCTTACAACGATATAGGCGACTTAAACACCTTTAAGGACAGGAGTTCTATCCGTGCGGTTCTTCAACCTTGATTCTTTGTGATTCTAACACTTCGGGTTGGTGTTTACGATTTGAGTGTTGTTTTACATAGTCCGATAATGGGACACTCTCCTTCTACCTTTCTTTTACTGCTTTGATCGAGTAGGATCAGCCAGTAGTTGGTAATTATTTGGTAAATATAAATAATAATCGGACTTATTATTGTGATACGAACAAACGCATTGTAACTAATATTGTATTTGATATAATAAGTTTGTTCATATCGATTTATATCTAATGTTAGTCTGAAAACTGATATTCAACAGTGGTGTAGTACTACACAGCCCATGTAGGTGATTACATAGCCGTGTAGGCTCTGTTACAGCAACAATGTTGTATATTTAACTACTTTTAATCTTTTATGTGCATATAGGAGATATGTGTTATTAAACACAACCATCAAGGAACTATCTATGATTATACGTAGTGTAAGGTGAGCTCTACTTGATCTGTTAGAGTTATGATCTAGCATATGATGCAGTTATGTGATCTATGAGCATTTAAAGTTAGCTTGGTATCAAGTACAGGGTATATGGATATAATATTCGTTATTGGATCTCACAAGGTTTTGTGTTTGTTGGATCATTCATACTTATGTGTTGCAGTATTGTTGATTAAGTATGTTAACTAAGCGAAAGCTTACATGTTGCAATGTTTACTCTTTCACAATCAGGGAAAGTTAAAAGCAAGGCTCTAGCTACAAGAAGATGATAGTGGCTACTACTATTTATATAAATTTTTTATATATATTAGTCACGAGTTTTCTTTGTTTAATTTTTAAACAATTTCATGGTTACAGATATGATTTAAATTTTATTAGTGTGTATGTATGTATGTATGTATGTGTGTGTATGTATGTATGCGTCTTTACAAGATCCATGAGTTAAGATTGTCATTTTTAAAAACTAAAGTTACTTTTGTATTTTTATTTATAGCCCTTAAGACTGTGATTATATTGGTAATAAAGTAACTTACCTTTTTAATAATAAAAAACCACCAAATAACTTATAAAATTTTTTGAGTCTAATGTCCCATATTGCTTATAGTTTATACAAATGATTTTAAGCAAGTGGTACCTACCTTAAATCATGGCCACCACACAAATTGTTTTTTTTGGCACAAAAGAAACAACATTTTTCATTTTTGAAAGACAAACAACTTAGTCTATCTAAACTTTTACAAACTTTTTATTTAAATGAAGCTATCTCATAATGTAACACCCCAGTTTTATAAAATATTATTAAAATTAGTTGTTGAATAAAAGAGAGGGGAAATGAGTATAAGTTATAAATTATTGAATGGTTTAAGATAATGATTCCTAATATATCCCCGTTGAGGTTTTTAGGTATCGTGTGGTTGAGTTGTAAGTTGAAAAGGGGAGCAGGATACCCGTCAAAGAGACCACCACCCCAAAGAGGCGGCAACCTCTTTGGCTTGTTTCTTTCCCTTTTGCTTCTTATTCCTGCTTCCTTGTTCTTCTTCCTAAACACACAAACACACTTGTGTAAATTAGAAATGTTGGAGTTGAGATTGGAGGACTACAAGGAGGATAAACATGTTTACAAATTGAGGAAATCTAGATTGAAAATTGTGAGTAATCTTTTTATTTTTGTTTTGAGTTGTTAATTGAAGTGTTATGTTCAAAGAGTGTTAATAAGTTGTATTATAGAGTTGGTAAATGTTATGGGGATGTTTTTGAGTATTGGAAATGAATTAAAAGTGTTTGGGTTGGTTTCTGGTCGGAAAACAGTGAGTTCTGTTTGTAATTGGGCTGTAAGATGAAGAGCACAGGCGTGCCCCTGGGTGTACCTAAGGAGGCACGGGCGTACCTCAATAGGCACGGGTGTGCCTAACCCTAAAGAGGTCTAGTGTGTGTTGGTGACCACGGGGGTACCTTTGAGTGAGGGCACGGGTGTGCCTTGTTTTGTGTAATGTTTTTGAAGTGGTGTTTTGATCAAGTAAGAGTAATGAGTATCATATAATTATTCTTAGGTATATGAGGACCTAAGGAAAAGTGAAAGAGAATGCTATGAAAGTGTTGGACCACATGTGAGTACCTCAACCTCGTACTTAGAGATATTAATTATCTGTGATTGTACGTGTTCAATACCAGAATTAGATTACTGTATGATTATTATTATGTGTTGATATTTAGAGATTTGTTATTAACTAATTTGTTAAAAAGTATAAAGATGATTATAAAGTTAACAAAGATGAGTATAATCGTAGTTAAGAGACGAGAGACAGAGATACGAGTTTATGATTAACAAATGAGCATTCTGGTATTAGATTAATGACTGAGAGTTGAGTATGAATGAATAAACAAGAAGTGAGAACCCGTTAATTAAAGAGAGAAAAGAGTGGGGTTAATATTTATTAATTGACCATACACATTAAAGGGTAGAGATAATTAGTGTTGTGTGAATCACAAATATAACGTCCCAAATTTTTTTTAAACAATTAAAGAATCAAACAATTACCATGGTGTACTATTAATAGTCTACCATAATTAATACATTGTATAACTTTAATTACAACCCTTGGTGGTAACCCGTAAAATCTTGAATCCAATTGTAATTGTTCTTGGAATACATTGGTAAAATTGAAATAGTTAAAATAATGCGGAAGCTTGTGGGAAATGAGTTATCAACCGCGTGCTGGATCCCCGTCGTGCCCATCACGTGAAAAGAAGGCTGAACAACAACCGTAAGCACAAAGCTTAGCGAGTACTTTTACTTACAATCAACCATATGACATCAAGCATTTATTTCCATCATCATGTTTCATCTTTTATTCCCGCTACCGTAGTAGTCGGTCCCACATTGCCGCTAGCGTAGTAGTCGGTCCCACATTGTCGCTAGCGTAGTAGTCGGTCCCACATTCCCGCTACCGTAGTAGTAGAACCCACATTCCCGTCACCGAAGTGAACGGTCCAAATCATTCCCGTCACCGAAGTGAACGGTCCAATCATTCCCGTCACCGAAGTGAACGGTCCAATCATTCCCGTCACCAACCAATCATTCCCGTCACCAAAGTGAAAGGTCCCATCATTTGCATAACATGACACATCATCAATTCATCAATTCATATAGCATACAATAACGTCAATCATGTACATCATTAGGTTTAGATAGTAAGTAAGAATACTCACCTGTCTTGCAGTTCTCAGGTTCTCAATCTTAGTTCACTAACTCACTTGTGATTACTTGCCAATCGACCGTCACCTACAATAGGTCTGATTAAATCAATACCGTGTACGAAACTCTTGTTCGATTACTCACACAGTTCATTCGGGTCTCACGCTGGACCCCGTTACTAAGTTTCATAAGTTGGACCACCCAAGGTCCTCAAAGTCGGGCGGTTTAAAGTCGCATGGTTATATATATATATCATCTGAATGTCGCATGGAACCATATTCATGTCAACTGAAAGTCACATGGATTCTCATGTGCTCATCTGAAAGTCGCATGGTATCATATATTATCAACTGAAAGTCGCATGAGGTTTCCATGCGAAAGTCGCATGGGGTATCAAGGTAAAAGTCGCATGGAGCATTTCTTTGGTATAAGTCGCATGGGTTTAAAGAGTGAAAGTCGCATGGGGTTTTATCATGAAAGTCGCATAGGGTGTTAGCTCATAGGTCGCATGGCTCAAAGGTCGCATGAGGGTGTATATATGAAAGTCGCATGGGTGATTTAGGGAAGTGTCGCATGGTATAAGGTATCAAAGTCGCATGGGACTTAGTCATCCCTGTCAGTTCATCACTTTCATCATACAGGCTCCATGGCCAAAAATCAAGTTCTTTCAAAACTCAACTAATTCATTTTATTCTTGTCACAAAACATTTCTCCACTCATTTAAACACTTCCTTCAAGATTTAAACACATTTCATCAAGTTTCAAGAGTTCACATCTCAATTCTTTTCTCTGGTTGTTTCTTAAACCCAAAACCCCAAAAACTCAGATTCTAACTCATGCTATCATCATTCAAACAAGATAAAATTGATATCTACAATACCAAAATGAGGTGAGAATCATTACCTGATGACCCTTTTAGAAATTCTTTGGGTCCACAGATGAATCTTGGCTCCTCCTTCCTCTGTTTCACGTGGGTTTTTGCACACACAACACACATAGATTTTTGAATGAATGAAATAGTGAAGATGGTGGTGTTGGTGGCTGTGCCCTAGCCACCCTCATATACCTTCTTTTAAAAGGCCTAGGCCAATTCACATTGATTACGCCCAATAGTGTTTAATCCAATTGAATTATTCACATTAGTCCAGTTATCCAACTATGTACATACATAATCAAGCCCAGTCAATTTAAACAAGTCCATCACTAAATTCATAATCCAACACCAATATTATTTTCCCAATAAAATATTCTTTTATTTATTTCGAAAGTTTGGGTATTACAACAAATTTAAAGAGTATACCATAATTTAAATAAACGATGTTGATGTGTATAATTATATAAATAAAGAGAATGAGTTCTGACAGAGTATAACTATAAATACATACCTATATACATTATGAGTATGTGTGAGAATACTGAGAAGAGTGATATCGTTGTGAGATACATAGAGAAGTGTAAGAGTAACCGTACAAACGTATATAAATATATAAACATACAATATGAGAGAGTATAATAGATTATGTCTATATATATATATATTCAATAATAGAGAAAATAGAAATGAAACGAGTGAGAGAAGAAAGAACAATGAAGAGATGTTGTAGACGTGTAATAATATTTAAAGGCTATACGAGTATGCCATGATTAGATTAATCAAGAGAAAGAGAATAATCAGAGTTATAAATCGTGTGTATTTAGCTATAATTGTGCTAATTATAGCTTATCAAGTAATTATGTGTGAGATGAGAAGTATGTGATACATACATATTGAGAAACGATGTTAAGCCAATACGGCTATATGCGAGATGTGTATTACATGATGATGCTTTAGCCCGAGAGGCACATGTGGCTAGTCAATGAGACTAGCTAGATACTGATGTGACTTCCGGTAGTCAATATGACTACCAAAGGTGAGACCATATATGAGTCCATGATGATGATGATGTAAATATCTGTGATATTGCATATAATTGTATATATGTGTTGTATATGATGCCTGAGTGGCAAATGAGATGCCTAAATGGTAAAACAGAGGCCAGAGTGGCATATTTTGATGTGATTGCATTATATGCTAATTATATTCATTTGAGTACTTTGTGGAATTACTAACTGAGTTTTCTAGCTAATTACTTCTGTTATTTATTCTTTTCAGGTTTTGTGACAGGCGAGACTCTAACACCGCTTCTGAAAACAGTTACTTTAGTGGTAATTCAGGTTTAACAGCGGAAATTTTTCTTTTAATATTAACAAACGGTTAATCATATCATCTTTGTTTCCAAAACAATCATTGGTGTTACCTAACATACAGGAACCGACCATAATTTCAAATTACATTACAACATACAAATATAAAGTGTTCCAACCCTAAAGGGGCATTTACATCAATTTGTCACCCGCCTCACCAGGCCATCTAGTCTTTACTTGAAAAGGGAAATCATAGCACCATTAGCTAACACTTAGTTAGTGATTACTTACTTAGCATAAGCATCAATAAAGTAATTCATGCATCATACACATCGTACATAAGCACACATTGCTAGCTTAACACATAGCAGTGTGCTGACATGACCAGTAAGAGTCATGTCTTGCAGGGGAGTCTGTCCTGCTCAACAACTCTAGACCGAAGAATCATCCACGACCATCCGCGTTGGTGGGGGAGCATAAAGCAGTCCACCGAGCATCGTTTACGGAACCCAAGGTTCCCTAGCAGTCCACCTGATTACAGTTTCACGTTAAGGCACGGTGGTTCTGCAGAACCTCGATCCGGGATGCACCCCGAATCACCGTTAAATCCAGAAATGACCGAAGTCCTGTTAGGATCCAGCTAACCGGCTGACCTTAACCATGCGTCAGATAGTCTGCAGACAGTTCACATACACATATACGTACATTCGATCCCACAGGGATCCATCATCATCATCATATAGTCATATATCGTACATGGGATCCCACAGGGATCCATCATTCAATCATTCATTCATACTTTCACATGCAATCATCATACAGTCCATCATTCATGCACACTATCAGATACTAATTAAGCGGTTCCAATCTGGACCCGCTGGCATGCACCTATTATACAACTTACAAGTAATCATAACATCAGTCAGAAACTTACACTCATCTTCTTAAGCATACCTGCATAGACAGGTTAGACATACATACATGCACATTCACACATTCACATAGTCATCTCAGCTTGCAAGACTTACTCTACTGAGTCTCATGAAAGTAGGCACTCACATGTTTCGCTTACAGTGTTCCTTCACTTAATTCTGGTTCAGCTGACACGTTCACCTAAAACATTCGGCAATCACGTTAAGCTTTTGCACACATAAGGTTCTATCATAAAACACATACAAGAACCAATCAAGGCTCTTAGACACCTCACAAGAATCTTACAATTTATAGCACAACATGTGCCTTAGGTTTGCTTAGCTTTTAAAATGAACATCTTTGCTTTTCACCCGACGCGTCGCGTCGCGTCGCGTAGTTTTCATGCGACCTTCGGATCAACTTTGAAAGTCGGATCATACATGCGAAAGTTGGATGACCCATGCGGAAGTCGGATGACTCATGCGACTTTCGGACCATGAAAGTCGGACCAAGCAAGAGTCGGATGGAACAAGAGTCGGATGAAAGTGAAAGTCGCACGACATACACAGGAACGCGTCGCGTCCCCTTCTTCGACGCGTCGCGTGCCAACCTGCACTTCTTCATCATCTTGTTCATCATTCATCCGACTTTTACTCATTATATTCAAAAACCCAGATTTCCAAACATGTCATTTTCACTTTTTAAACACTTCTAAGCTTCATATACCACCTATATGAACCTTATAAACATCTTAACACCTTTTAAAAACATCAAAACATAAGAAACCTACTTATAAAGTAAGCTTCATGTTCATCCATGGAGTTCTTCACTCCAACACCAACTTCCAGCCTCTACACAACTTATAACTATCTCAAATGATATTTAAACTTCATAAGAAACATCATTCTTGCCTTTGTTTAACTCAAAGACAACAAATCTGTCAACTTCTATCTTTCAAGAATCTCCCGAGAGAGAAAGTGTATGTGTTTGTGTGTGTTCTTTTTTTCTAATTTACCAACTTTGACTTTCTTGGTCAAATTAGCATACACACATATATATGTAATCTTATCCAAAGGCAAACTGCCTCTGGACCATTATCTTCTTTCTTTTTCTTTTTCTTTATTCTTTTCTTTTCTTTATTCTTTTCTTTTCTAATCCATGCAATTTGTATATATATATATATATTTAATATATACATATACATACTTACATATAATTAACACACATAACACAAACATTAATTCATTTAATTATTTGTCTATTATACTAATCACGTACACTCACATACTAATTACAACTAGGCCCAAATCGAGGATGTTACAGAGACTTTCACGGGGACTAGTTGAGAGTTTTGTGCAACATCAAAGGAAAATTGTTTTTATATAACCAGTGCTGTTTGTTGCGCTATTTTAAATAAGAGTATTGTTGTTATTTCCTTGTTACACGCTTTAAAAAATAACTTACGTTACACATAATCATAACCTGCAAGCTACTGAAAAGAGATAGGAAAGAAACAAGTTTATCCAAACATTCACTTTGTATTAGAAAACTATAATAAAAATTCAAATTCTAACTTAATCGCTGAAATTATTAAAATCCCAATTCCCTAATGGCCCATAAAGCCCAAACAGAGGAGATAAGCCACAACCATCTTTCGCTAAATCTAAGACCATGCGTATAACCTATATCAAGGGATTTAGGTTCATCTTGGGCTCATTTGGGTTGATGAACATCCATAGTCCATACGCCCCCATTGATTGTTAAGTATTGTTCTATATTGAACGAAAAGTGATTTCGTAATATGTAAATTTGGGTTCGACTTTATAGTTCACCTATCCGAAGGTCTCTCTTTTCACCTTCTCTCTATCTCTCATCTCTCTTACCTCTTCTCTTTTTCTCTCTAGTATATCTAATTATATATTATTAAAATATAATAAAAAGTTGGGTAAAGTTGGGTAGGTTATACTAAAGTCTAGGTTGAGAAAATAAAGAAAATATAAATGTGATATAGTACTGATGTGACAACTAGTAAACCTGGGTTTAACAGTAAGATTCCAATTTTTTGAAAATATTTTTATTCATATTTTATGAAGATGTGAATTATTTCAGTTGATAAGATGCTTAATAAATAGAAATCAAAGAGCAGATGTTATTTCATCTGTATTAGAAACATTAAATGGATGGTAGGTTTTAAATATAAAAACTAGAGTTATGTTATTGTGATACCCGAAAATTTTGTGGAATGATATAATTAAACATCACATATTGTAGAAGAGAATAATTAGTTTCACTACAAGTTATTGAAAATTAGAAGATGTTAGAGAACTTGCAATGTAGGTTGGTAATAACATTAAAGTTGAGGGTTCATTTTCGTAGGAAAACTGCAAGAACCAATCTTGACCGTTCATTTGGATAATAGAATTCATGGATGAAGAGCGTGGGGGGATTGAGTGTGGCAGGGTGCATGTAAGGAATTTGTGGGTGGGCAATCCAATTGAAGGAGGGAGAATTGAACGGCTAAAATTGGTTTTCGCGAATTTGATACGAAAAACAGTCTCGTTTGAACTTTTACCTAACATTAAATATGTCAAACATTTCGAGGAAGTAATCTAGTTCTTTTGTTAAAGTTTAAAGAAAAAAAGCGATTGCTATTGAGGTTATTTAGGACGAAGAAAGAATGAGAGTATAAAATTTATTTTAAGGATGATATAATTTTAATAACCGGAAAAGACTGAACCTATCTATCCTTACTGTTTGGATTGATCCAAAGCTTTTGCTTTTTGTGGTTGTACACGAGTGGTAAACTAAGGAAGAAATTTTATTGGGTGTACTAATCCTTTAACGGAACTAACTTAGTTGTGATCTTTTGTTTTTGGTTATAGCAACTTGCTAGTTTTTCACTGAACTTTTTCCCGCGGTTGAAAAAAAGAAAATGATATATACTCATAATATTTCTTACTACTTTATTTTCAAACTCATCATAAGTTGACATATGAAATCTATTAATTCTTTTTCCTTATATCCTATATTGATTTTGACATTTTTATTGATTTTGTGAATAAAAGGATAATTAGAGGAAGTCGTAGGAATATATATCAATTCTAAAAAAAAATACCCGGGAAAAATACAAATAAATAAATACTTTAGGAAAGGAAAATAAGCCTCCCAAGTTTGTTTGATTTTTATATTAAGTACTTATTTACTTAAAATTTCTACTTTTTATCCGACATAAATGATCATAAACGTGCCAAGCTTAATTTCTCTGCTACTTGGCTCGGCTTGTATTTAATTTAATATTCAAAGTGTTCTATTTAAAAAATACATTTCTTATGTTCTTCCAATGCATTTATTTGTTTACAGATTCCAAGAAACCCATGTTCACTTTGTCTTCTATATCTCCGGCGAGCAGCCTATCTCTCCGGCGAGCACTCTCTATCTCTCTCTAACACTATCACACACGCATCACTACCACCATCTAACCTACCGGCTACCACCGAACATCCATTACCATCAAAGAGATAGAAACAAATTAATTTCTTAAATCTTAAAAAAGCCAAACACTACTAAAATAAAAATACATGGAGAACAATTCAAATCGAAGAGAAAGAATGCGATAACAATCTCTGGTTGGTGAAGCAATAAATCGATGGGCAATAGAGACCCAAAGAAGACAAAGATAGAATGCAGGAAAAAAAAACAAAAAAGGTGAAAGAGGCACTTGCTTACGATCGCCGACCAATATTTTTTCTCCGGTCTCTTGCTTCTTGTTCGTGACGTAATCAATCTAACACCAACAAATTTGCAGTAATTTTATAGAGAACCGCAAATGGAGAGGAAGCAAAAAAGTTAAAAGAAGTAAAATATACACACCACTTGAAGAAGAAACAATCAAGAAAATTCATATCGTGAGAAAAAGGAAAATGACAATATTACCCTTGAATATATCGTGAGATATTGGCATTCTAGTTTGCCAATTGATAGTATAGGTAATACTTCCATCCTTGTTTAACAACATTTAACTGCATCAGTCAAAATCTTTAAACCTAGAAGCCCGTCAATTCCATTCAACCCTAGAAGCCCCGGGTCGACTACACTCTATCGATCACAAATCAACAGAGTCGGAGTTGCTCCTCATCGGCGGCTGAACACAACCGTCTCCAATCAGACCCCGTTGATTCATTTCACCATCTCGTCGGATTTACTTCTCGCCTATGGTTGGAACTTCATCAACAAAATCAACGGTTGGTCTTCGAATCGACCATATCAGGTTTGATGTTCTTCATCTTCTGTTACCATTTTGTTGTTCTTCATCTTCTATTGTTGTTATTTGCTGCTACTTGTGAAAGAAGGACTGTGTGTATGTAAATTGTAAAATAGAGGAGGTGCCATTTTGAATTTTTATGTTGACCTGAACTTCCTATTGTTTTTTTGAACATATGAACTTTTTGTGGTTGTTATAAGCTTGCCCAAGCTGTTGGATTGAAGACAAATTGTGTGGTTTACTGTAATAAGCTTGGTATTCTATGGTTTGTCTAGGGTGTTGTTGTTATCAAGATGATTGTGATGATTTGTTGTAAGACTAGTAATTAAGCTTGGTATTCTAATGTTTCCACCTCAGCTGCTCAAATTAGTCTAAGCTTGTAGAACACTAATGGCGCATGTCAATGAGATTGACCACAAGATTGTTGTGTATAAATAAAAAAAATTATTTCTAACCAATCAAAATCTACAATTCATGTTTCATCCTAAAGTGAACTTGTATGTTATGTTGTTTTATCTATGCATTTTGTTCCTCTGCAAGTTTAAGAAATGAAATGGAGAAACTACCCATGTCACTCCGTATAACTTCAGCCCCGTGATTAATCCCATCCCAATAGAATACACTGCCTCACTAGCTTAGAATGAATCATAGCGAAGTGGGAAAACATAGTTACTGTCACATAGCAATAAGTCAATGGTCGTGTTACACAAAATTCTGTCACAAATAAAACAACTTGATCCATTTCTTTAGGTATGATAGTGGTATACGTGTGATGCTATCTCTCAAATTCTCAATATTAATGAGTAATGGGAAGAATGTATGTTATATTTCCATTTCTTTGCTTAGGGCCTCAGAGTTTCTTCGGCCAGTTGATGTTCACCCCCTGCATATGTTTTTGTGAAATTGATAATGAACATAGAGTTTCTTTAGGCAGTTGGTGTTCATCCCCCTGCATATGTTTTTGTGAAATTGATAACGAACACCTCTAACTGTTTTAGGTTCTGCTTGGGGTACGGGAAGGGAAGGTTTTACAGTTCTACTTAATAATGTTGTTATATTTCTATATGCTATGAGATCTACATGGTGGACCTCTTATGGAAAATTTGGTAAGAAGTGAGTTGTTGATAAAGGGACAGAAAAGGCAAGGTCATGTGGTGTTTCTTATAAAGCTGTTCAAATATGAATACAATTTATGAGTGTGATGTTTGTAGAAAAGAAATAATAACGGATGATTCATCATATGCTAAAGGAATTATTAGTGAAGATGAGGTTTCTCAAGCTTCAATTTTTATGAAATGGCAATTAAGCAGTGCTAGTTTATGGTGTAAAACAAAGTTTTTGTGGTGAGCTCGGAATGCGGTTAGAAGAGGGATCCTTCAAACTAAGAATGATTAAAGGTGACAGCCGAAGGATTTGAAGGAAGATGGTCAAAGGAAGAAATACATGGTGCGGGAGAGCTTAAAAATACTTACATGGATTGGGGTCAACTGTTTTCATGTTTTGGAGTTGATAAAGTGCCCGAGTCTTGTTGGTATCTTGTTGCAGGTGACTACTGTCTATCACATTAAAGAAATGATGAGATCTTGGTGGTGAAAAAGTCTAAGATTAGATACACTTCACATGTCTCATGGGTAAACAGAATAATTAATGTGTATGCGTGCCATAAAAAAGTGTCCCCTTATTTCTCCCAATGCAAAAGAAAGAAGTAGGTTAGCCATGAATCTTCACAAACCCCCTTATTAATCCAGTCTACCCTACTAGATCTGACCCATACCCAATATAGCATACAAATTTGGTAACCTTGCTCATGTCTCATGGATAACCATAATCAAATTTCAATGTGTATGTGTGTGTTATTAGCTCGTATTTCAATCTATGCAGTCAATAGCGGTTAGCGGGCATAGGTAAAATAGTGATGGGATAGCGGTTAGCGGGCATAGGTAAAATAGTGGTGGGAAATAGCGGAAGCACTAATAGGGCCGCTATTTCCACTATTGAAGCGCTATTCGAATTGCGATTTAACGGAAAATTTTAAACCCATCTGTTATGGTTTTAGCGGTGGGATAGCGGTCATTTTTTAGTTTTTGCTTCTTTTTTTTAGTTTTTTAGATTACACACGTTTTTGGCAGTTCATTAAGCCCCATTTAAAATTTTAAACCTAGTTATTGGTTGCTGCGTTCTTTTCCTTCGTCTGTGTTCTTCCCTTCGTCAACGGCTGTCTTCGTCTTCCAC
Organism: Dittrichia graveolens; assembly: GCA_038502395.1. Taxonomy (NCBI): domain Eukaryota; kingdom Viridiplantae; phylum Streptophyta; class Magnoliopsida; order Asterales; family Asteraceae; genus Dittrichia; species Dittrichia graveolens. The sequence goes on from JARJIL010000008.1 coordinate 680,730, forward strand.
GCAATTTGTGTTCCACGCTGCGTTCTTTCCCTTCGTCTGTGCTCCAGGCCTCTAGTGCGCCTTCATCTTCCTTTCAGCAGCTCACATCCACAGTTGAGGACTTGCCTTCAACAGAGAAAGATTTCGATTTTTGGTAAGGCTTCATGTATTCTTGAATCTTTATAAGTTCTGCCCTTTCCATTAAAGTCTCTAATTTTGTGTATATTTCATGAATTATCTCAGTTTGGTTTTATATATTATGGTTTATATTCTGTAATTTAGACTTCAATTGACTGTGATTAGCTACTAATTACTAAATATTTATGGATTATTTTGTAGTTGACTAGCTGTAGTATGTTTTATTTTGTTGGTTTGTAACTTTTAAGTTCCTTTTCTTACTAAAAGTTTCTGCCTTTGAATAATTCAGGATTAGTTTATATAATAATTCAGGATTAGTGTAGAATTAGTTTGTAATCCAGCTTTAGTTAGCTACTTAGCTACTGGTTTAGTTGTATTGCAGCAATTTCAAGTGTCTTGACTTTATGTATTTATGTACAAGGAGTAAAAGGGAGCGCTATAGAGATGATGATGGTGAGATTAGTGTGGAAGCGGAAGAGCCTGGTGCGGGTGTTGACTTGGATGAAGAAGTGGATGCTTGAACAATGTTGATTCACATACCGAACCCTTGGATTGCAATACTATATTAGTGTGCTAAATAAGTTTTATACTATGCTTTTAATTAATGTTTTATGATTTTAGTTTTATATATATGTATATTACGTAATTTTAAAAACCGCTATCCCACCGCGATAACCGTCATCCCAAATCAAGGACCTTGAGAGCCCTTTGATTTCTGACCGCGATAACTACATAGATTTCAATGTGTATTGTTATCAAAATGTACTGATCATATATGACTTCAATATTTTATTTACTTTTATTGTAGCCGGATGGAAAGAGATAGCACATGCATGATGCTATAACAAATTTTTTTTTTAAATATTATGATTTGGATATTATCTTCTTTTGGATATATTGATGTTTTAAACCTAAATATTGAATAATTTTACTTAAATTATTGTATTTAGTCTAAAATTGCAAACCTATAGTAAATAAGACATTTTTTAAAGTTAAAAAAACAATCTTTTATTCGCAGACCCCATTTGAATCGGTGGTCGTTCCCGATCTATCTTACGAGTCAATTTATATCCTTTTCAACATGTAGAAAATCATGAATTACAAATCAACGAACCCTCAAATCAAGACTAAGAGAGGGAGTATTACGGGCAGCAAGTGGATGCCGATTTACAGCTGCAAGTGAGGGATAAGCAGGTTGATCAAGTGCTGAAATAGAAGTACCGGGTGGAGAATCAAGAGTGAGGCAATTCAAGGTTTCAACTACAATTGTGAGGTTAGTTCGCATCTCTGTTTTATGCTATAGCCTCTCGAGTGCTGCCATGGGTCTCGAATTGTTTTCTTATCCCCAATCACGTATCATTCGTGTTTTGATTAAAACAGTAAATCATTACGATTTTTGGTTGATCCTTGGGTAAGCCTTGTTTAAATACGAACATTATGTAAGAGTTTGTATCTGAAATTAGCTAAGTGGGTCGATCGATTTCGAATCAATTTAAGCTACTGCTTAATTAGATCCACATCTGATCCGAAACAAATTCCTTTGTAAGTTGCTCGAGTTTTATTTTACTGCCATTTGATTCCTTTCTGGTTTGGAAGCAATCGATTTTCTCAAATATTCATTGATGTAGTTGAACTGGTAAACAAGGTGTTCAATTGGTTTAGACAAACAATATAAATTGATTGTAGGATACATTTAATAAACAAGTTTAGAAGAATTAAAGATAGGTCATGATACTAATAATGAGTTATCTACTCTATAGACGGAGGAAAATCTTGGCTTGTTAATAGAGCTTGGACTTCGTGGGTCGTGGTAATAAGGTACGGATTCTTATTTCCTTTCGTATGCGTCTAATTTTTTTATTAGTATGGATATCCATCTCTTTAATAGATTAAGAGATTCTTATTTGTTTGACTTAAGTGTGTTCGTATGGACTCTTATGCCTAATTATTAGTATGGATATCTATATTGGTTATTACTTTGTTGGGTTCATGCTAGTATCGGATTTTGCTAAGTCGTTTCATTTGTTACCTATTGTTATTGATTTTATGGTTTTGCTATATTGTTATTGCTTCATTGTGATATTCATATTGCTATGACACTACCGTGGCCACTTTGTTATTGTTTATTGTGTGTACTTTTGTTATTGTCTTGTTAGTTATTCTCTTCGGTATGCGAGCTATTATGGCGCGTCATTGTGGCGTGATGTTTTTGTGGTAGTGTGGTCAGTTCACGACATCTCCACAGGGTTAGGCTATTTGTTTAGGGGGCATATGGTTAACTCTAGTTTCTGTTTTGTTTTGGCTTGTGGATGGTGGCATAATGTCTAATACCGCATTCACCAAGGGCACATGTGAGTCTACAGTGTGAAGCACCATTTTTTATTTTAAAAGCAACAATGATATTATTGATATTATATCCAAAAAACACTCGTACCACACGAAGTAGTAGAAGCTAGGTAACAAACTTAAAACGGTAAGTATATGGAAATATATATTGTCTATACACTTGAGATCAAAACAAGTCGGTAAAAAAAACGTAGAAGATCTCCATATTGAAAGGCGACACGAACCAAACATACCAGCTTAACAACGCCCCCTTTTTTGTTCTAAACTTTAGCCATTAGAATAGGAGTAATTGGGCCTCAACAACGATGTTTTCAATTGATTGGCCGGAGTTGGTGATTATCTTCGAGTTATGGTTTTTCCAAATGCAATGTACCGTTCATATGACCACTTACCACACTTTATGCTTAAAAGATGGTAGAATACCATTTTTGCTGATTTGAAATCTCTAAAAGACAACCCTCCATTAAACGGAGTATTCCACCACCGATGTATCGCCGTCCAAACCAATTGAAGCGTATCACACGAGAGTATAGCAAGTGTTGTCGATTCGGTCTGTTGGAGACACCTTGGACAAAAAATTAGCGGTATATCAACCTCTTTCATTTATGTTGCTTCTGACCGCAAGTCTATCTCTATCCACCCTCCAACAAAAGATGAAAACTTTCTTGGGTACAAGTTTGCACCAAAACGTTCACCTTTTTTGTATTGTGTTTATATCAATAATTTCTCTTTTATGAGTTCACATGTTTTCTCACCGAGTACGATCCATCCTCGCTACTCTCCCCACCATTTGTTCCCTTGTATTTAATTCCCAATGCCACTGAGATCCTATCCATCTTCCAATATCACAAATCATGTGGCCATCATTGACAATCTTGTTGTATAATCTTAGGTATGATTCTGCTAAACACGAGTTGCCAATCCAAATATCTTTTCAAAAGTTGATGTTTGAACCATTACTGATGTGAACTTTAAGGAAAGAAGGTAGTTCAAATCCGATATCAAACAATTCACAACCCACCCATATTATCCCCGCATCTCTTTTAGTGGACCTAGTATCCAATCCACCAATAGAGCTGTATAGATTTTTACTCCAAAAGAATTTGTTTCTATAGGAAAACGTTACCACCATTTGCTTAATAGACTTAGATTGAAAGAATTTAAATTCCCGATTTCCAAATCCCTTTCATCCCTTTTTGAGACCACACTTTCCCATTTAATCCTAGCAATTTTTCTTTCCTTAGACCCCCACCCCAAAAAAATTGTCTTCAAGAAAATGATACCAGGAGGAGCATGAAACATTGACAGAAAGTAAACGGGCAAACTAGATTGGTGTCAATCTTCCCCCCAAATGACAATAAGCACTTCTTTCACCTGGCTAAATTGCTCTCCATCTTCTTGATGACTTTATTCAATGTAACTTTCTTCTCATGTGCATTGACCGGTACCCTTAAATAGTTAAACACCTTATCCCCCACTTTGCATCCTATTGATCCTACAAAACCCACTTGATCCTCTCTTGAAACCCCCAAAGCAATCAAGCTACTTTTATTCCAATTAACTTTCAAACCCAACGCATCTTTCCGGCATTTTAATAGTGTGTTAATAGCTTTGATGTTTCTAAGGTTCCATTTCCCAAAAACAATTATATCGGCCGCATATTGCAGATACGATACCAAGACTTTATCTTTACCCACTTTTAGCCCTTTGAATACCTTTTTCAATCACTTCTTGTAACATGATATTTAAACCTTTAGCAAGCGGTAGGAAAAGATAAGGAGATAGTCGGTCTACTTGTCTAACCCCTTTTTACACCAGAAATTCCTTTGATGGTGCTCTGTTAATTAGTACTAAAAAGTGGACGATTCCAAAAATGACCTTATCCACTCTATTCAAGCACATCTGAACCTCATTTGCAACATGAGATAAAACAAAAACTCCCAATTGATGCCATCGTTAGTCTTTTCAAAAAAAAAATTATTGACCAGGTGAGTGCTCACTATTTTGGAGCTTGGTTTGACATACCCCTTGAATTCCTTGACTTTTGTGATCCAGCTTATTCGTTACGTTTACTTGGATTTTGTATTGGATATTATTTGTTTGGATACACACTTATATACTTGTATGTATTATTCTTTGATTTTCATTTATCAAGTGTACCGAGCATTTGGCTTAGCCACAATTTCTTTCTAAGTTGTGGGTAGTCAAGGGGACAAGGGATCTACGAATGAGGACTAGCCGTTGGAGCTATTAATAGAGTAAGTTGATCATAGATAGGTTAATTTCTTTTAGTTTGACTATTGACATGTTTGTTTCATTGAAGTTTTGAGACATGGAGATTTCTTTTAGTAAGGTTGTCATTTCGGGATAAATATTCTTTATGCTCTCTTATATATCGTAAGAATAACCTTTGGACGAGGGTGTTAGAGTTGCGTTGATGGAAAATGGTAAGTTGACCTTGAGAGTTGAATCTATGCCTCATAGTGCTAAAGGTATGTTTAAAGTTTGACAATGAAAATATTGGAGATAAATATGATACTTTTAGCATAAATATAAAATATAATGACAAAGTGAAAAGAAAGAGTACAACTTTATGCTAGTAGACCAAATAAATTATTGGGTTCACATAATATCCACTTTTAAATTTAATGATGATTTTTAGATAAAGATGAGAGGAGAGACTTTAGGCTCCGCCATCTTTTCTCTTGATCTCTTACTAGACATATACACATATGATTCACTTTTCGTAGGAGAAAACAAGGATTCAGGAACAAGAGTTTATCTTATAATTATGATGCAAATCAAGGATTCACATTTGATGGTCCATAAGTTATGTTATTCATATGTTCATCTATTTCGGTAATTGAAAACCAAATTAGGGAGAAAATTAAAGGCTCTTTTGAATTAAAGGCTTGCATTAATTTGATTTGTGTAGTAATTGATGTTTTTTATGATTAAAATATGTAGGAACGGCCATCGAGCAATAGACAGTCTTAGTTGGACAAACTACACATCTCAATGTGTTATGATAGGAATGTTTACTATACTATGTATTGAAATCGTGTGTGTCTTGTGAAGACCTAGTGAATGTAATATAAATAGGGATGCACTCACTAGCTTGTGAAACTAACCCCCGTGGTGTATTCCCCTTACACGTAGCCAATAGATTGTGGAATGCTAGGCTGCTTACAGGGTGACTTTTGGATGAGACGTGTGTTATTGTGTATATGATTTAACCGTGTAATGATCGGTTATGTATGATAAGTAACGGCAAACTTGGGTTAAGTTTTGGTATCATATATACATCACATGAAAGCTTAATATGATGACTTCCTCCGTGATCTTAAATTATCTGAGATAAAATGTTTTTGAAAAAGTTGAAATTGGTTTCAAAATTTTGGGTACCATTAAATCAACATCAAACAACGCATCAACTAGATTCACGGTGTGACAATAATCAATAATTGATCTAACACTCCTTTTTTTAGGAAAATTAATAAAGTATCTTGAAGTTGTAACATTGAAGATATTCTGTTGTTCAAGAAGAATGTATCAAGTGTCTCATAAATGTTGTGCAATTGAAATTGCTAACGGTAAACAACAGTTGGTATGACACGTATTATAAAACCAAGATTTAACTCTAGCATTAAGTGCATGCCAATCATTATCAATTTCATATTTAGGCTGTATGTGTTGTTAATACGACCAAGTACTTTAGTACCACGACATGTGTCAGGAAAAGTTTGTTTGTGAAGAGAGCCATCAACCAACAACGTAAACCCAAAAAAGTGATATACATTTATAAGGGAATAAACAAGCGGAAGTAGTCAAGTAGACATCATGATGATAATAATAAAGAGATAAAGGAAATAGTTAAATAGTAAGAATAAAAAACAATGAACGGGCTCATCATGGGTAGAAGGTAAGGCCAACTCTATAAGAGACAACATGCGCTTTGGTCCGGAACAATATTCCGAAGGCTACGGCCCAAAGTAGCCTACCCTCGTTTAAAAAATCCATAGATAATTGAGCACACAACGTAGCGGTGTAGGGCAGCAACACAATATTGGTTTGTTATAGAAAGAAGCTAGTATCGAGATTAAAAAAATGTAGAAAATTTTGATAATGGAAGGCTTTTAAATTCAAATGTTGGAGGTCCCCAAACTTGTAAACTCACGAGTTGTCTAAAACTGCAATCCCTGTAAGAGGTTAATTACAAACTTAGAGACTCATCCAAACAAATTTTTAATTAAACATGTATATGATGTTAAACATGTTAATGAGAGACTTCATATACACGTACCTCTTGTTGCATGGCCTTTATAAAAGAGGTTGGGTCTTCTGTTGCATAACACAATCCAAAAGTTGTGTCTATTACCTTTAGCTCAGGAGTAGTTGACTTTCCACACGTGAAAACAGTTATTTGCGGACATTCTTTGATCTCTAGAGTATCTAACGATGGCCATAGAAAATCCTCCTCCCCCAAGCAAAATCCCTTGAGATTTTTAAGCCAGTCAAGTTTTATGGATTTCAGACGAGGGAACACAACCACCTCCTCGTTTTTTGCTCTAATGCCTGAATCATCATTGGCTTGTTTGATAATTACTTCCATGTTTCTACAATTGCTTATTTGTAGCTCTTGGAGCTGTAATAAACTTCCAACCATACAACTGGTGAAAACATGTCCAAGGAGTTCACACTCATCGATTAACACTTTCGTAAGGTTCGGAAAGTGCATCATCACTCGCTGAGTGCTCTTCCATATATGCCTCAAGTTGTATAATTCTTCCAAAGTCACTTCTTTTAGTTTCGGAAATACCACAACAACAGATTGTTTTTCATTCACATCATCGTCATTTCTGTGTTCTGATACTTCAAATATCTCCTCTACTACGTTATTACCACCTCCGTTGATATGAATCTTTTCTAGATTTTGCAGTTTATGCAACTCGTTAGACGGAAAAACTATGTGGTAGCTCAACAATTTGCTGTAATGATTTACTTCAATTAAATTTGAAAATGACCAAGGGGATTGAAGTAGCCTAATCATATCCGGATCGGTAGAGGACGTACTTGAACTATGGAAGTGAGTTTGCTAAGAGTAAAATATACATCAACACACAAACAGACGCAGAGTCAGGAACAAAGTTAGATGTCAAATAATGAAGAACAACATATATTAGGACTCATCCTCTTTTTGGATGATTACTTTGGGATAATGAATTTAAAAGAAAATAATAATTACGAAATGACCAACATAAATAAATGGTCTATTGTCTATATATGTTTAATTATACTCTGTATCACGTCTATAATAGCTAAGCTTTCATTTTCTCAATACAATCAATCACCTTGATTGCATATTTATTGCTCCATGTTTACCTAATTTGCATAGGATAAGTATAGAATGACATCATTCTTAACAAACAAAGTTAGATTTATTTAGTTATTAATTATGTAGTTTGAAGGGCCACATAAAACATGTAAAGCAATAATTGTACTCAACCTCATAACCGGATATGATCACTTAATTAGAAAGGTGAGTAATGTAACAACATACCTCATGTGATGCGTTGGTGAAAGGAAAGTTGAGTCCACATTCAAGACTATGCTTGCCTAGGCCTGTATATATGTATTTGAGCTTTGGGGTCGTCGAGTGACCAGATGTGAAAACCATCATTTGCGGGCAACCATAGATCTCAACCTTATCAAGTGATGGCCATTGGAACTCATTCATTCCCAAGAAGAAACCTTTGATGTTTGGTAAATCAGCTAGTGTAAGGAACTTTAGACGAGGTAATGCAACAGTTTTAGATGTTGTATGCTCTCCATTTTCCTTCACAATCACTTGCAGTGACTTGCATTCTTCTACCCTCAGCTCAACAAGTTGCTTGAGGCTTTCAAGCATGGAACTCGAAAATAAATGTTCCAAAAGGTCACATTTCTTGATTCTCAAAATCATTAAGTTGGGCAGTTGAAGAAAGATCGTATTTGTTGACCTGTGCATTGTTAGTGCAGAATGGTTACTTTGACCACAATTGTTGTTGGCCCCTTCAATCTCAAATATCATGCGCATTGCCGGGCACTTTGATATCTCCAGCTTCTTAAGCTTTCCTACTTCTTGGAATGGAAATACAGAAGCGTCATCCACCTGATCAGAACATTGCAATATATGAAAACTCAATGTATATATAATAATTACAAAGATTTCAGATATATTTGACGATGACAAACATTACTATATAATATGTACATAGTGATATAAGACTTTTAATGGAAACTCGTATTTTTGTAGTAAGCAAAAGGGATCAGTAACATTTGAAGTCATGACACAACAAAAAGCTACATTATATACAATAAACTAGCTAGCATAGGACTACAGACCTCGAACAACATAGGGTGTTAGCCCTGCTTCTTAGCAGAAACCGGCTTAAGGCTAGGCCCAAGTGTTGAAATGTAAGCTAGATTTAGGGATAATTAGTTATGGTAGTTATTTCCTAAACATATGGTAGTTAATTATTTGTAGTGTGGGTTATTGTACGGTTTCATGTTGAGGGGTTGTAGTGTATCTTTTCTATAGTTAAGAGGACTTAATTGTCACGATTAGCTCTAATTCTGTTAAAACAGTTACATGTAAGCATATAAAAGAAGGCAATGAGAAGATGAAGGCATACGAGAGTTCTGTGGACGGATGATCTGTTCATAGTGTGTGTGTGTGTGAATCAGATTTCTCAATCCTCTGTGTGTGTATTTTGATCCACTTCATTGTTATTTCAACTATTGGTATCTCGTTAAGAGGACGATCTAACTAAGAAGAAAAAGTGACAGGAGGAGTTGATTGATTTGGATTGATGAAAGGTTGACTCAATGGCATCGGTTAAATTTGATCTTGAAAATTTTGATGGTAAAAATGATTTTTTGTTGAGGCGATTAAAGATGAGTGAACTTGTGGTTCATCAAGGCATTGTAGACGCACTCAGTGGAGAAGCTAACATTCCTACAACTCTGTTAGAGAAAGAAAGAGAAGAAGGATATAATGGAAAAGGCACAAGGTGTAATTAAATTGAGACTCACTGATAGGGTACACAGGGAAGTGTCTAAAGAGACTACATCAGCCATAAATATGTTAAGCAAGTAATAACATATATACATATTACCTTATCATCATCATGAATGGAATCACCATCACCATCACCTTCGTTGAAGGAAGTAATGTTTGATGTTGATGCTGCCACTTGTTTCTTCATTTCATCGTCATCTCTATTTGAAAATACTTCTTCAATACCATCACATTCCATTATGGTAAGTTTCTCTAAGCTGGAAAGAAGTTTGATCATAAATGGAGAAAACAGGTACTTTATGTTTTTGCATCTTTCTACCCAAATGAATGTGAGGTTTTGAAAGGAGGATTGGTGTTCCTTTTGAGTAAATAAAATATAATTATTCCAGTTGCACTTCCACACATACTTCATCTTCTCCATGTTGTATAAAGAAAGAGACTTGAGATGAGGTAGTAGTGGTGGTTGTTGATTATTAATGTGTGTTTCTGCCAAACTCTCTTTCTCAAACACCACCTCAACATCAATAAGATTCCTTATACCAAGGTATTGAAGATGATGGAAAGTAGTTAAGAGATGAAATGGAAATGCAGGAAGATTATGATCCACTTGTAATCTCTCTCCGTTTGATATATCATTAATCTGCATATATCACAATTATCAATTTCTATGGAATAAAAGAGGTGAAATTAATTCTCATAAAAAAGACAAGACATATATAATAGGAACAAAATGGAGAGAAATAAACAAAGAAGCAACAAAATAAATTACCCATTATATATTTCGTCAGGAAAAAACATTTACAACATATATACTTATGTTGTGTTAAATAAATTTCATTTAAAAAACATAGTTCTGAAATTTTAATATTCAATCACATGTGATTTACAGCAAATAAGTCACATTCCAATTGAATTTTAATGTGATTTAAATTTTATATGCAATTATATCCGAATAAGTTCAACTACTAGATAATAGTTTATAAATTGCTTGTAAAATCAAATTGATAAATCAAAATCAATGTAAATAAAAGTTTCATGTCTTCATAAAAAAGTGTATTTTAAAACACAAAAATAATAAACAAAAGATTCTTCCCGTCACGAAGCACGGGTTATAAATAGTTCGACACATATATAAGTGTGACCGGTCGCATGTCGAATCCCCACCGGTCGCATGTCGAATCGCCGGTCGGTGGCCGGTCACTGGTCGCGTGTCGAAGCAATATGCCACATTCGAAGTCTCGCCACCGTCGAAATCGAAGCCCCATCATCGCCAAGTCATCGCAATATACCCTTAACGGATTTTCACAATACTAAACACAAATAATGTATTTGTTTTACTCCCAAACAATACATTTTAGTGCATAAACATCATATTACGATATTTTTAATCTTAAAATACTAAATGAAATTGGTTAATTTATTATAGTAATACAAAAAATCATATTAGACAAATTAATTTATCTAAATAGTTTCGCACTTTTACTCTAATGTGTCAAATTTATGGTAAAATTTGATTATTTTTATGAATTTGCTGGGATTACAATCTTTTTTTTTTTGCCATAAAAGAAAGGAACAAGTTACTTATACAAGTACATCCGAGTTATTTATGCCTAGTAATTTCCAAGAATAACTTGTATATATAAGCGTAGATGTATATACACATGGCTACATAAGAAAAAGTTTAAATAAGAACTGTTTTTATATGTGAACTATGATAATTGTTTCTAATATAATTAATGACTCATAATAAGGATAGTTTGGTTACTTATATATTTTTACAACCGTAAATTACGTCTGGATGAATGAGTCATTGTTAGATTAGTATAAACTTCCTAAAATACCTTTTATTAATGAGTCATTGATGATTTGTCAACAAAGGCCAAATTGGTTCTCACGGTTTTCATACAAAACACAATTCATGTTTAAACTCTTTCATATTTAAGAATAATTTAAGTATGAAAAAAGTTTTTGCGGTAAAAAATATTTGCATAGAAATTGATTCATAGAAATTTGCAATTAATCTCTTGTAAAGAAAAATAAATGGTTTAATCTATCAAATTAAATAAACACGTATAAATTTGTTTATATAGGATTAGGAAGAGGCCGGCAGGTAATTAATAAGCTAGCGTAATTAAATTACTTATTATACGTACGTACCTCTTGCCTCCCTTCATCGACTTCATTGTTTCTCTCACGCCATGAATCACCAGCTAGAGTAAGATACTTAAGTGCTGGGAGATGAAACCTAGCCACGGTAGGCGTAAACAAATTTCTATACCTCTTACACCCATCTATCCTTATCACTTCAACAGCTTCAAACCAATTAGAAATGTTCACTTGGTCACTAATTACACCTTTCAACCTCCACACCTCTCTCAACTCCCTTGAATCATATACTTGAATCACTCTCAAGCTGCTGCTACGAATGACTCTGCCTTCCTCCTCAATCTCACCAACATTATCAACACATCCCACGTCAATGTTGAATAACACTTCAATCGAATCACATCCGTCAACAACGAGCCTTTCAAGACGATGCAACAATGGCATCGGATTGGTCGGAAACAAATTCACAACACTATCACATTCACGTACTTTAATCTCTCTCAATACGCAACCACCTGCTATAACTTCCTCCTCGCTGCTGCTAAATTCACCAGTAGCCCAGATACTCTTCAACTTCTCCATACTTTCAATTCTCAATTTCTCCAACTTAGGGATCACTACCTGCACGCACAAAATACATATGCAATTAATTTGATTAAATATGATACATTTAATTTTATACACAAATGCCACAATAATTGCTATTTACTCAATACTATACACAAATTGAGGTACATTTGGTCTGTTAATACATACCTCTTTGTTCAAGAAAGGTTGACTTGTAGAAATATCACTACACGACGTAGAAGATGTTGGTGATCTGTTCTCGGGATAAACACTAGTGAAATTTGGAAGGCCACGAAGTACCAACTCCATTAGCTGCGGTAGCTCGATAACATTACTAGTGTTGCAAATACCTACCAGCTTTGGTAGATCATTTAACTCTAGATAATTTAGCTTCTGAAACTTAATCACTCCAGCTCCACCATTAATCTCGTTATAAACCACCACTTCTATAACAGGGCACTCAGAAATTAAGAGTCTCTCAAGCTTCACGAGGCCACTTGTCATAGGGACTGTGAATACGTATCTCAACTCTACACACTTGTGAAGAGTAAGGTCTCTTAAGTTATAAAATGCGTGTTGAGGAGGGCGCATGGATTCCACCATAACTTGTACAAGATCATTCATATCATCCACTTGTAAACTAAGCACCTCTGTTCTTTGAAACAGCTCATTCACTCTAGATTCCAACAACTCATCTTTCTTAGTGACCAACAGCAACGTATTTTCAAATGAGTGCATGTTTTTGTCATTCTGAGGAATAAAAAAGCATCCTATAGAGATCTTAAATCTTTCAAGTTTCTTGAACGACATGTTCTTTAGCTGCTGTTGCTGAGCATTCTTCTCAAAAAATTCAACTTCTAATGCTGACAGATTCTTAGAGCATTTCGCCAAATCTTGAAAGTTTGTATCCGTCAATTTAAGACCTTTTTTATCTGTAGTCCTCATGTAAAGCTCTTCAAGCTCAACCAAGTTTTTGAAGACTCCATCATCGATCCGAAGATCAATACAACCCGACACATCTAGTAGCTTTAGCTTCTTAAGATTCCCGATTGAATATGGTAACTTCCGGATGCCACAATGCGTAAAGCTAAGAACTTCCAAGCTTAAAAGATTTCCAATTTGAGAGCAATCATACATTAACTGGCATTGGTGGAAACAGAGTGCTCGAAGCTTGGTGGAGCATTCAAGTGGTCTAGGAAGCAATGGATATTCCATCTTTTCATATGCTATAACTTCAAGATTTTCCATTTTTTCATAAAAATCTTCATGAAACCTAAGCGATTTATCTCCACGCATAAGTCTCAAAAGTGATAGGTTCGGGTACTTAAAATCTCTTGGAAACTCGGACATACCCAAGCATGTCAAAGAAACTCTTTTGCAAGTCTCACTCGTCTCTGCTTCACTCCAACTTGAAATATCACCATGCTTAATTATCCATGGTTGATCACCTTTAGAAACTTTACCCACCACAAACGCCAACACAAGATCGTGCATTTTGACACACCCAACAAGATCACCGTCGATCAACAAACTCGCATCTTTAAGATTGAGTACACATGTCTGTGTCCTATCCCTAGCAGCTCTGAAAGTGGAAACTTCATTTAACAAATTTAGCCCCCACGCATATCTTGTCAGATCCTCTATTCGAATATTATAGTCGTCTGGAAACAAGCCACAAAGTAGAAAAATGGATCTCTCCTCCTCTTCTTTTAAATACATGTAGCTTATATCAATAATTTTTTGCACATTATTATCAAGATCATTTTTCTTCAAACGGCCAAGTGTATTTCTCCATACAAACTTTTCTTGCATTCTAAGGGTTGTCGCAATAATTTTGATTGCAAGGGGCAAAAAACCACATCTTCTCACAATATCACCGCCTATATTGTTGAGCTCCGGATTATTTTCCTCTGAAACTCCTGTGATTTGACAAAAGAAATTACGTGCCTCTGATTCCTCCATGACATCAACTCTGAGTACTTCAATTTCTGAATTAGCCTCTGCTGCGATTAGTCTGCATTTATTTTCATGTCGTGATGTGAGCAACAACTTGAAGTTATTTGGCAAAGAACTGACTAATCCAATATCTTTGAGTTCAACCATCTCCCATACATCATCCAGTATTATTAAAATCTTATTATTAGCGCCTTCTGATATTTTCTCAAATATCATACGGAGACGATCTGCTCTTGCTGATTTACTCTTTTCTATTAAAGGTTCGCCTATGTAGTCTGATACATCTTGCTGAATAGAAAATATGTTCATCTGTTGCCCAATAACCACCTTCACGATCCAATCAAACATTCTCTTATCTTCAACGGTCTTTTTCAATTGTTCCATCATTGTGGTTTTACCCACACCACCCATTCCACAAAGGGCTATCACTTGGGTCTTATGATCTTGCTGAAGGAACCTGAGTGCATCATTAAAGGACTTCTCTCTTGATTTGAGGTCGTACCCCTGGCCATTGCCATTCAATGATGCAGAAGTGGGTTCTTTTTTTGGACTCAATTTTCCAATAGGTATTTTTGCATCACTCCAAAGTATCTCAAGGTTTTCTTTGATAAGACGATCTATTTCCAGAGTAATCATAAAGGCACCTTTTCCTGCTCTGTACCTTGTTTTCAAGTCACAACGTCCGATGTCATTATTTGAAATGGCTTCAGCATCTTCCTTAATCTTTTCAACTTCTTCCAACCAACCCGGTACACGAGCAGGTATCTCTCGAATACTTGTATTGTTTTTCTCCATATGCGTTTTGACATCAACTCTTGTAGCATCCAATTGCTTCATTCTCTTACCCATGTTCCTTACATGTTTTGTGGCGGAAAACAAATAGCCCAGGTGTTTCTTGACAGGCACCAATAAAGATTCAACAATCGGACCAAGAGCTCCTGATACAAACTCCATTGTACAAATTCTAGCTTTCAGTGAGACCTACAAGCCACAAAAAAGAAAGATGCATCGTAGAAAACGTTTTGGGTTTAAGCCCAACAAACATCATTTTAATTTGCGTCATAAACTTGACAACGTTAAATAAAATTGGTGATTAATCTGATTGTATTTCTAATTCTCAATTATATTTATAGAATTTAATTTTTCAATTCGGTTCCCACGCCCCTAGATTAGGCATGTATTGAATATCAAAATAAAAATTAAGTTTTTATTAAAGGAAGAACCAGCAGCATAATTTTGACTTTAAATAAACATGATGAGGTTAAATAATATTTTACATACATTTAAATTAATCAATAGCTTAGAGAGGGACCCTACATACGTACGTACGTAGAGAGAGCGTTTGAGAGAGTTCTCTACGATAGATTAATCGAAAGTTTGTATTTCTAATTCTAATTCTATATTAATTTCTTATAGAATTAAGATAATAAAAGTATAATATTTAAAGAATTTAGAGCCCTATTCATTCAACCCATAAACCGGGTTTAAAAAATTCGAAGAACCCGGTTGTGTCTTTCAAATACCCATGTTTGAGAATACTTAAAAGACCAGTTTATCGTATAAGAAAGCCGGGTTTGAAGATATATAGAGAGCGTGTTTTATCTTATTTAAAAAATCAGATTTAAAGATATATAAAGAGCCCTTTTATCTTATTTTAAAACCGGGTTTGAAAATACATTAAAAAATCCGTTTTTTCTGTCCAATAAACCGTGGTTTGATTATTTTTGAAATTTCAGGAAAAAAAAACAAAAACAATGGAGTCATTTTTTGGGTTTTAAAAAACCAGGCTTTTTTTTTTAGCATAAATCCAATATACACCCAAATCGCATTCATATTGTACCAATATTCTATATACCTCAATTCCAACAACAAAGATATCAAGTATTTTTACAATAATTATGACAATTAAAATAATATTAATAGTGAAATTCGACTCATAAAGATTATATTAGTAATTAACTTATAAAGAATTTAATTTTTGACCCGTGAGCCTAAACGTTTTATTAAAATTACTTCTATTAACACTTTTATTATAGATCTTTGAAGATCCTATTGATGTTTTTTAAGCACAAACGACGACGTAATTACCATGTCATGTCACCGGTCCAAATAATATCAGTTTTAGTTAATTGAAACCGTAAGATCTTAAGATTAATATCAGAACAAAGAAGATAGGTTGGTCAATAAAAACAAGTGATATGTATTTAAACAAAAAGATACCTTGGTCTATATGAGTAGATTGAAGTGCTCTGCTCTCTTTGTAGTAAATATGTGAACGAAATGATTACAAGTTATGAAGAAAGATGATGATCAAAGTTTGTGTGTGTATACATACGTACATACATACATACATACATATATGTTTAATATAGTCCATACTTAATTCATAATCCTAAGGGACTAAAATTAGTTTTTGGATCAATAGCATGAATGATACAGATTGCATTTTAAAAATCTGGGTGGACTGACATTTTCGTAATTCACATGTGATGATTTTACAAATTATATATGATTTTAAAACAGAACCTAAAGAACAAATCTCAGCCATTAAAAGAGCAAAAAATGAATTGAAAATTTTGATTAGTAACTCACGCGCCTCCATTAAAAAAACTCAAGCCATCGGTTTAAAAAAAACTAATTAATCCTTCTAATGATCATAACTATGTTATGTTGAAGATTTTTAACAAAAAAATTATACCATTAGGTTCAGTTTTTCTTGCTCTTTAATTCAAGACCACTCTTCCCATATTTCTAAAATTTTTATTTTGAAAATGCAATTGCGAAAATACAAATTTCAAATCTGAACATGCAAACTGTCGATGAGGATGATAATCAAAATGCAACCTAGATGAAAATGAAGACCGAAAACCACCATGTAAGATAAGTAAATTATAGATCTGAAGAATCGTTATGTTATTTGCATTTTAATGACTTAATGTTATTTGCATTTTTGGTTATTTGTATTTTGGTTATCTTCTTCATCTAGATGAAGATGATAGCCAAAATGCAAACTAGATTAAAATGAAGACTGAAAACCGTCATTTAACATCTGTAAATTATAGATTTGAAAAGAAATCGTTGGGTTATTTGTATGCTAATGACTTAATATTATTTGCATTTTGGTTATCTTTTTTCTGTTATTTGCATTTTAATGACTTAATGTCATCTAAATTTTGGTTATTTGCATTTTCGGGAGGTGAAGCCGGAAAGAGAATTTGTGGCGACACAAACAAAATTTCCATATTTGCCCTCACATATGCAGTTACAAATTCATGATTCTCGTCTCTTGAAATCATACACGAATGAAATGTGATTCATCAATTTGTTTGATTCATTTGGCCATTTGGGTTTATCTTTGTTTTTGTTCATCACAGAATAGTTTTATCTCGCAGGCACAAGCCAAGATTTAAACCCAATAACATTTGAAAAATAAGATTAAGAAAAAATAAAAAATAAAAGAAATATATTAATTGACCAGTTAAGTAGGTTAAATGTAAATAAATTGATAAAAGCGAAAACCAAACAAAGGATTAAAATAATCATCAAATGAAACTATAGTTAAATCATTAAAAAAAAACTTTAATTGCTAAATCAAAATTCAAGTAAAATTTTGATAATATATTTAGCTCTCTTAAAAAACCAGGCTCTTTTTCTAGTTTTTGTTACAAAAAATGTATTTTATAAAATATCAAATTTTCTAGGCAAAAGCCCCTAAAAACAAAGATATTTTAGCGGTATTCAATAAACCTGAATTCCAACAACAAAGAAATTAAGTATTTTTATAATAATTACGACAATTAATATTGAACGATCCTAGTAGATGTGCCATTATTTCTGAAAAAATGGCAATTGTATGACAAACTAATATAAAATTCAAAGTTTAAAAATTATATTAATAGTTAAATTCGACTCACAAAGATTATATTAGTAACTAACTTATTAAGAATTTAATTTTTAACCCATGAGTCTAAACGTTTTATTAAACACTTTTATTATATATTAATAAAACTAACTCATCTGTAAAATTTTAATTCACTGCCTTAAATTACAAACTAGCTTATATACCTTTGAAGACTCTATGGTTGTTTTTTAGCACAAGCAATGACTTACCATCTCACTGGTTCAAATAATATTGATATGTTTTAGTTAAATATAACCATAAGATCTTAAGATCAATAACAGAATAAAAAGATACCTTGGTTTGTGTTACTTGTATATGAGTCGATCGAACTGTTCTGCTGTGCTCTGTTTGCTACTTGCTTTGTAGTAAAATATGTGAACAAAATGACTACGAGTTGTGAAGAAAGATGATGATCAAAGTTTGGAATATATGTGTATTACCTACCGCCCTCAATTTTTGTCACTTAGTTTTCATTTCAAGAAGAAAATATCAACATGTTATGTTATACTGCTTTTTTAATAGATGATTTTGATACAATACCCTCCTACATTTCAATAAGAAAATATCACTTAGTTTTCATTTTTAAATTTTTTTATTTCTTCCTACAATACCCTCCTACTTCATCAATCCACCCACAAAATAATAACATATGTACATTCAATCTCTTTTCTTTTATCTCTTCAGTTGATTTTGATACTTGTTTTAAAATTAAAATTAAAATTAAATAACAAGGATAGAAACTAGTGAGAGAAAAGATACCTTCAACGATCGCTCTGCTCTGCTCTGGTTGCTGCTCGCTTTGTAAAATATCAGGTTGTGAAGAAGAAGAAGAAGAAGAAGATAAAGTGTGCAATTGTATACACACCAATACCTACCGCCCCACTGATTGCTTTTACTTTTCTCACTTAGTTTTCACTTACTTTTGCTTTTTTAATAGCTGATTTAGCTGTAACCCACCTATTATTGTATGTTTTTAATGTATAATTAGGATAATCAGATGTTTTTAAAGAGATAATTTATCCTTCTACTTATCTTCTTACTTATACAAATAGCAAAATCAATAGAGGAGATAAAGAAAGAAAATTAGTGAACTTCACATATAATAAATAGAAAGATGTAGTATCAAAAAAATAGAAGTATATATCATTTTTCGTTTTTAAAATGTTGAATGGTTTTGGTCACATCTTTTAAACATTTGTATAGGAAAAAAAATAATTAATGATTAAATGCGCATACACTTTAATTACCTACCGCACTCAATAATTGCTTTTACTTTTGTCACTTAGTTTACACCATGTTTTAAAGTAGTCTACATATCAAAATGAAAATAAAATAAAATAAAACAAAACCAAATTGTTTTTATTTAACAGAACACATATATACTTAAACCTACTTATCTTTATTCACGGGACTATAACTCATAAGAATAGACCACGAGAAATATTTTTCTAACACTTTATTCTACTAATAATTGCTTTTACTTTTGCTTTTAATTACCTACCGCACTCAATAATTGCTTTTACTTTTGTGATTGATTTTGTTATCCTCTTGTTTTGAAAATCTTGATTGATCCGCGACTTTAATAAGACAATACTCCTAACTTATTAACGAGTAACAACTTCAATCCTTCATACTCTTAGTTTCAAACTAATATAAAAAATAAGATTAATCTATAACAAACTAATATAAAGTTCAAAGTTTAAAATAAGAGTAATAGTGCAATACAACTCATAAAGATTTATATCAGTAATTGTATATAAATTTTTGAACAACGATTCTAAAAGTTTTATAGAAGATCATAAAGTTATTTCATTTATCTTTTGATTTTAGTATTAATAAAACTAACTTATCTCTAAACTTCTAATTTACTAACTCGGAAAAAGTGAGATCATAATCTTACTATCTATGGCCAAGATCAGAATCCAACATAAGATTCTATGTCTTTGAAATTCGTATTAATGATTAGACATGTTTTAGTTAAATGGAAGAGTAAGATCAATAAGAGGATTTTAACAATCATTTGGGCTATTTCATTTAGAAAAATTGTATTTCCTCCCATAATACCCTCTCACTTCATCCTTTCACACACAAATTAATGAGACGTGTATACTAAATCTCTTTTCTTGTTTTAAAACCAAAAAAATTACATAACAACGGTTTGGTTGAAACAAGTAAAGTGACAGAATTTTGTATAGGAAGTTAAAGAGTGTGATATGTACGTATTAAAACGAAAATATACCTTCAGTCGATCGCTTTGTTTGTTGCTCGTTTTGTAAAATATGTGAAGGAAATAATAATTTCGATCAGCTACGTTGTGAAGAAGAAGGAGAAGATAAAGTGTGCAATTGTATACAGACCATTACCTACCGCCTTCACTAATTGCTTTTAATTCATGATTAGGGTCTCTTGAAATCATACATAGATGAAATGTGATTCATCAATTTGTTTGATTCATTTGTGTTTGTCTTTGGTTTTTGTTCATCATCACATAATAGTTTTATGTGGCAAGCACAAGCCAAGATTAAACCCAATAACAGATGAAGAGCAAGATTAAGAAAAAAAATAAAAAATAAGAGATATATTAATTAACCTGTTAACGGTAAATAAACTGATAAAAGCGAAAACCAAATAAAACTTAAAGATTAAAATGATCATCAAATGAAACTATAGCTAAATCATTAATAAAAACATTAATTGTTAAATCGAAATTCAAGTAAAACTTTGATGATTAAACTATATTCGAATCATCAATTAAGGTCCCACATCGTCTTCATTTTCTTGGTTCTATCGACATGTGGTTATTGAGATTTCGTATGTATATCTACTCTTTTAAAAAGGATTCTTGTTTTCTATAAAATCAAGTTTTCTC
This sequence comes from Dittrichia graveolens, assembly GCA_038502395.1. NCBI lineage: Eukaryota > Viridiplantae > Streptophyta > Magnoliopsida > Asterales > Asteraceae > Dittrichia > Dittrichia graveolens. Next base: position 701,652 of record JARJIL010000008.1, read on the forward strand.
AAACTATCTTGTTTAAAAAAACATGGGTTTAGTTCCCGAAAATGTATCCAAGTTGTCACCTTTTGCTATTGTATGTATCAGACTTTCAAACTTACCATTTAATGTATCAAAGTCTTAAAAGTTACCATTTAGTGTACCCGGTTACCTACACAACAGGTAACCGGTAATTTTTTTATTTTTTTATTTATTTTTAATCTTTTAACATTTTCCACCTCATCATTATTGTTGCCACATAGTATATCATGAAGAAATTCATCATCTTCATCCATAATCTTCATCCATCATCTTCATTCATAAAGAATGAAGAAAATTGCAGAGAAAATTCATCATCTTCATAGGAACAAAAACCAAACTCAAACCAAAACTTATTAAAATCTGAAACCAAAATGCACAGAACATTCATTCATCATCATCTTCATCGATGAAATCAAAACTGAAACATAAATAATAAATCGAGATCTGTAAAACCATAAATCAAGATCTGTAAAAAACCCTAAATCGCAACCCTAAACTTGAATCGAGCCAAGAACAGAATTGCAACCCTAAATCGCAACCCAATCAGAAATCGAACCAAGAAAGGGAAATCGAGCCAAGAATTGAAATCTAATAGAAAACCCTAAACTTACCTGAAGATGAAGGTGAATGAAAGCATCGATGAACCTGAAAATCAGAACCCATGTTTGTGCGATTTCGGTACTATCGAAACCCAAATGATGAACCATGAGCCCTTTCTAACAGAACCCTCAAGAAACATGAAGATCGAAACCCAGATGAATATCGAAACCCTCGATGAAGCCCTTCAGATGAATATCGAAACCCTCGATCGAAACCCAGATGAATATCGAAACCCTCGATCGAAACCCAGATGAATATCGAAACCCTCCATCGAAACCCAGATGAATCACGAAACCCTCGATGAACCCAGATGAATATCGAAACATGAAGATCAAAACCCAGATCTGATCTCAAATATGGAAAGCAGATTTGTATTAAATTCCATGAAGATCGAAATGCCATGAAGATCGAAACCCAGATTTGTCGAAACCCAGATCTGGCTTACCGTACATGATATAATATCTGTAACACCTATTTTTAATTCTTTTTATTTATTTATTTATTTATTATTATTATTATTATTATTATTATTATTATTATTAAGTAGCTTTTAATTTAAATTTTGATTTTTTTAGTTTAAAATGCCATGTCATTTGCCAAATCATTCGACATGTCAGCAAAACCTGTGCCACATCACCATGTAATCTGCTATAGTAGGTTGAGTACATTAAATGGTAAGTTTTGAGAGTCCAATACATTAAATGGTAAGTTTGAGAGTCTGATACATACAATAGCAAAAGGTGACAACTTGAATACATTTTCGGAAACTAAACCCAAAAAACATTGTATATAAGTTAGTCCCAAAACCTTGTCCTTTTACATCGAAACTGAACTTAGTTATTTTCACATCTTTTAATGTTTAATTAGATTAGTTAGACTTCGTTCGTTCATTGACTTACTGTTTATTGTTATATACCTCTTTAGAGTTCCTTATTGAGAATGTGTCATTGTTAGTATCTTATAGTTATTGTCTTATTGTTTATTCGCTATTAACCACCTATGGGGTACCATAGGCGTGTCACTGTGGCATTGGTGGAGTGACACTTCCATAACGGTGTGATTTGTTACGGCGTCTCCTCATTGTGGTGTGATAAGGTTTTTAGAAGACGTATTGGTTAACCATAGTTATTGTATTGTTATTGTTTGTGGATTGAGGCGTTGTGGCCAACACCTTATCCACCATTGTTGGTACTTTGGATGTGCAGGACCATGTACCCATTGATTATTGGCTCGTGCTTGTTTTATATAAGTGTTGGTGTTATTGAGCTCGGATTGTTCGTATCCCATTGATTCCTTAGTTATAGTTTTATTTCATATTGGTATGTTATTTATTGCCGGTTATAGTATTCGATACGTCTTGTTCGTATTGTATTATCTTGTTTTGTTTTGTATCCGCGCACCTCAACCACATTTTCTTTCATGCGGCAGTTTTACACGAGAATTGAAGCGTAAAGAGATCAAGAGCAAAGTACGAGTTGTTTGAGGTATTTTATTCTTAGATTTTGCTTTGTTTTTTATCGTATGAGTAGTCTCCGAAAACGGGGTGTTACACTTTTTGTTTAAAAACAGCTTTCAATCCGAACATGACTTATAGCTTTTTCCTTCGAAACAAAAGGCTACCAGCTCATTAATTTGAACATATCTTTTAAATATTTGTTTATATAAGATATTTGAACAAGTGAGAGACATTTCAACAACCAAAATCGAAGTCATTAATTTTAAGTATATATTGTATAGAAAGAGAACTAATTAACGATTAAAACTTGGATCCAAAAAATGAAAATTTATTCTTTTAAAAACCATGTATGAATATACTTAAAAAGTTTGTTTATCTCATTAAAACCTGGGTTTGGAGATACATAAAGACCCTCTTCATCTCATTTAAAAAAACATGTTCGAAACTACATAAAGAACTTGGTTGTTCCCTAAAAAAACCCGGTTTAATTATTTTTGAATTAAAACAATAATAGAGCCATATTTTTTTTTACAAAAAACTGGGCTCTTTTGTAGCTAGTTTTTATTTAAAAAATATATATATTTTATAAAGAAGAATATTCAATATAGTCAAAACTTAATTCACAATCCTAAGGGACTAATTTAAGCCTTTTGATTAATGGTATTAATGGTTCATATTGCATTTTAAAAATTTAGACGGAGTGAAATTTTCGTAATTCACATGCGATACTTTTACAAATCACGTGTGATTGAATATTAAAATTTTAGGACTATATTTTCTTACATAGACTTTATTGAACACAACCCGTTTTATAAAATATTAAATCTTCTAGAAAAAACCCCTAAAAATCCAATATATACTCAAATCACGTATCCATACTACATCAATATTCAATGTAACCCAATTCCAACAACAAAATTATCAAATGTATCCAATAATTTAAAATAATTACCATAATATCGAACATTAATCCTACTTAAATGTCTCGGTTCTTCTATATGTCTTATAATAATTTCTATAAAAAAATAAATCTATAACAAACTAATATAAGATTCAAAGTTTAAAATAATAGTAATAGTGCAATATAACTCATCAAGATTTATATTAGTAATTAAATATAAATTTTTGAACAATTGACCCAACAGTTATATAAATATAGTTTTATATGTCATTTAATCAATTAATAAATGGAGTCATTTTTTAGGTTTTAAAAACCAGGCTCTTTTTAGCACAAATATACACCTGAATCGCATTCATATTGCAGCAATATTTCAACGTACCTCAATTCCAACAACAAAGATATCAAGTATTTTTACAATAATTACGACAATTAAAACAATATTAATGGTGAAATATGACTCATAAAGATTATATTAGTAATTAACTTATTAAGAATTTAATTTTTGAGCCATGAGCCTAAACGTTTTATTAAAATTACTTCTATTAACGCGTTTATTATATATCTTTGAAGATCTTATGGATGTTTTTAGAACAAGCGACGACTTAATTACCATGTCACCTATTCAAATAAATTGATATGTTTTAGTTAATTAAAACCGTAAAATCATAAGATATTAAGATCAATAACTAAACAAAAAGTTACCTTGGAAAGTAAAATATGTAAACTGGAAGCTGGTAGCCGGAGATGGAAACTATATATTCTAGTTATATACGTGTTTGGCAAATTAGTTGGTAGCTAGAGTTTAATGGTGTAAAACGACGAAAAAAATGACAAATAATAAAAATAGGAGTAATTATAAAACAATTAAAGAGTGTATTCAGGTAATTTAGTATATAAAAAGCTTCTGCTAGTTTAAAAACTACTTAAAGAAGCCTTTTTATTTTAGAACTTTTTTATTTAAAAAAAAAGTTTCCAACTTTTTTATAGAAACATAACTTGTAACTTTTTTTAAAAACCAAAGTCGAAGTCATTAATTTTAAGTATATATTGTATAGAAAGAGAACTAATTAATGATTAAAACTTGAATCTAAAAAAAGAAAATTTATTCTTTTGAAAACCATGTATGAAAATACTTGAAGCGTAATATGCTACTCACCTCAATATAATACTAGGTCTTAATTACTTGCTTTATTTAATTCCCACCGTGAATGCAAACACTTCTTTGTGTATTTAGAGCAATTAATTTGTTTTAAGCTACAGAAGTAGTAATTACGTCAAACATATGTTCTTCTCATCGTTATGCACATCACAAAATCTGGAGTTATTCCGGTGTTTTGTATTGTTGTGAGCTGCCGATTGATGCTAATTAGAGGAGAAGGATCGACAATGGTCAGGACAAAGAAACCGATAGAGGGTTTGGTGCTCACGTATAAGAAAACATGATATCTTGCAGGGATGTGAACAATTCAGTAAGATGAGGGAGTAGCAACAATTCAAGGAGTTATTTTTATTGGTTGAAGATGAAGAAAGGTAATTTAGTAATAGAATATTTTGTTTTGCTTTAAGATAATTAGTTGTAAATATAAAATTGTAGGATTACTTTTAAATAATGAAATGGATATATATATATATATATATATATGAGAGTTTTGAAGGTTTAGGAGGATATTAAAGTAATATTAAGTTTTATAAGGATATATATGTAATTGGTGAGTTTTATAAGGATGTAAACGAAATTATCCCTTAAAAAAATTCGAAAATACATAAAGAACTTGGTTGTTCCTTAAAAAATCAAGGTTTGATTATTTTTTAATTAAAAAAATAATAGAGCCACATTTAAAAAGAAAACTAGGCTCTTTTTTAGTTTTTATTTTTAAAAATGTATTTTATAAAATATCAAATCTTCTACAAAAAAAACCCCTAAAAATCCAATATGTACTCGAATCACGTATCCATATTACATCAATATTCAATGTAACTCAATTCTAACAACAAAATTATCAAATGTATCCAATAATTTAAAATAATTACCATAATATTAAACATTAATCCTACTTAAATGTCTCGGTTCTTTTATATGTCTTATAATAATTTCTATAAAAAATAAATCTATAACAAACTAATATAAGATTCAAATTATAACATAATAGTAATAGTGCAATATAACTCATTAGTAATTATAAATTTTTGAACAACTGACCCAACAGTTATATAAATATAGTTTTATGTCATTTAATCAATTAATCTATCTTATTTGAATTTAATATTAATAAAACTAACTCATCTCTAAAGTTCTAATTTACTAACTCGGACAAAGTGGGATCCGCGGATCATAATCTTACGATCTACGGTCAAGATTAGAATCCAACATAAGATGTATGTTTTTGAAAATCCTATTAATGATTGACATGTTTTAGCTAAATGGAACCATAAGATCTTAAGATCAATATCAGGATCTTAACAACCATATGAGCTACTTTATTTATAAAAATTCTATTTCCTCCTTCTATACTCTCCCACTTCATCCTTTCACACACAAAATAATAACGTGTGTATACTAAATCTCTTTTCTTGTTTTAAAAAACGGTTTGGTTGAAACAAATAAAGTGACCGAATTTTGTATAGGAAGTTAAAGAGTGTGATATGTACGTATTAAAACGAAAAGATACCTTCAGTCGATCGATCTGATCCGCTCTGCTCTGTCTGCTCTGCTTGCTGCTTGGTTTGTAAGATATGTGAAGGAAATAATAATTTCGATCAGCTACGTTGTGAGGAAGAAGATAAAGGGTGCAATCATGCTTTTACTTTTGTCACTTCACTATGTTCATGAAGAAAATATCTAACATGTTTTTTTTTTAACAATAGAACATATGTACACATTAATCTACTCTTAATTTTATATTTTTTGTCCACAGTAGGACTTGAACCTACAAGTCTATAACTATAGGTCATGAAAAACACTTTCCAACACCTTGATACCGATAGACTATAAATCCTCTAACACCTTTCAACATATTTAAGTGTATTATGATTTAAACATACACTTTTTATTATGTATAACAAGAAAACATTGTATACTAGTCGATCTCTTTTTTAATAGCTATCGTTTAAAGCAGTCTACATATCAAATAATATATTCGATGAGGTACAGTTGTGAAGATGAAGACATAAAGTGTTGAATTGCCTACCACCTTCAATAATTGCTTTTACTTTTCTCACTTACTTTACTTGACTACGTACAAGAAGAAAATATCTAGAAATGGCAACCGGACGGGTTTGGGGTGGGGATTGGTTCTCTCGCCTCCGCTTAAAAAATGGCGTGGATTTAAACGGGGATCCTCGTCGGGTAACCGGGGAAACGGGTATTCCCGTTCAATATAAACATGCGATTAAATAGGTAATTTTCATGGCAGAGATGCCCATTAAACTAAAACTATGATTTTTCACTACGGGTATCGTCACTGTTAAGATTTTACCACGAGTTTTAGAAAACGATTATACTAAATTACACGACATTATCGAATACAAACATATATAAACTGAAATTAAAGTCTTAAAGAATTTAAATGCATCCAAAATATCAAAACCAGATAATTCAAATAAAGACAATGATTAAAATTATGTTGTTTGAAGTGTATAAAGATTTATATATTTTATACTTAAAATTAATTTTATGTATATTAATATTTATATATAATTAATATTAAATTATATTGGTATGTCTGGCAATCAGAGCGGGGGATCATCAAACTCATCCCCGTCCCCATCCCCGTTTAAATAATCGGGTTTCCTCGTCCCCACCTTGTTTATTTCGATTTTTTATTTTCTCTGTAGATTTCGTGTTTTTTTACCATCCCTAAAAATATCTAACACGTTATAATGTTCTTTTTAAATAGATGTACCCAACCCACTTATTATTATTTTATTTTCTTGAATTCATTATTTTGATAATATTTGATTCTATGGTTTTCAAATGTTGATGGTTTTGGTAAGGGATATGATTTGTATAAATTAGTTTTTTCCCACACATAACATCATGAATTTCTTTTATTCTTATAAATCCATTATTTGTTTCTAATGTTGGTAATTTAGGTTGGGTTCGAGTTATTAGGTTTTTATCGTTTGTGTTTGTGTTAGTTTCGTGTCGATCAATTTATTTTCTTGTCTGGTTCGGATCGTGTCATTTTCTCGTATCAATTTCGGGTTGTGTTACTTTTTTCATGTTGGGTTCGAATCATGTTTCGGATTGACCCATTTCTCCAAAATGTATTTGGGAAAAATGTATTATTTTCATTTTCAATTTTCAAAATTTCTTCTTTGCTTCGATATGATTTTCATTTAGATTTTAACTTCAATATTCAATACTCATTTCTATTGTATTAGAACTTTGGATACGAAGTTACTTTAGTTTAATTCGAATTTTGACTTTATATTTTTATTTACTTTATATAAAATAAATATATTAAGCAATACATCTACTATGCTTCTATCAAATATTAATAAATAATGTTATTAAACAACCAAAATAAGCAAGAAACATTTGTCAGGTCATTAATTTGAAGTAAATATTGTATGGAAAGAAAACTAAATTATGATTTACTTTAGTTCGTTTTCAATTATCCTCCGGGATAAAAATTAATTGTCCAAAAGCAGTATTATGTGATTTTTGGTGTGTGATTATAAATAATTTTGAAGCTAAATTACTTTTATGTTAATTTTTATTGTTAATCTTTTATGTTGTCATAATATAACTTCATTTTCTAGGTTTTTTTTTAATCAAAACACACGATAAATCACAGGTAACAGATTCATGGTTACCTGCCCCTTTTTGGTTTATTTATTTTTTTTTAACCGCCCCTTTTTGGTTTAGTTAGGTGCGGGTACTCATCCCACATGATTCAGTTTCGGATAGTTCAACTGAGTACCCACCCATACATGTGGTTCTCAAATTTCACGCTACCCGCTGCGTGAACACCCCTACCACTCTGGTGCTTATCTTATAAATCTTAGTCGGTCAAGGTCTAGTCTAGAGTATAGGTAATAGGTGATTAGTAAGTATAGATATATAGTTAATTGTAATTAACTAAGTGATTATTACCTAATTGTAGGTTGCTTCAGTTGTGTTTCGGTATTTGACAGTTTAAGTATTCGGTTTAATTCAAATTTCAATTGCACATGGATGAGTTTACACTTACTGTAACATTCTCGATTTGGGCCTAGTTGTATAATTGTATGTAAGTTAATTATGTTAATGAAAGTGTAATTGTGTTATTTTGTTTAAATGTAAAATGTATATATGTGTGTAATTATGTGTAATAAAGTATATATGCATTTTAAGAAATAGAATTAAAGAAAGAAAAGAATTCCAGAGGTGGTTGCCTCTGGAAATGGGTTTTGTATATATAGATATATATGAGTTCATTTGACTAGAAATAGTCAAAGTTGGCAAGAAAGCAAAAACATACACAAACACACACTTGCTCTCTATTTCGTGAGCTTCTGGAGAAGAAAAGATTGAAGGTTTAAGTCTTTGAACTCAAGTAAGGTAAACATGTGTTTGTAGTAGAGTCTAAACATGTTTTATATTGGTTTTGTGTTTAAATCATGGTCAAAACTCAAGCTCATGCAAGAACACCATTGAAGAACATTCAAAGTTTAATTCACAAGTGGGTTTTGTTTATTTGGTGTTTTTGTTTGGAATTGATGATTTTATGAAGCTTGTCTAAGTGTTGTTTGAATTTTAAAAATGTTTTGAAAGTAAAACTAACAAGTTTAAGGTTAAAGCCGGATAGGTCACACGATTTCTGTCTGACAGTCGCATGGGTCATGCGACTGTCGCATAGGGTATGCGAATGTCGCATGAAGCCATGCGACTAATGCATGATGCCATGCGACTTTTGGTAAGGTGCCATGCGACTTTCAGGTTGCAATTTGTCCCATTCCATGCGACTTTCAGGTCGTTGTTTGTCCCATTCCATGCGACACTTGCTTAAGCCATGCGACTTTCGGATGGGATGGTGAACAAAGTCATGCGACTTTTGTAGCTTAACCATGCGACTGTCGCATAAAATAACACGACGCGACGCGTCGGGTGATTTTCAGAATATTCATTTTTCAAAGTTAAATGTTTTGAAGGCACTTGATGTGCTTAGGTCATGTGAGGTTAATCTAAGGTGTATAAGCTTTAGATTGTTCTTGTAAGGGGTTCTAAGTAATAGAATCCATTATGTGTAAATGTTTAACGTATATAATGATATTCCTAGGTTAACGTGCTAAGTTAGCTGAACCAGAGTTGAAGTAATCTGTATCCTAAGCTACTCAGGTGAGTACCGACTTCCGTAAGCCTCAATAGAGGAAGACTTACCTGTTAAATGTACTAAATGTAATTTTAAAGATGTTAAAATACATGTATGCTTAAAAGTAAATGAATAAGTATTGCCATGTTACTTAGTGCACAATGCCGTGCTAAATACCGGTTGAATTTAAGTTAAATATATGCCAGCGGAATCCAGAATTGGAGCCGCCTAGTTAAGATGAATGATATGTATGCTAGGGATCCAAACTGGATCCATAATGATGAAATGAATGTAAATGCATGCTAAGTGAATGATGCAGATTGGATCAGCTATGTGTATGTGAAATGTTCGCGACCAACTGTTGCATGGTTAAGGTCAACTCTATAGTTGGGTTCGAGGGATCCTTAAACAGGTGATTCGGAACTTAACGGTGATTCGGGGTGCATCCCGGATCTTAGGTTTTGCAGAACCACCGTGCCTTAATGTGAGATTGTAATCAGCCAGAAAACAGCCAGGATTACGGGGAACCTATGGTTCCATAAATGATGCTTGGTGGACTGCTTTATGCTCCACCACCAGCGTGGATGGTCGTGTCTGATCCCCCGGTATATTGTTGTTGAGTGGGACTAGCTATCTTGCAAGAAACGACTTATGCCGATCTTGTCAGCACACCGCAATGTGATAGGATAGCATTGTATGCTTATGCCTGTAACGCATGACTTACTCTAATGATGCTTATGTTAAGTTTGTACTCACTAGCTATGTGTATAGCTAATGGTGCCATGTTAACTCTTTCTGCAGATTGAGAATAGGTTGCCTGAGCTGGGTTGTCTTCTACTGGATATTTTTGGTGGAACACTTTGTGATGTAATATGTACATTATGGTCGGTTTGTTTCTAGAGTAACACCAGTCTATTGATACAAAGGTTTGATTTTAAATAACTTGCGCTCCTTAATGTAATGATATTTAATGGAGATTAAGTGTACGTATATTAAAAACGCAAATTTTTGCTAAATTCTGGTAATTGCAAAACCGGTGTTACACTTACTCATTATCTATTCAGTTTAATTCAAATTTCAATTGCACATTTGTGAGTTTACACTTACTCATTATCATCTTATATGTACATGTGTTATATATTTATGTATGTGGCTATTTAGATGCTAACGTAGCATCCATGTCGATGTGAGAACCCAACCGATGCAGCTCAACCAACGACAATATATGTTGATGGTATCCGTCATAAGGTATAAGTGTTGTGTTACTCGCTAAGCAATGTGCTTACCGTTCGATGTTTAATCCTTTCAAGGGCTTAGGGAAAGGACAAGCGGAATCTTACGGTTTAAACTACTATTTAAATGGGAATATAATGTTTTAAACTAAATTGAGATTCGTTAACCGTTGATTGTTGATCGATGATTTATATTTTATCAAATGACGAGTTATGGTGTAACCATCTTAACCATCTTATGAGTTAATTATCTTCGGGTTGGCCCTACTCCCACCCTATTTTTTCGCAATGATTTGCTTTTGACCCATTTGAGGTTCAAGTCCGATTTCATGTCCGGTCAAAATTATCAACCTTAATCACGTGCATAACTATCAATCTCTTTCAGTTGTTTAGTCCATCAATTTAAAGCATTTTGCAATGTAGTAGGTAGTTTGTTTGCTGTTTCCATTCTCATCGCGTAAGCCTCATAAGGCCGTACCATGTTTCAGTTTTCTTTGAGTTAATTAATTCGAGTACACAAACTTTGTGCAAGTTTGTTCGATTTCGATTGGTACCCACTGCTCTACGAATATCGCCATATTTGAATGTGTATTTTATGCTATAAGTGTGAGTTTTTTAGCTTGATGCGATAAGTGTGAGTTTTTTAGCTTGATTTCACACAAAAATGGGACAAAAAGATATTTAATATATATCTTAATTTATTAAATCTCAAGTTAAAAAGGGCGGTTGGGAGAAGTTGTAGGGGTGTAATCGAGCCGAGACGGTTCGCGAGCTACTCGAGACCGACTTGAAAAATAACCGAAATTGACACGAGTTGAACCGAGTCGAGCTCGAGCTACTCGAGTATGGTGTCGAACCGAGTTCGAGCTCAGAAATACTCAACTCGCCAGACTCGCGAGCCAAATCGAGCTTGTACAAAATTACCATTTTACCCTTTTACATATACACCATTTACTTTTATACCCTTAGTAGCTAGTTGTTAATTGTTGTTCGTAAATGTGAAATTTGAATTCCCAAATGTATTTTAACATTTGTTGCTATAAAATTGTATTAAATTAGTTTTAATCGAGTCGAGCCGAGTCGAGCTTGAGAGTGTCAATTACTTACTCAAGTCGAGCTCGAGCTTGAAAATTAAAGCTAGACCGAGCTCGAGTTGAGTTTCGAGCCTCGATCTTTGGAACCGAGTCGAGCTCGAGCTTGGCACTGTGTCGGCTCGATTACACCCCTAAGAAATTGGAGCGAAAACAAGAAATCGAATAAAAAACAGTTTCTGGAATGCTGATATCGCGACACAATGATGATAATGGTCGTGACGCATCAAAGGAATCTTAGTTGAATAAGTCAGGCGAAATTCAAGGGTCACAATGTGACATTACTTAATCGCGACTTGATGGTTGTCGAAGATTGAAACTATTTTAAGACCACTCCAACTTTAAACCTAATTTTAGCTGATCTAGGGTTCAGAGAGATACCGGCGATGATCCAAGGCAGATTTGAAGCTTACTTTGAATATCAATGCTAGTAGATTATGAATATCAATGCTTGTTTGATTTAGTGTCAACCATATGTTTTCACAATCACTTATTTGTAGATTTTGGAGCTGCAATAGACTACCGAGTACCAACCAAACAACCGGTGAAAACATGTCCAAGAAGTTAACACCCTTCGATTAACACTATCGTAAGGTTTGGAAAGTTCATCACTACCCGCTACTTGCTCTTCCACATATGCCTCAAGCTTTCAAGATAGTAATGTATTTTTGCTTGATAGTTTTTCATTCACATCATAGTCATTTATCTGTTCTACGTTACTTCTATTACTTCAAATAGCTCCTCTACGGAAGACAAATAATACTCTGTTGATTTGAAGCTTTTCTAGATTTTGCAGTTTAAGCAACTTGTTATATGGAAAAAGACAAAAGTATGCGGCTACTCAACCATTTACCACCCGAAATTGCATCTATTTTGTTTAAATTTGAAAACGACAAATTAAGGGGTTTGAAGTAGCTCAATCATATTTGAAGTAGAGCACATACTTGAACTATGGAACTGAGTCTACTATGAGAGGAAATACATCATGACACACCCGGGCCAAGAAAACAAAACTAGATGTCCGATAATACAGGACACGTGATACATGAGATCTTCCGATTGCATCCGTTCAAACAAATTATCTTTTTTCCTTTTTTGTACAGTAGAACTCACACCCCTAAATCTACAGATTGTCCACTACGAACTTGAACCCTAGACTTAGGATCACGTGAAACACCCAATACCAAAGGGCCTTTGGTGCATTAGTTCAAACAAATTAGAAAACGATAGATAATTGTTCCATCTTTTTGAATCATTAATTCAGGATCAATGAATTTAAGCAGAAAAATTATAACTACATAATGGGCAATGTAGATATTTTCTTGCTGAAACAGTTAACAAAAAAATATTGGTTTAATGTGTTTAACTCTGTTTTATGGGATCATGACCTAAAAGGTGTAAACTTTTATATAGTTGCACAAGTCCATGGTATAACCCAAACTGATATTTTACTTAATAACATTGAATGCTTGCATATTAAATAAACGGGGCCTGATTTTCGAGATTCAGTAGGATCTCCTACTCAACATATAACTCACAAAATTGTCTACTCATCATCGATCTTAGGCTCCCCTGAAATACTCTCATGTGATGTGTTGGTCAAATGAAAGTTACGTCCACATTCAAGACTATGCTTCCCTAGGTCTGTATTTACACATTTGAGCTCTGGAGTCATTGAGTGACCACATTTGAAAACCATCATTTGTGGGTAACCATAGATCTTAACCTTATCCAGTAATGGCCATTGGAACTTGTTCATCCCTAAGAAGAAACCTAAATCAGCTCGTGTTAGGGACTTGAGACGAGGTAATACAAAAGTTTTAGATGTTGTGTGCACTCCATCATATAGGGGTGCTAATGAGTCGAACTTTTTTAGAGTAATACAAAGTTTTAGATACGGTGAAATTGTTCTTTGGATATTGATTTGCGTTTAATTATTGATTATACAGTATGCTAGTAGTAAGTTAAATTCAAGTTTTGACTAGAAAATTAATGTGCAAGTAGATTCAAACAAGTCTAGTGATTTCATTTTTATTTCATTGTGTAGCTTAACCTCTTGACCCTTACTTTCTTTTAACTTTTCTAGCTAACGGATTGAAAGTAGGCATATAGAGTTGAATATAGGATTAATTGCACCGAAGTACAACGAATTATGTATAAGTTATCATTCTATACAATGAACTTCGTTTTCTTGTCAATAAATATAATAAACTTTCATAATGTCCTCATTGTGTGTGAGTATGTTAAGATGTGATGATAGAGTTACCTAGTTAGTGACTTAGTGGTGATGACTATTAATTATGTAGGTAATTTTCAGTGTTAAGTTTGCAGCGTATGTTTTCACATTAGATTTCAAGAACTAGGATACATGTATATTAAACTTATTTTTCAATCTAAATTGTTTGGTTTCGACTATGATGCTTTCACCGAGATCTCTATTAAATATATTATTAACAATAATATTGGTTTTCGATTGTAAATTTTCAACTAATGTTTCAGATTATTAGAATATTAATTGGTTATTGAAAAGCAAGTGTAGCTAGCAAACAAAATAAAAAGGAATAAATAGTCAAGATATTGATTGGTTAGGATAGCATCCAATAATCTATTAGGATAAACTGATTATTATGGACTAGATATTTTACTAGCTAAGAACCCTTTTAAAGTGAACAACCAAAGTCAAAGTCATTAATTTTAAATATACATATATACACACTAGCATGATACCCGCGCAATACAGCGACAACGAATAATTTCTGTGCGTTAACATGTCCGTTTTCAAAGCGTAGAGAGTATGGTATTCATGTATGTAATACGGTGACAACGAATAACTTTCGTTTGATGACATGTCTATTTTCTTTATCTTTTTTCCATTTTCTTTATTTTTTTTGTTCTCTATAATTGAAAAAAAAAGGTTATGGAAATATTTTTTAACAATTAATTAATTTGTATTGGCTTTGAATTTCAAAAAACTATATTGACATTAATTTTCTTAAACATGTAAAGTTTAGTTATCTAATAATTACTCGATTTAGTTTATATGAGAGGTAATTTAGTAATTTCAAAACACTTAAAATTTAAGAGTTTAAGCAAAATGCCTAAATGCTTTATAATATAGTATACATATATACTAACATCATATCTGCGTAATGTTGCCGTGGTAAATAATTTTGTTTTACATGTTGCTTTCAAAAATGTAAGGATATGTTATTCGCACGATTAAATGGTTTGACCATAAGCTTGAACAAGAGCAATATTAAGTAATCCAAAACCAGTCACAATCATATTTAGCATAAGCTTTTAAAAAATCAGAGTAAATGTTGATATATTTGGCATTATTATCAAGGTTTCAACATAAGTTACAAAAACCATATGAAGACTAAATTTGAAATTTACGTGTATAAATCAAATAGCCTTTCACGACACTTAAATAGACACAATGATGATCAACAATTATTTACTTTTGTTCTTCTCTTTCCGGCTCAAGCCTTCAAAATTTGAGTTCAAACTCGACTTACATATTAGAATTTCAGCATTGATGCATTAAAATTAATATTAAGCTAGTAATTAAAAAGTTCAAAATTGTTCACAATTCATTCAAGGTCAGAGATGAAACTTAATCATATTGACCTAAAATTAAATATATAAACAATTATGCATACTCTTCCTAAGAATGTATTTGCTCTGATTTATGCTTTTTAGACTCAGGTTTAGCTTTAGACTCAGGTTTGAATTTAAACCCATTTTTTTTCAAGTAAAAATATAATATAACTATATATTATGGATTTGGCATCAACTAATATTATTCCAGAATAGTGCTTTAAGCTTAAAGGTAAGTATCAAAATTTGCATTAGAACATACAAATTTTATTCAAATATGCAACTTGGGTGCCTTATATTGACTTTAAAATTCAAACATAAGAAACAAAGTTCCACATACCACGTCAAGCCACTTGGGTTGTAGCCTAGTGGTAAGTGCTTTGGCACTTTGGTGTGACCTAAGGTCAAGGGTTCAAGTCCTGTCGTGAACAAAAAGATATAGATTTAAAAAAGGTGTATAATTAGGATTAGATTAGATTTACTAGTATTTTTAAAGACTTATATTACTAATATTATTATTTAAGTTATGTAATAAGTGTGTGTGACACACGTTAAACGGCGGCAGTTTTTAGCCACCATGGACCACCACCACCAACTGCCATCGGTAGTTGTTTTGGCGCCAGTTTTAACCGCCCCCTAGTGGCTATAAATATGTATTGAATCAACCCAAGTATTCGTATTTGTTAATCGATTGATACTTCTGCAAATGGTTTCTATCAATCGGGATACAAGAAATCTAAAGGATATGCGGGAAAGAAAACAAACATGGATTGATTCTATGGATACGTTGGATGGCTTCTCGACTAGAGATGTTCCTTTGTTTAAAGAAAGCAGGCATGCGATGTTAGAAGGAAAATCGATGGACGCTATTCGACCGGAAGTACCGATTGCAAAGAATTTCACGTCAGGAGGAAATACCGATGCTTTCTCACAGGCTTGGGATGAGTATGGAAGTTGTGAAAGTTCAAAGTTTGATGAACATAAATTAGAAAGCAGTTATAGGAATTATACAAACCTATGGAACAAACGACGTGAGGAAGTACTCAAGGGACCGGAACAATTTAAGATTAAAGGCACCGGTGTTTCGCCACGTTCAAAATCGAAAACAGCAGATTTAACAAAGAAAATGAAGAAGTCTGGGTGTTATATTTGCTATTTAAAAGAGCACGCATACTAGAATTTCCCAAACAAAAACAAGAAACATTTTTTGAAAGGGAAACGAGAAAAGAACATGATGAAAAGGAGATTTGATGATGTAATGGTCCCGGTTACGACTTGACAAGTAATCGGCTCTGACGAACGTGGATGGAATGATATTTGGTATGTTTCTAACGAATACCCGAAACATATGACCCCGAATTTAGAAGCTTTTGGTAAGTTTATGCAAGGTTATATAAGTTCTAGTGTTATTGGTTATAAAGGTTTTGATTTTCAAGGTTTTGGTGAACTAATTGTGACAACTGAATGTAGACAATACGTAATACCGGGAGTGTATTACACACCCAACATTGCTTTAAATATGTTAAGCCTAAGTCAATTAATTGATCAAGGCTTTGAGGTAGTATTTCAAGATACAAAGTGTATCTTAAAAAGATTTTTCGTTGATGATTATGTTGGGGAAAGTGATAGTGAAATGGACAGCAAAGGAAGCGATTTTTGTTATGTTTTTGATGATTATAAACAACTTGAAAGTGTGAAGGAGACCGCTAGAAAAGCATTGAGGTGATACTATGATGCGTTGCATAGTGAAATGATGGATACAAGCCACACATTAAAGGTACTAACCAAAAATGACTTTGATAGCTTGATTGTTTTTCTTACAATGCTCGATCAAGAAATTAAAGTAGAATGCAAACCTCTAGTGAAAGAACATTTCGATAAAATTATCGAATGGTTTTATGGGTTATTTGTCCAAACAAAAAGAAGGTTCTTACCCGCAAGGATTGATGGAGAAGAAGTGAACATGCTTGACTTATACATGACGGTGAGTCGGTGAAAGGCATGGGCGGTCTTACAGAGGTTGTGATAAAGAATAAATGGTTTGAGGTTACAAGAGCAATTGGTTTTTCGATGGATTGTGCAGATAACATTAAGATATGTTATGCACATTATTTAAGTCTTTTAGGGACTTATTATGACATGGCAAAAGGCTACTCAAGTGAAGAAATTGTAATGGAGGCTGCGGATAGCATAGATGCAATTAGAGTAGAGGCAAGTGTACTGCCAAAAGAAGATGCCATTTTGGGTTATGGTGAACCCGAAGCAAGGAAGATGGAGCTAGATGACAGTACGAGCAAGATAAAGATTGATTATAGAGAGACCATGATGATTGCAGATGAAGAGAAGGACAACCAAGGAGCAATGGATGCGGGCAGCAACAGCAAGAAGATGATTGATGACGACTATGTCATCATTAAAGGTTAAAGACAAAGAAGAAAGAATGATTAAACATTAGGGGGGAATGTTGGACCTACTGTTTAATCCAAGCTTACTAGTATTTTTAAAAAGACTTATATTACTAATATTATTATTTAAGTTATGTAATAAGTGTGTGTGACACACATTAAATGGCGGCAAGGTTGTAAAAATCGCTTGGCGGTATGTCGGCGGTTGACCACCTTCAAGCGATAGAACGGTGTTGGCGGCGATTAATCGGTTTCTCGGCGGGGATACTAAATTTTAAAGGAATTTATTTTTTTTAAATAAATATTAGCCGTATTCTAACAAAATAAGTCAAATAACCACAAGTCCAATAGTTCATATCGTCTTCTACTCATCTGTCGTATTCACCTTCTTCGTATATTCTTCATATACTATGTTTGTTTCAAAAAATATATTTTCTATTTCAATAAATTAATTAATTATTAATAATACTAACCCAAGCCTAACTTCCTACCTAGTCCAAACCATACCATTAAAAACCCAAGCCCAACTTCTCATTTAAAACCTTAAACTATCCTCCTTCAAAACCCAAGCCCAACTACTCACTTACAACCGCCCTAAAAAAAACTTGAGCGGCTCCCACCACCATCGACATTCCTTCTGTCAGCCATCCCCCACCTCCATCACAGCCAGCTACACCATCGACCACTCCCACCATCGGCCATCTCCCACTCTATATCATCTACCACCACTATCACACCTTCAAACACTCTCCTCCACAGTCGACTATTGGTTCTTCCCTCACATAATTAAACGCCAGCCACCACCATCGACGATCAACAGTGAAGGGAGGCGGATATGATATGTCGTTCAGCTTCCGCCAAGACCAATTTAGACCGCCAAATGACCGATTTTGACCGCCATTTGACCCTACCCGGTTTTTTTGACTAATGAGCTATTTTGTAGGTTCGCCAGCCGCCGATACCCGCCTAGGCGGCGATATATCGGCCGCCAAGGCCGATTTTTACAACATTGAATGGCGGCAGTTTTTAGCCACCATGGACCACCACCACCAACTGCCATCGGCAGTTGTTTTGGTGCCAGTTTTAAACGCCACCTAGTGGCTATAAATATGTATCAGTGTACAAACATGCAAGAATCAATCCAAGTATTCGTATTTGTTAATTCAGTGTATATCTTATGTTTTTGTGTTCATATTTCTACATACATACGTTTATATATATACTTGGTAATTGATACGTCAGCAAATGGTTTCTAAGAATTAGGATACAAGAAATCTAAAGGATATGCGGGAAAGAAAACAAACATGGTATCAGAGCCCAAAGGATGTAGGCCTGTATCGACACAAGAAAACTCGGAAGATAGGAATCGACGGATACTGGCAACGATTGGGACTACATCGGCAGCGATTGATTTTATGGATGCGTTGGATGGCTTCTCGATTACAAATGTTCCTTTGTTTAAAGAAAGAAGGCATGCGATGTTAGAAGGAAAATCGAGGGACGCTATTCGATCGGAAGTATCGATTGCAAAGAATTTCACGTCCGGAGGAAATACCGATGCTTTCTCACAGGCTTGGGATGAGTATGGAAGTTGTGAAAGTTCAAAGTTTGATGAACAGAAATTAGAAAGCAATTATCCAAATTATACAAACCTATGGAACAAACAACGTGAGGAAGTACTCAAGGGACCGGAACAGTCGAAGATTAAAGGCAAGAGTATTTTGCCACGTTCAAAATCAAAAACAGCAGATTTAACAAAGAAAATGAAGAGGTCTCGGTGTTATATTTGCTATTTAAAAGGGCACGCATACTAGAATTGCCCAAACAAAAACAAGAAACATTTTTTTGAAAAGGAAACGAGAAAAGAACCTGATGAAAAGGAGATTTGATGATGTAATGGTCCCGGTTACGATTTGGCAAGTAATCGACTCTGACGAACGTGGATGGAATGATATTTGGTATGTTTCTAACGAATACCCAAAACATATGACCCCGAATTTAGAAGCTTTTGATAAGTTTATGCAAGGTTATATAAGTTCTAGTGTTATTGGTTATAAAGGTTTTGATTTTCAAGGTTTTGGTGAAGTAATTGTGACAACCAAATGTAGACATACGTAATACCGGGAGTGTATTACACACCCAACATTGCTTTAAATATGTTAAGCCTAAGTCAATTAATTGATCAAGGCTTTGAGGTAGTATTTCAAGATACAAAGTGTATCTTAAAAAGATTTTTCGTTGATGATTATGTTGGGGAAAGTGATAGTGAAATGGACAGCAAAGGAAGCGATTTTTGTTATGTTTTTTATGATTATAAACAACTTGAAAGTGTGAAGGAGACTGCTAGAAAAGCATTGAGGCGATACTATGATGCGTTGCATAGTGAAATGATGGATACAAGCCACACATTAAAGGTACTAACCAAAAATGACTTTGATAGCTTGATTGTTTTTCTTACAATGCTGAATGATCAAGAAATTATCGAATGGTTTTATGGGTTATTTGTCCAAACAAAAAGAAGGTTCTTACCCGCAAAGATTGATGGATTAGAAGTGAACATGCTTGATTTATACATGACGGTGAAAGGCATGGGTGGTCTTACCAAGGTTGTGATGAAGTATAAATGGTTTGAGCTTACAAGAGCAATTGGTTTTTCGATGGATTGTGTAGATAACATTAAGTTATGTTATGCACATTATTTAAGTCTTTTAGGGACGTATTATGACATGGCAAAAGGCTACTTAAGTGAAGAAATTGCAATGGAGGCTGCGGATAGCATAGATTTTTTTTTAACAGCTTCGCCTCAGCGGTAGTGGCACAGGATCGAAACCGGTTGATCTGCATAGATGCAATTAGAGTAGAGGCAAGTGTACCGCCAAAAGAAGATGCCATTTTGGGTTATGGTGAACCCAAAGCAAGGAAGATGGAGCTAAATGACAGTACGAGCAAGATAAAGATTGATTATAGAGAAACCATGACGATTGCAGACGAAGAGAAGGACAACCAAGGAGCAATGGATGCGGGCAGCAACAGCAAGACGATTGATGACGACTATGTCATCATTGAAGGTTAAAGACAAAGAAGAAGGAATGATTAAACATTAGGGGAGAGAATGTTGGACCTAATGTTTAATCCAAGCTTACTAGTATTTTTAAAAAGACTTATATTACTAATATTATTATTTAAGTTATGTAAGTGTGTGTGACACACATTAAATGGCAGCAGTTTTTAGCCACCATGGAGCACCACCACCAACTGCCATCGGCAGTTGTTTTGGCGCCAGTTTTAACCGCCACCTAGTGGCTATATATATGTATCAGTGTACAGACATGCAAGAATCAATCCAAGTATTCGTATTTGTTAATTCAGTGTATATCTTCTGTTCTTGTGTTCATATTTCTACATACATATGTTTATATATATATACTTGGTACCTGTTAATCGGATACTTCTGCAAATGGTTTCTAACAATCGGGATACAAGAAATCGAAAGGATATGCGGGAAAGAAAACAAACAAGGTGTCAAAGTTACAATGCATAAACTTTACATGATAGGCATCTAAATTCAGATATTATATATCAACTTTATAAGTATTGATCTTGAAATTTCATCAATTTTTTTGTTATTTTCATGAGGTCTATTTGTAATTTGTAATTTTATGACTCTGCACAGTCTAAAACATGAAGCAACTACTTCCTTTGGATAGGTTTCAATTATAACATTAATTAAACTTACTATTTGGAGCACCAGTGATGGTTATTTTTCTTAGGCTTGCTACAGGAATGTGCATGTGTCCAAGGCCGCTGTTACCTGGTTCAATCCTTTGCACAGCAACATTCTAAGCTTCTGTAATGAGCATCTGCAACATATTCAATTTGTCCAAATAAGAATACTATGCAAAAAAAAAAAGCAATCCTCACTCTGCTGTAATTTCCAAAATCCAGCATACTCACTTCCATGCTCAATTTATAATCTAGTCTAGAATATAAAAACACAGGATAGCCATTAACATGGATGTTTTGACAAACCCGATGTCTATCTACACTAACTCGGCCTGGAGATAAAAATATATATAGTTTATTTAAGCTACAACACATAGGTTGTTAAAGAAACTATAAAAATTCAGGAACAACTCATATATGCTCCTGGTGGTGAAATCAACAACGGTTGTAAGTTCTATACACTCGATCAGTGATTATGAACACGTGTGAACTTCATTTCGGTAAGTAAAAAGTAATAAACGACTTCAAGGGTATTTATTTCAAGCTTTCCAGGGTTCAATTTACCTGAACAAGTCGATGGCAGAGCCTTGAGTTCTGCTTGAGTAATTCATACTTGAGTTCTGCTTGAGTAGAAAATCACATAAGGAAGGCTTATGTATGTTCTAATTAGCAACACCTAACTCTCCACTTGAGTTGTGCGATTTAATTTTCAAAAAATCATTCAATTGAATTTAGTTATCAAGTTTCAAGATTCACAAACCAACTACTCGAACAAATAATCAAATAAATAACTGAAAACTAACCTCTCAAGTGGAGAAAATCAAAGAGAGAACCCAAACAACTAAAAACCATCTTAAGTAAAACTGTAGAGCTCGAAAAATTGTAGAACCAAAAAAATTGTAGAAATTTAAATCGAAAACCTAAAAAAACAAAACCCACTGTTCAAACAGAGAGCCTAAAATGTTTGTGAACTTGAAAACTTACATGAGCTTTCTTATTTGGTTTTCTACTCGAGCAAAACCTCCAGCATCTTGATTTTGAATATTAAGTTTTGTGTTTTAAAACATAAAATGCAGAACCTTAAAACTACAATGAATCATAAAGTGTAAAAACTTAAAAGTTAAAACTAAAAACTGCCTAATTAAAGCATAAAACTGCCGAAGAGCATAGGTACAACCCATAAACCAAAACCACAGGTCAATTTCATAACTCAGTAGGATTTTTTAAAAGAGAAGGCATCAAAATTGATTGTGATATTTTACCGAACACTTAGCGTGCAGGAATGACACAGATTGAGGTACCAGCAAACTAACCACAAACTACGGTTGTCTCAAAGGTCGGCGACGGCAGAGAGGAGCAGTCACAAAAGGCGGAGTTGCAGTGGAGAGGCTCGACAAAATTGATAATGGAAACACATTGAGTGTACCAGCGAGCTAACCACAAACGGAGGGTTGTCTCAAAGGTCGGTGATGGCAGAGAAGAGTAGTCACAAAGGGCGGGGCTGTGGTGGAGAGGCTCGTCATCCTCAAAGAGGTCGGAATAGCAGTCGCCGGCTGGTTTTACTTGTAGAAGACGAGAGCTGTGAAGGGGAGCTGGTGATGAGATAGGCGGTGACGAGGGTAGCCGGAGTAGATGATGACCAGAGGGGATGGGTAAGGAGAAAAGAAAGGTAGGCTTTGATTTGGTGTTTTCTGTTGCCTGGAAAGGAAGAATGTTAATGAAGAAGCAGATGGTTGAATAGTATGAAGCTGTTTATGGCACGTGTCATTTATTTAGGCTGTAGCATCTTTTTCTTAGATAGGTAGATATAACTGCGAGAGCCAATTTTAACCCTTGATTAAAAGTAATCAATGGGTAAGAATTTGGCAGCTCATTAATGTCTCAATAATGACGCATTACTTAGGAGCATTTTAGTAAAATCAAGCCTCGAAAATTGAAGTCGACTACATACACAAAAATAATGCACTAATTTGGTAGTCACTAAAGCTTTCTACCTCACCTTAGGTAGACATATTAGTCCATATTTCCGTCCGTTGATAAAGAAATGTGTTAGATGATATGAATTCTCGGAATACAGCGAGTGCAGATGACCATACATCCCAGGTTTCAGATCTACCTAGATGATCACCCATAGAGTTCATCATCATCATATCTGGCATTATTTAACCCCTGTGATATACCCATAGAGTCATCATCATCATTATCACCAGTAATCTCCACAAGAACACACACCATCCCTAAAATGGTGAAAACGGTGAGAGTCTCTCACAATTATCAACCTATCCACGATCTTTGATATGTGTTTGATCACATTATGACAGTCAGCACATACCCTTAAGTTCTTAAAAACACGAATTGGTCGTTCACCTTGTATATTAAGGATCCCAAACGCAACTGCCAACTTTTCACTGTGGTACCTCAACATATGTTCCTTTTCCTCCTCCTCCACATCATGCAAAACCAATTTAGGAGAAGAAATGTAACCCTCTTGCTTCAATCTAAAATCCAATTCCTCAAGATATGCATATATTCTAACCGTCTGTGGATGGGTGGAATCCCCAACCGAGAACGTGTGGATCTTGTTTTGCACTTCTAGCCAACTATAACCTGGGACCTTTTTTACCCCCGTATCCCTCATTTTCAATCTCATTGCACCAACATCAGCCCATCTACCTGAAGCTGCATATAAATTTGATAAAAGGACATACATTCCAGCATTATCAGGCTCCATCTTGAAAACCATTTCAGCAGCTTTTTCCCCTAATTCAGTATTTCCATGAATTCTGCTGGCACCGAGTAGAGCACCCCATGTAGCGGCATCTGGTTCAAAGGGCATATTTTTCATTAGATTTTGGGCATCATCTAGACGCCCTGCTCGACCTAGGAGATCAATCATGCATGTATAGTGTTTTGAATTTGCAGTTACTCCATAATCACGATTCATTGTGTAAAAGTAATGTGTGCCTCTATCTACCATCCCACTGTGACTACAAGCAGACAACACGCCAACCTGGATGTAAAACAACAAAAAATGAGACTCCATTTAAGAAATCTTATGTATTTATACTGTTAACCAATTATTAGACTACTATTTCTGTTGCATTTTGTTGGCACATATCAAGCAGATGAATCTAGTAAAATAAACTACAAGAACAACATATCTTCTGCATCAAAGATATTCAAATTATTGATATTCTAGGACCAAAGAATAATGAGATCGTTGCAATTTAAAACATGAGCAGGCCACTAAATGCTGCAAGACAAGGAACTTATTATGAAAGATGATTACCATTGTTACTTGATCTGGTTTAACTCCACTTCTCTCCATCAACTCGAAAACTCTCAAGGCCTCTTTGCCAAAGCCATGCCTTGCATATCCAGCAATGATTGTATTCCATGAAACTATGTCCTTATCAGAAATTTCTTCAAATATAACATTGGCTTCATCTATGTTTCCACATTTGCAATACACACACAATAATGCATTCCCTACATACCATCCAGATACAAGACCTACCTTAACAAGCTGTGCATGTAATTGGTAACCCAATTCTAATGCAGTGATCTCGCCACAAGTGCTCAAAATGCAGGAAAAAATAGACCTATTTGCCTTTTCTCCATTTCTCTTCATCTCTACAAACAAAGTCAATGCTTCTTCATTGTGGCCAAGATGAGCATATCCTGCAATGATTGCACCCCATGAAATGCAATCACGATGAGGCATCTTCTCAAATAAACTCCTAGCAATATCAATGAAGCCACTCTGTGCAAAACCAGTAATCATAGTATTCCAAGAACTAACGTTTTTACAAGGCATTGCATCAAACAACTCCTTTGCATCATCGATTTTCTTACACTGCACATAACCAGCTATTATCGCGTTCCACGAAACAGAATTCTTTACAGGCATTTCATCGAAAACTTTTCTAGCTTTATCCATCATACCATTCTGCACATACCCAGACACCATAGCTGTCCATGTATACACATCTCGAACTGGAGACTCGTCAAATAACTTCTGTGCTTCAGATAATTGTCCGTTTTGGGCATAACCTGAAATCATCGTATTCCAAGACACCTCATCTCGTATTGGCATTCTATCAAAAAACCACCTTGCATCAACTAATTTCTTCTTCCTTACATACCCACCCATCAAGCAGTTCCAAGAAATCACATCCCAAGCTGAATTAGAATCAAACAATTTACGGGCATCATCTATCCTACCGTTTTGCACATACGCTGCAAGTATACCATTCCACGAGATCGAATTTTTGTTTGGTATCCTATCAAAAATCATTCTTGCTTCTTCCACAAACCCATTTTGAGCATAACCAGACAACATGGCATTCCAAGAAACCGCATCTCTCTGTGGCATTTGATCAAACAACTTCCGTGCAGCACCCAGATTCCCATTTCGAACATACCCGGTAATCATCACATTCCATGAAACTAAGTCTCTTTGGGGCATTTTGTCAAACATCTGGCGTGCAAGATTGAACCTGTTATTCAACAAGTATCCAGATATCATCGCATTCCATGAAACTGACGTCCGCCGGGTCATCTTGTTGAAGATGCATAGAGCTGAATCACACTGACCACTACGCATGTAATTGGTGATAGCTGTGTTCCATTGGACTATCTTTGAGTCTGAAACGATAGCTGCTGTTGCGAGTGGAGCACGATTTGGTTTACCAAGTTTGGGCTTTTGGAAATTACGCCTTAGCTCTAGTTTCTTTAGTGGGCGTATAGAGCTACTGCACAGCAGCCTCGTGCATTGAGTTGCAGCTTGCACCATACCTAGTTTTTAGGTTTTCTAATTAATATCTTGTTCCACCACCTCATGGGAATGCAGTTGTTTCGACAAGAACAGAAATTGGACACCAAAGAAAGGCAAGGTCATGGGTTCTGGCTCTTTTGGTGATGTTGCTGGATATGTACAGTGATGTGGTCTAACCAGGAAAGGTAAGTGAAGAAGCTGATGTGGTCTAACCATGTCACCTCATACACTTGCTTAAATTCTTGGCATCCTTTCTTTTCTTGAGTTTTTCTTAGCAGGCAGGGCCGGTCTTAATATGTTCGGGCCTTGGGCAAACATTTAAAAAGAGCCCCTAGAAAGTAATTAAAAAAACCTCAGGAAATTACCAAATTACAAATATAAAACCGTACCGGTTAGTAAACACATTTAATTTGTATTCCTAAATGCTGATGTCTCATTTCAGCATTAACCCAAGTCATAAAGAAATGCAAACAACCATGTCAATGATGGTCAAGCAATTTGAATACTTGATATAAGGTGGGAAACTAAATAGCCATCAAAATTCAACTTTATTGAGCATTAAAGTTTTAGATTGCCTAGGTGCAGGTAGAATTATTGACTAAACATGTTAAGGAAAATATAATATAAGGAAAAAAGATTAACTGACACATATATAAAGTACTAACTTGATTTTCGAGGTATCAGGGGAGCAAATTGCTGTATTAGTTTGCTGTTGTGTCCACTTCAGATTCTTCATATGCATATCCACATTTACTTATTAGAAAAAAGAAATGCTTTATATTGGTGGGATTATTTTTATTGGTGGATGAGGCTTCATCAACTCATTTTTATTGTTCTTATAGTTGAGCTTGCACAGAAAAGAATTTGCCCCTTCACAGAGTCAAATGCCATTGTTTCTACATAACCATAGTCAGCTTTTAAAATTTCATTACATGAATAAGGAACCCAATTTTTCACTCGGGCATTTCGTCGAACACTTTGTATGCATTGTTTTTAAGCTAATCTGGTGATTACAAATCTGACCCACATTATCAAAAAGTATCATTAAACCACTATAAAGGGCCATACAACCACTATTTAGTTTATCAATTTCATAGAACATTAGCTAGAAGTTTTGGTTCTAGATATAAGGAAGATAACAAAAAAGCACTACATACCTTTGAGATATCGAAACTATGAAACAGCTGAGATATCAAAAGTCTGAAGCAATAGAGATATCGAAAATCTTGATTGCTAATTTAGTGTCAGTCAGTCATACACAGTATACACTTATACGAAGCGGCAGAGACCAAGAAATGGACCGGAAGAGACGAAAACGGATGAAAATTGAACCTAGGTCTTACAGAGGGCTTATTGTGTGGGCTCCTAAACTAGTAAACTCTTTGATCCGTTGGCTAAAAATAAGCATGTTAAGAGTAAACAAAGAGGGTTGAAAAGGGGTTAAAGTCATATTACTGCAAGTCTGTAACAGTATTTTCTTCATGTGCTAATGTACCTAACATATTTTTTTACACAAAATAGTTATTAAAGTTTCGGTATGTGTTAACGTCGTATCTAGTGACATTGTTGTCGGTAAAATTGTTTGAATTTGTATAATCTTGCAGGAAAAATGTTGTTTTAGTAAAGGTTTACAAATACTATTTATACCGTAACAAGTGGTGAGTCGCCGGAATTAATTGTAACTCAATAGAATTAATGGTGATTCACCACAATTGTCCTTTACTTTAAAGTAAAAAGAATTTGTTCTTTCGAAGAAGTCTAGAGATGATTAAGTTGCCGAAAACCGGTAACCTGCATAACTAGTTATCAAGTATACCGTATTGGTACATAAACTCAAACATCGGTGACCATATTGTGTACAACAATGACCATATTGTGTACAAAAAACTGTAGTTATCATAATAGTATATAAAGACTAAAAGACGGCGTATTAGAGTTCATGAGGCGGCCGTCGATGATGGAGCTTCAAAGAGCTGCGATCAATGATAATAGAATAGAAAATCTAACCAGCATATTTGAGTGCTTACTTCATACACATGGATTAGTACTTTAGTAGTAAAAGTAGTAGCAACAAATAAAAAAGAATAAAATAACAAAAAAGATCAAAAGTGGCATGCTAACCTATGATTGTAGGTCAAACTCAAAAATATTACATTAAATGTTGATTTATGGTAGTTTAATGTATTAATAGCAACAAAGTTTAGTTCATTACAAATAATATTAAAGTATGCATACTTCATCATATTTCAGTACAAATAACCCTTAGTTTTCAAATTTGTTTTCTCTTATTAATTTAATATTTTCCTCTTTATTTAATGTTTACCTCTGTAGGGTGGGATGGAGTGGGGTGGGGTGAGGTGGGTAGGGTAGGGATGGAGGTACTTATTATATAGATAATATTAAATGGGTCTATCCGGATCAGGATCCAATAATAATTATCTGATCCAAATCCAATTAAATGGATCTCCGTGTTATTGGATCCGATCTAAATTCAATTAAATGGGTTGACGGGTCAGGTCGGATCTTTAAAATATCCGATCCGATCTGCTCCATTGACAGCCTTAGGGTGGGGTAGGGTGGCAGAGGGGGTAGGGGTGGGGTAGGTGGCGGAGGTGGTGGGCGGTTGATTGCATATTTTATTTTGGTTTATTCATATTGAATCAATTTATTTTTTTATTAGATTCCAATTCTGGTTTTTACTAACCAAACAAAATATAGTTTTTCACAAATTTCAATTCCTATGAATTCCAATTCCTTTGTCAAATTTCAAATCCTTCATATTCATTCCGCGAACCAAACGGACCCTTAGAATAAAATGGCCCACCATAAACACAAGATCAAATTCTAGAAGAACAGCTTGGTTAAAGGTGGCGTTTAGTCTTTTGATGGTCCTGACATTTAGAGTGTGTACGGCACAAGGCTTACAGGAGGTTATAGGGTTTGTGATTCTATTTTTTATAATCTTCAGCCCTCAGTCTCGTCCGGGTGTTAAAATCTTGAGAGGATTATTAAAAAAATCTCCCAGGATCCCCAAAATAAAAGCTTTTCCAAGTGACTTATAGATTGAGCTTGGGATTATCAATTAATCACCCCAGCTAGTTTCGTTAAACACACACTTAGTCTTATTTTTTATTTTCATTATTTTGATTATTTCATTACTTTAAAATGAACAAATTTGATATGTATCCCCTCTATCCAATTGTAATAATTTCAGGTCCAACAGCTTTTTTGCTTGTTAACAATATGTTAAAAGATTTTTTCGATATTATAATTGATGATATTCACACATGAAAACTAAAACGTACATATATTCTTGTTTTTTCCCTCCCTAATAAATACTGTAAAAAAATCTTTCACATGTGAACATCTTAAGAAAACATGCCATATAAGTCCCAATAGAATTAATATTATCCACATCCTCATGTCCAAGATCTCGTGTTCCCTCATCGTTTGTACATTCTATGTCAAATGGATCTACTTCCATTTCTTGTCTTATGAAGTTATGAAGCAAACAACATGCCGTTATTATCTTATTTTTAGTATCAATCGGATAATACGAATTATCCTTCAATATTCCCCATCTTCCCTTCAAAAGGCCAAAACATCGTTCGATAACATTTCTTGCTGAAGAATGTTTCATATTGAAGAATTCTCTTGCTGTAGTTGGTTGGTGTCCATCACGCCACTCATTTAAGTGATACCTTTGACCTCTATAAGGGGCTAGAAAACCCTCTCCATTTGTGTATCCGGCATCAACCAGATAATAACCTATATATCAAATTTATAGTTAATAACCATTTGTGTTTATTGTAGTTAATAACCATTTAAGTGATAAATTGTAGTTAATACGTATATTTACATACCCGGTCTTGGAACTTTTAATCCATGTGGTCTAAGAAGAGCATCCCGAAGAACTCTACCATCTGCGGCTGACCCCTCCCATCCCGTTAACACGTATATAAATTGCATATCTTGGGAACAAACCCCTAGAACGTTTGTCGCAATGTCATTTTTTCTTGTTCTATATCTAGGCTTTTCTTCGGCTGGTACTAGACACTTTATATACGTTCCATCTAAAGCTCCTAAACAATTCTTAAACCATTTCCATCTTTGATCGGTAGAGTTATCGGGCACCGGTTCAGGTTTCTTAAGCAAACAAGTATGCAATCGTATGACTGCATTACAAACTCGAGAAAAATGTCTACTAATTGTTTCTCCTGAACGGCGAAATCGACATATGATGACACGATTTTTAACATTGTGAGCAAAAATATGGAGAAAAATAGCAACTTGTTCATCGATATTCATATTCCTACTTGGTTTTAGGCCTCCGAATATTTCAAGCATATGACACAACTTCGTAAAACAACTTCGAGACATCCTAATTTGTGATATTGACATGGTGTCACTCTCATAAATATATCTATGTAGAATCAGGTATCGATCTACATTTGAAGGAAAATGTTTAAGACGTGGTCTATCTCTATGTTTTTTAAACATCATTAACAAGAGGACTACAACAATGTGCAAAACCACGTTCCACCATGTCAAAATCAATGATGTTTGTCGTTGTCTACGATTTTGTGTTGTTAAATTAAGTCGGGACATTTTTTCCTGCGCATACAAATCAGTAGTTGAGATAACATATCAATAGATTGTTATTTTTAATAAGATATAAATTGTGATATATATATATATGTATATGTAATACTTCTTTTTTTCCCTCTTGTATTTACCGATTGTCATTTTAATGAGAATTTTGTGTAAATCTAGAACATATAACTACATTCAGATTAGTATCTTTAATTAACATGTTCCTATACACAAATAAGTTACACACAAAATCATTAGTTGAGGCCAAAATCATCAATTAACCACACAATCAATCAGTTGACATCCTAATTTAAGAATAACACAATCAAAATCTATTTAATGATTTAGTCTTGTGCAAACTAACAAGACCAATCAAAGTCAATTGGCAATGTATTTCACTTGATCTAAAAACAAATAAATCCACTAAAAACAAATCCACAAAACTCACTAAAAACAAAGCCACAATTTGCATATAAGTAACCAAATTGAACAACCAAATTTTGAATTAACCAGATTTGGTTTGAAGTAACCAGATTTTGAATTTGATTTGGAAAACCTAAAGTCAAATTGAACAACCAAATTTACATCCTGTTAAAAAAATCACCTAACACTAAAACATTCAAATACAAATGTTATATATGGCCATCTCTGTTTCTACAAACATATATGTGCAGCTAACAGAAAAACAAAATGTTATATATGGCCATCTTTGTTCCTACAAACATATATGTACAGCTAACAGAAAAACATTCAACCAAATTTGCATATAAGTTGAGATAACAAGTTACCCACAAAATCATCAGTGAGATTTTCAAGGCTATGATTTTCAAGAGAGAGAGAGAGAAAGGGAGAGAGAGGAGACATATATACAGGGGAGAGAGTGAGGGAGAGAGCAGAGAAAGAGAACTTACCGGCGGCGGAGGAGGAGTAGCAGCTACGACCGGCGGAGGAGCGCAGGCGACGAATAGCAAAGGAACGAACAGCTAGGTGACGAACGGGGAACAACTTGGACCGAACCGCAGGCGACGAACGACAAGGATTTCACGCGACGAGCAGTGAGCAATGAGCGGCGATGAACGAACGGGAGGAGATCTCGATAGGGAAGGCGACGAACAAAGGAGCTAGGGCTTTTTTTTTACATACGAGCAGAACGAATGGGAGTATGTGTGTGTCTAGTGGATTGTTTAAAGAGAGGATTTGGAGGGTATAATAGTAATATCTGAGATTCCTTTAGGTGTAGATTTTAAATTCCATCCTTCATCGGAAGGATTTCACTTTCCCTCCTATGAGGGATTTCAATTCCATAAAATTCCATTCCCACTTACAACCAAACACTGGAATTCTTGGGAATTGGATTCCAATTCCTATGAAATCCCACATATTTCTTCCAACCAAACAGGTCCTTAGAGTCCATGGAGTGGACGTGGTTATTGCTGTGTGGTGAGGCACCACATGGGGAAAAAGGAAAATTCCCACTCCATGGCTACGTGATTAATAGGTGTGTGTGGTATTTAATACATTGTGTTGTGAAAAAAAGGTGGGATCAACATATATTTAACTTTTACTCATAATTTATTTATATATTTGATTGGTTAGTGGGTATTAGGTGGGTCCTCAAATTTCGTGTGGTAGAAAGTAACCAGTACGCGTGACTGAGTGATGAGTTAAGTGATTGAAGAAAAATCTGACGTGGCAATGTGATGGATGTGAGGGTTGCATACACTCTTAATAAAACATATGAACATTGTGTAAACCTTTAATTTTTAGATTATCATTTCCCATATGTGAACATTTTAAAAATAACCATGATTTTCCCGATGTTCGTGATATGTTAAAAAAAACACTAAATACATCTTCAAATTAGGCCATCTTTTTTTAAGATTGAATTTGTGTTCACATGTTAATAATATATACAAATCTAACACATAATGCAAACAATTACAAAGAAAATACAACTAAACTTATGAAAAAAAATTAAATTAGTTTAACATTCAAAAGAAACCCCTAATTTCTTGATCAATTCTTTAATCTCAATAATATGATTAGAAAACACCCCTAAATTCAAAATAAAAAATGTATAAAGAAACACTAGAAAACCATAAATAGGAAAACCCTAATAAGTTGTTTTCATTTTTGGTCATCGGAGAATTTTGTGAGAGAGAGAGGTGTAGCAAGAATGAGATGATGGGTGGCGGTGGTGTTGTCGTTAAGGTCACCGAATCATGTTATTTTATTCTTCTTCAATCTATGGAGATGACAATTCGAGATGGGGGTTCCCTAGAGAGAGTCCACTTTTAATATTATATTTAAAACGGAAAGTCAAGCTATGCTCTGGTATACGCTAACAAACCGTTTTCATAATCGTTTCCTACAATCCTCATAGAATCTGGTCTAAGATGTTTATCTAACGAGGATTGAGTTTGAGTCTCTTTCGAGAGTTTCCAAGTTAACTACCACTATGCCATCTTGAGATGGACCATCAATGACAGAGGCGGTGATTGATGATGGAAGAGAAGATAGTAAAGGAGCGGCATTGGTTCTACAGAGCGACTGACGAGAGCTCTCACAATTTAAGAGGTTTCCTATCAAAGAAGGGTAGATTAATCACAAAAACATGTTTCTTGGCCCATCAATCATTCATCATAACTTTCCAAATACCAACAAAAATAGTTACCATACATTAAAACAACCCCATATCACTCATGACATTTGCATCCTTGCCTCATGAATGAATCAGATACACATCAATTCCATAAATTATAAAAAATCAAAAGTTCAATTATGAAACTTCATTTGAACATTAACTTACAAAAAAGTAACAGTTAACTTACAAATGCATGACAGCCATCAATTTCATCACACATGAAGACGCATCCATTTCACGAGCCATCTGATTCTTTGATACATGAACCCAACTCATCTTTGGGTTCGCGACATCACACAATGTCAAAAATTCCAACACCTGCCCGAAAATCTTGAACATTTCGACTCCAAAAATCAAGTTTTTATCAGCAACAAATACGGCATTCCAGTCCATGGGTGCATCAGGATGCGTAGAAACTTCATTCCAAGTTAAATAAACAAGATCAAGCTCCCATAACTTGCGAACTGCTTTGTTTCTCCTTCCAATTTCACCATCTCCTTCACACCATGAAACCGACACCATAAACAATCGTTGACCATCACAAGACACAAGATTCGGGGAGTACTCGTGGACCCTCCTTCGTGGTGGTGGAGTTGTTTGGACTCGAACCCATAAACCATGTCCAATATCATATGCTGCAAGTTTATCAGTCTCAGAGTACACGTAAAAGGTCCCGTTACAAACAACCGAAGAACACACCACCCCGAAATCAAGTGGCAGCCGTTGGATTTCCGTCCATCTGTTTGTTGAAGAATCATAAATCTCGCATGAATCTAACGCCTCCTCCCATGAACCAATCCCACCTGCAGCAAATATCAAGAACCGTTTTACATTCTTAGTGTGCTTGATTTTTTCGTTTCTTGTTAGACTCCGCCTAACAGAAAGCCTATGGGGATCTTCATATATATCTGACACTCGTGTCCGTGTCCGGGGATGACTTTTGATAGTCAAACGATCGGAGTTGACTTCATAGACTCCGAGAACCGGTTTTGACCTTGCATGTTTCATTGATGCAACCTTGTGCCAAGATTTCGTTAACGGGCTAAAAACCAAGACCCCCCTGTGCGTCTTTCGGTCCATTCTACCTGAGTTTGAACAACCTCCAACAATGAAAACACTATTATCAACAGTGGCAACAGAGAATGAAAACCGACCCTTGAGAACATTCGCCTCAATTTTATGCCATTTGTTGAAAGAAACGTCAAAAGCATATATCTCACTCTCACGAGAGTCTTTAACTGTTGTACCAAAAAGGAACAACCAAGGAGTTGGGTAACAACCATCTTGTCTCATTTGCATAAAACGGGTCGTTGTCGTCAATGCTTTCCATTTCTTGCACACGAGTCGAGTGTTCATTAGGCTTGTTAATGGGAGTCTCCTTAAACACATCTCAAGTATATCATCCGGAAGAAAGACATGCATTGCTTTGTTTCGCTGTGGCTCTTGTTGGACTTCAAAACCCTTCTTCCTATTAACGTTTCTTTTCCAAAATCCATACGAAAAACAATCGGCACTTGTGTCGTGGGTCCCGCAACCCCCTTTCCCAATGACTTCACCAAACTCGTCACTAGTTGCGGCTCCAACCTTGCACCCTCCACCCCGACTATACAAACTCAGACACCTGAATGAAACACCTCTCGTGTCATCATCATCATCCATCACATTTCCATTGTAGTTGTTTTTTGGCTTTCGGTTAATGCTTGTAACTAGACGTTTTGATACATTGGAAGCCTCGAGTTCTTGATGTGAAGTTTCAACCCTATGTCGTTCAGATATCATCTTGCATTCTAATAAATTTGCACATCTGATTGTTCCTGCGCCTGGTCATATGAACATTCAAGATTATGAGATGAATCCAAAACAAAATCACGAAAAGAGGTTTTACTTCAAAACTTGATATTGAAGAAATTCTACTAGATTTTAGATAGTAGAGCTAGAGCAGAAGAAAGTCCAAAGAGACTAAATTCAAACATATAAATAGACAAGGTTAAATACGTATTTAACCACATTAAAGCAGACAACACGTACTACAAATATGGGATTCTCTTTTGTAAAAAGAGCACATAGATTCTTATAAATTCGAAACCAGAAGCATCAGGATTGACTTCTAAAACAAACCGTAGATTATAATTAAACTGGGAATTCAACTTTTAACTCAGAAATTGTCGTTTGACTTTTGAAAGTCAATTATTGAAGCTAGAGAAGCAAGGGATCAGCTTTGAATTATTAAAATGATAATGACTAAATTTTGACCTCGAAATTGATATGGTTTACGATGTTATTTTTTGTTGCTATTAAAGCATACAATACACGCTATGATCTGGGAAAACTTTCAGTGTTCAATGCACATGTAAACCATATAAATTTCGTATTTGATAGTATGTTTGACACTGAAAAATCCACGTGGACTTTGGATTTAGTATGGTTCGGTATGTACTTGACTGGTAGAATTGCTTCTAAGACAATCTTAATTAAGGGGATGTTAAGATGTGCGTATAACCGACAATGATTATGGAAACCAAATTTGTAGATATACGTAAAACTACTATAAGAACAAATTAGTCAAATAAATAAAAATTCCCTAATCATCCCTAACGCTAAGGCGCTAAGCAGTGAGTAAATTATCCAATTTTCCTTTTCTAAATGTACATTCAAATGACAATGAAGATACCTACTCTCCCTAGAATCAGTATCAGTATGGGTGCATTGGATCTAGAGTCAGCAATTTCCACCCATTGACTTATAGTCTTATACATGGATCAAAATGGGTTATATCTCATCTCTAACAGGTCAATTGGGTTATATCGCATCTCTAACAGGTCAAATGGGTTTAAACTATATAACTTAACTAAAAAGGAATCGGGTCAAACATGTTAAAAGTCATTCTTAGTGTATTCATTTGAAAGTCGCCCGAAAGGTATTCTAATGCATAAAAACACCTACTTCACTTTATTAAAAAAGATTAGGTTATATATGTAATATTATAATTTTACATGATTGTATTTAGCGCATTATTTTCTCATTAAGAAAAAAAAGGATAGAAAAGGTGTTTGCACACCAACCCAACCTGTTTTGACCCATTACCTTTACCTGATGACCTGCCCATTTTTCTAACTTTAATGAGCAATGGGAAGTTTGTTAGGTTTGTACAAACATTGATAGGCTCACGCTCAGCCAACAGGCTTACAGATTGCTAAGCTTTGAACATTGATTATGCGATAACCAGGCTAGAACACTCGGCTTCATATTAGATGCAATAAAGCTAACTATCATAGTGTAGACTGTAGAGCAAAACCATTCTTATAATTTCCTTAAACAATCTGAATTTAATAAGCACTCAACAATATCAAAAGAAAATCTTACAAATTCAAGCTGCAGCAGCAAACCAAACACCATCTAAAACAATACTTTACATTACAGTTAACAATCTGATTTTTGATTATTAAATATCTTATGATCACTTTCAAAACCCATATCCAAACACCTCCAATTCTGTAATCAAATATGATAAATATAAAAATCTTGGGATGCCACTCCCTTGCTCTTGAGAAGATCCCATTGTCACATTTTAACAAATAGGCAAGCAATACCATGTTGTTATTATTACAAGCATAAATGTTTTGCATATTAACATGTCCTTTACTCCTTTATATAAACACTTCCATATTTCCTTGCTCTATATAACTCCTTTTTAAAACTAGACATTTTAGTCAAACAATTTCATGTTATTATTATCATCAATTATCATATGAATGGATGGATTACATCTGTGCATGCTATTTTCATCATGGCATTTTGGTGATAAAAATGTCAAAATTCGCTATCAGGAAATTAATTTTAAATTTTAATATTGCTAGGTTTGATCATCTAAAGTCAAAGAACCCATAGGATTATGAACACACCCAGCTGTCAAAAACTTGTATGAAATTAACAACTGTCGAGTGTCAAATCAGTAATTCTCTAACTTCAAAGAACTTACAAGATAATCATTTTATGTAAAAAATGAACAGTTGCATTTTATCATTTATCTGTCCGAAAATTGCTGAAACAGGAATTGTTTCACAGGATGAAGAATCAATAATAAATATGTAACAAATTTGTGTGTATGTGTGTGTATAAAGGATTAAGGTTTGAGTGTTTGACTGCCCAGAAAAAGTCAGGAACTCACGATGCAATGCCCTCAAAAAGAATCAGAACTTTGTGAGCAAGAATGCAGGATGAAATCCAACAAAACATCCACTTAAAACCCAGAAACTCAAGCATTAAACGCACTAAGAATACACAAACAACTAAAAGCAAAGAATACAGACCTCATTAAGTTGTTGCAGCCACAGCGGTATGAACAAAGGATCTGCCTTTCCGATTTCAAGATTCTTGATTTGCACCCACAGATCGATGCAAAGACTAGATCCCAGAAAAGGGTAACAATTGCTTAAGAATCCAAATACTTATACAGGGTTTTGATTGAGAAGACGAAATGTGAAATGTTTGAGATAGCAATTGATTCTTTGGTTAGGTTAAAAGGTGTAATCAAGAAGGGAGGATTTTAGTAAAGTTTGAAAAGCAAGAAATAAACAATTTTCAGGGAGATGAAACTTGAAAGTGATGGATCCGGTCTATCTTTCTTAATCATGATAGCAAGAGGGCGGGGGCCATTTATTAATCTTTCGTTCGGTTGAATTTATCACTTCATACCAAGGGAAAGGGGTAAAGGTTCTTTTTGGAATTTATTTATTTTTTTTTTTGAAAGGCATTTGGTTTTATTTGCCAAATTTGCAATAATGAGATAAGAAGAATGATTAATATAGTTGATACTTAATTTATAGTCTTAAAGAATTAATTGTAGTATTTGGATCAATGACATCAATAGTTTAATTGTATTTTAAAATTTTGAACGAAATAATATTTTCGTAATTTACATGTGATTTTATACTAAATCATCTGTGATTGAATATTAACATTTTAAAACTATACATAGACTTTATTGAACACAACTCAATAAGATAAATGCACCCATTCGTCGTAACTGAAAAAAAATATAAATAAATAAAATATAGAGATTAACATTTAAATTTAAATGTTTAAAAATTAAGTAGACACCATATGTTTTAAATTTAAATCGATTTAGGTCTTATATATATTTTATATTACATTTAATATAACATTTAATATTTTTTATTTTAACACAAAAAATAATTTATGATAGAAAACTTTTATAAAACGATTCTAGTTTTCATAAGAAAAAATTAGACTTAAATGTAAGAACATGCATAAAATTATTCATTAAACAAAAAGAAACCAAAATGTCGTTTTTATAAGAAGAATGATTTAATAAAACTACTTTATTTATTTAATACTAATTATGAAAGCACAACTAATATAAAAAAGTTTGCCTTGAAATTGAAACAAATATTAAAGTCAAAATATACTACAAATAAATAGATAGCATATCTCCTTTACATATTAAATGAGAAGGCCAACACTCCCAAAGGCATAATACATACGGCATACCCACTCTATAAAATTCTATTGTGTCATATGACCATTTTAATAGATATATAATGTAAGTAAGGAAAGTTACTGTTTACTTTCCACATAAATATTAGTGTATATATATATATATATATACTATATTATAAATGATTTAGGCATT
The DNA here is from genome assembly GCA_038502395.1 of Dittrichia graveolens. Lineage (NCBI taxonomy): Eukaryota > Viridiplantae > Streptophyta > Magnoliopsida > Asterales > Asteraceae > Dittrichia > Dittrichia graveolens. The sequence goes on from JARJIL010000008.1 coordinate 740,638, forward strand.
TTGCTTAATCTCTTAAATTTTAAGTCTTTTAAAATTACTAAATTACCCCTCATATAAACTAAATAGAAACTATTATATAAAGTAACTATTAAATAGAGTTAATAAGAATCTTATATTCTATTTTAATAACTAAACCTTCCATATTTAAAAAATTCAAATAAATTAACTTAATTATTAAAAAATACTTTCATAATCAAACCTTTTATATTAAATATTATATCATGTAATAAATATTTTAACATAATTATCAGAAAATATGTACAAGTAGAATTCATAAATCTGAATAATCTATAATAAGAATTTATAAACATATACTTTAAAAAATTTTAAATAGCTCATATAATTAATAGTTTCAAATTAGTTTACTATTTTCTTAATCTCTTAATTTTAAATAGTTTCAAATTACTAATTTACACTCAATATTTCATGCAATTTAACTTATTTTATAAGTAAAGACTTTTTTTCTTATTTAATTGTTCTCAAAGTTTATTTAAAAATAATAAAAAAGTTGATTAAGAACAGGAAAATAAAGAAAATAGACATGTTAACAATATAAAATTATTCGTTGTCACCGTATTACGTAAATTTCCAAAGCGAACAAGTTATCGAGTAGAAACTATTTGATGTCGTCACATTGCGCGGGTACCATGCTAGTATATATATATATAGAGAGAGAGAGAGAGAGAGAATATGGATCAACATAGTCCCCATCCTTATACATAGACCTTGAAGTCCCACTTACATCCATTTATTTCGTAGATTCGAAAAGGGTAGGATCGACATTTCAACTTTCGTTCCATATAGCAGTTACCATTCACGTAACAGTTTCCTTATTCCACGTTCGGTTTCCATTTTCTAGTATGTCAACATTCGTAGTATGTTTTCTCCACCACAGTCGTTTGATGATTCAGCCGTTCCTAGTATTAACAGTGATGATGATGATGTATATGACAGTATTTTTTTTCCACTGTTCTTTTGTATGTTGTTCATTTGCAGTTGATCTTCACTAACATCGTTTTGTAATTGTTATGTTATGTATATGACGTATTTATTCACATAGAATTAGTGTGTGTTTATATACTGTACGTTAGCTTTCTGTTAGTATTCAACATTTTCAGTTGAACGAAAAAGATGATATTATTCTGTTGTGATGTTATGTATATGTTGTATGCTGGCTTTCTGTTAGTATTCAATATATGCAGTTGAACGAAAATGATGATATTGTTCAGTTATGTTATTATACGATTTTGATATCACATCATTATAAATTTATATACTTTTTAGAGTCTATTCATCCGTCATTTGTATATTATTGTGCGAAAATGATGATATATTCGGTTTCTTGTCAATATGATGTATCTGATGTATGAAAATGATGAAAATTGTGTGTCATAGAAATGATAGTATTATGAATGTATGTCTATTATGAATTATATTTGATGAGTTATAAATTGTCATTATTTTCATACATCAGTTTATACATGTTAAAATCAATCCATTTTAACTGATGTATTATTTGCTTACAACCATGAACTAATCATTCTTACATCATCATATATATCATTTTTAACTTATTCATCATTTTCATCATTTTCGTTCAACTGTATGTTAGCTTTCTGTTAGTATTCACATCATTTTGAAATTTATATAATTTTCGTTCAACTGTATGTTAGCTTTATGTCATTTGTATATTGTTGTGCGAAAATGATGATATATTCGGTTTCTTGTCAATATGATGTATCTGATGTATGAAAATGATGATAATTGTGTGTCAAGGAATTGATGGTATTATCAATGTATGTCTATTATGAATTATATTTGATTAGTTATGAATTGTCATCATTTTCATACATCAGTTTCTACACGTTAAAATTTATCCATTTTAACTGATGTATTATGTGCTTGCAACCATGAACTAATCATTCTTATATCACATATATCATTTTTAGCTTATTCATCATTTTCGTTCAACTGTATGTTATCTTTCTGCTAGTATTCACTATATGCTATTGAACGAAAATGATGATATGGTTTGGTTTTGTTATTATAACGATTTGATATCACATCATTTTGAAATTTATATACTTTTCGATGTTTATTCATCTGTCATTTGTATGTTGTTGTGCGAAAATGATGATATATTCAGTTTTCTTATCAATATGATATATCTGATATATGAAAATGATGACAATTGTGTGTCATGAAAATGTGGTTGCAAATTAATTGTTAGCTTATTTACCATTTTCATCATTTTCACACCATCATGTGATTTAAAATGATATAAATGGTCTCCTACAGCCATCTTTGAACATCAAAATGATGTAAGTAGTCACATGATCATGTAAATGGACTCAAATGATATAAATAGTTTCCTACAGTCATATTTGAACATCAAAATGATGTAATTAGTATCATATCATCATGTAAATGGACTCAAAATGATAAATATGGTTTTTGCAGCCATCATTGAACATCAAAATGATGTATGTAGTATCACACCATCATATAAATGGACTTAAAATGATATAAATAGTTTTCTATAGCCATCTTTGAACATCAAAATGATGTAAATAGTATCAAACGACCATGTAAATGGACTCAAAATGATATAAATGGTTTCCTACAACCATATTTGAACATCAAAATGATGTAAGTAGTATTATACGATCATGTAAGTGGACTCAAAATGATATAAATGATTTCCTACAATCATGTTTGAATATCAAAATGATGTAATTAATATCACATCATTAATGGACTCAAAATGATAAATATGATTTCTGTAGCCATCATTGAACATCAAAATGATGTAAGTTGTATCGCACCATAATGTAAATGGACTCAAAATGATGAAAATGGTTTATGCAGCCATCATTTACATAAAAAGAAGGAGACAAGGAATGATTTTTGGAAAGTGGGAGATTCCATCTCGTATATTTTGTCAAAAAAATGGAAAGTGGATTTTAGTTTATTATTTCTTGACAATTTTACCCTTTTTATTATATAAAAGAGAGTTATTTTGGAGTTAATTTTTTCGGTTTCTAAAATTAATCTTGTCCATCCATCTTAAGATCCAATGGTCAATATTCAGCCTTTGAAATCTATATTTAAGTGTGGGACTATATATATATAGGGTGAGGATCCAATGAGAACACCCCTTAAAATGAGAACTCTAGGAACCACTGCATCTAGTCTATAAAATCACTGCATCCAACTTAAAATCATTGCATAATATCTAAAAAACATGTAGTTATCTTAAAACTAGTCCATCATGCACAAATTAATCGGTAAATTCTTATTTAAGAACCAATACATCTTGTTTTAAAAACCACTGCATATAGCATAAAATCACTGCATCTAGTATAAAATCACTGCATACATTTTAAAATCATTGCATCTAGCTCATATATATATATATATATACATATATACATGTGTGTGTTTGTATATTTATGCTTGTATTTACACACACAAACATATATATACATATATATATATATATCATCGCCCCCCTTCTTTGACTACTTTGACTAGTGTTCGCAATCTTCTCACAATTTGCGAACCATTTGTGGGGTTTGTATCTGATCCTCGTACTATATATATATATATATCTTTCCTTAACTTCTTTTACATTTTTTTGAAACTCTAAAGCCATTCAAAATTGTAACACCACAAATTTATAAGGATTATTAAATAAAGTGTTGGATAAAAGTTGAGAAAAACGAGTAAAAGTTATAAATTATTAAATGGTTTAAAATAATGATACCAAAAATATCCTCGTTGGGATTTATGGATATCGTATGTTTTAGAACCTAGAGGGGGGTGAATAGGTTATATGCCCACTTTTTAAAGTTTTTAAAAATATTTGCAAGTAATTAAAGAGTTTAAGGAAGAAAGATATCACCAATGAAGTAGCTAGGACACAATGATTTATAGTGGTTCAAGCAAGGGTTAACAACCTTGCTCTACATCCACTCCTTGGCCTCACCCACCAAGAGTTGCTCCACTAACTTCTCTCTTTAAAGGTAGAGATAAACCTTTTACAACTTCTCTCTTTGGCTTACAAGAATTACACTTCACTCTTGCAAACAAGGTTAAGATAAACCTCACTTTACTCTAATTGGAAAGGCTAGAGTTGATCCTCACTTCTCTCTAGTTCTATAGGCTAGAGATGATCCTCACTTCTCTCTAATTCTAAGGCTAGAGATGATCCTCACTTCTCTCTAATTCTAAGGCTAGAGATGATCCTCACACTATTACAAATATATAAGAAGGTAATGTAGTGTTTCAACTTTGAAGGCTTTCATTCTTGCTTCATTCTTGATCTTGAAAGATTGAATATTTATCAAAGAATATGAGCTCATAAGATTTTGTATGTGTTCTGTGTTTTTCAGATTACAAGAGCTTGGTAAAACACAAGACTTGAGTTTCCTTAAATAAGGAAAAAGGTGCAAGCTCAAAAAGTGTCCAGGCTGTCCACGGTCAACCGTGGCATCGACCGTCGGCCTGCTGAAACTTTTTGAGCCTTGTGCATATAGACGTTGGCCTTTTACCAAAACCATACACAACCCATTTTTACCATTAAAATGCACTGAACAGAAGCTTAAGAAAAGTTGGGTTAATGCCATACTTCTTAAGTTTGAATTTAATCATGAAAATGGTAGTTTGGAAACCAAATGCACAAAGCATGTTGGAAGTTTACCCCTTTGGGAGATTCCTTTTGCTAAATATGGTTTTGGCTTATTTCACTAGAAGATTATGTTTAGTATTTGCCAAAATAGGAATTCATTTGCTTTGACTACCAAGCTTGTGATTTTATAAAAAATTGTCTCAATTTTTATAAAAGTTTTTATAAAAACTTAAACTCATTTGATTATTTATTTTGTAAGCTCATAAACTTCGAACGTTTGTTTGTAGAAATCTTCGACATCAGCTTCTACTTGAACTCGGATCTTGACGATTGAAGCTTGGCCATTTGATGAAGCTTATTTTGTAGATTATAGATGAGAATATATTTGATTGAATATATATATGTATATGTGCACATATGTTAATGTTAATGTTAATACATACAATTATATAAACAAGTTGTATATTTTTGTGTCAACAAAAGAGGATATATTTGTAAGCCTATTTTTCCCAACAGTATGGATAAGTTGTAAGTCGGATAGGGGAGTGGGATACGCGTTAAATAGATGACTACCGACTTTTGAGTTGGCAGCCTCATCTCCCTTAATTTGTTCTTGTTTCTTTTCTTTCTTAATTCTTCTTTCACTCACCATACACATATATACATACTTTAATTCATTTGGGAAAAAGTAAATCAAATAAATTAGCAATCTTCCTTCAAACCCGAGATTAAACATCATCATCTTCACCATCATCTTTCATTTGTAAGTAATCTCTACCTTGTGTTAGAGTTCTTGAAGGTTTTGGAGCAAATGGGTCATTGAATTTATTTTAATGTTGTTTGATGATCAAATAGTGTTATTTTGATGTTTATTGGAGTTAATGGATGTTAAATGGTGATAAAAATGCACTAGAAATGTTACGGTAGCAAATTAATTAAGTTTTAGCCGGAAAACGGTGAGTTTATGTTGAACAGTTTGTTGTTTTGATGTCAACACGGGGTATGTAAAGAAAGGTAGGCCGTGTAGGAAGCCATATAGGCTGAACACAGACCATGTAGGGTAACACAAGCCGTGTAGGAGGCCACGTGGGCTAAACACGGGCCATGTAGGTTGACACAAGCCGTGTAGGTCTGAACACGGGCCGTGTAGGTCGAACACAACCCATGTAGGTTGACACATGCTGTGTAGGTCGACACAGGCCATGTCAAAGGCCATGTAGGACTCTACCAGATTATAAGTTTAGTTTTATGCTTTATATAAGATGTATGATTGTTATACTATCATTACTTAGGTCTTATGGGACTTAAGGAAAATATGATAGAAGACATTGGAAGCTATGGACCACATGTGAGTACTTTGATCTAGTACTCGTAAATAGTGATTTATGATTTAATATAATTCTATGTAAATACATATATGAGTAATATTAACATGGTACATGTAACACCACTTTTCTAAATTAGATTTAAAAACATTATCTTACGAGTTAGCACCAAAAAGATATTAGAGTTTCACAAAAATACAGTTTTTAAACATACACGTGCTAACATTTTCAAAAGTAGTGTCAAAGTTTGCCTCTTGAAAATAAGGAGCTATCCAGCTGATCTCTGCACTGGGGCCTTACCCTTGCTAGAACCTGCATCACCTGCAACATGTAATACTGGAACATAAGCTAACGCTTAGTGAGCATACTAACTGAACATAACAACATAAAACAGGAGTAAAATCTCCCTAGTATATTTCGCATCCAAACTGTAACATCATGAGTAAAGTCTCCTCAGGATGCCTCGCACCCAAGTTGTAATACCTGCAAACATGCACAAAGGTTACTATGCCAGGGTTTATCCACACCTTAGTGTAGAATATCCTTAGCGCTTTCCTTAGGTATAAAGAGCTCGATATACCCCTTTCCACTTTCTAGAATACACAGCTATGCTTGCACATACTGAGTATCCTCTGTGTCGGGCTTATCTACACCTCGCAGGTGTAGCCTATCCCAGCTGCTATTGGTACACATCTCACTGTATACCCTGTTAATTAACAGGAGTAACAACTTCCCAGGATGCCTCACATCCAACTAATAGGAGTAACAACTCCCCAGGATGACTTGCATCCAACTAACAGGTAAAACACTTAATAGATATATCATACTGTTCACCTTGCGCATATAAACGTATTATAGCACATTCACATAACAACAATATCACATATTACAACTTATACATACTTACACTCTTTAGTAATCAACTACACCACATGCGTAGCTGAATATCATAAAACTATCTCAGTACAAAGTTGCACTTCGCACGTAACTCGGTACCCTGCTGCTTCTCATTAAATACATATAACAATTATATCACATATACAAATATCATGTTGTTCACTAAAGCATATTCATATGCTACTCATACTAAAGAAATAGTATACTCACCTGGTGCCCGTGTAATATGCTAAACATTGCTAACTTTAAGGCTGGCAATTTCTGGGTCTACCCGAAACCCGACACGAAAAAAAGTGACACAAACCCGATACGAACCCGAAATGGGTCAAAAGCGGGTTGACACGGAATCGACACGAAATTAAATGGGTCGGGTTAGGGTCAACCCGAAAATAACCCGTTTATAGATAAAACTATAAAATTTTAAAATTTTCTTTAATACTTGAAATTTAAAGTTTGAAAAGAAGATTATGAATTCCAATAAGAGAGTGACATTTTAGGACAATAACACCCGCCAAACAAAAGTATAAAACCCTTAAACGTTAAAAACTAAAAATAAACAATAAAAGATTTATAGTTAAAACAATAGTGTATTATTTTAGTATTTGTTATTTTCACTATATGATTTTGATACTTTTGCATTTGATTATTTGATAGGTGATACTTTAGTATTTTGGATTGATTCATAATTCTATTTAATGATGAATAATCTTAAATTATTCGGTCATTCAATGACATTATTTATTGGTATAGAATAGTAATACATCATAGTTTTTATTATATTCATTTATATAAGTGAATAAAAAATAAAATCAAAATTTCAATCAAACCGAAATAAATAGCAAATTTGAAGTTCGAATACAATGGAAACGTACATTGATTATTAAAGTTACAATATAAATGAAAATCCTTTTCGAAATTTTGTGCCGAACGTTGGAAAACAAACATAGAACATGAAATATTGATAAAGAAAATTGTGGTTGAAACAGAAAACCGTATTCGAAAATCGAAAAAATTCTCGCCGATGACATTTGGCCTAAATGGGTCGACACGAACCCGACACGAAAAAAACTGACACGACCCGAACCTGACACGAAAATAAATGGGTTGAAATTGGGTCGACACGAAACTGACCTGAACCCGAACGACACGAACCCGACCCAAATTGACAGCCTTAGCTAACTTAACCGCACTTCGCCATATGTATGCCATCACTTATTGCCTACAGTAATATACAATCATTGTATCATTACTTACAACTCTGCTGAACGAATAAAGCTGAATAGGGTCAGGCACGCCCGTGCCACCCTCAAGGCACGCCCGTGCCTCCCTCAAGGCACGCCCGTGCCTCCCTCAAGGCACGCCCGTGCCTCCCTTAAGGCACACCCGTGCCTTACTAACTTGGGCCAAAACATGGCCTGCTCTAACATGGGCGTACTGGGTCAGACATGCCCATACCCTACATAGGTACGCTCGTGCCCAGACACGTCCGGATCTGAAGAACAATGGCGGTCATGCCCTACCTGGCACGGCCGTAACCCTAAAGGCACGCCCGTGCCTCATGAACTGCAATAGCAGTTTTGCGACTACCTTGTTGTTTTCCTACCAAAATCATATCTAAACTTAAAACAAGTGTTTTCCAGCACTTACAAACCATGTTACAACATCTAGAACTATCAAACAACAGCTGCAAACACAATCACAAACACAAATTGAGGATTTCACCTTTGAAATCATCTCCTTGACCTATAACACATAAAACTCAATCAAGAATCATACCTTGCTTCTAAGAATCATTTTGGATGCTGTTTCAACACTCCCACCTTGCTGTTACTGATCCAGAAATGATATAAATATGGTTGTTGAGAGTATAGCCGGTGATACTTGAAGGTTTGACTTTCTAAGTCAACCCTCAACACACATATATATAATAGTACTTTCCAAGAATTACCAATCAGCCCCTCGACTTATCATCTTTTAAAATGATTATTTTAGCCCCTCTAGTTTTATAAACACCCCTAATATTTTACAACACTTAGCCATAACAACTTTTGAACTTTGGGACGTTACAGTACAACAATATAAATTAACAGATAGGAGATTGGGATAAATAGTATGTTTAACTTAAATGAAAATAACCACTAATATGCCAAACAATTAAAGTGATACATACAAGAACTATACAGTACTACGGATATAATTGTGGTCATATAGATACACAAACATCTATAATGTTACGGATACAGTTTTATGTGGATACAATGATAATAGTACAAATATGCGTATTATAATTATCTAAATATGACTATACGAATAAAATACTTTTATGTACACTAGAGTAGTCATTCAGATGTTACGATTACAACCGCGGTATACATATGTGATATACAAGTGTACTATTTATATGAATACAATTACAAATATACATATATGAGTATGAAAATACGTACAACACCATACATATACAGTTATTATTACTACAACTATAGAAATTACTATAATCATACAGATACACATACACACACACATATATATATATTATAGTACTATGAATGCAAGCAGTTACAACTATATAGATACAAATGTCATACATATACAAATGGGATACAGTTATAATGTGTGAATACAACTACGTACGACACCATACATATACAGCTATTATTACTACAGCTATAGAAATTACTATAATCATACATATACACATACACACACATATATATATATATATTATAGTATTATGAATGCAAGTAGTTACAACTGTATAGATACAAATGTCATACATCTACAAATGGGATACAATTATAATGTGTGAATACAACTACAGTTACAGTAGTTATGATACAGCTTCCGATGCAACGCAGGAAAACAATTATGGTTACAACATTTGAAATATGAATACAGTTATAATACAATCACAGTAATTGAATAGACATGATTACGAATATTGTTATTGAACAGATTTAGATACTGAAACAATTATTATATGAATGCAATAAAGCTTAACCAGATCGTGGACATTATTTTTAAGTATTTATTTTGAGTTACTCACTGAGCATTATAACTCATCAGATACTTATAACATTTTTCACGTACTAGAAGATTTATGGATGTTGATTCAGTGGACGGGCTCGTGTTTTGCAACCAAATTGTTAAAAGTTATTTAACGCGGTTGTTTAAATATCGAAAATTGTCAATAAAGGTAGCGTCCAATTTTTTTGGCTGAGAAATGATTATAAATTTCAATTTGTAACAAAAAAAAATGATATAATGATCTCTTAGACCTAACAAAAAGGATTATAAATTTCAATTTGTAACAAAAAAAAGTATAAATTTCACGCATTATACCCTTTTTTGTTATAAATTGAAATTTATAATCCTTTAAAAATTGGACGTTACCTTTATTAGCAATTTTTGATATTTAGGTTACCTTTCTCGCCAATTTGCCCTTTTAAATATGGGTTTAGTATCTAAACGTGTATCGAAGTTGTTATTTTTTGCTATTGTGTATACCCATATTTCAAAATTATCGTTTAATGTACTCACTTTCTAAAACTACCATTTGATGTATCCTATAACATACACAGCAAGTTGCAGGTAACTTTTGGATTTTTGAATTATTTTTTATACCTAATTTAAGATGAAGATCAAATGTTCATGAACCAAATGAATCTTCATCACCTTCATCCAAAAATGTTTCAGAATTCGTAAGAAACCAAAATGAAGATGAATCACAAGTCAAAACCTAAACCAAATCAAATACATAAATCGATATGCATTTGCAATACCCAGATCAAACCCAAATGAAGAACAAAAATCGATACACATTTTTGAAACCTAAGATGAAGATGAATCACAAGACAAATCTAACAAATCTACAATAGATATGTAATCACCAATTCAAAACCCAAATCAAACCAAATAAATTATCCTTGAAACCTAAGATGAAGATGAATCCCAAGATGAACAAAACAAAAACCTAAATAGAACAACAAATCTAAATCAAACAGATTTAAACACAGAGATGGTGAAATCAAATTTATGAACCAAGATGAAGGGCCCTAAAAACTTACGAGTGTTCACAACAATAATCGATGATGAAGTCTGAAATCGCAACCATCGAAGAAACCTCAATCGATGTTATTAACCCTAAATCTTTGCGAAACATGTTGGGTTTTCGTGGTCTAAAATCCCAACGGAAGCAAAACGAGTAGAAAATAATTTCAAAAGTTGACCACGAATACGCCCACCAAATGGACCAAAACTCTAGACATGACTAAGCAACAAAATAAAACATACAAAGAACTAGAAGTATACCTTTGATGCTTTCTTCTTTGTATTCGCGAGTTTGGAGTTTGGAAGCCTCGTGTACTAACGTGTACACCTCTATTGAAGTCCACACCAAGTCTTGATCTTTTCCCACTTGCTAGAGTGTTAGGTATGCCAACCTAAACACCACAAATATAGTCTACACAATATAGAACCAAAGCCTTGGAACTACTTTGAGTGTTTGAGAGAGAGAAGTGTGCAATATGTGTTTTTGCCTTTCAAGAGCTTGTAACACAACAAAGGAATCAAGCACCACCTTTTATAGACTCTTCAAAAGAGAATAAAAACGCGCATGCATTGATAATCCATCAATAAGCAATAAAACACCATAATCTTCTTCATAAACAGCTTTGAAAGCTATTTCAGAAGACTGTAACTGCACGGGGCACGACCGTGCCTCATGAGGCACGGGCGTACCAGCCCAAAAGGCCACGCCCAAGTCACGCCCGACTTGGGCTCGTGCCTGCCCGTAGGGCACGGCCGTACCTGATAGAGGCACGGGCGTGCCTTGGCCCACCGGAACCAGTTTCTGGTTTTCTCTCTCATTAGACCATCCGTGATGCCAGAATCGATACTTGGCATGTGACCCAATAGGCCTTTTCTTCATCAGCCATGATACCAACTCGTGTGTGTGTCAGTGGGCATAATCCAACAGACTCCCACTTGCACATGACAAACTCACGAAAGGCGTCACCGACATAGAGCGGCCTCTAGCAAGGCATCTATGCCCCCAAGTCAGCACAGGGTTTGTCTTCCCACAACAAATACCTAACAAAAAGGAAAGGTCCTATAGATACGTGATTATATACCCCTTCGTTCACGATATCCATTGTGAATGCAGGTCATGGAACATGATCAACCCTAAATCATTCACGATTATGTTTCTCGATATAGACTAACTATGACTAACAAAACAAGTTGCATAATTGATCCACCATCAATTCAACTTGAGCACGGCCATGCATTTTGATTTGTCATCAACTTAGTCAACGAGGGGCCCAAGGATATCTCTCAAAACAGGAACGAATAGCTTTGACTACACCGCCCTATCATAATAACAAGTTCTTGCCTGAAAACTTCCCTTATAACAGCCAGTTACGAACTGTGTTAGAAAGCAATCTAAACAAGTCCAAGTTAATAATCAAGCAATGCGTGCATCTCCAGTAGAAGGATAAATAATATTATCATCCTGATTTACTCGTGACATTATCAATGAAGTAAACTCAGGTACGGGTCCTCCAATTACTTAATCACCATTAAGTTATGGCTAGTGTTGCGTAAACAAGTATTCAATCCAAGATGAAAACTTTACCAACCACTCGCCTCGATTTTAATTCACTTCTTCCTCCCAATGAAGAACGACCGATCGTGGAGTATTTAGAATAAACAAGTTTATTCATGGAAGTATTAAACATGCAAAGATAGAACACAATAATGTTTCATAGAGTAATCACACCATGCGTGTATTAAATCCCCATTTAATTGTCATTACAATAAGAAATACATTATTGCTTTAATGTTCTCAATAACAAATACAACTAAAATAATTAAACCAAGTCACTAGCAAATCTAATACCAATAGACTTAGCATGAGAATCATGCTTAACTTGCGACAAAGGTTTGGTAAGTGGATCTGCCAAGTTCCCCTCAGTTGGTACTCTATTAACCACAATGTCACCATTCTCGATGATATCACGAATAAAATGATATTTCCGAGCAATGTGTCTCGTACGTCGATGCGCTCTTGGTTCCTTAGCTAGAGCTATTGCACCCTCAGTGTCACAGAAGATCTCAATAGGGTTAGCGATGCTAGGAACCACTCCAAGGTCTTGAATGAATTTCTTCATCTAGACGGCTTCCTTAGCAGCCTCGTTTGCAGCAATATACTCTGACTCCGTGGTTGAATCGGCCACGGTATCTTGCTTGGAACTTCTCCAACTTATTGCTCCATCATTTAACAAGAATACAAATCCCGATTGAGACCGGTAATCATCCTTGTCCGTTTGGAAGCTAGCATCAGAATATCCAGTAACTCTGAGCTCCTCCGATCCACCGAACACTAAAAACATTTCCTTAGTTCTCCGAAGATATTTAAGGATGTTCTTAACCGCAACCCAATGACTTTGACCAGGGTTAGCCTGATATCGGCTCGTCATGCTCAAGGCATACGACACATCAGGCCGAGTACATAGCATAACATACATGATCGATCCCACTACCGAAGCATACGGGACTCGACTCATTTCCTCTAGTTTCTTTTGAGAACTAGGACATTGAGACTTTCTCAATGCCATACCATGCAACATAGGCAAATTTCCTTTCTTGGAATCTTGCATCTTGAACCTCTTCAAGACATTATCTATGTACATACTCTGGCTCAAACCAATGAGTCTTTTAGATCTATCTCTATAGATCTTTATCCCCAAAATATATGCTGCTTCTCCCATGTCTTTCATAGAGAAGCAGCTCCCAAGCCTGGTTTTCACTTCCTGCAAGGTAGTCACGTCACTTCCTATGAGTAGTATATCATCTACATACAAGACTAGAAAAACTACAACACTCCCACTAGCCCTGACATACACACAAGGTTCATCCTTACTTTTAGAAAAGCCAAACTCTTTGACCTTTTCATCAAAGAAAATGTTCCAACTCCGAGATGCTTGCTTAAGTCCATAAATGGACCTCTTAAGCTTGCAGACTTTATTAGGATATTTGGGGTTTACGTAACCATCAGGTTGTGCCATGTAAACCTCCTCTGCCAACTTCCCATTAAGGAAGGCAGTCTTGACATCCATCTGCCATATTTCGTAATCGTAATATGCAGTGATAGCCATTAGTATCCTAATAGACTTCAACATAGCCACCGGAGAAAAGGTTTCATCATAGTCTACACCATGAGTTTGAGTGAAGCCCTTTGCTACCAGTCGGGCTTTGAAGGTGTCTACTTTTCCATCCATATTAGTCTTCTTCCTGAAGACCCATTTGCACCCTACTGGCTTGTGGCCGGGTACCGGATCAACCAAGTCTCAGACTTGATTATCCACCATGGATTGCATCTCACTGTCCATTGCCTCCTTCCACCTAGCAGACTCAGGGCCCGCTACGACTTCCCGGTAGGTGATCGGTTCACTATGATCCACTAATAGTTCGTCGCCCTCGGATATGAGAAACCCATATCTTTCCGGCTCATTACGAACTCTACGAGATCTACGGAGCTCTAATGGTTGTGTATCAGGTACCTCATCCACCAATGTTTGAGGTTCCACTTCTTCCGGTGCGCCGACCTCAGAAGCGGTACTAGTGCCAACATCAGGTTGATCATCGGTGTCATCTAGAATTTCTTCTAGATCGACTTGCCTCCTACTGCTTCTGCAGATATCAGCTCCCTTTCAAGGAAGACCGCCCTTCGAGCAACAAACACCTTGTTCTCCGAAGGTTTGTAAAACAAATATCCCATAGAACCAGCTGGGTAGCCAATGAAAATACACTTCTCGGCTCTGGGTTCAAGTTTGTCTTGAGCTTCACGTCTCACGTAAGCCTCACAACCCCAGACCTTGAGATAGGCTAGCGAAGGAACCCTTCCATGCCACATCTCGAACGGTGTACTTGCAACCTTCTTTGTTGGTACAAATTTTAAGGTCCTAGCAGCGGTTTCCAAAGCATAACCCCAAAAACTTGCGGGTAGCTTTGTACGACTCATCATGGGCCGAACCATATCCAATAAAGTTCGGTTCCTCCTCTCAGCGACCCCATTTAATTGTGGTGTCCTGGGTGGAGTAAGTTGTGAAATAATTCCACAACCCCTAAGATGATCAAGAAACTCGGTACTAAGATACTCACCACCCCTATCGGATCTGAGAATTTTAATCCGCTTGCCCAATTGATTCTGCACTTCGTTTTGGTACGTCTTAAACACCTCAAAGGTTTCAGACTTATGCTTAATTAAATAAACATAACCATACCTACTGAAATCATCAGTAAAAGTAACGAAGTACTTACAGTTGTTTCTTGTAGCAGACCTGAACGGACCACACACATCCGTGTGAACAATGTCCAACAAGTCTTTGCCCCTTTCACTAACGCCGGTGAAGGGCGCTTTAGTCATTTTGCCTAATAAACAAGAATCGCATACTTCGCTTGACCCGTGGTCAAACGATTCCAAAATCCCATCCACTTGGAGTTTGGCGATACGTTTCTTGCTTATATGGCCAAGACGACTATGCCACAAAGACAACTTGTCCAATACACCTTTGGACTTAGAATCAATGTTCATGATTGATTTATTACCATCCAAACACACACTTGTTTCATAAATCCCACGACATGGATAAGCTTTAAAGTAATGAACATCATTTCTCAGACAAGAGATAATTCCATTATTAAAACCAAAATCATATCCATCGTCATACAAAGCGTGAAAGGAAATAATGTTTCGTGCCACGCAGGGCGAAAAGCAAACATTCAATAAGGTAATAGCAAGTCATGAAGGAAAGGCGAGATCAACACTCCCTATCCGCTCCACGGGAACCACATCCTTGTTTCCCATGATCAGGTCAAGCTCTCCAGTACCCAGCGCCCTACTTCTTTTTAGCACCTGCACATTATTACAAATATGAGTGCCACAACCGGTATCAAGTACCCAGCCATTAGAAGTAGCGGTATTGTGGAGTTCAATCATAAACGTACCTGAGTTACCCACTCCCTTCGGTTTTACCCGCTTGAGCACCTCAAGGTACTTTGGGCAAGAACGCCGCCAATGCGCCTTTTCCTTGCAGTGGAAGCATTCGGCTTCCGCAGGGTCCTCGGCCGGTGGAACCATCACGGCTTTCCCCTTGCCCTTCGGGGCCGGACTCGGGTTAGGCCAAAGTTCATACATCATGCTTTCATATTACTCTAAACACATTACACACATTTGATCTTAACTTTATCACAAAAATTCCCGATTCACAGGCTTAGGCCAAAGTTCATACATCATGCTTTCATATTTTCATATAACAATTTAATTTATCATACATGCTCACATAAACTAACTCTTAACAGTCGTAAACACATATAACATATATGTCTTAAGCATATCCTTTACTCACATACAATACTCACATAATACATAATCAATATAACTGTTAGTATACTCACCAAGCTGCAAGCCTCCAGTTTGACAATTTTCAAAATTCGCAGAACCATGGTTTAAGTCCAGAATGTGTCTTGTACACATCCAGATCCCTCAAACCGTGGCTCTGATACCAAGTTGTAACGCCCCAAAAACCAAATTTAAAATATTAAGATCAAACACCTATAAGTGTTCGCATCTCAGGGTTTATCATAAAAGCGGAAGCAATTTGTTTGAAAACTTGACGTATCAATAGATACTCACATAAATACTGTCATAAGTTTGGTACCAAAAACTTGATATTTACAAACCAGGCGTTAATTTCGAAGAGTTTAACAGTTGGTAGTCAAACCGGAGCTATGCCCTTGCCTTTGATAAAACCTGCAAAACATTTTAAAAATAGTATCTGATAAGCTACGAGAGCTTAGTGAGTAAACCGGACTAAACATCATATAAACCCACGTATAAAATCATATGAAGATAATACACGTATGTCTGGAAAACAATGCAAGCCTCTGGTTCTAGACCCAGGGCAGCAACATGGGTCACAGTACTGTACCATAGTTGAGCCTTACTGGACTTAGCAGTAAGCACCCCACCTCTGAGACTTACTGCACAAGGCAGCAAGCTTATACACACATATGAATAACATGACATGTCAATAATCTGATATAATAGCATACATGCTGCACATATGAAGTGAAGTCTAGAAGAATCACCTTCTGATCATACTATCATGAATTGATCCACAGTTGTCAATGATACAGGCAATATGCCAATCACCTCCTATATAAACAATTCATAAAATCACATAAGGCATACTGTACTGAAATAGGGCCTACACAGGCCGTGTATCCCTACACGGGCCGTGTCCCAGATATGCTACACAACCTAAGCTGGAAACATGGCTAGTGTGGTATAGTCATCCTACACGGGCCGTGTACCTCTACACGGGCCGTGTACCACTCATGCTACACGACCATGTAACCCTACATGGCCTTATGACCGCCTTACACATTATACGGCCGTGTACCGCTACACGGGCCGTGTACCTCTTATAATACACGACCATGTAACCTTACATGGCCCTATGACCGCCATAACTACTACACGGCCGTGTACCGCTAAACGGGCCGTGTACATAACAGTCCAGCAGACTGTTCTTGCCAAGAACAATCGGACTTCACCAAGAATTCACATAACTTCAACATAAAATGACTAGAGGTGTTTTCCTACACCTCTTACAACTGATATACATGATTTAAACACTACAAAACATCCTTAACATGATTCCACCATGGAATCATGTGTTTAAATACATAAAACCATAAGAACAAAGATTTAAAAACTTACCTCAACTTGAATACTTGCTAGGATCTTGAATATGCTACTAATTCTGCTGTTACTTCAAAGGAAAAGAGAGTAGCTAAGGTTCTGTACTTGAATTCGTGAGTTGCAGGGGAAAATATGCAAACCTTTGACTTCTATAGTCAAAGGTGGTGGTTTATATATATATATATATATATATATATATATATATATATATATATATATATATATACTTTCATCTATTGACACAACAGGCCCCTGCACTTGATCAACTTATAAATTGACGGTTTTAGCCCCTCTATTTTATAACCATATCTTATCATGTATATCCCTTTTCTCATTTTCACTTATAAATAAAATTCTGGGTGTTACAACTCTTCCCCACTTGAAATGATTTCGTCCCCGAAATCAACTGTCGAAGAGTTTTGAATAAATATCATCATATCCTGTTCAGGTCCTCATACATATTCTGACCTCTTTTTACACTTTTACCGGTCCTTGACCCATCTACTCTATTTACTACTGGTTCAACTGCTAAATACCTTCCAAGATATAATACACGAAAGGTGTTATGAATATATGACAATTCTTCTGACAACTCTAATTTATAAACAACCTTTCCTCACATATACAATAATTCTGAATTACTGATCACATTTTCCCACAATGCTACTGCCAATGATACATACTCCTCCATTAAGACTGATGTGGCCATTTCTGTTTATCTGTATAACCCTTTTTCTATTCTGAGCGTCAAACAATCTATTACATATCTTCTAAATCTGTTCTGTCTTTCACTGTATCATTTTTGTACTACCCCACGCTTTCTGACCCATGTCACTGAATACACTAAAGTTTGGCAGTAATATCATACAATTTCATACGTTGGCATCCCGATGCTGAACTTGCATCTGTTGTATTACGAAACTCTGTTAAGCAAATACGTACCCCAGTATTCTTCTGACTTAATAACTCAATCATAAAACATGCTTTCCATCATCTGTATATTTCTTTCATTCTGACTGTACTGAGATGAAGCTTAATCCTTAACTTTATATGAAATCTGTTCTGAATTCTAGAAGTGGATCTGATATCATTGTCTGAATCAATAAACACTAACATACTATGACATAACACAATCTGCTTCACATACACATTTGTTAACTATTCTGATGAATGAGTTTCTCTAATGGAAACTACATATACACTTTTATTTAACCTGTCTACAATCACTCATAACACATTATAACTTCGTAGAGTTTTCGGATAATTTGGCATTCAGGTTCATACTAATATTTCCACATATAATTTCTGACGTTTGGCTTTCTTTCGTACACCTTTATAAGTATTTCTCCACTTATCTGACTATATCTTGTTTCATATCCAGCCCTAATAATCCACCCTCTGGTCTTTATAAAATTGGTAACTTCTGACTGAATGGAAAAATCTAAACTTGTGAGCTTCATTTAACTGTGTCTGACTTGCATCTCCATAACCTGATACTCACATACGGTTATATCTAATCAGTATATCACGACTGTCTTTAATCGGATTTATTTCCTGTCATTCTCATCCATTCTTTAATATACTTTTCACTTTTGATTTCTTCTGACTGACCTGTTCCCATCTCATCTGAATATAAGCGTTGTAATTATCATCTAGATAATTAATTCATACAAGTATTATTTCTGATTTCCTGTTCAAACTGTCGGCTACATCATTAGCCTTACCCTGAATAACATAATATTCTACTCACGATCTTCACTGATTATGACCGGTGTTTCTGTCACCTTTAAAGGTCTTTCTCATTCAACAATTATTTCTAACTTTTATAATTTCGTGTAAACAACTCTACACATAAAGAAATACCTAATCTTATCATATCATACTGAATGCTACCGTAGCGCACTAGCGGTAGTCTTACACCACCTATGAATGCTATTGCGGCGCACCAACAATAGTCTTACATCCACATATCCACCCACTATCGAGGTATAGTCCTCACGTATCGTATAAATAACATGCCACATATACTACTATCAGATGCGAATCTATATATTCATTCTCATACGATTAAACTGTCTAGAAGTGCAAATAATAATTCTGCCCCTCTGCATTCATTCTGACCACTGTACCAGGCATCACACAACGCTATCATCTTTTCAATCAATTCAAGTAGTGCAAACTGTTGCTTCACATAATTTCTGTAAATAATCCCATACAACTGTTGATTACTGTTGGGTTCTTTGGCGGCTCCCAATTTATCACCTTCTCTATTTCTCATAACTCATCTCGATCCCATTTCTGCTAATAAATTACCTAAAGAATTTCATTCTTCATACCTTGAAACTCACCTTGAAAACTTAACATATAACTATTTTCTACTCTGTGTCACTAAAACTTTTCAAACATAATTCTCATGATCTGCTAAACCCCTGGAATAAATACGAATATCATTTATGCACACAATTACTGACTTACTTAATATTGGCCTATACACCTTATTCATTTACTACATAATCACTGCTGGCGCGTTAGCAAGGCCAAAGTGTTATAACCACTTCAAAATATCTAAACATTTCTGAACACAGTTTGAGAAATACTATCCCTTCTGATCTTAGGCTGAAGAAAATCCGATCCTGAGTCAGCTTTGACAACCACTTTACCCCATAATAACTGATCAAGTAATTCACATATTCTGAACACTGGACATACATTCATGATCACTTTATTGAACTCATAATAATTAATACACATAACCTGAATACACCTCATAAAAAACTACTGGGTCTTATAAACCCCCACATGTAATAATTCTTGAAATCATTTCAATAATTCCTGTATCTCTGAAGGAGCAAGTCTGTACGTAGTTCTCGTAATCAGTGAAGCTTTCAACACCACACAAATTCTAAACATACTCTGTCCGTCTGGCAGTAACCTTGGCAACTTCTTGAATTACATATCAAGATACTCACATATCACTTTCACATCTTCTAAACTCATATGCTCTTCTTTATTTTAATACCTATACATAAGTTGAGAAAATAATGTATCCACACTGAAGATACTCCCCAGCTTTTGGTACTGAACACCCATATAACCTACCTGTTTTGATTTTTAACATATATAATTAGTTCTTCCCCACTTGGGATATGAACTCGTATCACTTCTACTCACATAATATCATAACCTGGTTATAGTGTAACCAGTCAGTTCCAATTTCTATTTGGAACTCACTCATATTCGTGGATACAAATTCACTAATGAATTTGATAATACTCATTTCTGTCACATTATAATTATACATATCCGATCTTCCTGTAACCATACTTGATTCTGTTTTAGCGTCTTCGGTTGGTGTCTAGAAAACTCTCACTTCTGATTATTGATATACCCTTCTCTTTCACTTTCTTGGGTTCCCCCAATTCTTACTCATATGATCTGGTTTCCATATTTAAAACATATTAGTGAATCAAACCTGTTTTCCTCCGGTCAACGTTTCTTGTATGTTGAGTAGATAGGTAGACCTTTTGCATCGTTTTCTTCTTTCGAACCTCCATTCTTGTTTTCCTAAACATCAATACAACTTTCTCTATCGGCTTCCTTTCTTTTCTGTCTCTCTAATTCCGGCAGCCTCCATCAGGGATTTCACATCTTGGTGTTTATAAACGTCCATAAATTCTCATATGTTGAACTGAAATGCTACCGTATACCTATATATTTTTATCTTTTCATTACCAAGATAATCTGAATAAAATATACATTTTTCTAAAACCTCGTATCGATTTCCAAAATTGTCTTTCATGTCTGTTCTACTTGTGGAATTCATCCATAACTCTGTCTATCTCTGACTGTGGCACCAACCGCCCAATTATAATGTCTTTAAACTCTTTTCACGTTATGCTCTCAATTCGTCTACACTCCTTATCTAATCTTTAATACAACGTTGGTTGGCACGCGGAAACTCCTGGACGTACAACCTTCTGATACTTCACGAATAATAACTTAGGGTTAATAATAAACCCTTTCACTTTGTACAACTAATCTTGATACTGACTCTTATATGATCACTTCCTTGTTCTTTCATCTGTGCTGCAACTCATACGATAATATCTGGCATAAACTCTACCTCATCACTTTACTAAGTTTTCGGCACTGAATTATTCAAATATAGATTCTGTTACTTGACGATTTAAATCTAGGCTCCATATACCCCGTCATACTATATCCTTATAAGGATACGTTCACTTGTAATACTGATATATCCCTTCGTGTCTGTGACTAAAATCACTCTTAGGGTTATACACTACTCTTGAACCTCTTGTATAAATCATTCTGGTAGTATAGATAAAGCATTAAATCAAAAGGTGGCTTTATCACACTATCCTATATAACAAACAGTTACTTGTATATCCACATATCAGTACACCTATCATCAGATCCAAAGTATTTCTATACATACTAAGGCATTCTACATATATTCTCAGGTGTACTACCTTACAAGTACCCCTCACCCGATTCACAAGATTCCTCATGATTCCGTTAAGCTCCAACAGTATCATGTGTTTGTAATAATATGGGCCCTTATATTACTCTAAACACATTACACACATTTGATCTTAACTTTATCACAAAAATTCCCGATTCACAGGCTTAGGCCAAAGTTCATACATCATGCTTTCATATTTTTCATATAACAATTTAATTTATCATACATGCTCACATAAACTAACTCTTAACAGTCGTATACACATATAACATATATGTCTTAAGCATATCCTTTACTCACATACAATACTCACATAATACATAATCAATATAACTGTTAGTATACTCACCAAGCTGCAAGCCTCCAGTTTGACAATTTTCAAAATTCGCAGAACCATGGTTTAAGTCCAGAATGTGTCTTGTACACATCCAGATCCCTCAAACCGTGGCTCTGATACCAAGTTGCAACGCCCCAAAAACCAAATTTAAAATATTAAGATCAAACACCTATAAGTGTTCGCATCTCAGGGTTTATCATAAAAGCGGAAGCAATTTGTTTGAAAACTTGACGTATCAATAGATACTCACATAAATACTGTCATAAGTTTGGTACCAAAAACTTGATATTTACAAACCAGGCGTTAATTTCGAAGAGTTTAACAGTTGGTAGTCAAACCGGAGCTATGCCCTTGCCTTTGATAAAACCTGCAAAACATTTTAAAAATAGTATCTGATAAGCTACGAGAGCTTAGTGAGTAAACCGGACTAAACATCATATAAACCCACGTATAAAATCATATGAAGATAATACACGTATGTCTGGCAAACAATGTTAGCCTCTGGTTCTAGACCCAGGGCAGCAACATGGGTCACAGTACTGTACCATAGTTGAGCCTTACTGGACTTAGCAGTAAGCACCCCACCTCTGAGACTTACTGCACAAAGCAGCAAGCTTATACACACATATGAATAACATGACATGTCAATAATCTGATATAATAGCATACATGCTGCACATATGAAGTGAAGTCTAGAAGACTCACCTTCTGATCATACTATCATGAATTGATCCACAGTTGTCAATGATACAGGCAATATGCTAATCACCTCCTATATAAACAATTCATAAAATCACATAAGGCATACTGTACTGAAATAGGGCCTACACAGGCCGTGTATCCCTACACGGGCCGTGTCCCAGATATGTTACACAACCTAAGCTGGAAACATGGCTAGTGTGGTATAGTCATCCTACACGGGCCGTGTACCTCTACACGGGCCGTGTACCACTCATGCTACACGACCATGTAACCCTACATGGCCTTATGACCGCCTTACACACTATACGGCCGTGTACCGCTACACGGGCCGTGTACCTCTTATACTACACGACCATGTAACCTTACATGGCCCTGTGACCGCCATAACTACTACACGGCCGTGTACCGCTACACGGGTCGTGTACATAACAGTCCAGCAGACTGTTCTTGCCAAGAACAGTCGGACTTCACCAAGAATTCACATAACTTCAACATAAAATGACTAGAGGTGTTTTCCTACACCTCCTACAACTGATATACATGATTTAAACACTACAAAACATCCTTAACATGATTCCACCATGGAATCATGTGTTTAAATACATAAAACCATAAGAACAAAGATTTAAAAACTTACCTCAACTTGAATACTTGCTAGGATCTTGAATATGCTACTAATTCTGCTGTTACTTCAAAGGAAAAGAGAGTAGCTAAGGTTCTGTACTTGAATTCGTGAGTTGCAGGGGAAAATATGCAAACCTTTGACTTCTATAGTCAAAGGTGGTGGTTTATATATATATATATATATATATATATACTTTCATCTATTGACACAATAGGCCCTGCACTTGATCAACTTATAAATTGACGGTTTTAGCCCCTCTAGTTTAAAACCATATCTTATCACGTATATCCCTTTTCTCATTTTAACTTATAAATAAAATTCTGGGTGTTACAAATATATCTCTCCACATATATTTACATTTCGATCATTTATAAACACAAAACTAAATCCTCATAAGACAGAATAAACAACAAACAACTTCAAATCAAATCCCAAATGTCGGATGTCACCACCATCGGATTTTAAAGAATCCACCGGATTTCAAGTGTCGGATTCTGGGTATCGGATTCCAGGATAATCGGATCACTCAAAAGTTCCGGATTCAAGTATCGGAATCCGAGTTTAGCGGATTCTGGGTTATCGGATTCTAAATCCCGGATTTTCAAGGATCGGATTTTTTGTTATCGGATTTCAAATAGTCGGATTTGGGTTCTGGATTTGCGAATATCGGATTTCAAATAGTCGGATTTAGGTTCTGGATTTGGGAATATCGGATTTCAGGGTTGTTTGTTTTACCAAATACAGGATTTCATCATCTTCTTCACCTCACAAACCGCCAATTTCAAATATTCTTGAATTACTTCCAAGTTTCACAAAACTTATCAAAATCATAACCAAACATCTATAACCATGTATTCACACATCATAATCATCTCATAAACATATAAATCACAAGAACATGCAAAACCCATTTATCATACTTTGAGCTTCAAGCTCCATTAATGGTTGCTTAACATATACCATGAATTTCGACAGATAAATTCATTAGAACAAACAATAACATAACAATTACATACTAACCTTTGATTGATCTTATAGAACTTCCAAATCTTCTATTCAAGATTCAAGTTAGAAACTCTTTTTCTGTAAGTAGCGGTTTTCTCTCAAAAACACACACTCACACTTTTACACTTTGAGAAATATGAGCAGATGGTTTTCTTCATGCCATATTCATATATTTACACGTACACATCATTTTACACAAAACAAAGCAGGAGGTGGTTTCAAGTCTTATCCCTTTTTCCATGCATAAATACATAGTCATACATACATACATACATACCCTCATATAACATACATACAAATTTTCCTATTAATTTCATTTCCAGTAACTTATTATATATTAACATATATATATATATACTCTCAATTAGTTAATTAATTAACCAATTAACTTTAAACTAACACATAAGCAATTAAAATACAATTAAGCACATGCCGCTAACATGCTAATCTACTAGCTTAGGTTTACGGGTGTTACATTTATGAATTGCTTTTGTGGGTTTGTTCTTGCTCCAAAACCGTTCCACGTGTGTCGTTCTATTTTATTTTGGTTTTTATCTTTATGAAATAGATCATCTATTGTTATGATACACATTAACCATGAATATCAAAGTGAAGCCAATGCCCCATTTAGGAGAGGCCAATGTTTCGTGAGATGTTTGTACCTGATATTTGCTCATATGATGAGATATTCCATGTAGGAGTAGATTATCATTATTGTAATAACACATGATATGATGATTTTGTGTTTTATGCACATTATATGATTTGATATATTGTGCCATGAGTTATCGGCATTTTGATGCCCTTTGCTTATTGTAGAGTTATGATTGCTTGAGATTCTTGGCCTTGATGGCTTGTGCTATATGTTGAACCTTGTGGTTTGAGTTATAGTCCGGACTAGTGTTGGTTCAATTGCACGTCCAATGTTTCTGTCCATTATTAGGCGTGTGTGGTTCAAGAGGCTGTGGCGAACCAAACCATGTTACACACACATAATATTGATGAAGAATGTTGCAATTGGCGGAGTCCGGATGATGAATACCTAATATGACCGTGTGGTTCAAGAGGCTGACGAGTGAACCGAACCAAAGTATAGACGTGTGGACTTGTGGGAAATAGATCATCCGTTCCAAATAACCGTTGTATGGTGGAATGCTTTGTGTCCCCCATTTTGACAGGGAGACGTGGTTATCTCCCATGTGGGCATGTGTGGACCATGGCTAGCTACCATATGAAAATATTATTGCTCAATGGACTGAGACACATCCATACGCGCTATTTATGTGCTCTTGTGCTTCGGGTTCAATGCCACACTAAAGTTTTTAAATGTGATGACTTGGTTTAGAAACATAGCTTGTTTTTTGGTTGTACTCAATAGCTATTTTATAGCGAACACGCCGTGTTAAATATTTTTATATCCACAAGAAGTTTTGAGGCCTAAGTGAGGCGGAAAGAAGCTTTGGTATGGTTGTACTACTTGGTAACTTGGATTTCCTATTTGATTGTTAATGGTTATGAGATTGACTTTAGTAACACCACAAGTTTAAGTTATGATGACAAATGTTTATTAGGTTTATGTTTGAACTCTGATTCTAATAACAAAGATATTTTAAAAGAAGTTCATTTATCCGTAAAAAGTTTATAATGCTTCCGCTTTGTAATAAATATTTTATAGATTGTGTTTGAAATGGATTTTGAAAAAGTTTAAATTTGGATTCGAAGTCACGATGTTAATAAAAAAATAGATATTAATTAAGAGAGAGAAAGATAGAAGAAAACAAGAAAAGAAAAAAAAGAGAAACCCGCCGCTAGTTTGGGAACCGGCTAGGGAACCCCACCACCATGAACCCTATGAGAGGCGATGGTGTTCTAGCTCTATATGAGGAACCAACCAATGTTGATAAACCCCGTTGCAGCCGGTCTTAATGGTAACTTTAAAAGATACATATGCAGGGGAGGGTTCAAACGAGAACTGTAACATCTGTAAACCCGACCTAGTTGTGGGCAGGTCAGTGGTAAGTGGATTGTGCCTATTTGCAAGTACAAATATTTAATTATGTGAGTAAATGATTAATTACTATCGCATGATGAGATAAAGTTGGATTAGTACGAGGATTAGATAATACCTCGATGTGTGTTAATTAATTAGATGAATTAATTAATTGGTATTAATTAGTGAGGTTAATGTTAAATTGTAATTTGATTAAAATCAATTGGTAAATTGATATGTTTATATGGGAATATATATATATATATATATATATTTAGTATGTATGTATGTGAGTTTGTTTGTGAGAGTGTGTGTATGCATGCTTTACACCTCATGCTTAGTTTTGTGAGAAATAATGTGTACGTGGGTATTTGGATAAGGTTTCTTGATTCACCAGCCACCTTCTCACTTTGATAGTATCATTAAGTGTGTTGGTGTGTGTTATTGTGTGTTTCTCTCAAAGTGAAGAAAACTCAAGAAAGCAAAACTTGGAAATTTGGAATCAAGATTTGTTGGTGGTTAATTGCATATAAAGCCAGGTATGTGTTTCTTAGGAACTATATGATGATTCATAATGGTTTTATGTGTTTAAATCTTGCTGGAATTGCATGTTGAAATGAAGAACACCATTAATGGGTTTTTGAAGAAACTTGCATGTGGGTTTTGGTTGGTTTGATGGTTTTAAATGGATTTGATGAATCCTTGATGTTTATATACATGCTATATGAGGTTTGTTATAGTTTAAAACTGTTGAAAGTTGATTTCCAGAAGTTCAAGAATGTTATGATAGTATTTTAGTTGGATGGAAGATGAAAGAAAGTCGCAGGACTGTTCTGGAAGAAACGTGACGCGACGCGTCCAGTTAGGGGACGCGACGCGTTCCCGGTTTTGATCCGACCTTCGCTTGGTTGATCCGACTTTTGAGGGTTGCTCGCCCGACTCTTAAGACATCCGACTCTTGTGGTCTGACTTTCGGATTAGAGATCCGACATTCGGATGGTGGTCTGACTGTCGCATGATTTGATCTGACTTTCGCATGGGTTCCTTGGACGCGACGCGTCCGAGGATTTTATGGAATTCAAAGATTGATTGTTGTACTTTGATGTAGTATGCTTTATATGTGTATCTAGCATGTTGTAAATGAATAATAGAGATATAAATATATGTTTGGATTTATATATTTATGAACCGGATACTGATTTCAGTTTATTGTGATTTCAGGAACGGACAAGGCTCAGTAATATTAGACCACTGAGTGGAGATTGAGATCAAGAGGTGAGTGGATGTTTAACTCACGACTGGTGTTAGTTGTAACTTGCTTTAGTTATAACTGTTTGTGGATTGACGTATGGATAAACTGTATGTCTGATAATTGATTAACTGGTTGTTTGTTAATTGATTGTTGCGTCAGTGATATGTATACATATTTGGTTGGGAAGTCAGTTTCGGCTGGGCACATGGGCTGGGCTTGTTTGCTATCGGCTAATCAGTATTTGAATCTTTTGATGCATTCGTTGCAACTTAAGGGTAAGACTGTGTGAGAATAGCAAATGAGCTATCGGTAAACCTTTACTTTGGCCGACATTGGTTGAAGGATCTGCAGATCCGCCGGTCTTCCCGGGGCATGATTATGTGATCGGTATTCTGCGGGCACGATTATGTGATTGGTATTCAGCGGGCACGATTAATTGTTTATATTCTGCGGTATGAATGTTTGGTATTCTGCGGTTGTGATTGATACTGGATTGTTGTAGTTTTACTTCCATTCACTTAGCTTTGTGCTAATCCCCCACCTCTCACTCCTTTTCAGGTTGTTGGTGAGTTATGCGGTTCGGTTGTGAGGGGGGTGTACATTGGGGAATAATTGAAGGACACTCTGATTTAAATTGTGACGAGCTGTAGTTTTTGTAATACTTGTATTTTGACTAAACTGATGACTCGGAAAACTGTTGTGTTTTCAGTTGTAAATATATGACATATTTATTTGCTTCCGCAGTGTTTTTAAAAGAAAATTTTGGGTTGAAAATACGATGTTACAAGAACTGTTTTTCGTACGAGAACTGCGAGAACCAATCTTAGCCGTTCATCTTGGATAATGGAATTCATGGATGAAGAGGGTGGGGATTGAATGTGACATGGTGCATGTAAGGAATTCATTAGTGGACAATCCAATTAAAGAAGTAAATTAAACGACTAATACTAATTCTCACAATTCTCATATAAAAAACAAAAACAGTTTTCGTTTAAACCTTTCTTTCACTAATTTTTTCAAAATACTTCGCACTAGTTAACTTATATCATACATCCTAAAACACCTGTCTATCGAAATTCGAAGTATCATACGGAGCCACAGAGGTGCAACGCTTAGTCCAATCGCCTGTTACATTTACGACAGAGAGGAGCACACCGATCATACCAAGTTACAAACCCTAACTAATCGAAAAGAGGTACTCGATCGAACAGAGGTGCTCCTTAAACTAAACCCTAACTGATCTATTTGAAGAGAGGCCAAACGATTTGAGCAGTTGTCGATCAATCAAGGTGCGACACCACACAAGCATAGGTCGATTTGAACAGTAAGTTGATTTTCTTCACTTCTTTGATATCTGTAAGCCTACCATTTCCACGGAAAGGTGGTTGGAAATGGGTCTGAGTTGGGTTATTGAAATGGGCTCTTCTGTAACAAAATTAAGTTAAAAGTATCCTAACAGCATACATATCTTATGACGCTAATGCACATTTACCTAATCTAAATCGCATAATGGCGGAAGGTCCAGTCGAATAACGTATGTGATTTGCTGCCATGGAACCTGCAAACAGTCAAAGTTTTAAAGAATCATCGGCAGAAGTAGAAGAAGCAAACACGTTGAATTTTCTTGATTCACTGGATAATTATCTAATCTTAATTGATAAACTGTCTTCCACTCTTCGCCAGGTAATGAAAGACTGTTTCTTCGATCTTGCTGATTAATGGTGTAGTTTCACTAATAAATTCTCTACTTTATTCTTTGGTTCGTTTCAGTTTATCTTATTTGATTCTTTTTCTGCCTATATGTTTGTATTCCGTTTATCTTATTCGTTTCAGTTTATCTTATAGAATCATCCTTTCCGATATTTGACTTGGACAGTTATAGGGTTTGCAAGCAGATAGAATTAGGTTATATTATGTTCATAGAGCCAAAGGGGTATATTTTGAACCCTAAGCTGGAAACAGCATCGATCTGTTTATGTTGATGCCTCTCTTTTGAGGTAGTATGATCCAGTTTTTCCTGGGGGCTGCTTAAATTACTATTATTCTCTTCTTATTTCTTAGTTAAATTTTCTTCATAATGATTTTGTTAAATATGTGTTAGTATAACTGTAGTATTGTAATATGTAAGTTTTGTACTGAGCCAGGTTTTATAATTTAATGCAAAGAGTGGGTATAGTTGTCCATGTGATTTACATATTATTGTTTCCCTTGTATGACGCTATCGTTTGAAAAGCCGGAGGCAGAATAATAGGTGTTTGTGATTATGCGAGTTTCAGGGATGGCTGGAATTAGCAAGTGCTCGCTATTCAATGGGTGTTTCACGTGTAAACAGCACCCTGCTTAGTCTGAAACATCATTCTGCTGCTACGGTAGTCGAAGTAGATTATGACCATGGTACTCAATTCATTGCTCTCCTCCTCCAATTCTTACTAGAGTTTCTGGAATGATGTATTAGATTGATTTTTGTATGTTTCACAAATGTGGGAACTCTGTTTTGTCCCTAACTGTTAAGAGTATGTCTACTAAAGAATGTAGGATGTATAGAACTTTAGAAAGTGCTACTAGGTTCATGACAAACTGATTCTATTGGTGTAATGTCACCTAAATCTGCAATCCATGGGAAATGTCAGACAAGAAGGAAAAAGAATGCTTGATGCTAGCCTTAGAGATGGAATGGACGGGGTCAAAATGAGTAGTTTTTGGTGTACGTGTGGGTTTGACCTGACACTTTTGTCCAAACTTTTCAAACATCAAATAAATAATTAGTTTATTTTATTTCAGTAATAATTTAGTTCTTTTGAATAAACTGATTCAGGAGGTTATATAGGTAAAATTTACGCTTTGTGTGACTTTAGACCTGTTTCCATTTTGCTAACATGTTTAAAGGTTATATTTAAGTATTTAACTCCATTGGCGATTAACACAACTCGATTTATAAGTAAGTTGGTTGAAATTGCTCCCTTGAGTTAAAATAAGGCAAACTGAATTAAGTGAATAATAACCCATTGTGATACAGAACCAGAATTAATTCATAATGGAAATAGCATGCCAAAGATATTACAAGTTTATTCTAGTAGAACTAAAAGGGGTAATGTTGGAAGTGGCTAGAGGTTGTTATGTGAGAGAATAGAATAAAGGGAGGGGGTGTAGATTTGATACGCATTCTGTTATTTTTCTTTGGTGAGTATGAGAGGCTCCAGCATGTGCTGAGAGAGAGGGTTCATCCCTGTAAACTTTTGATTGTAATTCTTTTCTTTTGATTCAATTAATTCACCTTCCTCCTTCCTATTTGCCTGTGTAATTTCAATTCATAGCCATGTCTGGTTCATTTCCTTATCACATTGCCTGTAACAAGTGCACAGTAACCCGTAGTAGACTGTGTGTTTGTAGAACCACCATAGTAATGAGCATTGGTAAATCATTCCTTGGTGTGGTTACCAACTCAAAATGATTTTGATATGAGATCCCATATTCCCATGACCCGGTGCACCTTTTAGGTATCTCAAAATAGGACTCAAAGTCTCCTAGGAAATGGGAAAAGAAAAATGAGGGAGAAATGGAAATGAGTAAAAAATGTCTATCATCTTCTTGAGTAGTTGTAGTTTCATTATTCTCTTGCTTTATGATTGATTTTTTTGCAGTAAGAATAAACTCTCTTTCCTCACTAGTTAGGTATGAATCCCACCATCCTTTTATATTACCAGTAAACCCAGAAGTTAGTAGATCAGCTATTTTTCTGTTTGGTACCATCAAGAAATGAAAATGAGAAATAGTGGCTTAGGTGGCCGGAAACTCGTCGGCGGCGGCGGCGACGCCGGACACTCATCATCGCCATAAACTAGATTAGGGTCCATAGCAACAGTGTTAGGGTTCCATCGACGATGACAGACATCGCAACAGGTGACGACGATTAGGGTTCCATCGACGACGACGACATCGCAACGACTAGGGTTCAATCGCAACGACAACGATGACATCGCAACAAACGACGATGGCTGCGGCCAACGCCTCCTCACTGTAAACAAGTCGCCACAGACGACATCGCCGACGATTAAGGTTCAATCGCAACGACGACGACATCGCAACAAACGACGACGGCTGCGGCCAACGCCGCCTCGCCGTAATAGTGTCACCACAGAGACATCGCCGACGATTAGGGTTCAATCGCAACGACGACGACGACATTGCCGGTAACGATTAGGGTTCCATCGCAAATGCCATTTCTCGCCATTTCTCCCCATTTTTTAGAGAAATCAAGATACAAAGAAAGTAGAGAGTGGGAAATGGTTGGAGAAACCATTTCTCAACCCATTTTAAACCTAAACAAGAGAAACCAATCCTTTTCCCTTTCTCCCCTTTTCTTTTCCCTGTACCAAACACCCCCCTACAGTTTAGCTTTCCAACAATTCTTTGATTCTTTCAAAGGTTCTCCAACAAGTTGCCAACATAGGTGCAACACAAGGCTATGCTTCCACCCAACACATTCAAACAATACTTTCTTTGTGATAAGTAGGTTTGTTTTCTAGTACGAGAGACTTGAATACCTAGAAAATATTTAAAATACAGCCACATATGCAAGAAAGACACATTATAAAGACTTAGGATCCAACTTAGTGATGTCTCCGACAACACGAGTACTACCAAATATCTTAGGTTTGACTTACGTAGGAAAAAAGAATAGAAAATGGAACATAGTTGATAAAAATTTTGGATGGCATACGGTTAATGAGAAAACAAGCAGCTGAGAATTGAGATTGCATGAGACTCGTGAAGGATACATTTGAAGCACGTAAGACTAAAAAGTTCCAGAGAGATTTTTCTTGCATTATCACTATGAAAAGTTTTCAAAAGGACATTAATTGTGTTTTTTTGGCAACAAACAAACATAATTGTGTGAGTACATCATAAAGATGTTCACTTACATCTCATAAAGACACGTAACTTGAGAATAATTGTACAAGAAAGTAACAAAATACTTAAACCTAGTTTTAGAATTAATAGGACAAGGACCCCAAACACCACAACGAACTTGTTCAAATGGGAGACGCAGCTTGTTTAGCGTTTATAGTGATCAAATGGAGACGCTACTGTTTGACAAATTGACGTGGCTCACAATTCAAAGACGTTAAATGTGAGAATAGACATTTTTTTTTCAAAACCTGGAGAGAAGGATGACCTCTTTGACAAAGCACTTTTAATATAGACTATGGACTGGAACATGCCAAGCGATGCTGTGCTGGAGAGTCAAGTATGTATAGGCCATCATATTTGCAATCTTCACTAATAATCTGCTTCATCAGAAGATCCTAAAAAGCAGAATAGTCAGATTAGAGAGCATTACAATTTAACCCATGAGTAAGATTACTAATATATAGCAGGTTGAATGAAGAATTAGGTAAACTTAAAACACAAGATAGTGAAATTGATGAGGTAAAACTAACGGTGGCACAAGGACTTGAGGGGTAGACCCATCTATCTTGAAGTCGAAGGTGTTTTGGTACAAAAATTGGTAAAGAGATGATAACATGTCATATGGTTTGAAGCAATACAGAGAAGGCATTTACCCAAGTTGGCCATGTTACAAAAGTGCAATTAGAGCGTAACATGCGTCAAGGAACTCTTTTGGTTATGGAGCTTCTTGCAAACATGCGCTATGTATGACTGAACTCATGCAATAATAGCACTTTTAAAGGAGCTCTTTTGGTTTTGAGCTAGCAACTCTTTTGATCATGTAACTTAGTGCGGCATTTAATAAAGCCTCTGTAGAACCTTCGAGATTACCACTATGAAACCCACCGTGTCCAACTAGAGCACTGTGAGGCTGTGAGCTAGTGATTGAGAAGACTGAATATTACATGCAAAGGTTTCCCAAAGAGGAGGGATTTGTAGATTCATTCAAGAACCGAGATAGGAGAGAATCAATTTAAGTGACAAGTCAGGAAACTCATTACAACTATTTTTTCTCTCTGGCCTTGCATGAACCTCACATTAGCACTCAAAGGAAGAGGAGTCTTGTGCTTTTTATATATCTTCTTGAATTCGATAACACATGCAGTTAATGATCGATGTTGTAGCTCTCCTTGATGAAAGGATTTGCAAACACCGCATATCCATGATAAGTTGTCTATCCTTTGTACAAGAAATCCACTTACGTCATCAATTCCAATACATGTGCATCATGATTAATTAAAGAAATGACGGGTGGTTTAATTTTTTATGTATAGAAATAATCGTGTGTTATTGTGTGGTAACCCAATCATTGTCCCTGGTTTCATCCGTTGGATGATTGGAAGTGAGATGGGAAACAAGAGTCCATTTCAAACCAGCTGACAGCTCCGAAACCAAGTCACACGCCAAAAGAACAAATCTGAGAGTGAAATGATGTCACACACCTCCTCAATTCCTCATGTGCCCACACATGGGTTGGCATCAACGATTGATGGCGCGTGGGCAGTGATCGGTGGTCGGACGGATGTCAAAATTTCCAAGGTACCCTAATCGAGGTTCGCCTATGATGGCTGCGAGATGATTTGTACCCTAAATGGGTGTTCTTTGTAGACAACATGTAGTATCATTTCGTATTGACACACGACACAAGGTACACAAATACGCCAAATTAGAATTAGCCAAGCTTTACTGTCATGTAATTAGAGATGGAAGGAACCATGATCTAAGTAAAGGCGTAAAGCCCTATGGGCCTATTTGCAATGTCTATTACATTGTAACAGCCCTCTTACAACATAGACTATTAGAGTTTTCCTCAATCTCGACTTTAGTGTTTTTTTTTTAAAATTTTGATGTGAATTGGATGATGAGGATGTGATCAATATAATTGTGAGATGCCTATTAGGATATGTGTGTGTATGAATATTATTTGCCTGGATATCAAAAGTGAAAGAACTGCTACTGCTTCAACTCTTTTGCCTAGTAAAAAAGAGAAGTCTCGTACTTTGTCACTAAAAGTCATTAAAGTATGTTGTAAAAATTACAAGGTCAAAGTTATCCAAGGAAAGTTTAACCTTGCATGTTGTAAATCATGACTATAATTATAGAAGAATACCTAATCAAATGTCAAATGGGCTTGTACAGCAGAGAAATTCTGTCAACCAAACTTTGTTATAGAAACGTAAAATTGAGTAATTATTGATATTTATGCCATTAAGGCAACATTGCAAGTAGGTGTACATCCCAAAATGAAGTTGCTACTTTTACGAGATGCAGGGATTAAGATTTGCAGATTCTATCCATAGGTCCTTGTTATTGTTTCTAGGAAAATGCTTTATCCTCCTAAACATTAGCCTCATAATCCTCCTATGGACATGAATTTAAGAGAGTATGAGGATATGTGCGAGCTTATCTAGGCTACACTTAATGATGATATATTATTACTCTTGGAGTTGTGGTCCCTCTAACTTTCAGATTCAGAATATGTCTCTAGATGTCATGTTTTCTAATTACGGCAACAGAAGATTGCTGATTAATATTCACACATCTATTTTAGATGGCTCTACGACACACTTCAATTTATGCAAGTGGGCGGCAATGGCATCATCTGATAATGGAAACTCCTCTTTGGAGAAGGAAAACACTGAGCAGTTAAAAGAAAATCTGCCCAATTCGGATTCTGGTAAATACATTTATCTGTCTGGTAGTATCAATTATGCAAAATGTGATGATATTGATTCATTTTAACCCACAATATTTTTGAAGTCCAAAGCTAATGATTTTGATATAAAAGACTTAATATGCACTCTTCTTTTTAAAATATTTTATATCAAAATAAACCTAGTATTCTTTTTTAGGATTAACACTTAAAACTTTACAGTATATTGTTTCCTTTTCTGCTTGTGCAAGGAAATCAGGAGAGTTCACTGGAAACAAGCAACGGAACTAAAACTAACGCATCACCTCTAGAGAGCAACGGATCTGAAACCAGCGCATCACCATATAAAACAGAGAACCTTGTGAGTGAATAAATATGATCCTGAACTCCTCTTCGGAATACCCCATTAGAGCTTTAACTGTTTCATTTATTATTAATTATGTTTTTTATTTGATATACTTGCTCATCAATATTGTTACAAAGAGATGGGGATACATTTCTGGGATTCTCCTACCTTGCTAATATTGACAAATTTCTATTAAATTATGAATAAGATCAAATGTCGCAAATCGAGTACTTAAAACATGTGGTTATGCATTTCCTTCATTTTTCCATTCTTATGGTACCTGGCCGATTTTTGGTCCAATACCACTCGTTCTTGGAAAATGCGGTCTCCTTTTCTTTTTTTTAAATAGTTTTTGCAAGCGCAATTATTAGTCTTCAACAAAAAAACAAGTATGATGGTTCATGAAGTAATCACTTGTTGCAATTTTCATGAAACACCAGCACGAGGTTGGTGGTATTTTCAATGGACAAAAAAGCTACTATTTTTATATGAAATGTGTCCCAAGTATTTTACGAGTATTATTCCTTTGTTCTTCCCTGTTATTTTTATATTTTATATATTTTTTTTGTCTATCCAGTTCCAGAAAGAACGAGGGAAGGTTCTATCAACATTCGGGACTTTGGTTTCTCCAAAGCTTCGGGCTTCTCAGCTATCATTCGAGACAGGTGAAATGTAGAAAGCGATTTAAGTTGACTAACAAACTTTTGCTGTGAACTGCCAAAATCCAAGCACGAGGATATTTGTTCCAGACTTTTCGTTCTTCATTTATCTTGCCTCTTTTTTGAAATAAAATTTAACTAAATAACTGTGTTTACTTCTTATTGCAGCCCTAGAAACACTTGTAGAAATAGCAAATGCACGTTCATCGATTCTTGAAGCTCATGATGCACTATACAAGGTTATGAAGAACACCAAGGAAAAACAAAATGGTGAGGTTTAGTCCAAAATATAACATGTAGCTTGATCCAACAACAGAAGACGAAATCAATGCACCCTGTTAAACAATCCAGGTTAGACTTGGATTTTTTGTTTATTACCGAACAACGAATCTTTAAGTTTCGGGTAAAATGACTTAGATTGTTTAAGTCGATCTTGCTGGAGTCGATTTGAAACATGAAATACAAGTTTATTTGTTGAGACAGTTATCAAATTCCCAGCACACCACCTTCCTTTTTCAATACATATCTTTTGTTAGATTGGTATTTTAGTCTCATATCTAATTATAAAACCATATCATGTCTCATCCTTTTCAAGTTCTTGATTGTTTATTAACTATTGGATTCTCGGGTATACGAGCGGGTATCTATTTGGTATGCATGTTATGATCTTATGTGACAATCTTTACCCGTCGGGATCCCGTTACCTAATATATGATCCCAAACCTATACCAAAAAATGAGACAATTCAGCTTAGTTGTATTCGTTAGTTGAGGTTACACCATTTTTTGCAAAATGATTCTTTCTGACTACGAAGAATATTGTTTTACATTTTAAAACCGTTTTGTGCTCTGTTCTGAAACCATTCCGAACCCAAAAAGCACACAAGTTAGGACCAAGAACCAAACTGTTATATGCTAATCGGTTTTGTTTTTCGGTTAAATGCCTTTTAAAATTCCAAGAACCCGGTGGAACCGAAAACCAAAATACACGAAATATAGGAACCGAGAACCGATCCAAAAGTGTGTACATTGTCTAGTCTGGTTCCGGTTCGGGCGAAAAGGTTTTTTTCTCATTCCTAATACAAACTATATGATGCTTGTGTGTATTTAACTCAATAAATAATATAAAACAATATCATTTATTTAGTTTAAAAACCCAAATTTTACAAACCAAATATTTATAAGTTGTATAGAATCTTTATAATAAAACCTACATTCTTGTGTTTTATATTGCTTTCATAAAAAAAATAATACACACATTCAACATACAGTTGACAATATGCAGCAAGAATTAAAGCATATTGTATATAGCCAAGCTCAAATCCAGTGCTCAAGTTTCATGAGACAACATAAAATCTGAATAGTCAATTAAAAGAGAAGATGGAACCAATTTCATATACCAGTTCTCAGTCTTCATCTTGATCTTCAAATGACTTCAACAAATTGCATAATTAAGATGCAAAACCAAACAAAATAGATTAATGGGTAAATTACCGAGAAAGGTAATCTCAATATCAAAATTTGTCAATAAAGGTAACGTTCAGTATTTTTGGTCAAGAAGGGATTATAAATTGCAATTTGTAACAAAAAAAAGGTATAATACATGAAATTTATACTTTTTTTTTGTTACAAATTGAAATTTACAATCCTTTTTTTTGTTAGGTTTAAGAGGTCATTATACCCCTTTTTTGTTACAAATTAAAATTTATAATCCTTTTTCGGCAAAAAAAATTGGACGTTACCTTTATTGACAATTTTCGATATTTAGGTTATCTTTTTCGGCAATTTTTCCTAGATTAAAACTAACCATGTTAATTTTTGCGATCAATATCTATACTATTATATAAAGCATTTAAGCTTTTTTCTTAAAACTCTTAAATTTTAAGTCACTTAAGATTACTATTCTACCCTCATCTACCAAAAAATGATTTCATAAAATAAACTTAATAATATTTCTTTTTCATAAATTCCAGAATATCCTCTTTCTATAAATTCCATAGCAAAACTTACGAAACAGAATATTCCATAAACTTAATAACATTCCATAAATTCCAGAAAGGGAAAATATATAATATTCGTTTTTCACCTGCTAAATAAAAATTACAAAATTACATCTAAATTTCATTCCCTTGTCACCTGCTAAATAAAAATTACAAAATTACGTCTTGTGTGTCCTCTTGATTAATACCTACCAAAACAACTCCTTACAAACCATTTTTATTCACCGTCGCCGCATTGCGCGGGTACCCCGCTAGTTAATGATAATTGGCTCATCTTGTGGTACTCATGTAATGTTGCGGGGCGAATAGTTTTTACTTGTTGTTTTCATTTATTTCTCTTTTTCCTAGTTGATTTTAATTTTTTTTAAACAAGAAAACCAGAAAAAAAATCTTAATTTATAGTAGGTGTATGGGTTAGGTTATTTGAGGGATATATTAAATTATTAATCATTTCTCATTGCTAAAATTTTAAGTGATTAATTAAAATAAGAGAGAGTGTTAAATGTATAGAATTGTACGTGCGCAATGCAACAGCGACATATATTTTTCACGACATTATAATGAGTCAATAAAATTTCATATGAGTGGTAAAATCCAACAAGAGTGTTCGTATTATAAGTTATAACTCTATTCTATTTAAATTCTATTACCCATTTAAAAAATCTAGAAACTTTTATAAATGTAGGTTATATGCTATTTAGATTTAATACTTTTAGTTATATATAATTTTTAATAGTTAAGTTAAAATATTTATTATATGATAGATTATCTAATATGAAATGTGTAATTATTAATTTTTTTAGTTATTAAGTTGATTTGCATTGATTTGATTTTTTTTAAATATCTTTATTTTAGAAGGTTTAGTTATTAAAATGGTATGTAAGTTTGTCATAAACTCTAACAAATAGTTATTTTATATAATAATTTTCAATTAGTTTTATATTAAGGGTAAATTAGTAAATTCAAATTACTTAAAATTAAGAAATTAAGACAAAAAACCTAAATGCTTCGTAAGATAGTATAGATATAATTTTTTTACGTCTGACTTAAATAATATTTCTATGAATGGATGTATATGCTAGAATATTATGGTCTTAATTAAAATTGGTATTTCTTATTGTTAATATATATACGACTTAAATTCTGTTTTGTTACATTCATCATACGTTTGTGGGAGATAGCTGTTGGAGAAAGAGAGAGACAAAGAAAGACTATCAAAGGCGATTTGAGGACCATCACAATGAAACAGTAATAAGTTCTTCCGCATAATTTCCTTCGGATTGAGTTGACATCCGTTACGGTCTTCATTCAATTTAAAGAATCTCCGTTACAGAACCGTACATGAGATTTTCATCTCATACGGCTCCTCCCTTTTGTAATCGTTGGGGTATTTGTGTAAATAGGTATAATCCATGAGCAATTGGACCTTGTAATGCAATCGCACAGATCGAGCAATATAGAAAAGAAAGAACAAAATAAATGACCGCCCGTAACCCAGCAGATAAAGTACATTACATAGCATCAGTTAAGTTATGTTCTAGAAAGAGAAGATTCTTGCGTTTTTGCCCTCCTGTTGAGAAAACACGGGCTCTTTTTTGCGGGTCAAGCTGTAGAAGGTATCACGAGATAGTGAACGCAAGTCCGATACAATCAAAGTACAAAACCAAGATTTTAAATATAATTTCGAAATTTGAAATAGTTGATAAATTGTTGGTTATTGAATTCACGACCATTATCACATTGAAATGATTGGATGTCAGCTTTGAATTGGTTTAAAGCATACGCATGGAAATGACGAAAGACGGTAAATATATCAGCTTTTGCACGTAAAGAAAACACCCATCAAAATTGAGATTAATTTTTTTATCAGTGTAAAATTGATGAACTGAAATTAATTTTTTTTACCATGTTGTTAGAAACTAGAACATTGTTTAAACACAGATGATTTTGTGAAAAGGGAATTGAAAGACAGTTTGACCAACATAGCTAGCAGGAAGTAAGCATCATTGCCAACCATAATAGATTTAGATTTGCATGGAGTTAGAGAATGGATGTTACCTTGATTAAATGTCATGTGTGAGGTTGCACTGGCCGGAGTCGATATAGTAGTTTGCATCCGAAGGTTGTTGAACGGACATGGACCGAAAAACGGAAGCAAGATCAGTGAACATTTCCCAAGGGGACAACTGCATGAGCTCCAAAGGGTGACGTGTTATTTTGACTCGGTTGATGTTGAGTGGGATGCCATGTATAGTTGTTCTGCAGCAGGCGACATCTGTTGGGTTGACTATTGCTGGATATGCGATTATGCGAAGGCTGGGAAATCGTAGAACGATGAGATGCAAAACCAACTGGACCAAAAGCAGGCTGTCTAACAGCAACTAGTTGTGGCATGGGATCAAAAGGTCCTCATAATAACCTTGAAAGTTGCCATTTTGACCCGTATTGCTTACCAATGATTGAATTCTTACATGAATCAGTTGATAGTTACTAATTGGTTGAATCACTTGATAAGATGAATATTACTTGCTTGAATCACTTGATAATTATTAGTTGAATCGCTTGAATGATTTGATAGTTAGCGTATTAGTTAATAATAGTTGAATCGCTTTATCAATGGAATCACTTAAAACATTTTATAACCTGAATAGTTGAATCATTCGAATTATTCGAATCACATGATAATTAGTTTATTAATTACATAATTGATTTGTTTACTCGATTACTAGAATTATATGAAATTTAGTTTATTACTGTTTGTTTACTTGAATCAATTAATTTTTTTGAACTGCAATTAGTTATTTACTTTGTTTATTAGAGTGGTGAGAGTGGTTACCTCCCATCGCACCCATCATACCATCACGCCATCTTTTTTCTTTCACCACTCAACCCGTCACACGTCGTAGTGGTTACTTATCACCACATCAAATTTTGTGATTCACCAAATACTCACTAACCAATCAAAAATTACAAAAGAAACAGAAAAAAGAAAAAAAAAATTCATGGACCCACCTTTCCTCTACCATGTCTCCTCTGGCTGCATTGCATTTTCCACCCAACTCCACCACCCATGCAGTGGCATAGTGGAAAAGGTGAAGTACCACAACTATTGGCGGACCGAATAGTGTTAATTTTTTCTAATTTTTTGTTTTCTAACGGGATTGCTACCTTTAACCAAAAAATTATGCAACTTATGCTCTTTGTGAACACAAAAATATATTTGTATCCTATACGAAAAGAATTTTTGTGCAACCCCTAATATTTTTTTCTGGGTCCGCCTCTGACTACAACGCCTTACGTCACCACACATTTTTAGGGTTATTTCTTTACTTTCGCCCCGGACTCCTAAAATTTGGGTCAAATTATAGTTACGAATATAATTCCTAACCATAAAACAAAGGAAATAATTATACCATGTCATATCCAAAAGAGGGGAAAATATATATATTAAGAGTGCGCATGGAACAAGCAAAATAATAATTGCAATTGATTAATATTAACCTATGTGTAAACCTACATATTACACTCATAATGACTATTAAACATAAATACAATCACAATTAAATGAGTCTGAACCCCTATAAATATATATATGTATACAAACTCAATCAACATCACACACACACACACTTAAATCAACATGACTAAGCAGATGTTTTTCACCACATTTATCATACTGCTTATGCTCACAGGTATGTAACTTCAGATTAGTCATTGAGATGTTTTTTTCACTATACATATACTTGCAGATTTGCTTATGGGAAATATATGTATAAAAATATGCAGGTATGAGGTTGATCATAGCGGATAATGGCAGATATAGAACATGTACTATAACTATTCCAAGACCCATATGCGACAACGATGAGTGTGACCATTTATGTGTCAAGAAATCATCTACATGGAATGCTAGAGGAACGTGCACAGGAATTTTTATTTGTACTTGTGAATTCGAATGCCGGTCAAAGATGATGACTGATCAAAATTCTACCAACGCTTCTTCTCCAACAAACAAATAATCGTTTGATTGTGTTATCCATCTTCCATAAATGTAGAATTCTTCGTTAATTTTCTATTTGGACTTTTATACCTTTGAATGCTGGTATCATATGTTTCGTCTTGTTATTCTATATGAACACATGCTTAATATTATGTTCTTTTTTAAAAAAATAAAAAAAAGCAAAGACTTTTTGTTAATAAATGTCTCAAAGGTTGAGACAATGAACAACATAAAAATAAATCAACTAGCTCTTGTGATGATGTTGTCCTTTCTTCTTCCACTACTAAGACCTTAAACTTGAACAAACAACAATAACAAGACTAAAGACTCGTTTGTTTACATTCTCTCAAGTAATAGAAAGTTCATCCATAGGCCGGGTGGGCGGATAGAATTTAAATTAATTTCATTCCATCGAATTCTGTGAAACAACCTAAAAGTAAATAAAAATGCATAGAGATAGATCGATTGGGCTGGCATTCATGCAAAGTGTTATGGGTAAGCGGTA
Source organism: Dittrichia graveolens (assembly GCA_038502395.1). Taxonomy (NCBI): domain Eukaryota; kingdom Viridiplantae; phylum Streptophyta; class Magnoliopsida; order Asterales; family Asteraceae; genus Dittrichia; species Dittrichia graveolens. The sequence continues at coordinate 783,764 of JARJIL010000008.1, forward strand.
CATGGAAGCTTCTTTGGTTTCTAGCTCGTACATCCCATGTACTCGATCATCTTCTTCTCAACTCTGTTGTGATTTATGTTGCTTGATTTTGGTTGTACGTGTAGTAGAAGAGTTTCGATCTTTGTTCTTATTTATATGCTTCCGTTGTGTGAACTTTGTTTTCGAATATCCACCGAATCCTAAGAGTTTGACTCACACAAGTCACAACTTTGGTCTTGGATTGAATTCCCACCTCACTTTTTACTTCTCAATTGATCTTAGGACTTAGAAATGAGCTATGATCAGTCGGCTAACTCAAACGGGCCGAGTGATTTTTCATTCGACTTACAACTTATCTCTAAAAATCATTTATGACAAAAATGTGTATTTTTTGCGCTCATTATTATAGTCCACTCAATAACAATATAAATTTGATTTATACTTGAGGCTAACCAATAAACTCATGCTAAATCTAATAATTCACGAATCATAGTTTAACAATTACTTTAACCTTGTACTATATTTCTCTAGCATCTTGCTAGTACTTTTAATAAAATTTTGAATATCTATACAAGAGTGATGGTAATACCGAAGCTCTTAAAGAGATAACAACCTTCATGAAATTCAACAAGCAATCAATAAAAAAAGGAAAAAAATAAAAGACATCTAGTTTAACTATTAAAACATTTTAAAGGTAAAAAATAAGACAAAACCGCAAAACAAATATAACTTAAAGAGATTAAATGATTATACACAAAATTTTATGATCAGATCAAAAAGAAATTAAAGGTTAAAATGAAATGAAATTTAAAACTTAAGAATTAAACCACTTGTAACCTTTTATTGTATTGTTTGTTCAGGAAACAATCTCTTTGCATACATCCCTTTTCAAAATCGCATATATCGGAAAAGACACATTTATAATCCAGACAACCTTGTTACATCACAATATAAACTCTTATTGTATGTACCATTGTTGAATTGTATCCAACTTTTACACTTTTATCTTGTATGATACATTACGACTTAAAGACATTTCGACCCACGGAAATAAAAATCAAAATCAAATGCGCCAAATATTTTATAATAATAGCAATCGAAAAACAGATAGTTCTGGACAAAATTATACCAAATAGACAATGTAATTCCCTGAAACGGAGTTGGATGAAGGAAATGATACAAACACAACCATCAAGCCGGTAAAAAAGATATAAAAACAAAAAGAAAAAAGAAATATTACATGGTACCCCCCACCCCCCCAATCCCCCGGCGGGGGGAGGGGGGGGGGATAGAATCACCCTCCACAAATACAAAATCCCTATTCCCAGTCATCAAACTAGAAACTAGAATGCCCATTTATCAGATTCATTTTTCCCATTATGACTCTCTGATGCTACCTTAAACGGTCCACTTGACCCGAACGGGTCAGAATCGTCAAATGAGTAGGTTTGACCATGGTCAAACCCCGCACTGCTACTCATAGAATCAAACCTTGCAAAATTACGGTCTTGCGTGGTGCTGCTCATTGAGTCAAACCTTGAGAAGTTATTGTCCTGTGTGGTGCTGCTCATGGAATCAAATCTCGAGAAGGTTTCTCCTTTGGGAGAACCACGAGCAGTGGTGCTAAATGAGTCGTACCTGGAAAAATTATCAAAGAAAGAATTTTCTGCTCCTCCCACACTGTATCTTGGTGATGTGGCTGCTCTAGAAGCTGGGGAACCAGGGACTGAATCATCAAATCCAAATGGAGTTTTCTTTTGAAAGAAACTATTGGCCTGAGGGGAATCGCTTGTCCTTGGACTTGCAGTGAAACTATTGGAGTCGAAGAAATAACTCTCTCCATGCTTCTCATGATCAGCACCCTGTGAAAATTTAGTCATTTGTAAGGGCATAAACATCATTCAAGGCAAGGCAACAATGAAGTAAGAAAAGCATGAAAAAAGAAGATGTATCAAAGGAACACCTATACTAAAAGAAAACCTATATTATTGCTGAAATTAAACAGAAGTTATATTAAACCTGAACACTAAAACCTTATATGCTGAGATACTAAGAGAAAACCTATACTATTGCTGGTTCCTTCATAGGTCTTCCATCATAGGAAGATTCCTGGTAGAGAGTATTGCTGGTTTGCTCCCTAGTAGACCACATTAGTAAGGGTATCAAGAACATACTTTTACTAGGATAATAGAATCCTTATATGAACACTGGGAGACTTGTATTCCAAGAAAGTAAGAAACAAATCCTAGACCATGATCAGAAATTGAGACTATGGTAACTTGGTAAGTGCTTTAACCTGACGCTATGCTAGTACTATCATCTATCGTTATAATTATATTATCCACATAGACTACTAGAATCATTTGATGCCTATCATTTACAACCAACTTTTTTTCAAAGAAAAGTTGTTCCAAGTCAAGTGTGACTTTTCTATGGGCCTACATCTCCTCATCTTCTCATGCATTGCTTCAAGTTGCCTGAGGGGTCAATCAGTGCCTCAGTCATATTTCTTAACCATATGGGTGTAAAAGCAAGTTATGTAACCACAAAACTACACAAGTCATGACTCATGAGAGAGTTGAGAGTATTCGATATCACGTATATGCCTTGCATCCTTTGAGAGGGTGATAGGAATATGTGATGGGTGGGATCGTAAGAATCAATGTGGCTTGATGGTTGTTTAAAGTATGGAATCAGTGTAATATCTGGTGACAGGTTGATAGGCCATAAAACAGATGAGATCTTTTGTGTCTACACATTTCTGAAGCAGAGATCACGTGTGTGTTAGTTAGGGAGGAACTTACAGTCATACTGGAATGCTTATAGACCAGAAGGCTGATTAGGAACTTGACTTAAGGACTAGGTTTGACGAAGAAGGGAGATGACTCATTGAAGACAATCAATCAACATCAGCAATAGTACAAGTACAGTTGAAGGGCTAAACTGTAGCACCGATAGCCTTTTTTATCACAAAAATAACTGAAGGAATACACATTTGGTAGCAGGTTTATTTCACAGAATAGTAACCAAGTTTGAAAACTGTTCCACCAAGGTCACTCATGGGTTATTTCACAATGTGAAATAAAGGGGGGAGTGACCTTGGTGGAACACTTTTCAAACATAGTTACTATTTTATTATTTTACCCCTTAGGTAGCACATGGTTCAAGTTTAGTAAATCCTGAGTGACAGCCATGGACATATCACATAAGAGACAACCAAATATCTTTGGGCCAAGGGAGAACAGGTGCCTCTAGGAAATAAAATACAGAATGGTGACTTTTTTTTTTTTCAAGGACAGAGGAGAGCATATGGTTAATTAAATAACTAGCTGTAAGAGATGCATTGGCTGACAATGGTGTGATACTTCATAGTGAATCAAGATAGTACGAACCACATCAAGCAAATGAATATCTTCCATTCTGCTTGGGGGCAAACGCATATGATGACTCGTGCATAACTCCGTGTTTAGGCAACAAAACTTCATAACAATAAAATGCAGTCCAAATACTAAAGCCATGTAATGCATGGGAGTGGGAAAAGCATGGGAATAAGCGGGATATAACCAGCCATTTTAGCCAACTGCTTTCCACTAGCTTATATAGCACAGTGTAGGACTCTGAGATTCATCACCATGCTCACATCTAAAGTAGGAGCCCAGCATGGACTAGTTGTGGGGCAAGGATGCTTTTGATGAAAAAAGAAAAGACTCCAAGTGGACCATCACCTCCTTTGTAGTATGACAGTTCTCAGCACTACCCGAGATTTGTGGTTCCATTACATTACAGAGAGCCATTCTAATTCCATTATTAGTGAAACATTCTCGGGCTTTAAGATTTGGATGCTGTTGGAATCACAAAGTTGGCTTTCTCCAAGCTTCCATAGCTGATTTGGACAAACATACGCCATTGGGCCTAATTTGTAGAGTTTAATTTGATCGCTATATAAAGAATATCAGAATAATTAATTATTCACGATATCATAACATCACTTGACCTTGCTTCAATTCCCATTTTGAAGTAAAGATCAAAATAAGAAATCAGGATCTGGAACAACAGTCCGAATCTGAAACAGGGTGGGAAATAAGGGGTTAAGGATATAGTGTAAGAGAGTAATATTGGGCTGGAATTTGTGTTTCACAACAGAGTTTAAAGTGAATCTGTTGCTTGGTTTATTTCATTGAATTTTACTCCCCCTCCCCCCCCCCCCCCCCCCCCCCCCCCCCCCTTTCTCTACACATCAGTTGTTGAGTAGGCTTTATTGGGACCAACAGTTAGTGCGGTTGGAAGCTAATGCCCTATTGCCCATAGGGCTACACGTTGAAGAGTCTAACTTCTATGCTTAAATAATTTGTTCCTTCCTTAACCACCAATCATTATCCACCAAGCATCTTAGGGTAGTTACCTTAAATCATGTACTTTAGCTCAGAAATCACCCTTAAGGACTGTGTTTAACATTTTCTTTAATATGTTAGAGTGAATTCTGCAATTCATGGTACTAAATTGAGTTTATATCTATTAATCTTTTCCAGAATTTGCTACTGCAATAATTCAACTCTATAGCATTTTAAATTCTACTTCATCACACACAGGTTCAGTAAATCAAAATACCCTAATTTTAATTACTAATTAACTATTTGTACACATAAGGACTTCCATAAATTTGATATTATTTCAGCATTCAGCATCCTGAAGAAATAAGTGGCCCTCTTACCTTTATGAAAAGCATAGCTTGTTTAAGAGATATTGTTCCAAGTTTTTCTAAATTAATTAATCTTGTATTAGAATTATTTATTTACTACTATGTATAATAAAAGATTGTTCACAACATGAGACTAAGCCAGATAGAACAAAAAAGTTGACTGATTCAGTCTTATTCGGTTTAGAAAAACCACGTCATTTTGATTTCCAATTAATTTTTAGGCTTTTCTAATCTTAATATCTTATTTTATTCCACTTTCAAAGTATATCACAGGAAATTGGGGGTTTGTGTCAGTCACATGTTATAAAAATTTCAGGTGAAAATTTGAACAATATTTTTGGTTAAACCAGCCAAAAATAGCAGTTTTCTATATAAATCACTCAAATGACTAGAAGAATATTATGAAACAAAATTTCACTTGAAAGTGTGAGTTTATCTTTCTTTTGTGAGAACATATGTACTTCTGTTATGTTCGTTATATTTAGAGTGATTATGCTACTCCTAATGCTTTCCGCCACTTGCTCCATGCCATCCATTAAATTTGTAATGATTAATGAGAATATATGAGAAACAAACACACCTTAGTGGTGTCGCTATTGAAACCCCACACTGAATCTACATCATCATTGTTGTCAAAAGTACCCCATCCTTGGTCGTCAAAGCTCCTAATCAAAGAAGACAGTTCAGTTTTCCATACAAAAAAATGGAAATGCACATTTAGTTATTTTCACCTAATAAGATAGTAGGTACATGTACTGCAACAGTACAACCTGATTCGGATAATGAAAGATCAGAGTATAAACTAAATCCCTTAGGTACCTTTCTAATGTGTCAGCATCAAAGCTCTTTCCAAAGGAATCCTCCTTGGTTGGACTCTCAAATATTTTTTGTGCAGTGGGACTGTCACCTGCTGGACTTTTCACCAATTCATCTTCGCTATGAGCGTATGCTGATTCCGTCTCGAAAAGCTTCTCTGACTTCCCATCAGCATTTGAATATGAATCCTGAGAAAAGTTATCCGTTGGAGATGTATTTTCAGTCAGAGATGTGGATTTGGCATTTGCAGGCACTGCAACATCAAACTGGAATCCTGTCAATACAAAACAAAAAAAATGGTGAAGAAATAAGCCAAGTATAAATAGGTGATTGTTTAAATATAATACAATGACCCAAATAGAAAGAATGTCAAACCTTCATCTTCAAATTTATCCCAATCCTCATCCCACACTGCAGATATCTCTGGAACTCCAGGCTGCCACCCTTTAAAATAATGTGGGCAACCCATGAGGAAAAATCATTTTATCAAAATACACAACTACTGTAAGTTTATTGCTAACGAGTATCCTGACAGCATGGGATGAAAGATGATACCTTGTGGAAGCTCAATAACTGCGGTCGATTTGACATGGATTCCATGCTTCTTACACCGTTCAGCTAATGCCTTCAGTAGTTCCTCAAGATCTGATTGTATACGATCAGCACGAACCTGAAGCCAAGAATACGTTTTATCATAGAATCAAGTCAAATGGGTTAAAACCTGAAAGTTACCACAAGTCTAGTTTTATTGCATATAACCTACGGCTCCTACATAATTTTGTTCAAAATTTTAGATTATTATTAATTTAAAAATAATATTGGTTTTTCAATCATAATTAACACATTAATTATCCATTAAGTAACTTCTAAAAATGTACAAAAAAGGGAAAGAAGTACTTGAACTTACTTGAAGGATACCATCGGCACTGCCACCTTGTTCCATTTTCACAAGTGCCTGATTCAACTCCATCTTTCTTTCCTATCAAAGTCAACAAGATTTTCAACTGAATTAAGAAAAGGATGGGATATACAATTATATTGCATGTTAAAGTTCATGTTGTTTAAGTCAAAACTTATGGTACTAAAATGGTCTTTTACTCTTTTTACACCTATAATAGAAAGAAACACTGCTAGTTCAAGTAAGTGCCAGTATAGTAGACAGTGATTAGATAATGCTATTTTTTAGGCCATTAAATGTTTCAAGTAGAGGGGGAAATTTCAATAAATTTAGTGGAAACCGGTAAGTTTGGCTTATCTTTTACCAATAATGGGTCAAACTCATAAAAAATTCTGAATGGTTTAAAAGTCACCCAAATCATACTTAAGTGTCCATAATACTCCAAATTGCTTCATCTAAAGAAAGTAGTTATCAACTTAAAAGAAATAGTTTCTGTAATCGTATTTAATCTAAAATTTATCAGTTACTAAAAGAAGAATAAACATGAGTAGATATGAGAACCCAGCACATTCTGTGCTGATTATTCCCGAAAATTTACGTGTTTTGACCCAAACCTGTTTTACCCTGTTACCCGGCCCACCCATTTTGCCACCAATAACTTCAAGCAGTTTCATCTCCATTACATCACGTATGGTGTGACGGTATTTGAAGAGCAAACACTGAAAGCATTTTATTATCAACTGTAATGGTCGTTGTAATAACCTTATAAACAACTTTGAGGGTGTGCTTGGTTCATGGTTATGGCAAGAAGAACGGGTAAGATAATCAATACTCATGCCTAATTGACTATAACGGAATCACCCATTACTTGAAAGAGGGAATGAGCAGTTACCCTACTAAAATGAGGAAATGCTCATTCCATTATGATACAAATCAAATTGGTAAATACTAGGCTACGGTTAAACACACCGATAGCCAGATGCTTATTGATAACTCCGGTATTTGAGACCCGGTAATCTCTAAACAAGAACAATAAGAAAGAAACAATTTCTGCCTGCTAAACAATGGGGTGGCCAGCCCCTATAAAAAGCCAAACCCTAATCGGTAATTATAGTAATAAACCATAATTATAGCAATAAACCATAATAAGGATATTACTATAATTATTATTAATTATGACATCTAGCCCCCTGCACTTCCAGACGATGCCCCTTCTGCCCGTTTCTTATTGCGCCGATATACTCGACCCCAATGCTTATTCGTATCAATACCCCCTCCCTGAAGACTCACCTTGTCCTCAAGGTGAAATGTAGGATATTGTTGCCTTATATGGTCCGCTAACTCCCATGTAGCTTCCTCCGGGGATAAACCTTCCCAACGAATAAGCACCTCCAACCCATCGGTCCCCCGACGTGTATCCACCACCAGCTCCGGATGGCACACCACCCCTGCCTCCGATGTTAACCCATAAGGTAATTCTGGCTGTGCCGTAATCCCTCCAATTGCCGCCTTCAGTTGTGAAACATGAAACACCGGATGAATAGTAGCTCCCGAGGGTAGCTTAAGGCGGTACGCAACTGTCCCCACTCTTTCCAGAATCTCAAATGGTCCATAATAACACGGAGCCAACTTGGTATTAACTCGTTTAGCCACCGACCCCTGCCGGTAAGGTCGTAGTTTGAGGTAAATGGAGTCGCCTACCGAGAAAGTAACTTCCCTCCGTTTCCCATCAGCCCTCTCCTTCATCAGTTGTTGGGCTCGCAATAAGTGTGTCCTCAAGTCATGCAACACGATATCCCGTTCCTGCAGATATTGGTCACATCAAAGGTGGTCGCGGTGCCCTTGTCATAGTGAATTATATCCGGCGGATCCCGACCATACAACACCTTAAACGGGGTCATTCCGATCGATGAATGGAACGAGGTATTATACCAATACTCCGCCCAAGGCAACCAATGTACCCACTGCTTTGGCCAGGTCCTGCGAAACACCGCAGATATGTCTCCAAACTACGGTTAACCACCTCGGTCTGCCCGTCCGTCTGCGGATGGTACGCGGTACTATATTTAAGAGCAGTACCTTGGTACTTAAATAACTCCCGCCAAAAATGGCTGATAAAAACACGGTCTCTATCGGAGACGATGGACTTAGGGATCCCGTGTAACCGAATGATTCCTCGTATAAACTCAACCGCGACTGAAGATGCAGTGTACGGGTGTTTGAGGGGAATAAAGTGGGCCGATTTACTAAGTCTGTCAACCACGACCATAATCACCGTGTAGCCCTCAGACTTGGGCAATCCATCGATAAAATCCATGGTCACTTCTTCCCAGATTCGAGCAGGCAAATCCAATGGCTGTAGAAGCCCCGCGGGTGCGAGGTTGGAGTATTTACTCCGTTGACATATAGCACATTCCGAGATCATTCTCGTGATATCCCGACGCATCCCCACCCAATACAGTTCCGCCGCCATTCGTTGATATGTTTTCTGGTTACCTCCGTGTCCTCCTATTACCCCTCCATGCATTTCCTGGAACACCCGTGGGATCCATTCCGAGGTTCGCGGTAGCACCTGGCGACCCCGATATCTCACGTTTTCCCCTTCCACCGTATAATGTGCCAACCCTGCCTCTTTCGCCTCAATCCGACCCCGCAATTGCGTAATTTCTAGATCAGTACGTAGGGCCTGTAACAAGTCGGTATTATCACTAACCCGGCTGATCATCAATGCGCGCATCTCGGTATCTATATCTCTTCGTGATAATGCATCCGCCGCCCCATTCTCTTGCCCCGGCCGGTAGATAATATCAAAGTCAAAACCCGATAGCTTCGCTATCCACCGTTGATGTTCCCCCGATATCACCCGTTGTTCTAACAGAAACTTTAAACTCTTCTGATCTGTGATCACCATAAAGCGCCGGCCTAACAAATAGGGTCGCCATTTTTGGACCGCGATGACGATTGCCATTAACTCACGCTCGTAAAACGACTTAGCTTGAGCTCGGGGACCAAGCGCCTGGCTGAAGTAGGCCACGGGTTGCCCCTCCTGCATCAACACCGCCCCAACTCCATACCCGGATGCGTCTGTCTCGATTGTGAATGGCTTGGAAAAATCCGGGAGCGCAAGTACGGGCACCTGTGTCATGAGTTGCTGTAATTTTTGGAAAGCCCCGGTCGCCTCTTCAGTCCACTTGAACCCATCTTTTCTCAGAAGATCAGTTAGAGGCCGTGCTACTTTTCCGTATCCTTGCACGAATTTCAGGTAGTAACCTGTTAGCCCCAAAAACCCTCGTAATTCTCTCACTGTTTTGGGAATGGGCCATTCGGTCATTGCTGCTATTTTGGCGGGATCAACTTGCACCCCATGCCCGGTGACAATGTGCCCCAAGTATTCCACCTACTCCTGGCCAAACACGCACTTCTTTCGGTTACAATATAGTTTCTCGGCCCGTAAACAATCAAACACCAATTTTAAATGCTCGTTGTGATCAGCCATATTCCGGCTGTAGACCAATATATCATCAAAGAAAACCAAGACAAACCGGCGTAGATAGGGTCGAAACACCCGATTCATTAAAGATTGGAACGTGGAAGGGGCATTGGTTAAACCAAAGGGCATGACAAGAAACTCGTAATGGCCCTCATGAGTTTGAAAAGCGCTTATTATGAATGTCCCCCTCCGTCATCCGTATCTGATGATAACCCGACTTTAAATCCAATTTACTAAACACCGATGCTCCGTATAGCTCATCCAATAACTCGTCAATGACCGGTATTGGAAATTTATCTAGCACGGTAGATTTGTTTAGGGCCCGATAATCGACACAAAACCGCCAGCTGCCATCCTTCTTCTTGACAAAGAGTACTGGGCTTGAAAACGGACTGGTACTAGGTCGAATGACCCCGGCCTCGAGCATTTCTCCCACCAACCGTTCAATTTCATCTTTCTGTAGCTGCGGATACCGGTATGGTCGAACATTAATTGGCTTTGTCCCGTTTTTTAGAACAATGGCGTGCTCGTGGTGGTGGTAAACCTGCAGACAACAAGAAAACATCCGCATAATCGGTTAGTAAGGAATCAAGCGCGTGATGCACCAGTGGTTTCATTTCAGCCGCAGCCTCTATGTTAGCGAGTGTAACTAAAAACCCCTCCTCGATTTCCGAGATACCCCGCACGAGTGTCTGGAGCGACGCCTCGGCCCGTCGCAATCCTGGCTCCCCATATATAAACACCCTTTCTTTCCCTTTCCAAAAACTCATGGTCAATTTGCGCCAGTTAATACGCGTCTCGCCCAATTGACTTAGCCATTTCATACCAAGGATCACATCAGTACTACCAAGTTCCAACGGGTAAAAGTCCTCGACCACTGTCAAACCGGGTAATACCACTTCCACCCCTTTGCATATTCCGTAACAAGTACCAGTCTTACCATTACCCATTGTTACCCCCGTTTGCCCTCCGGCCCATGACCCGTAATTGCAGAGGCTCAACTAGTTTCATAGATAGGAAATTGTGAGTGGCCCCACTATCGATTAATATCACCACCTCCGCCCCCCGTATAGTTCCCCGCAGTTTCATAGTATGTGGAGAGGTAATACCTACCACCGAATGCACTGACACTTCCACAGCATCCAGGTGTACGTGCTCCTGCTCTTCCTCTTCCCCGTTCTCCTCTTCCTCGCCCTCCGTCACCATAATTACCTGTAGAGTCTTCTCGGGGCAACGATGCCCTGGGGTGAATTTATTATCACACCGAAAGCACAATCCCTTGGCTCGTTTATCGGCATACTCTGTTTCGGTCATCCGTCGAAATGGTTGCTTGGCTGCCCCACCCCCGACCTTATTAGTACCACCCATTGGGGGGTCCCATTGGTTTAGAGATTCCCACCCCCACCTTCTGAGGAATCGGCTTACCAAACCCCCTTCCTGCTTCTCCCAGGTTGCCTGTTCTCGACTCATCAATCATAAGGGCTAGTTTAATTGCTTGGCCCAACCCAGACGGCTGCAGCAACCGGACCGCGTTACGGAGTTCTGGTTTCAGCCCTTTTATAAAGGTTCCCTCGAGAATTTTCTCAGGAATCCCTTCTAACTGAGCTGCCAACATTTCAAACAGTCCCACATACTCACGTACAACCCCCTTTTGGTTAATAGCCAAGAAATGTTCGTGCAAGTTGCCATCTTGTGAGGGTTGAAAACGGTCTAACAATTTTATTTTCAAGTGTTCCAAATGCCTAAATGGTTCCCTCCTATCACACCAGCGATACCAAGCTAGGGCCTGCCCTTCTAAACATAAAACCGCAGCCCTAAGACGTTCCCCGGTCGTTAGTAACCCTTGTATCTCAAAAAGCCTTTCCACTTTATAGACCCACCCGTAAGCGTCCTCCCCATCGAAAATCGGCATTTTCAGTTTTCGAAGTCGGTGGTCAGTTCCAGCCACCCAAACCCGCTCCCCCGATGGCCCGGACCCTCCCCCAGGTCCGTTTCCCCATGAAGGCAGCCCTGCACTGCCATATGCAAAGGTGTCCCCTGTCGAAATAAAATTTTCATGACCAGAATTGAATTTCTCCTAACCTCGATTGCTACTACCTTCTTGAAACTGAAAGCCATCCTCTACGAAGCTAGGATTCGGCTGATGATGCGCATACCCCAGGGGTTGGGTCGAAAACATTGAAGGCTGGGAAGAAAAACCCGGTGGTTGGGTAGGTACGAACGGCGGCAGGGTCATGATGGAGGTGAGCGGTGGCTGTGATTCCGCCAAGGTAGGTTGCGGCAGGGGGTTGGATCGACTCTATTTCAGCAACACGTTCATCACTTCCGCATGTTTCCTGTCCATGTCTGACTTCAATGCCTCCAGCGAACCCTCTATCTTTTCGAACCTTTCTCCCGCTGCCGCCTTGTACTTTGCCAGGTCGCTATCCACATCAGCGATCTTCTTCGTCATGTTAGCTCCGATCGATCACAGGTTGCAGGAAACGATGGCTCTGATACCAATTTGATACAAATCAAATTGGTAAATACTAGGCTACGGTTAAACACACCGATAGCCGGATGCTTATTGATAACTCCGGTATTCGAGACCCGGTAATCTCCAAACAAGAACAATAAGAAAGAAACAATTTCTGCCTGCTAAACAATGGGGTGGCCAGCCCCTATAAAAAGCCAAACCCTAATCTGTAATTATAGTAATAAACCATAATTATAGCAATAAACCATAATAAGGATATTACTATAATTATTATTAATTATGACATCTAGCCCCCTGCACTTCCAGACGATGCCCCTTCTGCCCGTTTCTTATTGCGCCGATATACTTGACCCCAATGCTTATTCGGATCACATTACCTATCATATCTATTTACATTCCCCTTCCTACTTCTGAGTTTGAACCACGCATACCATCAGTAAATTCACAGGTCCAGATATATTTTTTTGTGTCAAGAATATTAATGAACATGCTACCTGGATATCACGGAAAGATGCCTCCTCAATGGTTAGTTTAGAAGCCACTTCCGCCACCTGCTTGTATTTCTCTTCATATTTCTTAGCAAGCAACTCTGCCTGAAATAAAAGGGTGTGGAAATTTCTAGCAAGGAGAAACAAAAAGAACCATATGATTGAAATAAGACTCAATTACGAATATCGAGAATACCTCACGTTTATCAGCTAAAGCCCGTTCTGTAATCTCATTCAAGCGGTTATCACATCTGCTTTTGTATAACACCTGATATTAAAAAAGGAGGTGAGAACATATGCTTAAACATCTTTATGAAAGCAAATTAGGAAGCTTCCACATCTCACATACATATATGAACACACTTGTATATAAACATACACATACATATAGAGATGATGTATGCTTATTAAGATTGGTGATGAGATGAATTGGAAGCGAAATATAGCATATAATTATAAAAAAAGATTAAGGATGTACAATAGCACAATAAAATTAGATAAGGAAGGCTACTCACAAGATCTTGCATTTTGTTCCTGTAGAAGTTCATCTTTTCTCTAGAATCCAGAATCACCTTATTATCTTCAACCTTTCAACACCAATAAAAACCACCAACAGCAAATTTTAATGCATATAAACAATGTAGCATGCATAAAATTCTAAGGGACCAAGTCCAAATAATGTCAGCACAAAAACCCTTGACTTTCTAAACCCCACAACCAACCTCCTTCCCCGAAAGAAAAAATTAAATTGATCTATCCAGAATAAGCAGCTGAATATTACGCAGAAAAGCATCTCATATTCTTAAAGATAACAATTCACGACTTCAAGATCTTCAACTAACAGTAAATAAAAATCTAAAATGCTCATATCTATAGTGAAAGAAAATAGGTTTACCACTTTTTCTGGTTCAGCAGCCTCTCGAGAAATTGAATGAGTAGTACTCTGATCGCCATTACTGAGGTGATGTGCATGAGAAGTATCAATAGAGGGAACGCCTACAGGTACAGGTCCTTTCTGCTGATTAAATTGCATTGGTTGAGCACCAGCAGGCATAGGAGGCCTCAAACCAGCATGCGGCATTGGTTGACCACCAGGCATCCCTTGCTGCTGCTGTTGGTGGGGTACAGAACCTAAAGACAAAACAGGTTCAATAACATTCAGAACAAGTCAAATGCTCCAATTAATCGACTTCAGTGCTTTAGGTTGCTACGATTTATTGATTGAATTACACTTTGCATGTGATTAAGCAGATATTTATCAACTGGCCTTCATCAGTAGACATTCTCAACTTCTAAGAAATTTCACTCATCCTTTCTTGTCTGGTTAAAACAAGTTAACGGACAAAAAATTTAGGCCCGTTGGTTAAAGCATGGTCCCACTTTCTTTTATCAATATTGCTTACCTTTTTGGTTTTGTACTTGTTAGTTAATAGTTTGTTATATTGTATTTGATTGTATTATATGTTCTGTGATATTATATATAACTTATTATACACACGATATTGAAAAGTGGAATCTCAACCCCCCCCCCCCCCCTTCCTTCTATTCTTCTTTCTATTCTCACCACTTATTCATGATTAAACCCCCAAAGCCTTTGAAATCTGGCAGCCCTATTTTTAACACCCATGTCAATGGGGACTGAACAGGCCGCAACATGATCTATGTGAACCACAGGCAGACTGGCAGGTCAGTTATCGGGCCTATCTTAACCAGACCTTTTGCTCCACTTACGGGAAAGGCCTTGGATTGGTCCCAGCCTCCAACACTGCGTCATTGAGTTTCAAATGCAAGGAGAAGAAAGGAAAGAGAGAAAAAAGAAAGGAGGGAATAGAGGAAAAACATTGGTAACTTATCGTGTTTTCAAGTTGGAAAGGGAAAGAAAGTTCACAGATATTTATGTTATTGAGTTTGAGAGAAAGGAAAGGAAATATGGTATTTCCTTCTATGTATACATTTATTTTCCTGTTTCCCTCCCTTTCCCTGACATAAAAAATTACAAACTCAAGAACAAATTACTGGTTGTGCAACTCTAAAAACCTTATTCATATATTATAGTATCTGATTTTTAATTTTTCATACACATAGTTTACAATATTACATTTGATGTTTAAATAAATACTAATGTAGTATCAGGAATATGTAAATGGAGATGAGAATACCAGGAGTAGCTCCCCAACCTGCAGGTCTATAAGAAGGATTGGGTGGACCAGTAAGAGACAACAGAGTTTCATCAAGCAAGACGTTACTAGGAAGTGTTGGTGGAAGCTTGTGGCCTTCTCTGTATCGCTCCATAAGATAGAGAGCAATGCAGAACTCTCTCAGGGAAAGCATGCTGTCATTATCTTGGTCGGACAAATCCCAAACCTGCTTCAAAATTTCTGTAAAAGAATAAAAAGAAAAAAATATTACAGGGTTGGTGTTATAAGGGGAACTATTAATTATTAATGGATAAAAGAGAAGGCTGAATCAAACTTTAAGGCTCAAAAAATTGGTAAAAAAGAAAAAAAGTCCATGAGTTTATGTACCTCTTGGTAATCTCCAACTCAAAAATAAACTGCGTGCCTGTTCACCAGTTATTTTCCCATCTCTATCAGAATCGACTTCCATGAACACTTTCATATACTTGTTAACACCAGTCCGCGTCATTTTCGGCCATTGAGGTTGCAACAGATTGGGAGCTTGTGTTTTTGCCTCTATTGATGATCCAAAAGTAGCATTTTGAGGCGGGCCCTGTTGACCTGGTCTTGGAACAGAGGGTGCTGCTGGCTGTATGGGGACCCCAGAGGGCTGCCTTGCAAAAGCATTCAATGCACCAAGTGGGTTAATCTTGACTGGACCCTGAGGCTCAGAAACAATGGCAGAAGTAGCAGGTGGGTTGCTGGCAGCATGAGTTGGCTTTGGTGATGATGACGGTTTGGATAAAGTTTGGGAAGCAGAAAACACTTCACCTCCAAACATAGGGTCGGAAACAACTCCATTTCCACCAACTGATGCTCTATGAGTCGTGAAACCAGGACCCGCTACACCACCACCTAACGGGAAATTAGGACCACCACCTACACTCTGTGGTGGAAGAGGACCGCCAGCACTCAGTGGTGGAAGCGGACTGCCAGCACTCAGTTGTGGAAGCGGACCGCCAGCACTCTGTGGTGGAAATGGACCGCCAGCACTCTGTGGTGGAAGCGGACCGCCAGCACTCTGTGGTGGAAGGAGACCACCAGCACTATGTGGTGGACGAAGACCGCCAACACTCTGTGGTGGAAGAGGACCGCCAAGAGATGGCGGCCTAATTGATTGATTTCCTTGAGGTGTCAAATACTGTGCAGAAGGTGGAGCCACTGAAGGAGAAGGGCCATGTGATCTTATGCCAAAATTTTGAGGTTGCATTGAATTGACAACCACGGGCTGCTGTGTAGGAGGACGTGGAGCCATTGAATTTGGTTGAGCTGGCGAAATTGCTGAAAGATTTATCTGTGGAGCAGGAATTTTAGCCGAAGCGGGTCCATACAATGCTGCCTTTACTATATCTGGTGTTAGAGCTCTTTTACTCTGTGCCACTGTAACAAGCTTAAGGGCATTATAGAATTCTAGACGGCCTAGGAAGCCAGTGCGGTTCTGATCAGCATGCTGCCATATCTGCAATCAAGTAATATATTTCTATATGAATATGGTCACATTGTTCATATTTGTCAAAGCATAGCATTACAGCTTTCTAACGATGCATAACAATAATAAAGCTGCAAGTCTGCAACTCCCTGTCAATCGACACAACCGTACATGACATGTAATCTGTAATTTGCATGATATCTAAATGTGGTAATTTCAACCCATCTACCTAAAATGAGTAGATTGGGCTATAATCTATCTTTGATGAGTCAAATGGGTCGAAGGGTAAAACACGTCAACAGTTGTGCAAACGGATTCAAATCTTACAACCGCCTTCATTTTACTTAAGGCTGTCAATTCGGGACGGGTTCGTGTAATCGGGCTCGGGACCGTTTCTTTTCGACCAATTTATTTTTGTGCCAGGTTCGGATCGTGTCAAATATTATCGTGTCGGGTTCGTGTTGACCCATTTCAGCCAAATGTGATCGACGAGTCTTTATTCGAATTTTGAGTATGATTTTCAAGTCTTCCGTTTCGCCTGATTATCTTCATCGTTTTTTCAAATTCCATGTTTGTTTCCAACTTTCGGTAAGAATTTCGAAAATGATTTTCGTTTATATTCTAACTTCAATATTCAATGTTCGTTTCGATTGTATTTGAACTTAAATTCGGTATTTGAATTCACAATCTTCTTTTCAAAATTTAAATTTGAAGTATTAAAGAAAATTTTATTATGTTACAGTTTCATCCTTAAACGGGTCATACATGTCACTTCGGGTTATCGAGTTTTATCCTTAAACGGGTCATACAGGTCGCTTTTGACCCATTTCCGGTGCATGTCACTTTTTCGTGTAGACCCAAACATTGCCGGCCTTAATTTTACTCGAAAGATTGGGTCATTATTTTAGCTGTGTATCTATTGTAATCATATCTGATACGATAATCATTCATAATTTCAGGAAAAGAGGACATGAAAGCACTGGTGCTAGAAATTACATTTTGACCTAATACCCCACCACCCGACTCATCCGTTTTGGCACCTATCAATTAATATCCAGATAAACCATTTGTGTCTGGTGCTATACACCGGCTTCTTGAATTAATTTCCTATTCTTATAAACCATAAAACATGTTGCATTGTAATATAATATAAAGTAGAAAATCTTCCACAATCGAATGTAAATAAACAAGTTCTGCTCATAACATGAAGCTTGACTAAAAATGGTTGAACTGTCATGTCTAGCTCAATCTTGAAAGTAAGTTGAGAGGATTAACCAGTGCAAAACTTTGTACATTTGTATTCAAAATCACCCGTCAATTTGAAGAATAACTTAAAAAGCTCTTGCATGGTAAGAACAAAATTCTAAATTCTAAGAAAAGTTATTGCTTTCACATTGGAATGTTAAAAGAAAGTGATCGGATTAAAAAGAAGCTATCTCCCAATCATGCATCCTCTTTTTTCATGCACGCAACAAAAACAACTAATTAAAAATAATATTAGCATCATGCAACAAATACCAAGAACAAGCAAATTACATCTAAATCAATGTTGTAAAACTCACTAGGTGGTAGTGAAGCGGTCGGCGGGGAGTAGCGAGTACTCAGCCTAGGCGGGGAGTACTCCGATTGAAATTTTTTTATATAAATCTTACAATTATGAATTATACACATCACATTTCACATGTTTGTAAATACTCAAATATAAATATAATTGTTCATAGGACCCAAGAAATATGCTAGAAACACAAACATGATTGTTGAAAACTTCAAATAGCGTTGTATAGTCGATGGTCGTGAGAAAAAGTGGAAGAGAGACAATTGATTCTGTAGTCATGATAAGTAGCGGAAGAGAGAGAGTGGATAAGGTAAACAATACAGTTGTATGTGTACCTTATGCCTTTGAAAATTTCAAAAAAATTGACTTACGTTGACCGAGTAGGTCAAGTAGGGACTAGTAACGCCAAGTAGTACAGAGTTTTAATCGGTTTTGACCAAATCTGAGTAATTTGGCCAAGTAGGCTTGACTCGTCACGGCAGGTGCCCAATTTCTGAGTACTCGGCCGCCTAGGCCGAGTTTTACAACACTAATCTAAATTTCGTGGTTCATAAGAAATCAACCAGTAGAGAGCTAAACTCATAATGATACATTATTGGTAGCCCCCTAATAAGTGCTTTTAACGAGCTCGTGATTCACAATCACAAATGTTCTTAAATGGGATGGTCAAAACTCTCACATTCAAATCTCTTACATCCTTGTCAAGCTTGAACATAATCATCTTAAGGAATAAGGAGGCAACCACTAGAATATATTTTGTAAACCTGTACAACTTAAGTAACTACTTAACCCAAATAACAATGGCGTCAACTAAAAGCAAGCGACCATAATGGAAAGAGCTACATCGTACAAAACTAAAGACTTAAAAGGGATAATTTACTTCTGACCAGGTGCTTGACCGCCCAAAAGTAGGTATGTTACACTAAGCAGGGCATAGCATAAACATATTTTAGTTCTCCCCTCTATCATTTTGATACTTAAGATTCCAGCCTACATAAAAGAGACAAAAAAAAAAAACACGAAGCTTCATTCCCGTGTTTTTGCTCCAATGGCCGCACAAGCAAAGTTTCCCTTAGCCAGACGATGTACTCTAACATAATTAAAAATCTGTTTTATATTATTTTACACTACAATATTTTGTTTTCCGGGTGTGCTTGTGCATACTTTACGGAGCATGTAGGTCTGGCCCTGGTCCTGACACAGGAGAACTAGATCATTTACATAAAAGTGAGGGTAAATTGAATTCTACCTCATACGCATTTGTTATAGTGGCCAAATAACGGCATATTCCTGAACTAGCTCAAGAAACTAGGACCAACAATTTACGATAGTTTTGGGACAAAGAACTACAACGAGTATCATCTGTGTTCCTATGTAAAGAGGAACAACTTCAAACCACTTCCAGCCCAGCAGCAACCTATTAATCCCTAGATTATTATCCCTTCCTACAACAACTCTCCTCAAATTACAAGTATTACAGACCATGATTTCTAGTGTCCAATATGCAACTTACTGTGCAGGCTCAAGTTTTACTCGTACTCGCGAGGCAATCCAATACAGTTCCTATAGATGCTAACAAATCAAATATCAGTGGAAATTTGTGACCCAAAATGATTGTAGGGAATGTCTGAATACTCTCGTTAATACTCAACAATCTGTCAAACTGCATCCAGACTACCGATAGTATGAATTATGAAAAATCAATGAGTCGATGTCTACATAAGTGAAAATCTAATACCAATTACAAATCCAATCGGTAGTTCAAAACCATAACGAGGTAAAATTTTACTAACCTGAGCAAGCACCGGCTTGGGTAAATTAGAACCCTGAAAGAAAGCAACAGCTTCAGCTCCACTGATTCTTCCATCATGATCCAAATCTGCTCTTCGAAAGAACGCATCGAACTGATCCATTTTCCGCTTTGACTATTCAGCCGATTTCCAGAACCAATCAATCAATGAATCAAATAAGACGACTGTCAGGGAGATCCCGAGATCAAGAAGAACATAATTCGACTAAAAACCCTAATTAAGATAAGATCGCGCAAAAAAACCAGTATTGAACAAGAACTGAAATGATGGAAGATGATTTGGTGGATTTTTGCAATTAGATCGAGAATGGACAGAAGGAAAAAAGGGGAAGGGGGTTTTCTAGAAAATGGAAATGAAACAGATGTGCCGTTATGTTGTCTTTTTTTTATTTTTTATTAAATTTTTTTTTGTTATACGTAAAAATAATGAAATACGTTTTTAGGATGTGTGCAATAAGGTTGTTTCAAGCTTTAATTAACTTCATTGATCAAACATCTCAAAAGCATATGTGGATTTGGTTTTGAACTACAATTTGAGGTAAGACTAACTGTATTTGTCAGAGCGCGGGAGGCGGAGCTGTACGTAACTTAATTCATTTAATACCATTGCCCACCTTCCTAACGTGTTGGTCCCTCTCACGCTCGAATATGGTTCTGCTGAATTTTATTTATTATTTTTTTTTAATTTTCGATCTTTGAACTATAACATTGGTTTTGTTTTTTTTTCTCCTTCACAATTTATCTCCTATAAATACCTTCATAACTCTTCAAATTTTTTTACAAAAACTTTGATATACTCTCTCATACTCTCTTCTACAAAAATATGGATCTTAACCAACACAACAAATTGACAACCCCTCTCCTCCGAGGTTCAAAATCGAGGCTCGCAATTGTTTCCGTCAGAAAATATTTTCCAACTTTCAATGGCACCACCAACCTACCATAAAACATCCAACAAATGTCTATGTTTTTACTGTCGTGTAACGTCCCAATATTCGAAATACCGCCTTTAATTTAGTGTGCAATACTAGCATAGTACCCGCGCAATACGGCGGCGGCGAATATTTTGTCTCAGTAACATGTTCGTTTTCAAGAAAAATGGTTGTGAGTTTTTTTTTTCTAAATGACTGTTGGTCAAGAAAATATTTGCATGGGTTGGTAAAAGTTTTGCAATTGTGTTGGTGTGGGGATTATGTTGGTGTAGCTTGGGAGGTATGCTGGTGTGGGGAATGCATTTGCTAACTTCTTGTAATTTTAAAGTTATGTAAGTCATTTATCTGTAACACCCATAAACTCGAGCTAGTCGTTAGCGGGTTAGCGGTACCTGTTTATATGCATTTAATTTATTTATTTGTTTTAAATTGAAAGTTAATTATCATGTTTAGTTAATTTATTTAACTAAAATGGATATATATATATATGTTGGAAGTTGTAGTATGAATGCATGCATGTAAAAGTGTGTATATGGATAAGTTTTACTAGGACACCTCATGCTTGAAGAAATGAATTAGGAGTGTATACGTGTGTCATGCAAAATAGATATCAGCTCATTTGTTAGCAAAGTTGAAGGTATAGTGTGTGTTTGCTTACTTCCTTGAGAAGAACCTCCAAAAAGCTTGCATACTTGAAAAGATAGAATCAAAGATTGGTTGATTGATAAATCAAGAACAAGGTTAGGCTATGTTCATGACATGTATATGATCATCTTAGTATGTTTCTTGTTGAGTTCTATGAGTTTTTATATGAATCACCATGGTTAAGTTTGAAGATGATTAAGTGGGTTTTGTTTGTTTTGGTGATTTAAATGGTTAAAAGATGTTCTTGATGCATAAAAACATGTTTAATGATGTTTGGATATGTTTTTAATAAGTTTTGGTAAGTTTTGTAAGTTATGGGTTTGATCTATGGAGTTTTGATTAAACTGTACGATGAAGAAGAAGATGATGATTATGGGAAAACTAGGTTCGCGGCCCGACGCTCCCTTAGGTCGCGGTGCGGCCCGTACACTTCGAGTTCAAAGAGTTGTTGTTCGAAGAGGAAGACTTCGCATGCGAAGGGAGCCACTCATAGACTTTTCGCGACATGACGCGTCCAGGGTCGTGACGCGACACGTTGATTTCGAATACGAAAGGGGTGCTCGAAGTGGGCTGCTCGAAGGCATGTCGCGGCGTGACGTATGGGTAGGTCGCGGCGCGACCCCGACTTTTCGGTACGGATTGTTTTTGTTGATTGTTTATTGTGCTGACCTTTATGTATATTATTATGTGGAAGTTTATATACTATTTATATGAGGTATATGTGATATAAATATATGAAGATATATATGTTGGGGTTTGTTCGTTTTTTTTTCAAAATATATTTTAGCAACGGAAGCATGAACAACAATTTTAAACTTTTAAAACTCCCCACCAATGATCCATATGCAAGCCTTAAGAAACAAAACAACCATAGGGTGTTTAGAACTACAACCTTTGTAGCGTGAGTAAACCGTTGATGAAGTGGTTGATCTATGAGAAGCCAAGAGAAGACTCCTCCAAGGTATCCACAAATCAATGAGTCCAACACCTCCAAGATGCTAGTCTCTCCAACCCTTGAAATTCAAGCAAGCAAGCAACAACCTCTTGTTCTTCTTCTTGAACTTACTATGTATGTATATGAGTATGTATTCTAGTACCACACTTTGCTCACTTGAAGAACACCAATACTATAAAGTAAGGATGTTTTCAAGTATGAAAACACTTAGAACTTTTCTAAGAACACAAGGAAAGGTGGTAGCATAAAACTTCTACACGAAAGCCATGCATGAAGACTTAAAAAAGCCAAGAAGTAAAGCAAGAGAGGGAGGCCCCTCCCTTGCTTGATTTCGGCCGTAGCAAGGAGAGGGGGGGTCCCCTTTGGCTCTTTTGCTTCACTTGTACATGCATGCATGTCTAGGTTAGTCCATTTTTCAAGCAACCTCAAATGGACCCCCTTTGTGATACTTGTAAGCATTTCTAGTTTTATATATTTCAAGTATATATAAAATATAGTGCTAGACTTGCCATACATTGTATAAAATACATCTACATGTATTTTATATACATACTTGATTGTTACTAGTAACTCTTTACTTGTAACAAAGATATACATACATTTATACATATATATATATACATATATAAAATCATATGTTTATATTTATGTATTTCATATGCATTATCTTATATTAATATATAAGAGTGATATTATTATTTCACATAAATAATAATATGCAACAATGTATATATATATATACTTATATATATAATGAGTTGGAAACATATTTAAATCATATTCAAATATGTAATTGGTGTCCATTGATTGTAAATGTGTGACCCTATGGGTTTATTTATTATCAGTAATATCGTATTAATTTGTGTCTTGTGCACATAGAACCAACAATCTCCCACTTGCACAAGTTACAACTTAAGCCGATATAGACAATGGTAAGAACGTCTAGCAACATCCCATTGCCCCCAATAATAAATAGAGTGTGTTGATCAACACTTTCACCAACGAAGTTAACTCACTAGCTACAAATCGTTGTTATAGGTAAGTCATCAATTATCCCTTTGTTTTAACATCTCGTTGAACATGAGACATGGATCGTCATCAATTCTCATATAATGTTCAACTTGTTTTAGGGCCCAGAGATATTATACTCCCAATTAAATGAGAGAAACAAATTCCATTTTGACCACATACGTCTCTTATAAGACTCATATCATACCTAATAATGGCCTTTATAACTACCCGGTTAAAGATATCGTTTAACCACATTAAAGCATGATACTCCTCATACTCGAGTCCCAATATGTGTCTCAGGTCTAAGGATACAAAGATACCACCTTTTTCTCAAGATTTACTTATGACACTGATCCATGAAGCGATCTTAAGAGCGGGTCATGTCCAATGTTTGTTCCCTAACAAACATTAGTGAATTTGGTTGCAAACCCTTTTGCCTACTTTCATCACGAATGAAAGTCAACCAACTTATTCACATTAGTCTTAATTCATAACTATTCCCATAGTTATAACCGACTATGGACGTTTTAGAATAAAGAATTATTCATGGATTTAAACATGCTAATAAAGAACACAATATATATTAATGAAGTGATCATATCCCATACATCATTCAGATAAAATAGATATTGTCATAATGTTCCAAAATATCCAAATACTAAATTACAATTGAAATCCAATCCCTTGCAAAGCGAAGACCTATTGCCCTAGTATGAGACTCATGCTTAGTCGAGGCAAGAGGTTTCGTAAAAGGATCTGCAAGATTCTGATCTGTATGAACTTTGCGAATACACACATCTCCTCTATCCACTATATCCCGTATGTAGTGGAAACGCCTGAGGATGTGTTTGGTGCTGTGATGTGATCTAGGTTCTTTTGCCTGGGCAATAGCACCTTCATTATCACAAAATATTTCTATGGGGTCTTGAATGCTTGTTACTACCCCAAGGTCAGCAATGAACTTCTTCATCCATGCAGCTTCTTGTCCAGCCTCAGAAGCAGCAATGTATTCAGATTCTGTAGTGGATTGTGCAACTACACTTTGCTTAGAACTTTTCCAAGCAACCGCGCCTCCATTCATAACGAAGACATAGCCCGATTGTGATCGAGAATCATCTCGATCCGTTTGGAAACTAGCATCTGTGTAACACTTTACACAAAGATCTTCTTTCAAACCCCCATAGATCAAGAACATGTCTTTGGTTCTTCTCAAGTATTTTAAAATGTTCTTGACTGCCATCCAATGGCTATCTCCTGGGTTTTGCTGGTATCTGCTCGTCATGCTCAAAGCATACGAGACATCTGGCCTAGTGCATAGCATGGCATACATGATGGATCCAATTGCAGAAGCATATGGGATCTCACTCATTCTATCTAGCTCTTCTCTTGTGCTAGGGCTTTGAGCTTTACTCAAAACCGTGCCTAGTGCCATTGGCAAGAATCCTCTCTTAGAATTCTCCATCTTGAATCGTTTCAAGATTTTGTCAATATATGCACTTTGACTTAGGCCAATAAGACGCCTAGATCTATCCCTATAGATCTTTATTCCAAGAATGTAGGCGGCTTCTCCCAAGTCTTTCATTGAGAAACACTTCCCAAGCCAAGACTTGATGTCTTGCAAGGTCGGGATGTCATTTCCAATGAGTAGTATGTCATCAACATACAAGACAAGGAATGCTACTGCGCTCCCACTAGTTTTCTTGTAAACACACGGTTTATCTTCTGATTTGATAAAACCAAACTCTTTTATTTTCTCATCAAATCGAAGATTCCAACTTCGAGATGCTTGCTTTAGTCCATAGATGGATCTTTTAAGCTTGCACACCTTATTAGGATATTTAGGATCTACAAAACCTTCAGGCTGAACCATATAGACATCTTCACTTAAGTGTCCATTTAGAAAAGCCGTTTTGACATCCATTTGCCATATCTCATAGTCATAATATGCAGCTATGGCAATAAGTATTCTAATAGATTTAATCATGGCTACCGGAGAGAAAGTTTCATCATAGTCAATACCATGAGTTTGAGTGAAACCTTTCGCCACTAGCCTTGCCTTAAATGTGTGTACATTTCCATCCATGTCTGTCTTCTTCTTGAAGACCCACTTGCTCCCTACAGTCTTACTATTGGGAGGAAGATCAACCAAGTCCCATACTTGATTTTCATACATGGACTGCATCTCAGTGTTCATGGCATCAAGCCATTTATCGGATTCCGGATCCGATATAGCATCTTGGTAGTTAGTAGGCTCAGAAGAGTCTACCAAGAAAATCTCATCATTGGACACGAGAAATCCGTATCTCTCGGGTTCTTGACGAGGTCTACCAGATCTACGAACACTTTGTGTTTCAGTAGGTTCTTGAACAACCAATTGTTCAGGTTCAACAACTGTTTGTTGAGTGCTAGTGTCAACCTGACTTGTATTTTGTGGTTCTTGAATTTCTTCAAGGTCTACATTGCTCTCACTTGCCTCTTTCGAAAGAAACTCCTTTTCTAAGAAAGTTTGGTTGTAGAAATAATATCCTAATGAATCTTTAGGATATCCCACAAAATTACATTTGATAGATCTAGGATCGAGTTTGCTTAAAGCTTCTTGTCGTACATGAGCCTCACAACCCCAGACTTTCAAGTAAGATAAGTTTGGAACCTTTCCATACCACATCTCATATGGTGTCTTATCTACCTTCTTGGTTGGAACCATATTCAATATGTGCGCAGCAGTTAATAAAGCATAACTCCAAAAGGACGAGGGTAGAGTACTTCGGCTCATCATAGACCGAACCATATCTAGTAGAGTTCGGTTCCTCCTTTCAGATACACCATTATGTTGTGGTGTTCTAGGAGGAGTAAGTTGTGAGATAATCCCACAATCACTAAGATGATCCATAAACTCTTGGCTTAAGTACTCACCACCTCGATCGAAACGAAGGGCCTTGATTGTTTTGTTGAGTTGATTTTGTACTTCGTTTTGAAACAGCTTGAACATCTCAAATGTTTCATGTTTATGTTTCATCAAATAAACATAACCAAATCTACTATAATCATCGGTGAATGTAACGAAGTATCTATCATCATCCCTAGACATTGATCTAAAAGGACCGCATACATCCGTATGTATGATTCCTAATAGATCTTTGGCTCTTTCACTTGAACCGGAGAAAGGAGCCTTAGTCATCTTCCCATATAAACATGATTCACAAACTTCAAATGAGCTAGAATCGTTTGATTTTAAAATTCCATCCTTTTGAAGTTTTGCAATGCGTTTCTTGTTTATATGACCAAGTCGACAATGCCATAGGTATGTTTGACTTAAGTCATGCTTAGGTCGTTTGGTGCTAGTGGTATATATAGAATTATCATCAAGAGATCTTTTAAGATTAACTTCATAGATTCCATTAAGAGGCCGAGCCTCAAAATACAAAATGTCGTTTTTGAAGGCACGAATGCCATCATCAACGAAACCAAAAGTGAATCCAGATTCTCTTAACCGAGCTACTGAAATAATATTCCTAGTTAAACTAGGTACATAACAACAATTGTTTAATATTAAGTACATGCCATTTGGTAATAATAATTCAAAAGTTCCAAGGGCTTCAACAGCAACATTTGCTCCATTGCCCACGTGGAGATCCAAATCGCCTGGCTTCAGCAGCTTACTTTTTCTCAACCCCTGCACATTGTTACAAATGTGAGTTCCACAACCGGTATCAAATACCCAGGAATTAATGGAAAAAGTATACATTTCAATCATATATATACCTGAAGTGCTAGCCTCGCCAGCCTTCTTCTTTTTCAACTCTGCAAGGTAGGTTGGACAATTGCGCCTCCAATGTCCTACCACCCCGCATTCAAAGCACGGGTCATTCTTGGGAACCTTTCCCACCGTCTTGGGTGTAGGAGCCTTGGCAACTTGCTTGCCTTTGTCCTTTCCCTTTGCCTTCGCTTTGCCTTTCCCTTTTGAGTTGTTTTTCTTTTTCTTCTTGATTTTCCCTTCTTGAATCATCAAGACTTGAGGTGTTTTGCTTGGAATCTTACTCTCAGCAGTTTTAAGCATCCCATGCAACTCTGAGACAGATTTATCCCAATTGTTCATGTTATAATTCATGACAAATTGATCATAGGCTTTGGTCAACGAGTTAAGGATCATATCCTGTGCAAACTCGTTGGTTATGGGAGATCCAAGCCTAGCAAGCTGGTCAATGTATCCTTTCATCTTTAGCACATAGTCGCTAACGGATTGACCTTCCTCCATCTTGCATGCATGGAAGGCTCGAGTGACCTCAAAGCGTTCTTGCTTCGCTTGCTTTTGGAACATTTCCTTAAGCTGGCTAAGCATCTCATATGCTCCATGCTCCTCAAGGTTCTTTTGAAGATCCGGAGACATGGTAGCAAGCATGAGGCATGAAATTTCGACCGAGTCATCGGAATGCTTCACCCAAGCATCCCTAACGGCTTTGGCCGCAGTCAATGGAGGTTCCTCAGGGACGGGATCCTCAAGTACGTACAATTTCTTTTCGTGCTTAAGAACGATTCTCAAGTTACGATACCAGTCTAAGAAATTTGTACCATTGAGTTTTTCTTTCTCTAAGATTGAACGAAGAGATAAGTTGTTAACGGGCGTAGTTGAGTTAGGGGCCATCTACAAAATTAACAAAGTTCAATTTAGTATTTTTGATATTTAATCCTTTAATAATTAATACCCTTTAGAATTATAAAATTCTTTAATTTTTTAAAGGCTAGGATCCAAGTTGAACTTAACCTTGAATGTTTGGCTAATGCTCTCTCCATCAAGTTAAAACAACAAGGTAGGTAACGTTTACCAATTACATCTCGTATGTAATTCCTATATCTTTATGGGATCCTAGACAACGATTGTCAATTTTGACATGTTTGATCCCATCTATGCCTCGGGCTTCCTTACGTTTGGCTAATGCTCTCTCCGTAATAAGATTCCGATTAAGTCGTCCTATTTCAAGACGGTGAATTTCCGGCCCAAGACGTTCATGGAATTCGCGGAAAAACACCTCGGTTGTTACAAAAACAATCCACGCGTTTGGCTAATGCTCTCTCCACGTGAGTGTCGTTGCAACAAGCGAGTGTCTTAAAATGGGATGACATAGACTTACGTTTTGAAAAAGGGCTTTTACCGTTTTGTATATTTATTAAATAAAACAAAACGAGTCGTGTGACTAGTATTGCATGCATACAATAACAAGTCCACGTTTTGATAAAATCATATTTTATATATATATTGGTCTTGAGTATTCTTAAAATCCATATTTTACGAACTCTCAACGCGTTCAATTTTAAACTAGTATTAATATCCTATATTAACGTGTGTAGTTTCGAGCGCGCAAATACGACCAATTTTAGCTTGTAATAAAACCATTTTATTATTAAGCTTGAATGGAGTTTGGTTGAGTTTTAAAATCTCTATTTTATAAAACTCATATATATATATATATATATATATAAAGATATATATTTTGACATAATGAATTTTAATCTTTACAAAACTCCTTTTATATAAAATTCATTTTACATCTTATGTTATGTCAACTTAAAATACCAAACTCCCATTGTGTGATTTATATTATGTAAAAAATATTATCTAGCATGCAAAAAATCCTATTTTCAACCATGCATAATAATATAAACATAAACACACACAAATAACATGTATAAGTGCATAACCAAGCCATTTATCCTAAGTGGTATTTTGTGAGCCATACAAAAATACCAAGTCATAACTAAGGACCAAATATTTCTCTTGTGATGAACTTGAAGCTCCCACTTGCCAAAACAACTCCTTGTAGTGCAAATGACTCCAAGCCTTCATGGTTGACTCCACCACACTTGAAAACTCCAACTTGGTCATTTCTTCATCTTGTTACATTTTTATAAAAGTAAACTAGTCTAAACTATTCTACTACTTACAAAATACAACAAGATGAAACAAAACTAAAATTATTATTACATACCAAATGAAAAAAAAATAATTTTACAACCAAATCGAATTTCCAACACATCACAAAAGGTCTATGGCTTGTTATGCACAACATACACTCAAACAAACATATATATCAACACTTGATATTTAGGCAACTTTTACAACCAAACATGCATGTGGTTTGGTTGTTTCCCAAAATAAATATATAAACATATATAAGTTGCCAACAAGAAAATCCATAACTTTTCTAACAAAAGAAAAGTTGTCCATTTTCTTAAACAATACATACTCAAAAGGTTTCTTAAAACTATACATAAGTGGCTCTGATACCACTGTTGGGGTTTGTTCGTTTTTTTTTCAAAATATATTTTAGCAACGGAAGCATGAACAACAATTTTAAACTTTTAAAACTCCCCACCAATGATCCATATGCAAGCCTTAAGAAACAAAACAACCATAGGGTGTTTAGAACTACAACCTTTATAGCGTGAGTAAACCGTTGATGAAGTGGTTGATCTATGAGAAGCCAAGAAAAGACTACCTCCAAGGTATCCACAAATCAATGAGTCCAACACCTCCAAGATGCTAGTCTCTCCAACCCTTGAAATTCAAGCAAGCAAGCAACAACCTCTTTTTCTTCTTCTTGAACTTACTATGTATGTATATGAGTATGTATTCTAGTACCACACTTTGCTCACTTGAAGAACACCAATACTATAAAGTAAGGATGTTTTCAAGTATGAAAACACTTAGAACTTTTCTAAGAACACAAGGAAAGGTGGTAGCATAAAACTTCTACACAAAAGCCATGCATGAAGACTTAAAAAAGCCAAGAAGTAAAGCAAGAGAGGGAGGCCCCTCCCTTGCTTGATTTCGGCCGTAGCAAGGAGAGGGGGGGGGGTCCCCTTTGGCTCTTTTGCTTCACTTGTACATGCATGCATGTCTAGGTTAGTCCATTTTTCAAGCAACCTCAAATGGACCCCCTTTGTGATACTTGTAAGCATTTCTAGTTTTATATATTTCAAGTATATATAAAATATAGTGCTAGACTTGCCATACATTGTATAAAATACATCTACATGTATTTTATATACATACTTGATTGTTACTAGTAACTCTTTACTTGTAACAAAGATATACATACATTTATACATATATATATATATACATATATAAAATCATATGTTTATATTTATGTATTTCATATGCATTATCTTATATTAATATATAAGAGTGATATTATTATTTCACATAAATAATAATATGCAACAATGCATAT
The DNA here is from genome assembly GCA_038502395.1 of Dittrichia graveolens. NCBI lineage: Eukaryota > Viridiplantae > Streptophyta > Magnoliopsida > Asterales > Asteraceae > Dittrichia > Dittrichia graveolens. The sequence goes on from JARJIL010000008.1 coordinate 814,356, forward strand.
ATATATTTATATATATAATGAGTTGGAAACATATTTAAATCATATTCAAATATGTAATTGGTGTCCATTGATTGTAAATGTGTGACCTTATGGGTTTATTTATTATCAGTAATATCATATTAATTTGTGTCTTGTGCACATAGAACCAACAATATATTTATGATTCAGAGACTGATTCTTGGTGTTGTTGTGTTTTGAGAAAACACAAAGGCTGGGTAACATAAGATATCTGAGTCCACGTGTTTGTGATTAGCTAGACTGTTTAGTCTAATGCTCATTATTTATTGCTTGTTGATTATTGATTATAATTGTTGTGTGACTATTTGGCCGATACGTGCTCGAGGTATGATATCGAGTATCGTTTAAGGAGTCAGCTATGCGTGGAATTGGGTTGGGCCTGGTCGGAATCGTCGCTCGCCTGGTCGGCTTCTTTCAAAGGAATCGTCGCTCGCCTGGTCGGCTTCTTTCGGTCGATGTTTGTTGAAGATCGGAAGGTACACAGTCGAAGCGAACGTCAAAGTGTCCTAACCTAATTTGGGTAATTTGGTTGGGGCAAATGGGCGCTTGTGCTTTTGAAGAAAATATATTGACACAGGCTATGGGCTTTTGAAAATAAGTAGATAACAACCTTATATATACATACATATATATATATATATATATATATATATATATATATATGGACATCGTAAAATAATGAGGCCCCTAGTTTTTGTTGACCCTGTGCAAGGGCAGACCTTGCACCCCCTTGAGGCTGGGCCTGATGTTACTAGATTACAATTTAGACAATCTTTTAATCATTTACTTAGAGAATATATATGCATTACAAATTTGCAGGTATGGATGCAAGTCACTGTATTCGTCCTATCGATACGCCTACCGGATGTGATTTCAGTTTATGTAATCGTTTATGCGATGAGAAATATGGGACATATTCGAATGTTTGTGTTATTATAAATGTCCGGAAAAGTGACGCATGCTAGGAATCATGGTGTCTCTCCACTTCCTTCGTAGTCTAATTCCCCTTTGTTTCTTGCTTCGTCATTATAATATTACGGACCGGCCAATTAAATATATGCAAGTAAAAGTTATTATTAGAGAATCTTATTATAATCCTTTTTATTTTTGCGGATTGTGATGTTATAATTGACAAATATATATGTGGTTAAACAAGTAGAGGATTTAATGCGACACATTAAATAAAAGGTCGCACAAAAGTCCATGCAAATTGTGTTTACAAAAGTGGACTTAATAATTCACGTATACTTCACAACAGTAGCTTGGTACAATGCTGTATTCAGTTAGTCTATACCATAGTAATAGAAGTAGACTCCCTTTTTCTTGTATATAAAGCAATGTAGTGTACTTTAGATCAATTCCGAAATTAGTAAATCAATTTCAGATCTCAATTTTAAGATCAACGATTCTTTGTTTCATGTATTAGATCCCTTCTTCATTGGTTTTTCAATTTTCTTTCTCAAATTCACAATATTTTCATCACAGATCTAACCATTGAGAATGGTTACACTAGAAGTTGTAAAAACACCTAAAGACATTAATTCATTTCATTAAAATGATCATCCTCGATTAAATATAGATCTCAAGGAAACTCACAGGTTGAGAGAAGTACAGTACCCGGAAAAGATCTATGATGATTGCACTTAATGCTAAAAATAAGTTGAAGATCATCATGAGAGAATTCGAAGAACCAAAACCGGAATCAAATTTAAGAAGCTATTAGGAAAGAGCCAACGATATGTTAATTTCTTGGATACTCAATATTGTTTCTGAACAAATTGGCAACAATCCAAGATTTGTAAACTTTGCAACTGAAGTCCGGAATGACCTGCATGAACATTACTTACAACTTGATGGTCTTAGAATATATCAAGTCAAGAGTGAAATTGTCCGGTTACAATAAATTAATGATAATATTGAGTCTTATTACCATAAACTAAAAGGCTTACGGGAAGAACTAGATGCTCTAGAAGCACCATATGCATGTAACTGTAAATGTGATTGTGAAAATGGTAAAACAAATGGTGAAAAAGACCAAAAAGTACACAACAACAAATGTGTGTAGAAGGGGGGGTTGAATAAAAAATTAAGCTTTTTAAATTTAAATGCACACACTAATACTTTTAACATAATTCTTATTGATAGAAATCAAGAATTACATGTACAAGGATGCAGAAATTCCAAGTACAATGTAACACCCATAATTTTATTTATAATTTAATACGAGAAATGTACAAAGTGTTATATGAGTTATAAATGGATATGTGTGATAGTATGTGGTTATAAACTAGAGGGGCTAAAACCGTCAGAATAGAACTGTAATAGTCAAGGGACCATTTATGCAATTATGACAAACTTATATATATTGACTTTTTCAAGTCAAAGATTTGCAAAGTTCAAACACACATACATACCATCCGTACAGCTGCAATTCTCTTCCTTCTTGGTGAATTTTGATCAAGAAAACATCAACTTTAGCATCATTGGATCGTCACCTTTATCTTAGGATTATCAAGGTATGTTTTGTTTGATTTAAAAAGGTGTTCAAATGGGTTACTTGAATCAAATGATGAATTTAAGGATCAAAGAATGTTTCATGTTGTTTTCATTGAGTTAGAAGTTGTTTGGGGTGTAGGAAAACACCCTAGTAGCATTAGAATGAATTAAAAGTGAGTTATGTTGAGTTTTGGCCGGAAACCGCAAGTAAGTCGGCGAAACTGCTGCTATATGTTGAAGGGCATAGGCGTTCACCTCATGATCTAACCGTTCCCTAGGGCGTACCTGAAGAGGCACGGGCATGACCCAAAAGGGTACGGGTGTGCCCTATTCTAGAAAGGCCCAGAGTGTGCCTTGTGACCACAAGGGTATTTTGCTTAAGCACGGGGGTACCTTGTATAAGGCACGGGTGTGCCTAGTGCCCTGTTCAGTTATTAAGTTAGAAATAACATGTGTTTGACTTATTTATGGTATTATTTCATGTGGAGACTTGCCATTGGCGTGTTCATTAAATTATTATCAATTGTGGACTATTATACCACATTACTGATTATAAGGTGAGTCTTCTAAACTACTCTTCATATCTGCAGCATGTGTGTTATCATATCAGATTACTAACATGTAATGTTATTCATATGTGTATTTACCATACTACTATGTGCAGATGTGATACAGTACTGTGACATATGTGGCTGCCCTAGGTCTAGAACCAGAGGCTAGCATTGATTACCTGATATACGTGTGATATCTTTATTTGATCTTATATGTGTGTGTTTATATGATTGTTAGTCTGGTTTACTCACTAAGCTCTCGTAGCTTATTCTTTTGGGTAAAACTTTCAGATGTGAATTTTCATATGTGATTTTATATCAAATATCAGTTTTAGAAATTGGGGTGTTACAACTTGGTATCAGAGCCACGGTTTGAGGGATCTGGATGTGTGTAATACATAGTCTGGACTTGAACCATTGTTTTGAAAATTGTCAAACTGGAGGTTTGCAGCTTGGTGAGTACACTAACAATTAAACTGATTATGTATTATGTGAGAATCATATGCAAGTACATGATATGTTTAGAACATTTATGTTATATGTGTACAACTGTTAAGAGTTGGCTTTATATGTGCATTATTTATAAATTAAATTGTTATATGAATATGTGAAAACATGATGTATAAACTTTGGCCTAAGCCTGTGAATCGGGACTTTTTGTGGTAAAGTTAAAATCGAACGTGTGTAGTGTGTTTAGAGTAATATAAAGGCCCATATTATTACAAACACATGATACATGTTGGAACTTAATAGAATCATGATGAATCTTGTGAATCAGGTGAGAGGTACTTGTAAAGGTAGTACACCTGGGAATATATATATATATAGAATGCCTTAGTATGTATAGAAATACTTTGGATCTAATGATAGGTGTACTGATATGTTGGATGTACTAATAACTGTTTGTTATAGAGGATAGTGTGGTAAAGCTACCTTATACCTTAATGCTTTATCTCTACTACTAGGATGGTAAACATAAGAGGTTCAAGAGTAGTGTATAACCCTAAGGGTGATTTTAGTCACAGACTCGAAGGGATAAAAATCAGTATTACAAGTGAATGTATTCTTATAAAAGTATAGTGTGACGGTGGTGTGAAAGCCCAGATTTAAAAATTGTTAAGTATTAGAATCTACACTTGGAGAATCCAGTGTAGAAAACTTAGTAAAGTGATGGAACATAATATATACCATATATCATTGCACGAGTTGTGGAACAGATGAAAGAACAAGACAAAGAAGTGATCAGATAAGAGCTAGTATCAAGATTAGCTATACAAGGTGAAAGGGTTAATTATTAACCCCAAGTTGTTATTCGTGAAGTATCAAAGGATTGTACGTTCAAGGATTTTCCGCGTGTAAATCATTAATGTATTACAAGTTAGCAAAGCGATTGTCAGTCATAAGTAGATTACAGAGATCGGGAGTGCATTTCATATGTGTATCTATGCACCTGAGAATAAAGTGAAATATGCAGTAGATCAGATAAGAAGTGCAACAAAAGATTAGTGCGATGCAGAAAAGTTATGAATAAATTAAGAGTATGGTGTGAGAAGAATTTAAAGAAATTATAATTGGGCAGTTTGTGCTATAGTAAAAGATAGGCAGAACTATGGATGAATTCCACAGGTGGAACAGACGATAGAGACGGTTACAGGAGTCAATGTGAAGTTTCAAAAGGACGCATATTTTGTTCAAATATGTTAATGAAAAGATAAAAGTGTACAAATACATGATAGTGTTCCAGCCTAGCATATGAGAATTTATAGACGCTTGTAAACACCAAGACGTGAAATACCTGATGGATGCAGCCATAATTAGAGAGACAGAAAAGAAAGGAAACCGATAGAGAAAGTCATACCGATGTTTAAGAAAACAAGAATGGAGATTCGAAAGAAGAAAGTGATGCAAAAGACATACCCTATCTGTTCAGCATGCAAGAGACGTCATATGGGGGAATGCAGGTTTGATTCCCCAACATGTTTTAAGTATGGAAACCGGGTCATATGAATGAAAATTTTGAGAACCAAACAAAGTGAATAAAGAGAATATATCAATAACCAAAAGTGAGTGCTTTCCATACTACCGACAGAGGAAGCTAGAACAGAATCAAGTATTGTTACAGAAAGATCAAATGTGTATAAGTATAATGTGATAGAAGTGGATAATATTAAATTCCTTAGTAAATTTATACCTATGAATATGAGGAATTCCAAATAGGAATTGGAATAGACCGGTTAGGTTGTAACCTGACTACAGTATTGTGTGAACAGAAAGTTATATGAGTTTGTATCCCAAGTGGGGAAGAACTAATTATATGTGTTGATGTCAAAACTGGAAAGTTATATGTGTGGTTAGTTCTAAAAATAGGAAGTATCCTCAGCATGAGTACATTGCTTCCTTAGTTTATGTTATAAATATTAAATTGGAAAAGGAAAACAAATGAGTTTAAAAGATGTGAAAGTAGTATATGAGTATCTTGACGTGTATTCCGAGGAATTACCAAGGTTATCGCCAGATAGACAGATTGAGTTCAGAATCGAGGTGGTGTTGAAAGCTTCACTTATTGTGAGGGCTTTGTACAAACTTACTCCTCTAGAGATATATGAATTTTTAAAACAACTTCAAGAATTGCTAAAGGAGGGGGTTTATTAGATCCAGTAGTTTTTCATGAGAGGCACCTATATTATGTATGAAAAAGAAGGATGGTAATTTTTATATGTGTATTAATTATTATGAGTTTAATAAAGTGATCATCGGAAATATACATCCGTTGCTCAGAACATATGAGTTACTTGATCAATTATTATAGGTAAAGTGGTTTAAAAAATCGACTTAAGGTCGGGTTATAATCAGCTTAAGATCAAGATGGATGATATTCCTTAAACTGTGTTCAGAAAATCTTTGGGCACTTTGAATTGGTTGTGATGCCTTTTGGCTTTGTAATTGCATCACAGTGTGTATGTGTTCAAAAGAATAAGGTGTATAAACCAATGCTAAATAAGTTAGTGATTGTGTTCATAGACGATATTCATATTTATCCCCGAAGACTAGCAGATCATGAGAAACATCTCAGAGAAGTCTTAGAGATACAGAATAAAGAACAATTATATACTAAGTTTTCCAAATGTGAATTTCAAGATACAAGAAGTGCAATTCTTTAGTTATTTAATTAGTAAAAATGGAGTTGAGATGTATTATGAGAATAGAGGAGGTGATGAAGGGGGAGCCACCAAAAGAACCTGACAGTGATCAATAACTTTATGAGATTATTTACAGAAATTACGTGAAGCGACAGATTTTGCGCTATCTAAAGTGATTGAAGAGATGATAGCATCATGTGATGCCTTGTACAGTGGATTCGGTTGTGTATTAATGCAGAGGGGCAGGGTTATTGCTTGCACTTGTAGACAGTTAAAACCGCATAAAAATAATGACCTGATTCATGATTTAGAACTAGCAGCAATGGTTTTGTTACTTTAGATATGGAGGCATTGTTATTACAGTGTATAGTGTACCGTTTACATTAATCATAAAAGTTTGGAATATTATATTATTCGGATAAAGCTAATGTTATAGCCGACATTTTGAACAGAAAATTAGAAACAGTGTTATGTGGAATTAGTCATCTAAATGACAATTACAACACTCTTATTCAAATGTGATAAGAACAAATGGTGTCAAAAATGATCAAAAGTGGAAAATATAATAAAGAGTAGATAAAAAGGACAAGTAATCGATCTGATTAAGACAGTCCTGATGTATCGACTAGATATGGTTGTATATGGGTACCGGGTTATGGAAATGCGCGTTAGACCCATCTAAATGAAGCTCACAAGTATAGATTTCCTATTCAGATAGAAGATACCAAATGTATAAAGACCTGAGGGTAGATTATTGGTGGCCGGATGTGAAACTAGATATAGTAAGATAAGTGGAGATATGCCTTTACATGTGTACAAATGAAACCTAAACGTCAGAAACCATATTAGTTTATCTGTGGAGATACCAGTCTAGAAATGGGAAAATATTACTATGAACCTGAATACCAAATTACCCAAAACCCTACGAGGTTATAATGTGATATGGGTGATTGTAGACATGTTAATCAAAAGTGTAATCAGAAGTGTAGAGAAATGTATTCTTCAGAACATTTAATAGACATGTGTGAAAGAGATTGTGTCTCGTCATAGCGTACCAGTCTCTATTATATCAGACAGGGATATTAGAATCACTTTTAGGATTTGGAATAGATTTCATATAAAGTTAGGAATTAAGCTTCATCTTCATACAGTCAGAAAGAAAGAAATATACAGATGATAGAAATCATTTTTGTGAGTGTGTTATTGTTGCAGATGAAAACTGGGGTACATATTTGCTTTTGACAAGGTTTCGTAATATAACAGATACCAGTCCAGCACTGGGATGCCAAGGTATGAAATTTTTTATGATTTTAATGCCGAACTCCAGTATTTTAGGTGATATGGGTCAGAAAGAACCGGGAGTACAGAAATGGTACAGCGAATGACATAAAAGATTCAGAAGGTATAAAATGGATTGTTAGTTGCCCAGAGTAGACAAAAGACCACTTCAGTTTTTAGTGGCGACTATGTATCATTAAAAGTATCATGGTGGAAAAACGTGATTAGATTCAGAAAGAGAGGAAAACTAAGTCCGAGATTTAACGGACTATTAAGAATTATTGCACATGTGGGAAAGGTTTCTTATAGACCAAAGTTACCAGAAGAGTTGTCACGGATTGTACCATTAGAAGATGTTAGCATTGATGATAAACTATATTATGTGGAGCAACATATAAGTATGTTAGAACGAAAGGTTAAGGATTTATGTAATTAACAAATTGGACTGGTTAACGTCCAATGGAAGTACAGAAAAGGATCCAACTACACATGGGAACCTGAATAAGATATGATAAAAATTAAAATTATCGAGAACTCTTCAGCAGTTGATTTGGGGACGAAATCATTTCAAGTGGGGAAGAGTTGTAACACCCAGAATTTTATTTATAATTTAATACGAGAAATGTACAAAGTGTTATATGAGTTATAAATGGATATATGTGATAGTATGTGGTTATAAACTACAGGGGCCAAAACCGTGACTGTAATAGTCAAGGGACCATTTCTGCAATTATGACAAACTTACACACACACACACACATATATATATATATATGGACTTTTTCAAGTCAAAGATTTGCAAAGTTCAAACACACATACATACCATACGTACAGCTGCAATTCTCTTCGTTCTTGGTGAATTTTGATTAAGAAAACTTCAACTTTAGCATCATTGGATCGTCACCTTTATCTTAGGATTATCAAGGTATGTTTTGTTTGATTTAAAAAGGTGTTCACATGGGTTAATTGAATCAAATGATGAATTTAAGGATCAAAGAATGTTTCTTGTTGTTTTCATTGAGTTAGAAGTTGTTTGGGGTGTAGGAAAACACCCTAGTAGCATTAGAATGAATTAAAAGTAAGTTATGTTGAGTTTTGGCCGGAAACAACAAGTAAGTCGGTGAAAATGCTGCTGTATGTTGAAGGGCACAGGCGTGACCCTCAAGATCCAACCATGCCCTAGGGCGTACCTAAGGAGGCACTGGCGTGGCCCAAAAGGGTACGGGCGTGCCCTATTCTAGAAAGGCCCACACTGTGCCTTGAGACCACGGGGGTATTTTGCTTAAGCATGGGGTTACCTTGTATAAGGCATGTGTGTGCCTACACCAAGCACGGGCGTGCTTGGTGCCCTATTCAGTTATTAAGTTAGCAGTACCATGTGTTTGACTTATTTATAGTATTTATGGTATTATTTATGGTATTATCACTTATGGACTGTTATAAAACATTACTGATTATAAGGTGAGTCTTCTAGAATACTCTTCATATCTTCAGCATGTGTGTTATCATATCAGATTACTAACATGTAATGTTATTCATATATGTTTTTACCATACTGCTATGTGCAGTAAGGCTCAGATGTGATATAGTAGTGTGATATATGTGGCTGCGCTAGGTCTAGAACCAGAGGCTAGCATTGATTACCTGATATACGTGTGATATCTTTATATGATCTTATGCGTATGTTTATATGATTGTTAGTCTGGTTTACTCACTAAGCTCTCGTAGCTTATTAGATATTACTTTTAAAATGTTTTGCAGGTTTCAGCAAAGGCAAGGACAAAGATTCTATTTGACTACATTTTTATAAACTCTTTGAAATACTTAAAGCTTGGTTTATAAATATCCAATTTTTGGTATTAAACATGTAATTCGTATATATATATGGGTGTATCTTTTTGATACAACATGATTTTAACAAATTACGCTTCCGCTTTTGTGTAAAACTTTTAGATGTGAATTTTCATATGTGATTTTATATCAAATATCAGTTTTAGAAATTGGGGCGTTACATACAATAAAAGGTGGCAACTAAAACATCTAACACATAGACAAGCTTCTCTAAGACAACTAATGTCTAAGAGGCCCAACACATGAACAAGTTTTCTACACTAATGCCGACTCTAAAACTTGCTTTGCTTAAAAGCTTGAAGCTTGTTATCAGAGAGAGATTTCAATTGAGTGTAGTGTTGTAGTATTATGCATGGTGAGAATGCATACATACATATAGAAGCTTGGTAGACCGTTGAAAAGGATGTTGGGAGAATGTGGTATAAGGAAAATAATATTTTAATCATAAAGTAAGTGGGTGAAAACTAATGTTATTTTATTTGGGTTTGAAGAAAATAAAGTTACTTTTATGAAAAAGTGCAACACACTAAATATATAATAATATTATTTAACGTACCTTTTTTATTTGAACATGTAAACTTCTCTTTCCATGCTAACACCCATGCTTCTTCAGATTTGACTTTACCAAATATGTAGTTACCGACTATACTTTAATACTTGAACAAATCTTCAAGATCTTTCATCGGAGATAACTATACAAAAAGTGCAAATACTATTACGCCAAAAGATCTAAGACATTATAGAACAACACATATTCTGCGTTTTAGGGCTTAAATCGCGACTTAGCTAATCAAAATGTACTAAATTGACAAAAGTGAGCTTGTCAGCCTAGGTGTTTATTGCTTGATACATCACTAGGTGCTTAGTCGATAGCAGAGTGCTCAGCATAATGATAAGCTAATCAAACTGTTAAGGCTAAAGGGATATAAGCTTATTGGCCTAGAAAAACAGCTGATTAGAGTAGTTCAACTTATCATTCAGAGTGATGAGTTTAGCAAAATAAGACTAAGTGTTGAAAGAGATTTACTTAGTCTTGAGTACTCAGCTTTCAAATGAATCCACTTAGTTGGATGAAGGCTATAACAATATTAGAAGTCAAATTCTACTTTTACGGCCACTACCTAATTTGTCCAAGGCTTATAGCATAATGAAACAAGAAGATAAACAACGGTAGATTAAAAAACAACCACCCATGTTGCCTACAACCTTAAACATTATGTCTAGTGGTTCTACTAATTACATGAATATCCATGGAAATCGAAGTAAAAGATATATAGGTACAAGTAGAGAAAAAATCGAATTTCAAGAAGACATTATGTGCGTTTACTACAATAAAGAAGGCCATGCGAAACGTGAGTGTTCCAAAATTGTCGGTTATCCACCAAGTCATCCTTTAAATATCAGATATATCCCACTTTCACGAAGACAATCACAAAACAATAAAGGAAAATCTATCAACATTATTATGGGGAAAATTAAATACATGATAGTGAAATTCCAATGGATGAAGCAAATGTGATAACAACTTCTCATTCAACAGTATATGCAAGAATGGATCTATTACAAAACCAACTTAACCAACTACATCTCATGTTGCAAAACAAGGACACCTACTCTCAAATGGGTGGTACATTTTCATTCATTGCTTCATATATATCTCAATCTAAAGATACTTGGATAAATAATAGTGATCCTACCGATCATATCTGCACATCCTACTCTTTGATGCAACATACATGAAAATGTCAATCACACATTCTTGTCACACTACCTTATGACCATACAACAGAGGTTCACATCATTCGATTCACATATAACTCTTACTCTTCATGATGTCTTACATATTCCATCATTTGCCTACAATCTCATTTCCATAAGCAAATTCCTAAAATCATCACATTCATCCGTTACTTTTACTCACAATAATTGTGTTGTTTCTTATTATTGATTATCAACTTGATTAATATCATCTTTTAATCCTTGCAAGTTTTGTTTTTCCCATTTATGGTTGTTCATATAGAATTTTTTTTGACTAATAATCAAACACGTACCTAAAGTAACCTTGAAATAAGTGTAATTTTTATCACAAACTTTTAAGTTGTTTAATGAAGTTGCAAAACTGGTTAGGTTGGTTAACCAGAGGATTCATCTTCTTCTTGTAGGTTTTGGGGTTGAGATAAACGTTGTGTGAAGCCATTCAAATAGTCATTTAGGTTTCGGGTTGGGTGTTTTATTTATCTTTTTCATGCTTATTTTGTGAAATGGGTTGGCTTGGCTTGGGTTAGATCAAGATCATGTTGTTATAATAAGTCATTTGATGTTGGTATGAAGTAATGTAAATATAAACTTTTTCAGCTCCTTAATTTGCTCCCTTCTAATAAAAATTTATATAATTCTTTCCTCGCCAATTTAAAGGGAGAATGTACAAATTAGCAAACAAAACTTACATTGAAGTGAATCATTGTTATGGAAGGTAATTTCAAAGTGATAATAGTGAAAGAAATGAATCACACTTCCAGCTACTCATCCATAACAATGATCTTAAAGACGGTATTAAGTAGACATATTGGTAATGGTGACTGAAGTCTAGAAATACTTTATATGTACAATTGTATTTATAAAAGTTACATTCGTTTAAATGAAACTTCTTAATTATGCTTGACACAGTTTACGTACTTGATAAGTGTTTTTTTATTTGATTATGTTGTGCTTTAAGATTACTTGTGTAACACTTGTGCATGTACGGATCATTAAACTAGTAAACTCTTAAAAGGATGATGTATTTTTAATAAGTTTTTTATTATATATTTATGACCGACATTCTCTACCATAAAATCAAGCATGCACCCTTGTAGAATGAAAACAAAATAAAATCAAACAAGTAAATAAATGACATTGAATAGTATTCACACATATAAAAGAATATATAATATAGGCCATTGTCATCATAATCGGCCATGAATGAATGCAATTATGATTAAACATGCTATAACATTAATCTCTCTCTCTCTCTCTATATATAATCATGTCAAAGTAGAAGACAACGTGTAAATTTCAAAGAGCCATCACATGACGTTTTGATTAGCTTTTTTTATTAAAACATAAATTCATAAAAGTTCTCATATTTTCTTCATTTTTATATATACCTTAACTTTTCTCTTTATTTGCATATAATTCTATCAAGATTTTATTATACCCGTTTCTAAAACTACGTTAAAAAATCAATCTTTATGATGTGTGTGTGTGTATATATATATATATATAGTTTGATATAAGAGGTTGGTTGACCTTAATGTATCAAACTTTACATATTTTGCTATTATATGTGAATAACTTTTAAAGTTACCTTTTAATATATTGAACTCTCAAAACTTGCATTTGCTTAAAAGCTCGAAGCTTGTTTGCTTAGAGAGATTTCAATCGAGTGTAGTGGTGTAGTAGTATGCATGGTGAGAATGCATTTATATATATAGAGAAGCTTGGTAGACGGTTGAAAAGGATGTTGGGAGACAAGCGGAATAAGGAAAATAATATTTTAATCATAAAGTAAGTGGGTGAAAAGTAATGTTATTTCTTCGGGTTTGAACAAAATAAATTTACTTTTCTAAAAAAGTGCAAAACGCTAACTATATAATAATATTATTTACCATACCTTTTTACTTTGAAAATGTAGACTTCTCTTTCCATGCTAACACCCATGCTTCTTCAGATTTGACTTTACCAAAGATGTACTTACCGGCCATACTTTAATATTTGAACAAATCTTCATCGAGATAACTTTGTCCTTTTCCAGAGGACAAAGTTATGTCTTTTTTGTTTTACTTAATGATACAAAAAGTGCAAATACTTTTACGACAACAGATCTAATGCATAATAGAACAACACATGTTCTATTACAATATGTTCTACATTTCACATAAAACAGTTACATTACAAAGTAGAGTAACAGTTAGGGCTTAAATCGCGACTCAGCTAATCAAAATGTACTAAACTGACGAAAGTGAGCTTCTCAGCCTAAGTGTTGATTGCTCGATACATCACTAGGTGCTTAGCCAATAGTAGAGAGCTCAGCAAAATGCTCAGCTGATCAAACTGTTAAGGCTAAAGGGATATAAGCTTATAAACCTAGATGAACAGTTGATCAGAGTAGTTCAACTTATCATTCTGAGTGATGAGTTTATGAAAATAAGACTAAGTGTTGAAAGAGAATTACTTAGCCGATGACTTTCAGATGCTTTTTGTTAGTACCTAGAGGGGGGGTGAATAGGTTATATGCCCACTTTTTGAAGTTTTTAACAATATTTGCAAGTAATTAAAGAGTTTAAGGAAGAAAGATATCACCAATGAAGTAGTTTGGACACAATGATTTATAGTGGTTCAAGCAAGGGTTAACAACCTTGCTCTACATCCACTCCTTGGCCTCACCCACATAGAGTTGCTCCACTAACTTCTCTCTTTGAAGGTAGAGATAAACCTTTTACAACTTCTCTCTAATTCTAAGGCTAGAGATGATCCTCATTTCTCTCTAATTCTAAGGCTAGAGATGATCCTCACTTCTCTCTAATTCTAAGGCTAGAGATGATCTCACTTCTCTCTAATTCTAAGGCTAGAGATGATCCTCACACAATTACAAATATACAAGAAGGTAATGTAGTGTTTGAACTTTGAAGGCTTTCACTCTTGCTTCATTCTTGATCTTGAGATGTTGAATTTGTATCAAGAATATGAGCTCACAAGTTTTTGTATATGTTCTGTGTTTTTCAGATTGTAAGAGGTTGGTAAAAAACAAGACTTGAGTTGCCTTAAATAAGCAAAAAGGTGCAAGCTCAAAAAGCGTCCAGACTGTCCACGGTCGACCGTGGCATCGACCGTCGGCCTGCTGGAAATTTTTGAGACTTGTGAATATAGACGTTAGCCTTTTACCAAAATCACACACAACCCATTTTTACCATAAAAATGCACTGAAAAGAAGCTTAAGAAAAGTTGGGTTAGTGTCATACTTCTTAAGTTTGAATTTAATCATAAAAATGGTAGCTTAGAAACCAAATGCACAAAGCATGTTGGAAGTTTACCTCTTTGAGAGATTCCTTTTGCTAAATATGGTTTTGGCTTATTTCAATAAAAGATTATGTTTAGTATTTGCCAAAATAGGAATTCATTTGCTTTGACTACCAAGCTTGTGATTTTATAAAAAATTTCTCAATTTTTATAAAAGTTTTTATAAAAATTATTTTATAAAAACTTAAACTCATTTAATTATTTATTTTGTAAGCTCATAAACTTTGAACGTTTATTTGTAGGAATCTTCGACATCGGCTTCTACTTGAACTCAGATCTTGACGATTGGAGCTTGGCCATTTGATGAAGCTTGTTTTGTAGATTATAGATGAGAATATATTTGATTGAATATATATATGTATATGTGCACATATGTTAATGTTAATACATACAATTATATAAACAAGTTGTAAATTTTTGTGTTAACAAAAGAGGATATATTTGTAAGCATATTTTTCCCAACACTTTTGTTGATCAAAACTTTGTTTAGCCGGTAGTCTTGAGTACTTAGCTTACAAATGAATCCACTCACTTGATAGGCAAACTTGCATTAGTCGATTGTCTTCTACACTGTCTTCTCCTTAGCTGATTTTAGATAATGGCTTTTGGCTGATACTTAGTACTTGGCAGTAACTTTTAAGTCAGAATCTAAACAACACATATTTAAATTCATTCTTAGTCTTACCGAAGGTCTGGTTTGGTTATCATCAAATCCTATATATTTCAATAGACAGATTTGATCATTAGGTTAAAATGGTTATCTCCTTCACAGGAAAAGACTCATTCAATTTCTTATGGGGTTGGATGAAGTCTATAACAATGTTAGAAGTCAAATTCTACTTTTACAACCACTACCTAACGTGTTCAAGATTCTATTATACCCGTTTCTAAAACTACGTGAAAAATTAATCTTTATGATCTTTTTATATATATTTAGTTTGAGGAAAGAGTTTGGTTCACCCAAATGTATCAAACTTTACATATTTTTCTATTATACGTGAATAACTTTCAAAGTTACCTTTTAATATGTTGAACTCTCAAAACTTGCATTTTAATGTATTGAATCCTCAAAATTTATGTATCAAACTTTACATTTTATGCTATTTTATGTTTCCTATTTTCAAACTAGATACATCAAAT
The DNA here is from genome assembly GCA_038502395.1 of Dittrichia graveolens. NCBI lineage: Eukaryota > Viridiplantae > Streptophyta > Magnoliopsida > Asterales > Asteraceae > Dittrichia > Dittrichia graveolens. Next base: position 829,888 of record JARJIL010000008.1, read on the forward strand.
AGTAAGTTTTGGAAGTTTAATACATTAAATAGCAAATTTCACACCGTTAAATATATTTTTCTGAAATAAACACTTTGAGATAGTATGTTACTAGATTACCATTTAAACAATCTTATAATCATTTACTTACAGAATATATATGCATTACAAATTTGCAGGTATGGATGCAAGATAGTGTATTAGTCGTATCGGTTGGCCTACCGGATGTGGTTTCAGTTAATATGGGACGGATGCTGCTGGAATCTGTTTTACTTATTTAGAATGTTTGTGTTATTATAAATGTCCGGAAAAAGTGACGGATGCTTGTGTTGGGAAAAATAGGCTTACAAATATATCCTCTTTTGTTAACACAAAAATATACAAGTATACAACTTGTTTATATAATTGTATATATTAACATTAACATATGTGCACATATATATATATATATATATATATATATATATTCAATCAAATATATTCTCATCTATAATCTACAAAATAAGCTTCATCAAATGACCAAACTTCAATTGTCAAGATCCGAATTCAAGTAGATGCCGATGTCGAAGATTCCTACAAATAAACGTTCAAAGTTTATGAGCTTACAAAATAAATTATCAAATGAGTTTAAGTTAATATAAAATAATTTTTATAAAAACTTTTATAAAAATTGAGACAGTTTTTATAAAAATCACAAGGTTGGAAGTCAAAGCAAATGAATTCCCATTTTGGCAAATATCAATCACAATCTTAAATTGACACAAGTCAAAACCATATTTAGCAAAAGGAATCATCCAAAGTGGTAAACTTCCAACATGTTTTGTGCATTTGGTTTCCAAACTACCATTTTCATGATTAAATTCAAACTTAAGAAGTATGGCACTAACCCAACTTTTCTTGAACTCCTTTTCAGTGCATTTTTATGGTAAAAATGGGTTATGCGTGGTTTTGGTAAAAACCCAACGTCTATATGGACAAGGCTCAAAATCTTCCGCAGACCGACGGTCAATGCCACGGTCGACCGTGGTAAGTCTGGACACTTTTTGAGCATCAACCTTTTTCCTTATTTAAGGAAACTCAAGTCTTGTGTTTTACTCACCTCTTGCAATCTGAAAAACATAGAATACATACAAAATCTTGTGAGATCATATTCCTTGAAAAAATCAAGATCAAGAATCAAGTAAGAGTGAAAGCTATCATGTTCAACTACTCCATTACATTCATATACATTTGTAATAGTGTGAGGATCATCTATAGCCTATAGAATTAGAGAGAAGTGAGGATCAACTCTAGCCTTTCAAATTAGAGTGAAGTGAGGTTTATCTTAGCCTTGTTTGCAAGAGTGAAGTGTAATTCTTGTAAGCTAAAAAGAGAAGTTGTAAAAAGTTTATATCTACTTTCAAAGAGAGAAGTTAGTGGAGCAACTCTTGGTAGGTGAGGCCAAGGAGTGGATGTAGAGCAAGGTTGTTAACCCTTGCTTGAACCACTATAAATCATTGTGTCCTAACTACTTACATTGGTGATATCTTTCTTCCTTAAACTCCTTAATTACTTGCTAATATTTATAAAAACTTCAAAAAGTGGGCATATAACCTATTCACCCTCTCTAGGTTCTAACAGCTAGGAATCATGGTGTCCCTTCACTTCCTTCGTAGCCTAATTCCCCCGTGTTTCTTGCTTGGTCATTATAATATTACGGACTAGCCAATTAAATCTTTATGCATGTAAACATTATTAATAGAGAATCTTATTATATTCCTTTTTATTTTTGCGGATTGTGATGTTATAATTGAAAAATATATGTGTGGTTAAACAAGTAGTGGATTTAATAAGACATATTAAATAAAAGGTCATACAAAAGTCAATGCAAATTGTGTTTACAAAAGTGCACTTCACAATTCACGTGTACTTCTCAATAGTAGCTTTGGTACAATGCAACATAATGTAACTAATTAGTTGGTCAGTTATGTATTTGGTTAGTCTATACCATAACAATAGAAGTGGACTCCCTTTCTCTTGTATATAAAGCAATGTAGTGTACTTCAGATCCATTCAGAAATTAGTAAATCAAATTCAGATCTCAATTTTAAGATCAACGATTCTTTCTTTCATGTATCAGATCCCTTCTTCATTGGTTTTTCAATTTTCTTTCCCAAATCCTTGATATTTTCATCACAGATGTAAGCATTGAGAATGGTTACACCAAAAGTTTTAAATACATCTAAATACATTAATTCATTTCATCATCCACTCTATTTTCATCAAAATAAGGATCTGGATTAATATTGATCTCAAGGAAACTCATAGGTTGAGAGAATTAAAGTACCCGGAAAAGATATATGCTGATTGCACTTAATGCTAAAAATATGTTGAAGATCATCATGGGAGAATTCGAAGAACCAAAACCGGAATCAAATTTAAGAAGCTATTGGGAAAGAGCCAACGGTATGCTATATTCTTGGATACTCAATATTGTTTAGTAACAAATTGGCAACAATCCAAGGTTTGTAAACTCTGCAACTGAACTCTAGAATGAATTGCATGAACTTTACTCACAACTCGACAGTGTTAGAATATGTCAAGTCCGCCTTGAAATTGTCCGTTGACAATAAAGTAATGATAATAGTGAGCTAAAAGGCTTATGGGATGAACTAGATGCTCTAGAAGCACCATATGCATGTACCTATAAATGTGATTGTGAAAACAGTAAAACAAATGGTGAAAGAGACCAAAAAGTACACAATAACAAATGTGTATAGAAGGGGAGTTGTAACATCCCAATATTTTTTAAACACGATAATTTAATATATACCGGCCATTACCAAAATCAACGGTTACAAACGTAGCATCACAAATAGTAATTGTTTGGATACAACGGAAGTGAACAATCATAAAATTGTTTGACTGGTAATTAATTTAAAACTTGAAATATTGCTGTTACGGCTATTATGCCGGAGCCTTGCCCTTGTGCAATCTCGAAGAACCTGAAACATAACAATATCAGGTAAGCACAAAGCTTAGTGAATCACCACTACCCTTACCCTTTGCAAGAATCACATCCTACCATCTTGTAACACATAACTAGGGACTCACCCTCTGCCGCATCTCGGGTCCCACCCGTTTGATGCCTAAACGGGGCCTCGCCCGCTATGACTCATCACTGGTCCCACCTTTAGATGAAGTCATCTGCTCTAACCGACCACGAAGGCACGGTTGGTTACTAACATATCATCACGATAACACATAACAACCAATCACAATTAAGCACATACATTGCAATAATAAACGTCTTGCATATCACTTACACATTACGAGAAATAAAGTAAGTTAGGGTAACTCACCTGATGCGTGACATGATAGGGTCGGTATAGTTCTCAAGGTTGCTAGCTTAACGGATCCTGACAGCGAAACCTACAACACATTCTATTGAGTCAATACTAGGCATGACCAAGGCTAGGTCGCGTGAACCACTAAGTCGCATGGACCTATAAGTTGCATGGGCCTAAAGTCGCATGGACCTAAAGTCACATGGACTTAAAGTCGGATGGACCTAAAGTCACATGGCCCTAAGTCGAATGAAACAATAAGTCGCATGGGCCCTAAGTCGCATGAAACAATAAGTCACATGGGCCCTCAGTCGCATGAACAATAAGTGGCATGAACAATAAGTCGCATGAACATCTCTCTATCGGACCAAAACCCATTAACACATAGTCTTATTTTAAATTTCTGAAATCTTATAAAACTTAACCAATTCATGTCATTTTTGTTCCAAAAGCTTCCTAATAGCAAATAAACAATTCCTTTTGAAGATAAACGATTACCATCTGGATTCTTAGGTCTAAAATCTCATTTTTGTTTCTCTAATGGTGTTTCACCAAAAACCCAAGAACAGGGGATAAATCCCAACTAAAACCCATCTCTAACACCTTGAATTTGCTCAAACTTCTCACAAAAGATAAGATACAAGCTTTAGAGCCATTACCTGATGATTCCTTGTTGGTTTGACTCAAAATCTCTGTCTTGCTTTCTTCCTCCTTCTCCTTGGTATGAACACACGAACACACACACACTCTCTCTAGGTTGAATGAAGAAGGTGAATGGAACAGTAACATGTTCTTGGAAAATGTGCCCTAGCTACATGTAACGACCAATTTTTTTTTGAAAATGAGTGTAAGTAAATTTAAATTTGTATATATAATCATGTCACGTAAATAATTGTAGTCATTCCGACAAAATTCCAGACGAGGTCCCGCACCCGGAACTACACGTCATACAATAGTAATTTTCATAAAGTAATTAATTACAAATATAAAACCCAATAAAATATTTGTTTAACTAAACAGCGGAAACATTTGAAAATAAATGAGCCGTCTTCACACTACTGGAGCTTTACCACGATTAGGTCCTGAAAAGAATAGATCCACAACAATAAGCATAAAGCTTAGCGAGCACACTCACTTACACGATTTGGGTCACAGTTGACTATCCAAGCCGTACCAAGGATTTCACGTGTTTAAGTGTGCCCGAGTTACATTTTCACCACAATATAACGCAACCCTTCACTTCACATATCCATATATAATTTACACATTCACACATACAATCAAATCACATAATACCAACGTAGTGTACTGTCGACGATTTCACACTTTGGGTCACAGTTGACTATCGAAGCCGTACAAAGGATTTCACGTGTTGTGCCCGAGTTGTGTTTTCACCATAATATAACACAACCCTTCACTTCACATATCAACAATTCAAGTAAGTTATACAAATAATCATACAATAGTTACACACAACATTAGTATAATGTATAAGTTAGTGTAACTCACCTGGTCACAACACATAATACTTGACAGAAATAAATCACGTAACCGTAAGTTTCGTCTCTACTGGTAAACACCTACAACAACGGTGTCAGTAAGTTACTATTCTTTTATCTCTATATACTTATATGTATTCCATTTATTAATTTTATTTTATCTTTCTCTCTCTTTATATATATATATATATATATATATATATATTCCATACCACCAAGGTTTTGAATTACTTTAAACTTTCATAAAGTTTTCAATCATCCATAACCTTCAAATACAACCTGCATCTATACCCCTTTTATGAATTTAACTAAAATTGTTTGAATCATTAGTTCATCATGCGATCCAAGATTAAACGATCCCGTTCTCGGTTCTCGGGCCTAAGCCCAATTTGGAGTTGAACCCAATATACTTAGAAATTTCAAAGTCATAGCCCGCTTGGTCACCGAATTCCTCCTTCCAATTTGCCATTTCTAACTCTTGATTAATTTGCAATTTAATAACAAATACTTCCTATTAATATTAACCACCTACGATTGTTTCTTCATTACTTGATAATTCAATACAATACACTTAATTATTTGTAATGGTGGTTATGAGGGCTTAAATCGGCCCAACCCCTAATCCATATTTCATGATTCACAGCTAAACACGTATCCCGATCCCAAGCCCTCGAGTAATCCTAGCGACTCATGCCTGGGTACATTACGAACCAATTAATTAACACTTGGAACACTTATTGGACAAACAACTTGACTAAACCCATTTTTAAATTACTGAAACCTCAATAAATAACCGTAAGAACAATTTCTTTTTATTTTATTTAAACAATTGAATTAAAATCACACTTGTAGTTGTGGTTCATTAAACCAAACTAACTCCCGTCATAATTTCGTGAAGATCAAAGCACACACACACCTCAATTGTTTGCATTCATGTAGCATTAATTATTCACCAAGAAACCAAAACTCAAGCAATCAGCCTTTCTCTTCTTTTTTATATAACAATGACACACATCCAAAAGGACTCTGCCGACATAAACGTTTATTCAATACTAAGTGTCACACCCCGTTAAAGCGGAAACACGAGGTGTCACAACATAAGGTTTCATCGCACAAGGTAGTAGACAATGACCAACCATATTTAAATAACCAAAATAAAAGATTCGGATACATCCATAAGTAGAAAGATACATAACCAAATAAAATTTAAAGACATTGTTTTGAACGATGTGTAAATTAAATAGAGATTGTTTTTAAAACATGAAAATGAAGATGTCACTCATCATGCTTCTACGTGCTGTACCTAATGGCGGTCACCTAAAAGCATAGGTAAAAGAAGGGGGTCAACTACTAGAGTTGGTGAGATCATAGGTTTTTATTATGCGCAAGATTACTTTTTAATGCGAAAAAGTTTAATAATAAATCATAGAAATTTTGAGTAAAATAAGAGTATGCACGAATGATAGGTGATGCATTATGTTGCCCAATACACTACACATGGTAAGAATATACGATGATGTTTATAGCTTGAGCCATTATCCAACCTAACCGACAACCAATTGCCCAAGAACAAACCTAACGCCCATATTAAATGACGTTAGTGGTGGTAAAGTACATCTATAGTTCGTCAACCATAAATGGGAGACGTCGGAATCTCCAAATAGCGCTACTTACAAATACTATCGGCTCACTAGTGGAGTTAATGGATAATGTCTTAAAAGGGGGGGTGTTACAATCGATAACCCAAGCACATCAAAGAATAACACCATAGTGCAACAAAATCATATTTAAAATATATAAGAAGTTAGGCAATCAAATTTTCATGAAATGTACACACATGCTTTCACCCCAAAAACGATAATAAGTACGATAAAAGGGGCTATGATACTCACTTGCGAGATAACGAGATTCTAGATTTGTGTTGGTATATCCGGCTAACCGATGTGCTTCCTTCCTAGGAAAACATTTCCTTATTAGTTATAGATTTAATAGTATATAATATATTTTACTAAAGGAATTAATTGGTGATGCACTATATTATATTTTAAATTATTTCTTTGTGTCAATATATATATAATATTTTTACTAACTTAAGTTAAACTTATGGTTTCGATATAGAGTTTATTAATATTTAAAGTAGTGTATTGACATATTATTATATTGTGAGTTTTATGATTTTGTGTTTTTTTTAGTTGCATGATTATTTATCAAATGCTTATGTAGTCACATATTTTATTTTGATTTTTCGTTGAAAATAAGTTATTATATTTTATATATTTATTTATCTTTTACATGTTGTATATAGTTTACTAAGTTCCTATTAGTCCACTTTTATTTATTATGTTTCAATCCTATGACTTATCCTTATCTTATTTTTAAATTTCTGTTTGCTGACCTGCTTATCACTTTGTACTTTGATGCAACATTGCTCTATTTTAGAAATTTAATTAGGGCTTAATATTTTTGTATGTCATTATTTTGTGTCTTTAGTGCATGTTATAAAATCTTTAGATTTTTATAAAATTTATAAATATTTTATTTGATATATTTAAGTTTACAATATCACTGGTCAAAAATCAGGTGACCTTCTTATGTTCTTATAACGATTTAAGGGGTCAAATGACCTTATTTTTGAATGATTCAAAATGGGTTTGATTTATAACTCAAAGATGTAACTTTTAAAAAAACGTTGACTAAATTTCACCTTGTGTGGACTAAGTTATGATCGTTCAAAATTCAGTGTAGGATTTTACCAGATTAAGACATTTTTGCACATTCAACATAGATTTTACGTTTCATGGGTCAAATCTTAATGAAAATGTGTGAGACCAGTTCCATTTGAACGATAACTCATAAAATTAAGTTTTAGAAAAAGATTCATAATAATTTATTGCAATATTGAGGAAGATATGACTTGTGAAATTCGTGATTTGCTACTGCCTAGATACAGTTTACACATGCATTACATTTTGAGGAGTTGAAGGGTCAAATGACCATGTATTTTAATGATTCCACTTGGGATAGAAAGGTAAGACATAGAATTGACATCCAGAGGTGGAATCAAATCATTTGGATGGCTAGACGTTAAGATATAACAGAAAGAAGTCGGCCATATTTTTTGACAGATTCATTTCTTCAGCTTTGAGGTTGTAAAATTGGTTTATTCATAGTTTATTGGTATATATATCACCATTATTTTTAGTTTTTTTTAATCAACATAATAAAAACTAAATATTAAAGATGATAAACTTAGATGACCAAGAATGCACATGCATGTGTTTGCCTTATTTCAAATGGTAGGATAAAGTTCCATACTTCAAATGGTAGGATATCAACACATGTATCTACATTCTTCTTATTTTCTTGAATTTATAAGTTGTGTGGATCATGGATTATCACCATTCTTAAACATTTTAATGTTTTTGGTGAATAATCTACCGTATAAACACATATGTGTTCATGAATATTCAAGAAATTAGATCAAAGATAAAAAAAATAAAGAGAAAAGAAGAGAAAAAGAGAAAGAATGAAGAACACAAGATACCTACACTTGAATCTTGCTTGTTAATGGATCTTTAAGAAGAACAAGAAATGGAAGCAACACAATGATTTTAGGGCTGAAAATATGATGGAGAATAGAGAGAAGGTAGAGAGTAGGAAGAGTGTTCAAATGGAGAAGATCTTGGGGTGATGATTAGATATTGCTTACTTTTGATAACATTTATATAAGTTTTATATTTTGGTATAATTCATATATATATAATGATGTATTTTATTATTATTATTTTGATTGTTATATAAGATTTATAAAATGACTTTTATTTAGTTGGTTTTACCGATTTTTCGATTTTTGAAGGTTTTAAGCACATCGCCGGCGTTTTTAGGGAATTTAAGGCTTCTACAAAATAATTTATGTTATTAATAAGATATGTAGCTATTAAAAACCTATATTAGTGTTTTCTAGAAGCTAACCTGGAATTTTAATTGACGGTTGTCACAGTCTCCCCTAGTTAAGAGAATTTCGTCCCGAAATTAACAATTGGCATCTTGGACTTGCTTTTTAGGAATTAGGTGAGGATATTTAAGTTTTATATAATTCTCTCATTCCCATATGTATTCAGGTCCGTGCTTTGAATTCAAATCGAACTTTTATAATTGGAGTCTTACTTTTTCTAAGCTGTTTGACCTTACCGTCAAGAATTTCAATTGGTTCCTGTACGAAATTTAACTGATCATCTATCTGAACATACTTTAGGGGTAGTACTAGAGTTTCATCAGCTAGTAATTTCTTTAGATTTGACACATGGTAGGTATCGTGTATGACATTTAGTTCTTGTGGCAATTTAAGCATATATGTCACTCGCCGAATTCTTCTAGTTATCTCAAATGGTCTAATGAATCTGGGATATAGTTTTCCTCTCTTCCTAAAATGTACTATTCCCTTCCACGGCAATACCTTTAGAAGCACTTTTATCGCCCACTTGGAACTCTAAAGGCTTACGGCGATTATTAGCGTAAATTTTCTACCGGTCTTAAACCTATCCTTCATAATTGTGATCTTGTCAGTGGTCTCTTGCAATGATATCAGGTCTAGTCAATTTCCTATTGTCAATTACCATCAAATTGAGTGGGGTTCTACACTTGTGCCCATACAAGACTTCATATGGTGCACACTGGATGCTAGTGTGAGACGTATTATTCTAAGAAAAGTTAACTAATAGTAGATGTGAATCTCAAGTTCCACCAAAATTTATTACACGTGCACACATGTCTTCTAGTGTCTAAATCGTTCTCTTTGAGGGTGGTAGGTGCTGCTCAGATTTACATGCGTACCTAACGCCTTTTGAGACGAATGCCACTGGATGTGAACCGACTATCTTTATCGGATATTATTGCAATTGGTACTGCATGTCGGGCAACAACTTCGTCAATATAAATCTGAGCCAGCTTTTCCATTTTGTAATCTTCCCGTATAAGAAGAAAATGTGCCGATTTCGTGAGTCGATCTACTATAACCCAAATGGAATCGTACCCTTTTGCAGATCGGGGTAATTTAGTTACGAAATCCATACCTATATGTTCCTATTCCATTCTGGCTATTGCAACAAACCGGATGGCTTCTGGTGTTCTGCCTTAACCCTTGCGCAAGTTAAACATTTCCCACGAACAAGGAGATGTCTTTCTTTATTCCAGGCCTACCAATAGTATTCCTTGAGAACATTTTGTCAGCTCCCGGGTGGATTGAATATTATAAGCCTCGTCTAAAATTGTTGATTAAAGGTTATTAAACTTAGCTATCCAAATTCTGTTTTCGAAGTGGTGCACTCCATCTAGCCTGTTTTGAATCATCGCTCCAAGTGATATAGGGTCTCGTTCTTCAAATTTTCCGTCTTTGATGCTTCTTTTTGAGCTTCAAGTATTCTTTCCTTTAGGCTTGTTTGAATGATTGCTCCTAAAGCTTGTACCCTAGATGGATTCACTCTTTTGTTCCTTCTTAGAGCATCAACGACCATATTGGCCTTGCTAGTATGATATTTGATTTCACAATCGTAGTCACTAAGCCATTCCACTCATCTTCTACGCCTCATATCGAGCATCTTTGGATCAAGAATGTGCTGAAGACTCTTGTGGTCTGTATAAATAGTTCATTTAGTACTATAAAGGTAATATCTCCATTTTTTAGGGGCAAATACTACGGCTCCTAACTCTAAGTTGTGGGTAGTAAATTTCTTCTCATGCACTTTGAACTGTCTCGAATCATATCAATGACTTTCTCTTTTTGCAACAACGCACAACCCAATCCTTGGTGTGACGCATCGCAATATACCACGAAGTTATATGTTCCTTCGGGTAACGCCAAAATTGGTGCATTGCTAACTTATTCTTAAGCGTAGAAAATGTTTCTTTTTTTTCACCAAACAAACTTCTTATCCTCTTGAGTTAATGCCGCGAGTGGTTGCGCAAATTTTGAGAAATTTGCTATAAATTAACGTGCTAAACCGAGAAATTTACAATTAAAGTCGGGATATATCGGGTTCCTATTTCTTTATGGCTTTGATCTTTGTTGGGTCAACATGAATTCCCTTCTCATTAATTACATGGCCTAGAAAACGTAATTCCCATATCCAGAATTCGAATTTAGAAAATTTTGCATACAACTTCTGATCCTTAAGTAAATTTAGTATCAACCTTAAATACTTTTTCATGGTTACTCTCGTGTCGCATGTAAATGAGTATATCATCAACAAACACAATCACCACTTATCTAAGTATAGTCTGCATACTCGGTTCATTATGTCCATGAAGACAATTGGTGCGTTTGTCAATCCAAAGGGCATAACTATAAATCATAGTGATCGTAACGTGTTCTAAACGCAGTTTTGGGCACGTCCTCTTCACAGACTCTTAATTGATGATATCCAGATTGAATATCGATTTTAGAAAAATAGGTAGCACCTTGAAGTTGATCGAAAAGGTCATCGATTCGAGGAAGAGGGTATTGATTTTTGATGGTCAATATGTTGAGTTCCCTATAGTCAATGCACATTCGCAGCAATCCATCTTTCTTTTTGACGAATAGGACTAGGGCTCCCCATGGTGAGGTACTTGGTCGAATAATTCCTTTGTGGAGTAGCTCTTGAAGATGTGCACGCAATTCCTGCGTTTCCAACGGGGCTAACCGATACGGTGCCTTTGCTACGGACGCGGCTCTAGGGATTAAATCAATCCAAATTTGTCTTGTCTAACCGAGGGTAATCCAAGTAATTCATCCGGAAACACCTTGGGAGAATCTCGAACGATTGGAAAATCGTGAATGTGCTTTTCCTAAACCTCCGTTTCTACAACGTGAGCGAAGAATGCGATATAGTCCTTTCTTAAATATTTTTGCATTTTCATGCATGATACCACCTTGACGTTCTTCCTGGTCTTTTCTCCTTATACGACAAGCGTTTCATCTTGTGATAGTGGAATCTGAATGATCTTTTCAGAACAACAAATTTCAGCTTGATTTTTTGATAGCCAATACATACCAACAACCACATCAAAGCTCCCTAATTTGATTGGTATGGTCTACGTTAAAGTTTTTGTTGGCTAAGTTCAAGGTACAGTTAGTGATTATATCTCTAGTCTTGACTTCTTGTCCATTAGCAAATTCTCTAGTCTTGACTTCTTGTCAATATTTGAAATTTTAGATTGAGCTTTGGCCTAAAAACTAGTGGTACGAAGCTTCTATATATTCTAGAGTCAGATAGCATTGATGCATTATAATTATTGAGAAGAAACATACTAGTAATCACATTCGGGTCTTTCCTTTGTACAAATTCTACTTAGCTAGGTTATGGTGATCCTAAGATATAAGGTCTAACAACTAACACTCCCGTTCAATCATATAGCAATGCATGTAAAATTTTAAAATCATACATTTCATAACGTGATTTAAGCAACACATGTTCAATCATATAGTTCCCAAAAGTACCAAAATGATTTTCTAAAAGACATCAAGTGATTAATGTTTAACAAACCATCAAAATAAACCACCAAGTTTAATAATCCACAGAAACTCCAAATCTTTCACTAATTCAATCTCCTTAAAAACAACCCTAGCGTACCATCATACTTACTAGCAATCTCACCATCACTATAAAAAATATCCTCCCAAGCACATATATAATTACATCATCTACACGACCCTCCTTGTTGCAATGGTGGTCCCCACAGCTCTTAACGCTTCACGGTGTTGCGACTCCGAGAGCATAGAAAAAATTACATAGGACATGGTGCCGGTGGTCTAACCTAGTATGATGAATACTCAGTTCTAGTGATATGCTTTGTACCCACCTTCCCTCTTTGGGGGTCACCCTTAATGTCCTTACAGGAGTTCCCGTTACTACTCAGGGTGCCTCTATGTGCTCCCTAAATTAGCAGTTCTCTCCATCCTAATGAAAAGGTCACGAGGTCACTCTCGTTGGTAAGGGGAACTCTTTTCCTAGCCGTGAGCCTAACACATGCTCCACACGAAGTCGGTGTTGATAATACACTAGGTTGTGAAACTTGGGGACTCTCCCACTAAGTTTCTATTCTAACCTCCATGGGTAAAGAATATGTACTCTTAGTGCGTCAACCTAATGATGACATTACAAACTGCGATATATATAAAATTGGTTACTAAGTGTGCTAATATATGCAAGTACTTATGATATGCCATGCTTATGCACACACACAATAATCGTGCTCCACAAAGAAAATAAATGAAAAATGTTTCTAAGTATATTTTTATTATAACTAACCTAAGTCTCATATCATACATAGCTAAATTAGACATAGGTGATCCAGCTCTGTCTAATTGAGGTATAACAATGTCGTACATAGCTTAATTATATTATCAATACACTTAATGCATTTCAAACAAAATTATTTTGAAGATCATTTTTATAAACCTTTGGTTATAGTTTGAGTTTTCCATTTAGGAAAACCGGTATTCTCTATAACCTTACCAAATCTGTCACACCCCGCTAAAGCGGAAACACGATGTGTCACAGCACAAGGTTTCATCGCACAAGGTAGTAGACAATGACCAACCATATTTAAATAACCAAAATAAAAGATTCGGATACATCCATAAGTAGAAAGATACATAACCAAATAAAATTTAAAGACATTGTTTTAAACGATGTGTAAATTAAATGGAGATTGTTTTTAAAACATGAAAATGAAGATGTCACTCATCATGCTTCTACGTGTTGTACCTAACGGTCACCTGAAAACTTGGGTAAAAGAAAGGGGTCAACTACTAGAGTTGGTGAGATCATAGGTTTTTATTATGCGCAAGATAACCTTTTAATGCGGAAAAGTTTAATAATAAATGATAGAAATTTTGAGTAAAATAAAAGTATGAACAAATAATAGGTGATGCATTATGTTGCCCAATACACTGCACATGGTAAGAATATACTATGATGTTTATAGCTTGAGCCATTCTCCAACCTAACCGACAACCAATTGCCCAAGAACAAACCTAACGCCCATATTACGTTAGTGGTGGTAAAGTACATTTATAGTTCGTCAACCATAAATGGGAGACGTCGGAATCTCCAACCCAAGCACATCAAAGAATAATACCATAGCGCAACAAAATCATATTTAAAATATATAAGAAGTTAGGCAATCAAATTTTCATGAAATGTACACACATGCTTTCACCCCAAAACGATAATAAGTACGATAAAAGGGGCTATGATACTCACGTGAGAGATAACGAGGTTCTAGATTTGTGTTGGTAAATCCGGCTAACCGATGTGCTTCCTTCCTAGGAAAACATTTCCTTATTAGTTATAGATTTAATAGTATATAATATACTTTACTAAAGGAATTAATTGGTGATGCACTATATTATATTTTAAATTATTTCTTTGTGTCAATATATATATAATATTTTTACTAACTTAAGTTAAACTTATGGTTTCGATATAGAGTTTATTAATATTTAAAGTAGTGTATTGACATATTATTATATTGTGAGTTTTATGATTTTGTATTTTTTTTAGTTGCATGATTATTTATCAAATGCTTATGTAGTCACATATTTTATTTTGATTTTTCGTTGAAAATAAGTTATTATATTTTATATATTTATTTATCTTTTACATGTTGTATATAGTTTACTAAGTTCCTATTAGTCCACTTTTATTTATTATGTTTCAATCCTATTACTTATCCTTATCTTATTTTTAAATTTCTGTTTGCTGACGAGCTTATCACTTTGTACTTTGATGCTACATTTCTCTATTTTAGAAATTTAATTAGGGCTTAATATTTTTGTATGTCATTATTTTGTGTCTTTAGTGCATGTTATAAAATCTTTAGATTTTTATAAAATTTATAAAAATTTTATTTGATATATTTAAGTTTACAATATCACTGCCTTCTTATGTTCTTATAACAATTTAAGGGGTCAAATGACCTTATTTTTGAATGATTCAAAATGGGTTTGATTTATAACTCAAAGATGTAACTTTTAAAAAAGCGTTGACTAAATTTCACCTTGTGTGGACTAAGTTATGATCGTTCAAAATTCAGTGTAGGATTTTACCAGATTAAGACATTTTTGCACATTCAACATAGATTTTACGTTTCATGGGTCAAATCTTAATGAAAATGTGTGAGACCAGTTCCATTTGACGATAACTCATAAAATTAAGTTTTAGAAAAAGATTCATAATAATTTATTGCAATATTGAGGAAGATATGACTTGTGAAATTCGTGATTTGCTACTGCCTAGATACAGTTTACACATGCATTACATTTTGAGGAGTTGAAGGGTCAAATGACCATGTATTTTAATGATTCCACTTGGGATAGAAAGGTAAGACATAGAACTGACATCCAGAGGTGGAATCAAATCATTTGGATGGCTAGACGTTAAGATATAACAGAAAGAAGTCGGCCATATTTTTTGACAGATTCATTTCTTCAGCTTTGAGGTTGTAAAATTGGTTTATTCATAGTTTATTGGTATATATATCACCATTATTTTTAGTTTTTTTAATCAACATAATAAAAACTAATTATTAAAGATGATAAACTTAGATGACCAAGAATGCACATGCATGTGTTTGCCTTATTTCAAATGGTAGGATAAAGTTTCATACTTCAAATGGTAGGATATCAACACATGTATCTACATTCTTCTTATTTTCTTGAATTTATAAGTTGTGTGGATCATGGATTATCACCATTCTTAAACATTTTAATGTTTGTGGTGAATAATCCACCGTATAAACACATATGTGTTCATGAATATATGCAAGAAATTAGATCAAAGATAAAAAAAATAAAGAGAAAAGAAGAGAAAAAGAGAAAGAATGAAGAACACAAGATACCTACACTTGAATTTTGCTTGTTACCTTTAATGGATCTTCAAGAAGAACAAGAAATGGAAGCAACACAATGATTTTAGGGCTGGAAATATGATGAAGAATAGAGAAGGGAATAGAGAGAAGGTAGAGAGAAGGAAGAGTGTTCAAATGGATAAGATCTTGGGGTGATGATTGCATTATATAGGAAATTGAGAGGGTGTGTGTTGGGAATACAAAATGGCTGGTAGATTTTTGTATATATGAGTGTATTAATATCTTTTTTTTTGTTTTATTATTATATAATGTATAATATATGTATTTGATGTATTTTATACATTTGTAGCTTGAGTAAAGTCAATACCATTAAGATATTGGTTACTTTTGATAACATTTATATAAGTTTTATATTTTGGTATAATTCATATATATAATGATGTATTTTATTATTATTATTTTTATTGTTATATAAGATTTATAAATCTTTACTTTTACTTAATCGGTTTTACCGATTTTTCGGTTTTTGAAGGTTTTAAGCACATCGCCGGAATTTTTAGGGAATTTAAGGCTTCTAAAAAATAATTTATGTTATTAATAATATTTGTAGCTATTAAAAACCTATATTAGTATTTTCTAGAAGCTAACCTGAAATTTTAATTGACGGTTGTCACATTAAGACACTAATCAATTTCTTGCAAGAATTCTTACTACAATTATCATTAAATAGCTACAAGATTAGAACACCAATTAGCTTGCTTAAATTTGAAATTTAAGGTGGTATGATCCCCTTTGTCGAACAGCAAGGCAGTCCCCAATGTCCCTCCCAAAATCCGATTAACAGCAAGATAAATGGTAGTTATCTACTCACGAGGGTTAGAGAGTCATTACCTACGAATTTCCGATCAATTGAGATACAACTGAGTGTATTTCGACCTTGTTTCTTCTCGGTTCTGCCCTCACGACGGACAGCAGTAAGCATTTTTCTTTTGAATCTCATTCAAACAATAAGTGTCACTCGTACTCGACCTCAACAACACAAGAATGATTAAACCTTCGTTTCTAGCTCGAAATTGCTTCCCGGTTTCGGTCCTTAACATCGACCAGCCCGCTGCTCTAAGTTTCATTCCAACACAGCAATGAATCTCACGAGTCCAATGTACCAATAAACGAAATAGAAAATCGAGACTAACCTGGTTCTTTTCCACCAAAAACCAAATGATTTGAAGAAGAGAAGCTGAATGATCCTCGCGTCTGCAAAGTACACACACCCACTTGCTGGTTCTCTTTCTCGAAGCATAGAACCCACACAGACAAGAGAAAACGATGCCCTAAATGGGTATTTATCCTCTTCTAATAAGCCCAAGCCTAATGCTTCTTGGGCCAAATTAAGCCATCTCACATGATATAACTAAGGGTAGGCCCAAACTAATTCCTTTCTAGTAATAAATAACTAACTTAGTTTCAAAAAAATTCCAATGTCAAGAGAAATGGTTATTTTAAATAGAAATTACAATATTATTATTACTTTTAATATATAATTGAAAACGGGTATTACAACCCTCCCCCAGTTAGATACGACTTCGTCCTCGAAGTCACTACTCGAACAATGCAAGGTAATCCCTTCTCATCTTCTCTTAAGGCTCCCATGCCCACTTTGATCCTTGTGCAATTATCTCACTCTATATTTACCATCTCAAGTCGCTTGTTTCGTAGAATCTTCATTTCCCGGTCTAAGCAACAAATGTTCTATGTAATTCAGGTTTCCACCAACCTCGATGTCTTCTAACAGTACAAAAGCAAACTCTCCGGCTAAACACTTTCGTAGATACAATGCATGAAACATTTTATGAATTCTAGATAGCTCCTCTAGTAACTCTAACTGATATGCAACTTTTCCAACTCTCATAATAACCTTGAAAGGTGCTATGTATTTCGGGTTTAATTCCCCTCGTGAAACTTCTGTGAGGTTAGGAAGTATTTTGCACATCTCGATCCGTCACATTAGACACCGGATCCCCGTGTCAAGATATCGTGTTCTTCACGTACACATCGGCCATCTTTTCTATGCGAAAGGCCTCTTTTATAGGAATAAAGTGAATGATTGCCATCAAACGATCCACTCTTACCTGAATTGTATCAAAATTTCTTGGAGTCCTTGGCAGTTCCATGGTCAAATCCCTCGTGACGTGCTCCATTTCCATACCGGTATCCCCAATGGTTGTAGTTCTTTCGTGAGGTGATTGGTGCTCGACCTCTACTCGTGAACAAGTCAAGCACTTCTCTACATGTTTCGCCACATCCTGTTCCATCCTCGGTCATCAATAATCCACTTTTAGGTCTTGATACATCTTTGTCGTTCTCGGGTGGATAGAAAATTTGGACTTATGAGCCTCATCGAGTAGTACCGTACGCACATCCATCATCTTCGGCACCCAGATACGCTAGTACAGTGTCAACAATCCGCGGATGTCTTTGATCACTAGTGTCTTCCGACCCTTAATTCGCTCCTGTTTCAGGTCCTCTTCCTTTAGAGCTTCTTTTTTTTCTAGCTCGTATCAAGTCTAGCAAGGTCATGGTTACTGTTAGTCTCATACATTGTACCTTCAATAACAGAAAACTAGTCTTCCTACTCGAAGCACCTGCCACTACGTTGGCCATCCCTGGGTGATTTAGTATCTCGCAGTCGTAGTCTTTTACGAGATCAATCCATCTTCTCTGTCTCACATTCAAGTTCTTCTGATGCGCAAAGTATTTCAGACTCTTGTGATCGGTGTAAATAGTAAGTTTTCCTTGGTCATCTTTGTCAAGGTATCACGATCTTAGAGAAGTCTTGAATAAATCTTCGGTAATACCTAGTCAAACCCAAGAAACTTTGAATTTCGGTAGGACTCTTTGGCACCTCTCACTTCTTAACAGCTTCCATCTTGACGTGGTCAACTTTAATGCCATCTCGATTCACCACGTGCCCTAGAAATTGAACCTCTTGTAAAAACCATAATTCGCATTTCTAGAATTTTGCGTATAACTTCTCTCATTTCAAGGTCTACAGTATCTCTCGCAATTGCCCTTCGCGCTCCTCCCCCATCTTTGAATAGTTTAAAATATCGATGACACTCAAAATGGCCATATCGCGTTCTAAAAGTTGTTTTCTCGATGTCTTCTTCCTTTACCTTCAGCTGATGGTAGCCCGACTTCAAGTTGATCTTTGAGACCCACGCTGCTCCTTGCATTCGACCAAATAAATCGTTAATCCTGGGTAATGGATATCCGTTCTTAATCGTCACTTTGTTCAATTTGCGGTAGTCTATACACATACGGAACGTGACATTCTTCTTCTTAATGAATAAAATTGGTGCTCCCCTTAACAGGTTCGATACAAAACCACACTTTACTTTTTTCTGCACAGTGATATGAGTGGAAAGCTTCTCCTACCTCGGAGATCCACTGAGTGCTCTTAAATGGGTCCAGAATCCCCTCGTAGATCGGTGGTTGACATGCGGAAAAGTCTTTGCAAGTGCAACTCCTCTGCATCTGATTTGCTGTTGGAGTAACCACTAAAGTAGCAGTTGTAGCCTCTTGTACGGCCCATAACGTGCTCACTTCTAATCAATCATATTTCCTATATCCTCCTTTATCTCAGTCACTACCCGAGGTAGCATCTCCCTCAGCTCTTCCATCTCATCTTGTCAGCTGTTACTTTAGCATCAAGTCTATGATAGGTTCTTTAATGTACGTAACTGCTTCTAGACCAGATATAATGTTTGCCGTGTGTGTTTGTGCCAGGTTTCAACGCAGTCCAAAGATGTCACACCTATTTGCTGTAAAGAGGATCTTTAGGTACCTCAAAGGCCAACAAAAACTGGGTCTTTGGTATCCTAGGGATTCACCTTTTGAATTTGTGGCATATTCTGATAGTGATTATGGTGGAGCTAATGTGGATAGGAAATCAACTTCTGGAGGATGTCAATTCTTTGGCTCAAGGTTGGTATCTTGGTAGTGCAAGAAACAAACAACAGTTTCAACTTCAACAGCTGAGGCTGAATATATTGCTGCATCAAGCTGCTGTTCACAAGTGTTGTGGATCCAGAATCAGCTTCTGGATTATGGTATGACTTTCTTGAATACACCTATCTATGTGGATAACACAAGTGTTATTAGCATTGTTAATAATCCTGTGAAGCATTCTAAAACAAAGCACATAGAGACCAGGTTTCACTTCATCAGAGATTGCAATGAGAAAAGGTTAATCCAAGTTATGAAAGTTCATACTGATGATCAGTTAGCTGATCTGTTCACTAAAGCATTTGATGTGAGTAGGTTTAACTTTCTGATCTCAAATACTGGAATGGTTAACTTAGAATAACGGTTTGTTTACTTATTTATCTGTGTTTTTGTGTTTTCACGCTAGCAGTTTGAAACAGTTAGTATTAAGTCTAACAACTTTTTATGTAAGTGTTCAGGGAACAACCGTACAAATTGCATCTAACAGTTCTCAACTGTTAGTACATGGAGTTTACAACTGTTAGGCAATCTGCCTGCTCATTTAAGGGGGAGTGTTACAGTTCAATAACAGTTGAAGTTCATTAAGAAAACCGTTCTTAACGGTTAGTTCTTTGTTTCCTTCAACTGTTAGTTAAGGGTATTTTAGTCTTTGCAGAAACTCTGAGGAATTTTGAATTGCATTTAATATGCGTCACATATAAAAGCCATTCCCTCCTCGCAGTTTTCATTACGCATACTGAACTTCTATCACACGCTAAACCCTAGAATTTCACTTCGAAATTGCCATGGCTCCCCTTCCATTTGTCAAGGAACACAACATGCTCGCATTTCTCTCGAAACCTGTTGATTTGCATGTCTTTCATGATATGATTGACTACCTTTTGATGTCAAACCTCCACACTGCTCTCACCATCAATCCAACCATCTACACTTCTCATATCGATCAATTCTGAAAAATTGCTACAATCAGGGAAGTAGATGGAGTGCAATGGATTGATTCGGATGTTGATAATCATGCTGTTTCTATCTCTGAGAATATCATCCGAGAACACCTTCACCTTGATGATCTTGAAGGTGAGTATTCTCATTCTGTTTCATTGGAATTTTTGCATGCTGAGTTGATTAAACTGGGATATGAGGGCCCTCGGGGAAAGGGTACCTTCTACAAAGGGCAATTTTGTGCACACCGGAAGTATTTGATTCACACTCTCCAGCAGTGTATAAGCCCCAAACAAACTGGTTGGAATGAGTTCGGCAACAACATTGCTTCGGCCTTAATCTGTTTGGCCAACAATCGTTGTTTCAATTTTTCTAAATTAATTTTTAATGGAATGGTAAAACATCTCGGGACCAAATATGGTCTCTTTTTGATGTACCCCCGGTTTGTGCAAGTTTGCCTAAACTCTTTATTGCCAAATCTTCAAACACACAAGAGGGTCTTGATTCCCTCTGCTCATGTGGCCTCCACATTGAGCAAACTGTTGATAAATGGCAAGAGTTTCTCTGGTGCCATCGCTCCACCACTCTCTGCAATGGTGGAGTTTCTTTCCAGAAACAGAGCTGCTAGAGTTGAGCATGAAGCCCAAATCATTGCTACACCTCCAAGTCTAGATCCCACAGCTCATGATACTCAAATATCTCCCTCTGCTACCGTTTCTCAAGCTACAACACCAACCCCCACTCTCATAACATTTAAAAAGAGAAAGAGAACTGTTGGTGCTCCTTCCACCACACTCCCTATCACCCAAGCTGTAAGCCCTGCACAGGTGCATTTACCTGTGCATAATATTCAAAGGGAACCCACTATGCTGTCTCCCAGGCACAATGAGGAGGTGATCACTCCAAGGGAGAGTGATCATGTGGTTCTTGAGGCTGACACTATTGTTTCATCCGCAAGGGGTGAGCAGGGTAGTGTCAACAGAGGCTGGTCAAACAGCTTTTAGAAATCCCCAGTACCAAGAACAAAGGGGTACTGGTGAGGGAACTTCTAGGAGTGACCCACTAGTTCTATCTGCCAATGATATGTTTGAGGTGGCAACACTGGCTGACATTGAGGCAAGTATGAAACAAAAAGCATTGATGAATCCAGACCTTGTACCATTCCTTGCTGCATTCCTCTATCTCAAAAAGAGGAACTCTTTACAAGACAAGCTTCTGGCCAGCACAATGAGCTCATTATCAAGCAAGACAAACAGATCAAAGTTTTGTGAACTACTTTGCAGAAGGCTACAGATGTACTTCAATCTCATGATCAAATGCTTAAACAGTTCCATGCTAGACCTCCTCAAACAGTTCCAATCAAAAAGGGGGAGAAACCAATTTTGAAGAAGCAAGTGCAAAGTGTGAAAAGTAACCAAACAGGTTTTGCAACCCCAACAAACAGTTGCACCAGACACTTAAACAGTTGCTACTTCAGAAACAACAGTTGCTCCAGATCAACAACAAACAGCTGCAACTGCTCAACCAGATGAAGAAAAGTTGTCTGCAGTTGATAGGGTTTTGATCAACAAGATGATCATGTCTGGGGATTATCCAACAACAGAAATATTCAGAACATGGTCTAAAGTAAAGCAAGATCATCTGATTGCAGTGGGTGCTCAAACTCTTAACATCAGCACATTCAAAATGGCTCAAAAGATTGATGATGGGTGGCTAGATGGTAAAGTTTCAAAGCTGGAACCAATTTCACCTAAGCCAGGGTTCAAAGGCATTGCAATTACTGAATCAAAGAAAGATGAGAAGATGCCTCCTGTGCTAGGTAAGGGAAAGGAAATTGTTGTTAATATTCCCAAGTTAAAACTTTCCAAAGAACAGCAAGAAGAGCATGATCATGAGTTGGCACAAAGGTTGAATGCTGAGCTTGAGCAACAAGAAAAGGAAGATCTTGAATTGGCTCAAAAGCTTGCAACTGAATTCACAAAGGAGATTGATGAAGAAGAAAGGGCAAAGAAGGTTGATAAGGGAGTGAAGAGAAAAAGAATTGAAAGGAAGAAAGCAGTTCCAACTCCCAAGCAAACAGTTGAAAAGAAAGCTAAAGCTGGTATGGTTCAAACCATTCTGCATGACAGACTCAGGGTGGAAGTTGAAGAAAAAATAGATAAACTTGTGGCAGAGCAACTAAGCCAAAAATCCCACATCACTGAGTGGAGATTTGAAATGCTGAGAATTGAAACTGGAAAAGCAAGGGGTAACAATCGTAAGAGAGCTAGAACCAATTGAAAGTTATGCTAGCTTCTTGCATCTAATGGAAAGTGTGACCAGAAGGGATGTACAAGAGATGTATGCATATGGCATAAGGCATTATGGAGAAGCTGCTGAGATTGAAATCAGAGTCTTGATGAGGCATTTAACAAGCATATGCGATCCACTGAAAGTAATGCCCATGTTGATAGCTGAAGAAGCCTTCCCTATCAGTTCTGTAAAGGTATATGCTAAGTCAAGAACTTATCACATGGTGATGGGAAATGCAATAACTCAATGGTTCGATATTGAATTCATCGAGCACAGCAAAACAAAGCTCCTATATTTGATGAAAGCAAAGTTCTTCGGCCCTGCTAAAGACAAGGAAGATCTTATTAAGAAGTTGAAAGAAAGATTGGAGTCTTTACAGTCAAAGAAAGTGTAATTTTCTTTCTTCATATTTTGATTGTAACAGTTTGACTTTGCATACCTAATGTTAATATTTTCTTTGCTTATGTTAATTTTTCTATGGTTGAACCCTATAAAACAAAACAACTTAAGTGTATTGTTCAATACCTTAAGTAAGGGGGAGATTGTTGGGAAATTTGCTAAGTGATTGAAACTGTTGGACATGCAAAGGTAAAAACTGTTGGAGTGATTTTGAAGAAACAGTTGCAAACTGTTATATTGGTTTGTGAAAACAGTTATGACTGACAGTTGTTGTAAGTGTTACAACTGTTAGTACAAAAGCTCAGAACTGTTAGTTCAATTATATCAACTGATAGAAGACTTTGAAGAGAAGACTGTTAGAAGAAAATTAGAACTGTTTATCCAACAAACAGTTTCTGTTGAGCTATTCTTGGAAACTACTATATTTATGGATTTGAAAGAATATCTTATCAACTGAGAAATTATCAAGATTATCTCGCAAGATAGAAGATTGCCTAACTGTCAACTATTCAAGGAGGATCAAGAGTCTATAGATACTTGATTAGAATATTGTTTTAGTACCTCTTGTTTTGATAATTCGATTCTGTTGGTTTTCACACTCATTCGTATTGTTATTTGCTTTTAAGAAAGTGTGTTAGCCTCCAAGTTTCTTTGAAACCTAAGAACATAGTGTGTTCTTCGTCTAACAAAAGAGTTAGATTGGAGGTGTGGGTGAATATTGTAATCATCATTGGTTATTAATAAACATCTTATGTTTGGCAGTATTTCTTTGTGTTGACTAAATTGTTCTTGTGTTAAAACCTTTATAAATCAAGTAAGTGTGATTCCGCAACTTCTTAGTTAATTGTGATCAAACTAAAAGATTGTCTTTTAACAACTCTGATTTAATTAAAAGATAATTCTTGTTATTGATATTGCTAATATCCGATCCTGACATCTCCTTCTATGTATTTGTAAAATAGTATAGAAGTTGATGTTGTATGTAATAAACCAACGGGAATCACGGCATTGATGTCTCGGCAACGTGGAGTCCGGATTGCCTTTTGGAGATGCCGGCTTCAGTGGTAGCACACCCGGCTAGGTGATTTGGATCTTGGATTCCTTAGTTGACCTTGTTTTCCTCGTATGGCTCACGAGAAAAACGCATAGGATTTGGGCATGTTACCGAACTATTGTGTATGCGTGGTTGTTTTATATATTTATTATTTTGCATGGATGTGTAGGATATCGCATGCTAGATAATTTTTCCAAAATATATAAAACACAAAGATTTATAAAATTGGTTTATA
This sequence comes from Dittrichia graveolens, assembly GCA_038502395.1. Taxonomy (NCBI): domain Eukaryota; kingdom Viridiplantae; phylum Streptophyta; class Magnoliopsida; order Asterales; family Asteraceae; genus Dittrichia; species Dittrichia graveolens. The sequence goes on from JARJIL010000008.1 coordinate 854,467, forward strand.
TTTCTTTACGCGCGTATAGAATTAACAAGATAATATAAATTTGTATTATATTATAAGTGGATAAAAATTGTATTTATCACTTGATTTGTTAATTCACAAAATGGGTTAAAATTGTTTTAACCGGAAAAACAAAATCCTGTTTTAAAATGTAAATCACGCGCCATCCGTAAGACGACACCACCCGAATCTAGTGAAACTTGGATGATTGTCGAGCTTTAGCACGAGTCATTCCGAGTGGAACTGTGTGGAAGGTGAGTGTGGTAACTCGCAATATTGGTTGTCGAGCTTAGCACGAGCCAATTATTGGTGAGAGTTCCACCGTGTGTCTTGACGGGCGGTTTACAATTCTTTTTGTGACACTTAGGTGGCGTCGAGCTCTAGCCGAGTCATTTAAGGGGATCAAGTTAGAATTGGTGCGAGAAGGGATCAAACATGCCAAAAGACATTTTGATTGTCAATGGATCTCGCAAGGATCTAGAAGTTGCAAAGTGTTTGCAATCGGTAAAATGGTTACCGGCCTAAATAGCTTTGCTTTGTGTTCCGCGGTAAACCCGTCATAAGGTAAAGTGAAATATGGTTTCTAGCCTTATTTAAATAATTAGTTTTGAAAACTATTTGGGTAATTATTTATATCTAAATTCACTAAAACGTGTACTCTAAAATTGTTGATGACAAACGTTAACAACGCAACACCGAATTTGTCTCTCCGTTCGTTCCTAGAAAAGGAGAAACTCGTAGGTGTGAACTTTGTGGATTGGTATAGGCAATTGCGAATTGTCCTTCGCCATAAATCTAAGTTGCACATCCTCGAGGAACCTCTTCCGAAACCACCTGCTACCAACACAAGTTGGGCCACTAGATACGCCTTTGAAAAGTGTATCGAAGACGCAAAAGATGTTTCTACTTTCATGTTGTCGACTATGAGCTGCGAGCTGCGTAAGCAACTTGGGCATATGAGTGCGTACGACATGATTAATCGGTTGAAGGACTTGTTCCAACATCAAATTAGAGAGGAACACTTTATGTGTGTCAAGGCTCTTGTCGGTTGCCGGATGCAGGAAGGTGGGAAGGTTAGTGTTCATGTGCTTCGTATGAAGGCATACATTGACCAAATGGAAATACTAGGATTTCCCATTGGGAGGGAGCTTGCGGTGAATATGATTCTCTAATCCCTGCCCGCGTCTTATGATGAGTTTATCAAAAACTATCAAAAGGACAAAATGGTAGAATCCTTAGACGAGTTGCATGTCATGCTTAAGACTTTCAAGTCTAACATGGCCAAACGCAAGTTCGTTCCCACCCGGTTATTTGAGGAATGTAAAACCGAGAAAAAGAATACGACTCCTAAGGGAGAAGTTTGCTATTTCTGCGGTAAATATGGAGATTGGTGCCGCCACGCTTGTCCTGAGTGTTCGGAGGAGTTAAAGCTTCCTATGAGGCAACGGAATAGCTCATCGTCATTAGGTACATTCATGATTAGGTCCATTGGTTTTCTACTTCTTAGCTAGATTTATTGAAATGCTGGCTATAACACTCACCTTTGTTGCAAAATTGTTTTGTTACAAAGTGTAGGTGTTAAATGGAAGAAGTAGCTAATAAGGCATGGAGAGCTAGAGCTCAAAATTGGGAAACTTGGACATTGTCTCGATTGAGAGGATTGGGAGTTTTGATCTCGCCATTTCATCTAGCTATTTTATTACTTTATTAGATTAATATATTATCTGCCCTGCGTGGCAAGAGAAATATTAAGTCTATTATGCATTAGTTGACGATGGATATTACTTTGTATTTGATATATTTATATATTAGTGGTTTATTTCAAAGGTTATCCATGTCATGGCATTTATGAGCTTTTGCTTAAAAGTAATAAAGTAATCATGAATAATGTGTTTAAATCCAAAAATTGTTTGGATTAGTTATCCAAGTGACAAGGTTATTTTAGCTATGTAAACAAAGACTTGCTTCACCAAGTTCCGTGTGGTTTGGAATCTTGGATGCATTTGATAGTTGATCAAATGTTGAGTGCGAGAATTGTTTATTAGGCTAAATAACTTGTACATCTTTCATCGGCGTATGTAAGAGGATTAAGAGCTTGTTGTAATTAATTCACACTTGTGTGTTTAATTCGTTCAAGCAAATCCATGGGGATAACTACATGCACTTCGTTACCTTTACCCGTAGTGGTAGTAGGGGTTGGTATATTTTGAAACCTTTGAGGTGTTCGATAAATTACCATAACGAGGTTTGTGGACGAAAGGTTAAGTTGCTTAAATCTTGTAAAGATGTTGAGTATCTTAATTTATGAATTTTGTGATCATCATGAGAATTGTGGGATTTATCTCATAATTTATTTCTTCTAGGACACATTGGCATATGGGTCGCATAGAGGAGGAACCGAGCATTCTTGGGTATGATCGGGTCTTGATGGATCACAAATTCATGCCCAAAGTGTTGGGATGCTTAAGTATGGCGGGCAATGTTCTATGCATAAAATCAACAAAGATGGTTTAGTACGCATCTTAGGAGAAAAGACTAGAAAGAGTGTCTTTGCTGGTCTATCTCAAAAGCCTAGATTATCCAGCCTACGTGTAGACGTGAGGTGGTAGAATCCGGGGACAAAAGATGCTACTCCATTAGGCATGAGATATTTGTTTCACGAACTTTTGAGGACAAGTTTTGTCGCTCAATAGCAAGTGGAAGTCTAATATCTATGGGAGCCAGTGGGAGTAAAACCTGATGTTGGCACTAGCATACAATCTGTAATGATTGGAACCCAGCATGGTGATGTTGGAGTACCTGGCATAATTCGTTACTCTTCCTATTTCTGATAGGAGTTGTTGTAAGGCGGGATAGATATATGTTTTATATCTATAGGAAGATAACTCGATGATGGATTAGTTGAATTCATCAACTATCGGAAGCCAAGGTAGGCCTAGTGTCTACTAGAAGGAGAGAGGTAACGAGAATGGGATGCAATTCATGTAGGATGTCTAAATATTGAACTTGGTTGATCCGATGCCTTGGTGTAAACCTAAGGGTATACATGAATTGAGATGTAGACAACTTCAAATGCCGACCGGTGGTAAAAATTCTAATATGATTGACCATGACGACGGTATCATAAAAGAGATTTTTTCCTCGTGGTTATGTTGAAGTCTACTTGGATGACTTATGGTGTATCACTACCTTCTCATGGCTATGAAAGTATGGAAGTGAATTGTAAAGACCCTATTCCTTTATGGGAATTTTGAGGAAGTGTTTTAACACTATCCGAGAGTCTTGTACACTATAAGTATCCTCGTAAAATCTACGAGCCCAAGAAATCTATTCATGGACTTGAACTTCAAATACCAACTAATGATAAATGTTCTGTTATGATTGACCATGAAGATGGTATCATAAGGAAATTTTTCTAGTGGTTATGTTGAAGGTTGCTCGGATACATGTGTTTATCACTACAATGTAAAGATCGTATTCCTTCATGGGATTTTGAGGAAGGGTGTTTTAACACTTTCCGAAAGTGTCTTGTACATTGAAAGTATCCTCGTAGACTTGGATAAATATCGCAATGTTGTAATCTTCACTTTAATGAGAAAATCATAGATTTGAGTTTTCGAAAAGGAAAAATTAAACTTGGATGTATGCCAGAGCTAGTGGGAGCGTTTGTGTTCCTCAAATTGCGTATCCATACCATACTTCTTGTTGAAGATAATATCCTAACTTGGCGGTTCATAAAACCGGGGTTGAGAAATTATTGCTTCATAAGAAGAATTGGAGGATACGAACGTGAACTTTTCGGAGTGACAAAACTAAGGGAGAGACATTGAAACATGATGGACTAGTGTGTTAATTTAATTAGCAACTTGGTTTATCACATGGTTTCTTTTCTCTCAATGTTTGACATACTTGGAAGAACTCTTGGTACATTGTTCTTCAAGTTAATGCTCGGTGGTAGCAAGAAGCTTTGATTAATATATTAATCTTGGTGAATTATTATTGTTGTGTTGTTAAGTGGGATGTTATCAACTAGAATGGTTCTTTAAGCATCATTGACTCTCATTGGGTTCTCTTGAGAAAATAAGAGTATGATGGATTATATAAGTGAACCATAGTCTTTTGCATAGTGACTCTATTGGGTTCTTTGGAACAATAAGAGCACGAAGGCTTGAACAAAGGACCATGATCTTGCCGACGCACACTTTGTAAGTGTTTGGTCGAGAGAAGATATGGTGATTGTTAGAGTACGCATGGATGTCACTTTGTGAATCCGCTTACTAAGCTTTGGCTGTGAACTAGTGATGAATTTTCATACACTCGGTTTACGAGTAGCTTTGGCTTGAGTTTGTTTTAGTTGAATTTGATATATTTTGAATTGGGAACATTAAATCAATAATGTGCTTTCATTGTATCGATTATCAAATGGAGATTTGATAATGCACGCGGAGCGGGTACTTTCGTTAGCCTTTATTGTGTTCCATCTTAGCATGTTTAACTACTTCCTTGAATAAGTTTATTTATTCTAAATGCTCCACGATCGGTCGTTCTTCATTGGAAGGAAGAAGTGAATTAAGATCGAGACAAGTGGTTGGTTATGTATTCATAGTGGATTGAATACATGTTTTCGCAACACTATCATATACTTGATAGTGATCAAGTAATTGGAGGACCCGCACTTGAGTTTACTTCATGGACATGATCACGAGTAAATCAGGATGATAATATTGTTTGTCCTTTTACCGGAGATACATGGGCTTCTTGAATAATGATATGGTCTTGTTTAGATTGCTTTCTAACGCAGTTCGTAAATGGCTGTTATAAGGAAAGTTTCCAGGCAAGAACTTATTATTATGACGGAACGATGTAGTCAAAGGTATTCGTTCCTCTTTAGAGAGATATCCCTGGGCCCCTCGTTGACTGAACTGATGACATCAAAATGCATGGCCGTGCTCAAGTTGAATTGATAGTTGACCAATTTTGCAACTTGTATTGTTCGTCATAGTTAGTCTAGATCGAGAAACATAATCGTGGATGTTTTGGGGTTGATGATGTTCCAAGACCTGCATTCACAACGGATATCGTGAACGAAGGGATGAATAATCACTTATCTAGTAGGACCATTCTTTACAGGTTGGTACTTCATGGGCGACATACCCTATGCTGACTTGGGGGCGTAGATGCCTTGCTAGAGGCCTCTCTATGTCGGTGTTACCTTTCGTGGGTGTGTCATGTTCAAGTGGGAGTTTATTGGAATATGCCCATCGACACACACGAGTTGGTATCACTGTCGATGAAGCATAGGCCTATTGGGTCACACACCAAGTATTGATTCCAGCAACACCGTTGAACGAGAGAGAGAAAAATACCAAAACTGGGTTTTGGTAGGGCCGGGCACGGCCGTGCCTTGTGTAGGTACCGGCGTGCCCTATGCCAGGTACGGGCCGAAGGCTGGCGTGCCTAGGGCGTACCCATTGGGGCCGGCACGGGCGTGCCTCGTGGAGGTACGGTCGTGCCTAATGCGAAAGCACGAGCCCAAGTCAGGCGTGACTTGGGTGTGCCCGTGGGCTGGCACGGGCGTGCCCTGTGGGGCACGGCCATGCCTCACACAGTAACAACCAATTTAATTAGACTTTTAAGTCTAGATTGAATGTGGCATCAATGTTACTTAAGTCTAAATTTATGAGGACGTTTTTGCTGGCTTAGTAAGTTAAGAGAACTACTCAAAATGTGTTAGACATCTTCTTGAATGTATGTGTAAACATATGAACATGGAATACGAACTTGTAACATAATGTTAGTTCATACACTCTCTCTTAGTACACTTGGAAGGTTAGTAACAAGGCACAATTTGATCTTCAAGTTGTTGTAAGTTACCGGTGGAGCTTTTGGCGGCATCCAATCATAGCTAGCACGTGGGAATCTATTTCACTTGGTGTGGATACCAATAGTGGTACACTATTCTGTGTACAAATCTTCCAAGGCAAAAAGGAGAAATTCTTTTGTATGGTATAATTTCTTGTCCTTGTTCTTCTTCTTTTAGTTGCATTGCTATTGTCTAGAGTTTGCTCCATTGGGTGGTGTGTTGGTGGCATAAAATGAAATTGTTTTATACTCGTTTTTGTTTCCGCTGCGTTTTCTAGATGCCACCAAAACCCAACATCCACTTGGTCCGACTCTGGGCTCTCTAGAACAGAATTGGTGTCTTTAGAAGAGCCATTCTTAGTTCTTTCATCACTCTTGGTCAATTTGTGCAAGAATATACATTGTGAGTTCATTAACTAGTGTGAGTGAGCAAGAGCAAGTGTTCAAGGGCTGTGCACAATCGATTCCAAGGCTGTTCCAGAAGAGTTTCATCAAGTGTTGGTGGATTCTTTGGTTTGCTAGTACAAAGGGATTGAAGGTTTCTTGGTGTGGACTTGCATTAGGGCTTGGAGCCATTTGTTTCAAGTTAACATCCCAAATCCGAGTTGTTCCAGCCAAGTATCAAAGTCTTCAAGGGTATGATTTGATTTCCTTCTTCTCTTTGTTCTTGTTTTGGTTGCATGTAGCCTCTTACAAGTTTTCACCACCATTGGGACTTCATGGGATCATTTGTGTGTGTTTTTGTAGCTTCCGTTGCGGGCTTTGATCCCCATGGATTCCCAACAATCACCTCGCTGCATTACATTATTTCTATAAATAATGGATACATTAACGGCTTTTTCGTCTGCTATATCCACCTCTCAAGGTGTTTCTAGTTTCACCGATACATTACTGACGCCCAGAATAACGTCCCGTTCTACTCTTGCCTCCTCTGTCATCATTTGGAAGTATAGATAACGCACTCCTCAACAAGTGGCTTTACCATACTATCCTAAGCGAATCGCAGTTCATATACATATTTAGGCTCAAAATAATTCCAATGTCAAGAGAAATGGTTATTTTAAATAGAATTTACAATATTATTATTACTTTTAATATATAATTGAAAACGGGTATTACACTACATATATATACATGCTCTAGCTTGGGCCAAGCCCACTCTTTAAATCTTCTTGGGCCAACCTTAGCTCCTCAAGAAATGGGGCTAATCCACTAAGCCCAATGCATAAGTCTACTCATAAATTTAAATTCACATTTCTAATTCTTGAAAGTGAGGCAATATAATAATAATAATAATCAACTCCTGGTATATAATTCACGACAATAATCGTACTTGCGAATTTACATATTGATAATACAAGATTCCGAAAAATGGGCATTACAACTCTCCCCCACTAAAACACGACTTCGTCCTCGAAGTCACTTTTCTAATAGTTCGGGGTAATTCTGTCTCATTTCGCTTTCGGGTTCCCAAGTCCATTCTGACCCTCTGTGGTGCTCCCACTGTACCTTGACTATGCCAATCTGCTTGTTTATGAGAGTTTTGGTCTTTCGTTCTAGTATCGCCACCGGTTTCTCTACGTAATTTAGCTTGTCATCTACCATGATATCCTCCATAGTCATGAATGTCGATTCGTCAGCTAGGCACTTCCTTAAGTGTGACACGTGGAAGGTGTTGTGAATCCTTAATAGTTCCTCGGGTAGTTCAAGTCTATACGCTACCTTCCCCACTCGTGCCACTTCGTGGAAGGGCCCGATAAACCTTGGGCTCAACTTCCCTCGCTGTAACACCGTATTTTCACCCATAAAATTTTTCATTTTAATAACATTGCGGAAGCGATCACAAATACATAAAAGTATTTACAACAGTTCACAAACCACCATTGACAAAGTCAACCAGTTTAAAATATCAGTATTACAAAAACTACGGCTCGTCACAAATATAATCATCAAAGGCCTAGGCAATAACTCCCCAAGCTAACCACTCTCAGCCGAGCCGCTGACTTACCAAAACCTGTAAAAAGAGTGAGAGGTGGGGGATTAGCACAAAGCTAAGTGAATGGAGTAAGAACCACAACAGATATATCAGCCAGAACCGCATGATATCAACAACAACACAGAACAGATAATCGTGTCCCGGGAAGACCGGCGGTTCTGCAGGAACCTACAACCAATGCCGGCCAAAGCAAAGGTTTACCGATAGTTCATTTGCTATTCTCACACAATATTACCTTAAGTTGCAACAAATTCATCAAAAGATCCCAGTACTGATTAGCCAATAGCAAACAAACCCAACCCATTTGCCCAGTCGAAACTGACTTCCCAACCATCATGTATACATATAACTGATGCAACAACTAATTAACAATCAATCAGTTAATCAATTATCATATATACAATCTATCCATGCGTCAAACCATAAACAGTTGCAACCAAACCAGTTACAACTAATATCATCCGTGAGTAAACATCTACTCACCTCGAGTTCTCAGCTACTCCACTCAGAGATCTAATTTTACTGAGCCTTGTCTGTTCCTCAGAACACAACAACCAAACATCAGTATCCAATTCATAAATATATATATCAAACATATATTTATATCATCTTTAAATCAAACATATCATGTTAGATTCACATATGCATGAACACTTAGCATATAGCATCAAATAATCAACACACAGCCACAACCATCGGATTTCAAAAGAAATCCGATACAACCATCGGAATCCGCCAAAATCATCGGATCTCTAAGAATCCGATACCTCAATGTCGGATTTGGAGGAATCCGCAACAACTGTTGGAATTTAACTTGTAAGAATCCACCATCGGATTTCCTATCAGATTTCTCTCCCAGATTCATCATATGTCGGATTTCACCATTAGCGGATTTTATCCCCTATCCAGATTTCACAATTCTCAGATTCTCTGTCGGTTTTCCAAGTCGTCGGTTTTCATCAATTCTTCGGATTTCATCATCTTCTTCACAACAATCCGACAACTTCATAACTTTCATGAATCATATTTACAGCTTATACAATTCATATAAAAACTTGCCAAAATATATACAAACATGATTAAACATGCTATCATGTATCATAAACACCATTACACCCAAAAACAAAACCAAATCAATCAAACCCATATAACAAGTTTGCATCATGTTCATACATGGTGTTCATATACAAAACCCAGCATATTAAGAATCAAAACTAAAGCATTTACCAAGAATCATGTTTCAAGAGTAAAACAAGAATCATACAAACCTTTAACTTGAATCTACAAATTCAATAATTTCAATTCTTCAAATCCGATTATGTTCTTCTTTGCTTTTCTCTCGGTACACACACAATACACACACTGATTAATTTCAAAGTGATAACATGTCTCTTGATGTTAATCCTTATAACCCCCACGTATGCAAGTATCACAAAGAAATAAGCAAGAGGTGGCATTCCCTTAATTCTCGATTACATGCACACACACACATACAAATCCGTACATATATATAAACCAACATATATATATATATATATATATATATAAGTTAATTAAAAGTTTAATGATTAATAACTAAATAAACATAATCACGTGTAAACATACCCAAGCCTACGTAAATACTAAGCCAAAATACAGGATGTTACACTCGCTTCCTGAAATGGATGATTCCCTTCCAAGACGAAACCTTGAGTAGTACGAAGTCCCCAACTTGAAATTCTAGTTCCGAGCAACGTTTATCCGCGATAACTCTTCTGCTTACTCTGCGCCGCACGTAGTCTTTCGCGAATTTTCTGAATATTCTCTGTCGTTTTCTATACCACTTCCGTACTCCCGAGCTCCCTCTGCCCCACCTCACCCTAACAAATAGGGATTCTACAACATCAGCCGTACAACATCTCGTACGGAGGCATCCCTATACTTACGTGGAAGCTGTTAGTACACAAAAATTCTGCTAATGAAAGGTAAACATTGCAGCTGCCCCCGAAGTCTAACACACATGCTTGGAGCATGTCCTCTAAGGTTTGTATTGTCCGCTTGTGGATTATAAGTTGTACTAAATTGCAACCTCATGCCCAGATCACTATGAAACTTCCCCCAAAATCTAGCCGTGAACCTCGTATCCTTGCCGGACACCACTGACACGGGCACCCCGTGCCTCGAGATCACCTCTTTCATAAACACATCTGCCATCTTTTCTGACGAGTATGTCTCACGGATCGGGATAAAGTGTGCACTTTTTGTCAACCTGTCAACAATGACACATATTGCGTCATAACCTCTCGGAGTTTGGGGCAACTTGGTTATTAAATCCATTGTGATGTGCTCCCACTTCCACTATGGTATTTCTAAAGGCTGAACCATTCCGTGGGCTCTTTGGTGCTCGGCCTTAACTCGAAGGCAAGTTAAACATCCTTCTACATACTTTGCTACAGAGTGCTTCATCCCCGGCCACCAATAGTCAGACTCTAAGTCTCGATACATCTTCGTAGCCCCTGGATGAATCGGGAATTTAGACTTATGAGCCTCGTCGAGCAGCGTAGATCTTGGTCCCCCATACTGAGTACCCATATTCGTCCATGCCGAGTAAGCAAATCCTGACTATCCTTCACAAGCTTAGGCACTTGGCCCTTAATCCGTTCTATGTTCTGGTTCTCATTCTTAATTGCCTCCTCTTGGGCTGACCTTATTAAGTCGAATAAGGAGGTTGTTACTGTCATCCTCATGCACTCTACTTGAAGCAGCATGCATCCTGCTTTTCTGCTCAAAGCATCCGCCACCACATTGGCCTTACCCGGATGATAGAGTATTTCACAGTCATAATCCTTCACGAGGTCTATCCATCGTCGTTGTCTCATGTTTAAGTTCTTCTGATCTGCGTAGTATTTCAAACTCTTGTGATCCGTGAAGATCGTACACTTTACCCCGTATAGGTAATGTCTCCAGATTTTTAATGCGAAAAATACTGCAGCGAGCTCCAGGTCATGTGTTGGATAGTTGTTCTCGTGCAGTTTCAGTTGTCGTGATGCATATGCTATGACTTTTCCTCGTTGCATTAACACATACCCAAACCACCGTGAGAGGTGTCGCAATAAACCACAAGATCCTCCATCCCCTCGGGTAGTGTTAACACTGGCGCCTCGCATAGTTTGTTACGTAGAGTCTCAAACGCCTTTTGTTGGTTAATTCCCCGAACAAAACTCGCATTTTTCTTAGTCAGCTTAGTTAAGGGCACCGCAATTCTCGAAAAATCTTGGATAAATCTCCGGTAGTACCCTGCTAAGCCCAAAAAGCTTCTAATCTCAGTCGGACTCTTAGGCTGTTCCCATTTCATGACTGCCTCAATCTTAGCCGGATCCACCGTTATGCCATTCTCATTCATGAGATGCCCCAAGAACTGTACTTCCTGTAACCAAAATTCTCATTTCGAGAACTTAGCATAGAGCTTCTCCCGCTTTAGCGTCTCCAAAACTAGTCGTAGGTGTTGCTCGTGCTCCTTCCGTGTCGTTGAATACATCAGGATGTCTTCAATAAACACTATGACCGACTTATCGAGCATCGGTCTGCATACCCGGTTCATAAGATCCATAAATGCGGCTAGCGCGTTGGTCAATCTAAACGGCATGACCACGAACTCGTAATGACCGTACTGTGTTCTAAACGCCGTTTTTGCAATATCTTCCTCCCGTACCTTCAACTGATGGTACCCGGACCGTAAGTCGATCTTTGAAAACCATGTGGCTCCCTGTAGTTGATCGTATAAGTAGTCAATTCTCGGTAGCGGGTATCGGTTGTTTACTGTAAGCTTATTAAGCTCCCGGTAGTCGATGCACATCCTAAAGGATCCGTCCTTCTTTTTAACGAAAAGTATAGGCGCACCCCAAGGCGAGCTACTTGGCCTAATGAAACCCTTATCTAATAGTTCCTGGAGCTGACTCATGAGTTCCATCATCTCGGGTGGAGCTAATATGTAGGGTATCTTGGCTATCGGTGCAGCTCTTGGTACCAAATCGATCCTGAATTCTACCTGGCAATCCGGCGGTATCCCTAGTAGGTCCTTCGGAAATACTTCTAGAAATTCCTTGACTACTGGCACATCTGACACTTCTAACGTGCCCTTTTCCTTCTTACCGTCGAGTACATAGGCTAGGAAAGCGGTGCATCCGCGACGAAGGTTCTTCCCTGCTTTGGTTACTATGCAAAATGCCACTCCTTCTTTCAGGCGTTCCCCCGTGATGACAATCTCTCCCCCACTAGGGGTTTGGATCCTAACTCTCCTCCGGTCACATTCAATGGTAGCTTGATTATGACCTAGCCAATCCATCCCCACGACGACGTGAAATTTACTCATAGCAATCGGTATTAGGTCGATAGTAAATTTCTCACCTCCTAGTTCTATCACATTACTCTTATACACGGTCGACACGCTTAAGGCCTTGTCATCTGTGTTAGTCCCATGCTTAGAATAGTTAGATTTGATGAGACAAACCATAACTAGTCAGCCTAGGTTGAGTAGTCAGTGTACAAACGGATATAGAGTTTTCTGTGTAAGTACTAGATAACTCAGTGACTTCTAAGCTGAGATAAGCTTCAAGAGTGAAGATCTGAAGATTTGAAGATTCAAGAACACAGCTTGACAATGTCAAGTCTGAGTAAGTCAGCTCAGCACCAGAAGTCAGATCAGAGATTTTAAATAAGTTTTAAATCTTGTTATAAACTCTCTATATCTACGAAATTTAAATTAGGATATCAAAACCTAATTTAAACTATCTATTAGTTGGATAGAAATCTCAAACGAAATTAATTAGATAAGTTCTAATTAAAGAGTTTGTTATGGTTTTAAAGAAAAGATAAGTTCTATCTTTAAATCATGATTTGTTCGTAGATTAATCAAGTATAAGTATAAACCTTCTTATATGTTTAAGAAGAGAAGTTTTGCATAAGTTGAAAACGTACGTGTGTTCGTCATACTTAATACGCGTGTCTTGCGATAACTTTGTGTGTTCAAAGTTCAAGAGAGTTTCTAGTATTCTTGTTAATCAGTTTTAACAAGAAGTTCGATCATCAATTAGTTTGTGATCCAAAAGTGTCTAGAGAGAGTTGAGTTTGTAATCAGTGTAACATCAGATCATCTTGTTGATTTGATTAAAAAGTGAGATTGCAATACATGTTTGATTGTTGAATTGAATTGTTTAATTGTTAATAAAGTGTATTCAACCCCCCTTCTACATTGTATCGGTTGTTTGTTTTTTCTCTTTGGGACCAACAACTAGTATCAGAGCAGGTTTCTTCATAAGTTGAAGATCAAGATCCGCTGTCAAGAGGCCAAGATGTCTGCTAACAAGCAATCAAATCATATTCCAACAATGGCGGCAAAAGGGTGTCCTATATTTGATGGCACTGATTATCCTATGTGGAAGTTCAGAACCATGCTGTTTCTAAAGTCTGTGGATCACCGGATGAGTACCGTGATTCAAGATGGCCCAATCATTCCCATGATCCACATTACCGTCACTGACAAAACTGTCCCCTATGGAGAAACTCCCAAGCCTGAAGCATCTTGGACTGAGGAAGATCGCAAACAGTTCAATCTTGATGACAAGGCACAAAGCATCATAGCAAATGCTTTGACAAATCCTCTCTTGCATACTGTGGCTGGGTGCCAAACAGCAAAAGAGATGTGGGATACTCTCAGTGTCACTTATGAAGGCACTGACCTGGTTAAGAAACATAAGAAGACAAATCTGAGTCGTTCTTATGAGACCTTCTTTGCTAAGAAGGACAATACCCTGGATGATCTGTTTACTAGGTTTCAATGCTTGATTAATGATCTGATCTTGGTAGGTGTCAAGAAAGATGAAACTGAGTTGGTGCTCAAGTTCTTGGATGTGTTACCAGAACAATTTAATGAGATTACCATTGCTCTTCATGCTAGAGGAACCTTAGGAAAATATGATCTCAGATCTATCTATGGTTTCCTTCTAAATCATCAACATATCATGGAACAGAAGAAGGTGGCCCAGCAACAATTGAAAGAATCTGTCAATAGTGCTGGATCTGCATTGGTTGTAGAAAAAAAGAAGAAAGGATCTAGAAAGTCTCAAGCTGAGACTGACTCTGAGTCTAAGGAGGTAAGTCCTAACTCAAACTTAGATGATGAAGAGATGGATGCTCTTATTGAACAAATGTCTATGCTAGCAAGAAATTTTAGAATGTTCAGAAGAGTAAGGGGTAAATCTGACAGGAGCAAAAGTGGTAGGTCTGCTTTTGATCCTAGGAAAGCTAAGTGCTATAACTGTCAAAAGATAGGACACATAGCTGCTGAGTGCAAAGCTAAGAAAGGGGAGTCAGCTTCAGTAGCTGACAAGAATGCCTATAGAGCTGATAAATACAAAAAGAAATATCAGAAGCTCAAAGGCAAGCCAGATGCAAACACCAAAGGTCTCCTTGCTGTAACCTGGGACACTGAATCATCTACCTCAGATGATGATGAGACAAATAGGTGTTTGATGGCCATTGAGGATGAAGAGGAACAGGTTGACTATGAGTTAGAAGAAAGCTCCTTTGACGAGGATCTAGCTGAAGCTGCTAAGCTGAGTAAGCTGACCAACTGGGATCTTGTCTCAATGTACAAGGTAAATAACTTTAGCTCTTACACTGATGAGCAGAAATGCTTAATGTTCAACTATTTGTTGAATGACTTTAAAACCTCTCTTACTGCTTAATCTAATTTGAAAACTAAAATTTCAAAATTAAAAGATGAACTTAAACACTGTGAAAGTCTCCTAAATGCTGGCAAAAAGACTCAAAGTGATTATGAGTGTCAGCTTCATATCAACAAACTTCTAAGTGAAGAGTTACAAGAATCGAAGGATCAGATAATCTAAGAAAGATATGTGAATCTTGCTGTAAGTCATCAAGAGAAGTAGAGAGATGTATCAACCAGCATATACCAAATCAGATAAAAGCAGTGCTAGGGGGAGATTACAGTGCTGCGGCTGAAGAGATTGACAAAGATCGAGTCAGTCTAGAAGATAAAAATGTAAAATCTGATGATATTCTACCAAAAACATTTTTGAGAAACAAGGATGGTAAGCATGTCAAAACCAATAAGTTTGTGAGACCAACCCAAAGCCCCGAGGTTATTAATGCAAGCCATCAAGCCGAGTGCTCTAAATCCAAAAGGAACTGTAAGTCAGTTTTCAAAAGATTGGATTACAATCCTGTTAGAACAACTGTCTTTGATAGGATAACTCATACCAACTCAAAAAGACATAACTCTCAAGTCAGTTCTGAGAGGACTTCTAAGAACACGAAGATGTCTGTAAGTCAGACTTCACCAAATAAGGATAACCATAATTCTGACAAAGGTAAATCCAAAGTCAGAGAAAATCAAATAGATAAACTGTCTAAGAAGATTGACAAGTTATCCACATCTCATGACCCTAAAACTGAATCCAAATTTAATGTTGGAAAACTTAAAGAAATCACCCAAACACATATTTTCAGAAGAAAATGCTATAAGTGTGGTGATAGAGGTCATGAAGTCAAGGATTGTGTAAGTTCAAATCTGAGGCTTGAGAAAATAGAGGATGATCAGTCTAAGAAGGACTTAGAACCTGCTCAAGCTGATCAGTTAGCCTCTGAAGGATCAGCTAAGTGCTCATCCTCAGAACCCACCAAACAGTGGGTTCCTAAAAGAAACTAATATGTTTAGTCAATCATGTGCAGGGCTCTTACAAATGGTACTTAGACAGTGGATGCTCAAGGCACATGAAAGAAAGCAAAGGGATTCTAAGTGAATTCCAAAACATTGAAGGACCCAAGGTGACATTTGGGGATAATTCTCAAGGAAGGACTAAAGGCTATGGAAAGATAACATCTGGAATAGCCATATTCAAGAAGGTCGCATATGATGAAGGCCTTAAACACAATCTGATAAGTATCAGTCAATTGTGTGATGAGGATTATGAAGTCACCTTCAGAAAACATGCAGGGACCATTTATGATAAGAAGGGAAAGCCAATATTAATGGAAAAAAGAGAAAGAGATATCTATCTGTTAGATCTCAGCTCAGCAGACCCTTCAACAAAAACCTGCTTGTACTCTGACTCAACTCCCAAGCTGAGTTGGTTGTGGCATAAGAGACTGTCACACCTGAATTTCAAATATATTAATAAATTGTCTAGCAAAGAGTTAGTCTCTGGTCTGCCAAAGATCACACTTGTCAAAGACAAACTTTGTTCAGCTTGTGAGATGGGAAAACATCATAAAGGATCCTTCAAGTCCAAACAGAGCTTTTCAATTACAGAACCGTTGCATATGTTGCATATGGACCTATTTGGACCTATAAGCACCCCAAGCCTAAGTGGCAAAAAGCATACCTTAGTGATTGTTGATGAGTTCACAAGATTTACTTGGGTGATCTTAATAGCCAAAAGTGAACCTGCTAATGAGTTAATCAGTTTCATAAAAAAAGAAGAGTTTCTGAAGGGTAAGTCTATCAAGCAGCTCAGGAGTGATCATGGAACTGAGTTTAGAAACTCAACCCTGGAAGGCTTTTGTGAAGAAAAGGGAATTATCCAGAATTTCTCATCTGTAAGAACTCGACAACAAAATGGAGTTGCTGAAAGGAGAAATAGAACTTTAATTGAACCTGCCAGAACCATGTTATGTGAAGCAAAGCTCAAGCTAAGCTTCTGGGCAGAAGCTGTAAGTACAGCCTGATATACACAAAACAGATCTATAATAGTTAAAAGACATGGTAAAACACCTTATGATATGTATCATTGCAGAAAACCTAACATTGGATATTTCCATATTTTTGGTTCAACATGCTATGTGCTAAACCAAAGAGATCAGCTCCATAAGTTGGAACCTAAAGCTGATCAAGGTGTATTTGTTAGATATTCTTCAATTTCTAAATCTTACAGAGTCTACAATCTTAAAAGAAAGGTAATTGAAGAGTCGGTACATGTTACATTTGATGAGACAAGTATTGATGAATCTGACAAAGCTTAAGCTGACTCAGTTAGTCCGAGTGAGCTTGAAAGGAGCAGAGAAGATCTCACATCAAATCCCATGTATGTTATGGATGATTCTGATGATGAAGAAGGTGGCAAATCTGAAAAGAAAGTGTTACATAAAGAAGCCATCAACATTGAAGATGATCACACAGATAAGGTTTGTGAATCTGATCATCAGCCTGAGAATCTATATAAATCTTCAAGTATAAATCCAATTGAGGATCTAAGTGATGTCTCAATCCTAACTCAGACTGAAGAAGTCAGTCCTATTCAGCCTGAAAGACACTACTCAGATCCAGACTCAGAACCACAGTCTCCCACTACAACCTTCAAAGTGTTAAAATACCATCCTCTTGATGATATTATTAGCAACATTGAAGATGGTGTGGTAACTAGATCAAAGGCTACCTCAAACTATGTTGCCTATTATAGTTTTCTTTCTTAGATTGAACCAAAGAAGCCTGAAGATGCACTAAAGGATGAGGATTGGATTGAAGCCATGCAAGAGGAGCTGACAGAATTTCAAAGAAATAAGGTCTGGACCCTTGTCCCTGCCCCTAAAGGAAAAACAGTTATAGGCCCTAAGTGGGTCTATAAAAATAAATTGGACAAGGATGGAGTAGTGATTAGAAATAAGGCAAGGTTAGTGGCTCAAGAGTATAGACAAGAAGAAGGTATTGATTATGATGAGACCTTCGCCCCTGTTGCAAGAATTGAACCTATAAGATTGTTCCTAGCCTATGCAGCGTTCAAGAATTTTAATGTGTATCAAATGGATGTTAAGAGTGCATTCCTAAATGGATCACTACAGGAGGAGGTCTATGTGAAACAACCTCCTGGTTTTGTTGATCCTACACATCCACATTATGTCTATAAGTTGGACAAGGCTCTTTATGGACTCAAGAAAGCACCAAGAGCCTGGTATGATACACTATCCATCTACTTTCTTTCAAACAATTTTATTAGAGGAAGCATTGATAAAACACTATTTATAAGAAAAGCAGAGGACATGTCATTCTGGTTCAAATCTATGTAGATGACATTATCTTTGGTTCATCTAACCAAAGTCTATGTGATTGGTTCTCTAAGATAATGTCTAATCAATACAGAATGATCATGATGGGTGAGATGACTTACTTTTTGGGACTTCAAATTAATCAGAAGAAAGATGGTATATTTATTAATCAGAGCAAGTATGTCTTTGATCTAATTAAGAAATATGGACTAGACTCAAGCCATCCTGCAAAGTCTCCAATATTACACAATGCCAAGCTGAACAAGGACATTGATGGGATATCTGTATGTCAGACTGCATATAGAGGAATGATAGGTTCATTACCCTATCTAACAGCAAGCAGGCCTGATATAATGTTTGCTACATGTGTCTGTGCAAGATATCAGGCTGATCCAAATGAATCATACTTGCAAGCTCTCAAAAGAATACTCAAATATCTGAAGGGAACACCTAATTTAGGTTTGTGGTATCCCAAAGGATCAGGATTTGAGTTGATAGGGTACTCAGACTCAGACTTCGCAGGTTGTGGTCTAGATAGAAAGAGTACGACTGGAGGATGTCAACTGTTGGGTGGTAAGTTAGTCAGCTGGACAAGCAAGAAACAAAACTCAGTGGCAATCTCCACAGCTGAAGCTGAGTATGTTGTAGCACGGAGCTGTTGTGCTCAAATACTGTGGATGCAACATCAGCTCAGGGACTTTGATTTGCATTATTCAAAGACTCCCATATTCTGTGATAATCAAAAGTGCAATTGCCATTACACTTAATCCAGTTTTCCACTCAAGAATAAAACACATTGAGATAAGACATCACTTCATCCGAGACATAGTAGAAAAGGGCAAGGTAGAGTTAGTCTTCATTGAAACTGAAGATCAGCTTGCAGATATCTTCACTAAACCAATTGAAGGCACAAGATTCACGACTCTACTTGGAAAGCTCGGTATGCTCAACCCTTAAATTGGTATGTTCCATTATTATTTTGTCTCCGTTCAATATTTGCTAAATGCTAAATTTAACTAAGTGTCAGCACAAGATTCACTCACTCACTTAGAGCTGAGTGCTCAGTCTAAGCTGAATACTCAGTCTACGTTGAGTAATCAGTTTCACAAGTGTGGTCAGTCCCACATGTCTAGGTAAGTCCAACATTATGGTAAGTCCAAAATTTTAAAGGTATGTCCTTTTTAAATAAACGTAAGTTTCTTATAAAAATATAATCTTGGTAAAATCTGGATAAATGCAACAGTGTTAGTTTCGGTAACTTACATTAAATAGAGCCGTTGTAACAAATCATTTTTACTGTAACGACTATATTTATTACCATTTAATAACTGTAACTTTTCTCTCACATTGAAAAGGTATAAATAGAAAGACTCTTCACTGGATTTCGTCTACAATTCCAAATCTTATACCTCCCTCTCTATTCTCTAAATTCTAACATTGCTTTGTGCAGCAAATCGCTCAATGCGAAACCCTAAAACTGCTAAGTGCAATTTCGCATGATTAGTTCAATACCAATGGAGGGATACTTTCTTATGATCCGAGGAGATACATTCAAGAACAATGTACTTCCGGTGTACAAACAGAACAACGTACTAGCGTGCATTGACATTCCACAATCCAAACGAGGTCACGGATATGACGAGTGGGTCTTCTATATTCGCAAAGGACCCCTATCACATGCCTTTCTTGATGGTCCTAACGTTCTAGTTCCTCAGTTGTTGACAGAATTTTGGTATACTTGTCGCTATGAAGCTAATCACAGGGTTATTCGGGGTACTTTCCTAAGTGGACAACAGGGGATGGTGGTTGATGTGAATGCTCTACGTTGAGTATTACGACTACCTATGGTCCCACATTACGATGAACCTGTTTCTAGGGAAACAGCTAGGAGCGTGCTACCACTCTTGGGTCATCCACAAGTAACCGGAGTAAGCAAGAAGTCAATCTTCCAAACCGGTTGGGATTTCATGGTATCTACAGTGGTACGTTCACTAGGATACAAGGTTGGTGGTCTTGATAATGTCAATGATTCGAGATGCAACTGCTGTACAATATGTATTATGGAAGACAAGTAGATTATGTAGAGCTGATCTTTGAGGTGCTTAGATCACAAGTCACCAAAACGGTGAAAGATGTAACTGTGCCCTTCATCCGCTTTTTATCGATGGTATTCGAGGACAGGCTTGGGGCTCAATATGCAAGTAGATATGAAACCATTCGAACTCCTGCCCTCAGTTCAAGAATGTTTAAGGATGATATATTTCCTGGGCACCGAGAATTGAGTGCTTAAATGAGGGCCTTTACACAGCTTCCTACTCCTGAGTCAAGTGAAGCTAAGGAGGATGAAGAAGCTGAGGAGGAAGAAGGTGATGCTGTTAATTCGGAGGCTGAGTCCTCTCAAGCTGAACAACCAAGGACTCAGCTCAGACCTCGTGCACAAAGGATTTCTTCCACCACTTCCAGCTCTGAGCAAAGAAGTTTATTTCCTAGCTCTGAGTCCCCACTGCTAGGTGCAACAGGTATATCTTCTCATCCATCATCTGCTTCTCTCTTTTTTACTTCTCCACCACCTAAAAAGGGAGATAAGACCGAGTCAAGCCCAACTCAGTCTAACCCCTCTCCCCCACCACAAACATCTCCATTTATTCTCCAATCTGAAACCAACCTTGGTCAGCCCAAGCCCACTGCTACCAAGCTACTATCCCACACCTATACACGAAAAACGGCCAAAGGTGGTCCTACACATCAAAAGGACCTGGAGCTAATGTTACACTCACACCTCCACCGGCAGGAGCTGAGGGGGAGACACCTTCTCTTAAGGTGCCAACCTCAAGGCTCACTTCACCCATCCAGCCTATACCGGGTATGGTGTCTACTCAGCCCATACCTACTCGAGCCATGGGAGAGCCTACTTCTGTGCCTTCACAGACCCATGAAGGTTACATTGAACATTTGACCAATCCCCAAGGTCATTTACCCCCTCTTCACCACTCAGTCCAGCCCCCACTACCACCATATTGCACGATTTTGGTCCTTCTCCTTCATTTCACTTCTCCCTCCCTCTTGCACGACCTGCCAATGATCTTCCCATACACCAGGAAGGAATACAGGGTCCACAATCTGGCTCCCTTGATTCCAGATGTCAGCACCAACCTTTGGATATGGGACCCACAATCTCACCTCAGGAGGAATACTCAAAGGTCTCTCCTACAGTGGAAATTCATTCCTCCACTGGCCAGGAGGGCTTTGAGCTCAAAAAGAGGTCAGAGGAGCCCAAATCCGCCTCCTTTGATGAAACTGAAGCCACTGACGCCCAAGCGATATTGAAATATCTAAAAATACAGTTTGAGCTTCTACACAAGAAAAGAAAAAAAGATAAAGCCAAGCTGATGGGCAAATTAAATGATCTATCCAAGCCAGTGGCATAGTTGGAGAGCCCCGTGCTCAAGCTGAGCACCTCCCCTATTGATGATGACAAAAAGGGGGAGGAAGAATAAAAAAAGGATGATGAAGTTGAGGGGGAGCACACTGAAATAGTAGAGATTGAAGAAGAAACTCATGATCGGTTCATGAGTACTGTAGATCAGCCTCCTCAACGACAGTCACAAGATCAAGAGGCCCCAGCAGTCCAAACAATTACAGCTCCATCAGTTCAACCAGCTCCACAACAAATTCCACATGTTGAAACTTCTCAAGCTAAGCCTATAGAAATCCCTCACGCTGAATTGATAAAGAAAATTGAAGCTGAGTCTGTTGCAGCTTCACAAGCTAATAAAGGGAAAGGCAAGGTTGTAGAGTCTGTGAAAAGAAAGAAGAAAATGAGCATGAAGTCTCCAGCTAAGAAGAGGAAAGTCATCATTGCCGAACCTGAGCTAGAGCAACAATGTTAGTCCCAAGTTATTGAATCTGACACTGACTCGGGTGATGAAGCTGATGCTGCACAGAAGGCCAGTAACATGTTAGCTAAACAAATGTTACAAGAGATGGCCAAGGAACTGGGTATGTCAGTGGAGGAACTGAAAGAACAACAAAGACAAGCTGAGCTGCAAAGAGAACAAACTAAAGTTGAAGCTGCCAGAGCTGAAGCTGAAGCTGACTATCATCGACCAAGAGCTGCTCCAATTCCTTACTCAGATATTGATCTAAGGCATTGTTTTAAGAGAAAACATTTTGATCACAAGATTGAATCTCTTACACTAAGCAGAAAGGGAGAATTGGTGATAATCAACTTTGTACTAGACAACAAAAATGAGATTGGTTTAGATATGAGATGTCTGTACAAGTTGGGTTTTTCAGAATTGAAGATTGTAGCCACAACTATCAAAAAGATGAAAAATAGTCAGATTAGACAAGAGATAGTTGATGTGCTTAAGAAACTCTTCATAAAAATCGATCAATTAGGTGAGATTCCTGCTGATGAAATAGATACCTTCCTGAACAGAAGCAAAGCTGCAAGAAGTAGAGCAGCAAGTCAATGAGCTAAAAGAGATATCAGTTTACAAGTTCCAGAGGGAGTTGAATTCAGAGAAAATACTTACATAGGTCAACCTTTGGAAGGATTCTTGTATCTTGATGTGGAAGGTAACAAGTGCTTTTTAAAGGCAGCAGATCTTCATTTAGCAAACCTAGAGCTGATTCTGTATTTGAGAATTCTATGTGATAACTCAGTTCAGAACTCATCATTCAGATATCTGAACAGAGAAATCAGATCTAGAAGACCTGAAATGAAAGAGTTGCCAGAAGGTGAGAAAACACTTAACAGTGCTATTAAAGAAGCAGGAATCTGGGAATTAAAGTGTTTGGATCTGTGGATGGAAGCTGGAGAAATAGATCCTAAAGATCAAAGTAAATGTGAAAACTTCGCTCATTTGAAAACTATAATAAGCTGATCTTATAGTTCTGTATATTGTAAGCACTAAGTGTGCATAAGCTGATCATGATGATAAGCTAAAGTGTAAATGATATGTTCATTAATGAAAATTCAAGTTTGATATGTTCAACTGTTTATTATTTGATATGTTCAACTGTTTATTATTTGATATGTTCGACATTAAGTTTGGTATGTTCAAACACGTAGCTTTGTAAGTTCACGCTGAGGATTGATATGTTCAATTATACACTGATAACTTCAGTTATATAAGTATTGTAAGTACAAAACTTAAATTAATTCTGATAAGTTCAGCATCTAAGTGATTGTCAGTTCAACACTTAGAATACAAGTTTTATAGCAAATTTGCAATATAACAAATCTTATAAGTTCAAGACATGATCAGTTCAATACTCATTTCAGAACTAACTTTGGTCAGTTCCAGATTAGAATAGGGGGAGATTGTTAGTCCGACGCTTAGAATAGTTAGATTTGATGAGACAAACCATAGCTATGTATAGATGATAGGTGAAGTGGTAGTAATTATGTAAGTCTGTTGTACCCTAGGCTGAGTAGTCAGCGTACAAACGGATATAGAGTTTTCTGTGTAAGTACTAGATAACTCAGTGACTTCTAAGCTGAGATAGGCTTCAAGAGTGAAGATCTGAAGATTTGAAGATTCAAGAACTCACCTTGACAATGTCAAGTCTGAGTAAGTCAGCTCAACGCCAGAAGTCAGATCAGATATTTTAAATAAGTTTTAAATCTTGTTATAAACTCTCTATATCTACAACATTTAAATTAGGATATCAAAACCTAATTTAAACTATCTATTAGTTGGATAGAAATCTCAAACAAAATTAATTAGATAAATTCTAATTAAAGAGTTTGTTACGGTTTTAAAGAAAAGATAAGTTCTATCTTTAAATCACGATTTGTTCGTAGATGAATCAAGTATAAGTATAAACCTACTTATATGTTTAAAGAAGAGAAGTTTTTCATAAGTTGAAAACGTACGTGTGTTCGTCATACTTAATACGCGTGTGTTGCGATTAATTTGTGTGTTCAAAGTTTAAGAGAGTTTCCAGTGTTCTTGTTAATCAGTTTTAACAAGAAGTTCGATCATCAATTAGTTTGTGATCCAAAAGTGTTTAGAAAGAGTTGAGTTTGTAATCAGTGTAACATCAGATCATCCTGTTGATTTGATTAAAAAGTGAGATTGCAATACATTGTTTTATTGTTGAATTGAATTGTTTAATTGTTAATAAAGTGTATTCAACCCCCCTTTCTACACTGTATCGGTTGCTTGTTTATTCTCTTTGGGACCAACAATCTGCCATTTCTACTTCCAAAGGTACTTCTAATTTCACAGGTGCTTGGTTGAGATTTTTGCAAAATGTAAAAGAAACAAACGATCTACTCGCGCCATAATCAAATAAAACAAGTGCAGGTACTGAGTTTATGAGATGAGTACCTGCAACCACGTCAGGCTCCATTTTGGCTTCTTTGACGGTTAGCTGGAAGGCTCGACCTCTCCCCTTGGCAGTTTCCCCCTTCCTTTCCTGCCCCTGTCAGCGATTCTCAAAGTTGCGGGTGCCACAACCTTCACTTCCCCCTTATTCAGTTGGGGATATTCTGACCTCAAGTGTCCCGGCATATAGCAGTTGAAACAGACCCTTGCCCCTCCTCTGCAATACTTGCTCAACTGGCATATCTATCCACACTTGAAACAAACCGGCGATCCCAACTTACATTCTCTAGAATGATTCCTTCTGGACTTCTGACACCTCACTGGTTCCTTTTTCCCTCCCAGCTTTGGCATTGAAAACTTGAATTTCTTGTTAGACCCGGTTGTCTGCTCCATCCTCCTCTTGCTCTGCCTCTCAACTTCTTGATTTTCCAACTCAATCTCCCGGGCCATGGCGGCACCCATCATCTGCTCTAGAGTTTGGTATTTCGAAGAATCCACGAATTCACGGATTTCCGTCTTCAACACTCCCATGTACCTGAACATCTTCATTTTCTCATTGGCTACATACTCTGGGAAAAAACGGGACCTTGCAAGGAATAGTTCATTCAGCTCTGTGATGGATTTAGTAGTTTGTTTCATGGCAAGGAACTCAGTGGTGATCTTTTCGACCTCAAATTGCGGTGTGAACTTTTCTTTAAACATCTCCTTAAAATTCTCCCAAGTAGAGTCGACCAGCGCTTCACCCTTCTGTAACATCAGTAGCGACCACCAGTCCTTTGCTGCTCCGCGCAACAAGTTAATGGCAAAGAGGACCTTATGGTCTGCCGGACAGTAACTAGTATGGAAAGCAGATTCAACCTTGTCTATCCAACGGGTACTCATGACTGGGTCGGGCTTTCCTTCGAACATGGGAGGGTTGCAGGCTGAAAAGTCACGGTAGGTACATCCGCCTTGGTTAACCCCTTGGTTCTCGGGACGGCGGTTAGCTTCCTTAGCAGCCAACTCCTTCCTTACTGTCTCAGTAACCATCTTTTCCATCTCTTCAGCCATTTGCTCGAACATGTTAGGGAGGATTTGTTCCAAGGCCCTCCCTATTGTTGCCACTAGCCCATCATCCACAGGGGGATCCACGGTTCCACCCCTAACACCTACCATGGGTATTTCCGGTTGGCGTCTCGGATTAGTCTCAGCCATGTAACTTGCAACCTCCCTATCCTGGGGCACATTGGCGGGACCCCCCGCCAGTGGGTTTGGATTCCTTCTTGTGTTAACCATTCTGAAGTGTAGATAACGCACTGTATGCTAGGTAGGCGTTACCGCATATAACTTCCTAACATATACATTACTTCTGCATAGTTAACTCGTCTATCAGCAGCCCTACGTGCACTAAGGCTACCATAGCTACATACACGTTATAATATACAAGTAACCCCTCACCAGATTCTCAAGGTTCCTCATGATTCCATCAAGTTCTAATGTGTACCATGTATTTGTAACAATATAGGCCTTCATATTATTACTGACACACTATACATACCAGATCTTAGCATCACCACTAGGTCTCTTGATTCACGGGCTCCGGTTTTGCATCACTAAGGTTCTAAGAATATAAGCTTCACCTATAAGTTATCATGTATAGTTCGTTACATCTACATCATGTCTTCATCAATTTAGTATAGTGTGAAAACGATGTGGTTTCCCTAAATCTGTACGTCTCGTTTCATGCATAGTATAATGCGTTCACATAACACTGAATGTCACTATTATCTTTTCATAACCTTAAGAATGATAATCATAATTCATAACTCATCCCATCAATAAGAGCTTACCAGGACCTTCGGCTCCAGCTGACAGCGCGTTTCAAACGGTTTAAGGAAAATTGTTTAGTTTGAAAATCTCATTTTGAACCAAGGTTTAAGTCCAAACACACCACTCGCGCACTTAAATTACTTAAACCAAGGCTCCGATACCAAGTTGTAACATCCCATTTTTTTAATTTTTTAAACATGATAATTTAGTGTATACCAGCCATTACCAAAATCAACGGTTACGAATGTAGCATCACAAATAGTAATTGTTTGGGTACAACGGAAGCGAACAATCATAAAATTGTTTGACTGGTAATTAATATAAAACTTGAAACATTGCTGTCGCTGCTATCATGCCGGAGCCTTGCCCTTATCCAATCTCGAAGAACCTGAAACATAACAATGACGGGTAAGCACAAAGCTTAGTGAATCATCACTACCCTTACCCTTCACAGGAACCACATCCTACCATCTTGTAACACATAACTAGGGACTCTCCCTTTGCCACATCTCGGGTCCCACCCGTTTGATGCCTAAACCGGGTCTCACCCGCTATGACTCATCAGAGGTCCCACCTTTAGATGAAGTCATCTCCCCCAACCGACCACGAAGGTATGGTTGGTTACTAACATATCATCACGATAACACATAACAACTAATCGTAATTAAGCACATACATTGCAACAATAAAAGTCTTTCATATCACTTACACATTACGGGAAATAAAGTAAGTTACGGTAACTCACCTGAAGCGTGACTTGATAGGGTCGGTATAGTTCTCAAGGTTTCTAGCTTAACGGATCCTGACAGCGAAACCTACAACACTTTCTACTGAGTCAATACTAGGCATGACCAAGGCTAGGTCGCGTGAACCACTAAGTCGCATGGACCTAAAGTCACACGAACCTAAAGTCGCATGGACCTAAAGTCGCATGGACCTAAAGTCGCATGGACTTAAAGTCGCATAGACCTAAAGTCGCATGGACCTAAAGTCGCATGGACCTAAGTCGCATGAAACAATAAGTCGCATGGGCCCTAAGTCGCATGTGCCATAAGTCGCATGAACAATAAGTCGCATGAAACAATAAGTCGCATGAACAATAAGTCGCATGAACAACAAATCGCATGGGCCCAAGTCGCATGAACATCTCTATGTCGGACCATAACCCATTAACGTGCAGTGTTATTTTAAATTTCTGAAATTTTATAAAACATAACCAATTCATGTCATTTTTGTTCCAAAAGCTTCCTAATAGCAAATAAACAATTTCTTTTGAAGATAAATGATTACCATCTCGATTCTCAGGTCTAAAATATCATTTTTGTTTCTCCAATGGTGTTTCACCAAAAAGCCAAGAACAGAGGATAAATCCCAACTAAAACCCATCTCTAACACCTTGAATTTGCTCAAACTTCTCACAAAAGATAAGATATAAGATTTAGAGCTATTACATGATGATTCCTTGTTGGTTTGGCTCAAAATCTCTACCTTGCTTTCTTCCTCCTTCTCCTTGGTATGAACACACGAATACACACACACACTCTCTAGGGAAGAAAGTGAATGGAACAGTAACATGTTCTTGGAGGCTGTGCCCTAGCTACATATATATACATGCTCTAGCTTGGGCCAATCCCACTCTTTAAATCTTCGTGGGCCAACCTTAGCTCCTCAAGAAATGGGGCTAATCCACTAAGCCCAATGCATAAGTCTACTCATACATATAAATTCACATTTCTAATTCTTGAAAGTGAGGCAATATAATAATAATAATAATAATCAACTCGTGATATATAATTCACGACAATAATCGTACTTGCGGATTTACATATTGATAATACAAGATTCCGAAAAATGGACATTATAGGGGTTGAATACAAACTTAAGCTTTTTAAATTTAAATGCACACACTAATACTTTAAACATAATTCTTATTGATATGAATCAAGAATTACATGTACAAGGAAGCGAAAATTCCAAATACAATAAAAGGTGGCAATTAAAACATCTAACTCATAGACAAGCTTCTCTAAGACCACTAATGTCTAAAAAGCTTTAAGCTTTTTCTCGGAGAGAGATTTCAATTGAGTGTAGTGTTGTAGTACTATGCATGGTGAGAATGAATTCATAATAAGAAGTTTGGCAAACGGTTGAAAAGGATGATGGGAGACACGTGGAATAAGGAAAATAATATTTTAATCATAAAGTAAGTGGGTGAAAAGTAATGTTATTTTATTTGGGTTTGAGGAAAATAAAGTTACTTTTATGAAAAAGTGCAACACGCTAACTATATAATAATATTATCTAACTTACCTTTTTGCTTTGAACATGTAAACTTCTATTTCCATGCTAGCACCCATGCTTCTTTACATTTGACTTTATCAAATATGTAGTTCCGACCATACTTTAATACTTGAACAAATCTTCAAGATCTTTCATGGGAGATAACTTTATCCTATACCAGAGGACAAAGTTATGTCCTTTTTGTCTTACTTAATGATACAAAAAGTGCATATACTTTAACGACAAAAGATCTAAGGCATAATAGAACAACACATGTTCTATGTCTGACATAAAACACTTACATTACAAGTAGAGTACACGGATAAATAGTTAGGGCTTAAATCGCGACTCAGCTTATCAAAATGTACTAAACTGATGAAAGTGAGTTTTTTAGCCTAAGTGTTGATTGCTCAGTACATCACTAGGTGCTTAGCTAATAGCAGAGAGCTCAACAAAATGCTAAGCTGATGAAATTGTTAAGGCTAAAGGGATATAAGCTTATCAACCTAGATGAACAGTTGGTCAGAGTAGTTCAACTTATCATTTAAAGTGATGAGTTTATGAAAATAAGACTAAGTGTTGAAAGAGATTTACTTAGCCGATGACTTTCAGATGCTCCGGATCAAAACTTTGTTTAGCTGATAGTCTTAGTACTCAGCTTACAAATGAATCAACTCAGTTGATAGGCAAACTTGCATTAGTCGATGGTCTCCTACACCGTCTTCTCCTTAGTTGAACTTAGATGATGGCTTTTTGCTAAAACTTAGTACTTGACAGGTCTTTGACCGATACTCTATACTTCGTAACTTTTAAGTCAGAATCTAAACAACACATGTTTAAATTCCTTCTTAGTCTTACCGAAGGTCTGGTTTTGTTATCATCAAATCCTATGTATTTCAATAGACAGATTTGATCATTAGGTTAAAATGGATATCTCCTTCACAGGAAGAGACTCATACAATTTCTTATGGGGTTGGATGAAGTCTATAACAATGTTAGAAGTCAAATTCTATTTTACAATCACTACCTAATGTGTGAAATGCTTATAGCTAAATGAGACAAGAAGAAAAACAATGACAGATTCAAATACAACCACCCTTGTTGCCAACAACTATAACACTATGTATAGTTGTTATGCTAATTACAAGAAAATCCATGGAAATCGAAGTAAAAAATATACACGTACAAGTAGAGAAAAAAATTCGAATTTCAAGAAAGGCATTATGTGCGTTTACTGCGATAAAGAAGTCCATGCAAAACATGAGTGTTACAAAATTTGTCGGTTATCCACCGAGTAATCCTTTACACATCAGATATATCCCACTTGCACAAAAGACAATCACAAAACAATAAATACAAATCTATCAACATCATTGTGTGGGAAATGAAACACATGATAGTGAAACTCCAATGGATGAAGTAAATGTGATAACAACTTCTCATTCAGTAGTATATGCAAGAATGGATCTATTACAAAACCAACTCAGCCAACTACTTCTCTTGTTGCCAAACAAGGACACCTACTCTCAAATGGCAGGTATATTTTCATTCATTGCTTCACATATATCTCAATCTAAATATACTTGGGTAATTCATAGTGATGCCGCCGATCATATCTGCACATCCTACTCTTTGATGCATCATACACGAAAATGTCAATCACACATTCTTGTCACACTACCTTATGACCATACAACAAAGGTTCACATCATTGGTTCGGTTCACATATAACTCTTACTTTTCATGATGTCTTACATATTCCATCATTTGCCTACAATCTCATTTCCATAAGCAAAGTCCTAAAATCTTCACATTCATCCGTTACTTTTACTCACATTAACTGTGTCCTTTCTTATTGTTGATTATCAACTTGATTAATATCATATTTTAATCCTTGCAAGTTTTGTTTTTCCAATTATGGTTGTTCATATAGATTTTTTTTACTAATAATCAAACACGTACCTAAAGTAACCTTGAAATAAGTGTAATTTTTATTACAAACCTTTAAGTTGTTTAATGAAGGTGCAAAACTGGGCACGTTGGTTAAACAGAGAATTCATCTTCTTCATGTAGGTTTTGGGGTTGAGATAAATG
Source organism: Dittrichia graveolens (assembly GCA_038502395.1). Classification (NCBI taxonomy): domain Eukaryota; kingdom Viridiplantae; phylum Streptophyta; class Magnoliopsida; order Asterales; family Asteraceae; genus Dittrichia; species Dittrichia graveolens. The sequence continues at coordinate 884,884 of JARJIL010000008.1, forward strand.
TTGAGTGTAGCAATTCAAATAGTCATTTAGGTTTCGGGTTGGGTGTTTTATTTATCGTTGTCATGCTTGTTTTGAGAAATGGGTTGGCTTGCCTTGGGTTAGATCATGATCATGTTGTTATAACAAGTCATTTGATATTGGTACGAAGTAATGTAAATATCAACTTTTTAGCTCCTTAATTTGCTCCCCTCCAATAAAAATTTAAATAATTCTATCCCCACCAATTTAAAGGGACAATTTACAAACAAGCAAACAAAACTTACATTGAAATGATTCATTGTTAAGGAAGGTAATTTTAAAGTGAAAAGAGTGAAAGAAATGAATCATACTTCCAGCTACTCATCCATAACAATGATCTTAAGAAAGGTATTAAGTAGTGATATTGGTATATGTCACACCCCGCCTTGGCGGAAACACGAGGTGCGATGGAGAGGATCGTCATAACACATTGATGTGAGGTATAGAGAAAATTCTAATTGAACATACCAACATGTCAAGACGTTTCGCTGACACAGGAGGGGACTTGTGCCATGGTAAGTCACCCCACGACAATCATAGTCAACATGAAAAACGAGAGAATAATAAAGTAGTTGTTCCCACAACCCGGGACAGGTGTACGGGGCTACAAGCCCGAAAATTATGTATTCGAGTAAATCAAAGTATATAAAAAAGAAATAAAACTTAATAGTTAACGGCTCAAGTCACGCTAAGGTCGTCTAGAGTCACTAGGCTCCTTATGCGGTGTTATTAGCGTTACGTGAAAATGAACGCTCGAAAAATGTCAACACGAGGCTGGTGAGATCGTAGGTTTGCTAGTAAAAAAAATTGTGCCATGTATAGTGAGTTGTATGACAATAACACGTAAGGCATGGTACACAATAATAGTATAGTGATACCCAAACACGGGTTCAATAGGCATAATCCCAAACACGGGCTCAATAGGCATAATCCCAAACATGGGCTCAATAGGCATAACCCCAACACGGGTTCAATAGGTGCACACACATACCACACATTTGTCATACAAGAAAATATAGAAAGGAATTGTTGACATGGCATAAAGAAATTTTGAAAGCAATTTTGAGTGTCATTTTCCCCCAATAAAATGCATAAAAAGAGGCCACAAGTACTCATCTTAGTAAACAGCTTAGCCAATCGAGTCTTAGCGCGCTCACAAATCTACAAACAATTAGTTCATATAGGTTATATTCGATTCACGAGTAATAGTCTTTTTATGCGTTATCCTTGAGCTATTAACTTTATTTAGGATTCGCGATTAACTTTTATACTAAGTTACATAAGTGCATCAATTTGTTGAGCCTAACCCCAATGTATATATTTTAGTTTTGAAATTTTGTTTATTTTCCTCTTAAATTGTGTAGGTTAAATTCTGAAATTTTGTGTAGTCTTCATGTATTTTTAAATTTGTCCAAACGTCCTAATTATTTTCCTAAATTTTTAGGTCAGAGACCTTAACATCTCTATTATTTTATATAAATTTTTCTAGAGTTGAATAACATGTTTATTATTTTTAAGAAATACTTTAATTGGTGTTGGTCAGAAAATGCCTCCAGCTTGCGCGACACAAAGTTTTTATTTATTTAAAATACCAAACAACTTTAATAATCTCTAACAATTTTACAGCAACTTAAAGACACATAAAACACACAAATATTTGTTCATTAATTTGGATATTTGAATATCTTAAAATATTTTAAACTCTAAATATAGAAATTTCCTAAACTTCCAGATTTGACAATTAAAAAGTTTTTACTCAATTAAAATAGAAAATAAAACTAATAAATTCTAATATTTTATAAAGTGATTATAAACACTCTAAAGTTTATTCATATTAATATTTGGCCTCAAATTCGTAATATTGGGTTAGTTATGTTGGTTGAACTCTGTTATCGAAAAACCTAAGGGTTTCCAGATTCCACCACATAAATGTTTTTAATTAATTAAAATAGAAAAACAACTGAATAAATTATAAAATTTTTACAGGACTTTTAAAACCCATGAAATATTCCCTAGATTTATTTTGAAGAATTTTACTGATGTTTAGAATAGGTTTTAGAAATATCAAAGTTGGTAGATTAAAACGGCCAGAAAACATATATTTGCACACCTAAATGATTTCGATTATTTGAGTGACCAAATCAACTTATTTTTGTATGAAACTAAATGGAGATGAAAAAGACTCAGAGTACTTAATTCTAGAATCAAAAATCGATTTATTTAGGTTTGGTTTGGTTGAGATATGAACTCTTAAAGTTCATCCATGTTTTCTGTCTAGATTCACCAATCCTTGTTCTTCATGTTTTTGATTAGTTAAGCCACCCTTTGTGTTTGTTACTCACCCAAACTCATCAAAATCATAAATTTATGTGTTATTTAGATGTATTTGATCCCTAGATGATCCATAAACTAGGGTTACACTCAAAGAAACAAAAAAAGGTTAAAAATATACGAGATCGAATACGTACCAAAACTCTTCGAAATGTAACTGATTTTGGCTAGGCTTGTTGGAGCTTTGAAGAACAACTCTAATGGTGGTTTTTGGAGCTGGAAAAGTTGGACATGATGAGAAGAAAGAAGAGAGAAAATCGAATTGGGGGTGGGGGCTAGGGTGTATAAGAAGTTTTATGGTAAATTCATTAGTTAGGAAGGTTTTTAAAGAGGTTGATAACCTTCCTTCTTGACCTATTTCTACCATGTATGTATATTATTATTATTAGTAGTAGTAGTAGTATTTTTACATATTATTATTTTCTTGTATTTTATATGTAACATTTCTTGTAAGTGCATTTAATCTCTAATGTGTTATACAATTTTACTAAGTTCTTGAGTGGGCATTAAATATTTAATTGATTTTAAGTATTAACTATTATTTTGTATATTATTAACATGATCTATTTATTTATAGGCTTAATTCATCACTACTTTTCACTAAGGACATTTATGTAATTAAATCGTGCCCTAGGAGTTAGCTCAACGTTTTGAGATATAAAGACTTAGACTTCTCTTTTGGTAGCACCACTTAAGTATTTGAGTAATTTGACATACTTAGAATCTTGAATTTAGCATTTACTAGGTTTTAGAAATCACATGAGCACACGAGTTTAAGTTAAATGACTAGCGATCGGCTACAAGTCCACCCAACCAATCGGATTTGGTGACGGATGTCACAGCATTCCCCCATTAGAAGAATTTCGTCCCGAAAATAGCTTGCACCGTGGTTTGAATTTTACTTGTCAAATAAATGCTGGTATTTGATTCTCATTTGCTCTTCCCGCTCCCAAGTAAACTCCGGTCCACGATTGGAGTTCAAGCGAACCTTGACGATCGGGATTTTGCTCCTTTTTTATTTCTTCACCTCTCTATCCAAATTTTCCATGGGTTCTTCTATGAAATGCAAGGTGTTGTCTATTTTTATTTCATTTAAGGGCACATGTAGGTTCGCATCCGCTAGACACTTCTTAGTCGATAAGCCACGGAGCCAACCTATTCAATAATCTCGAAAGGTCCCACATATCTTGGTGCTAGCTTACCCTTCATACCGAAACGTACCACACCTTTCCAAGGTGGCACTTTTAGTAAGACCTGATCGCCGATGTTAAATTCTAGAGATTTTCGCCTATTGTCGGCGTAACTCTTTTGAAGATCCCTTGCTATCATGAGTCTTTCCTTGATTTGAAAGATCTTATCGGTGGTCTCTTGTACAATTTTTTTTTTATTTTGGCCTGATAAGTTGACTTTCTCCCACTTCGGCCCAAACAACAGGTGTCCAACATTTATGCCCATACAATGCCTCAAACGAGACACACTTAATGCTTGTGTGGTAATTATTGTTATAATAGAACTCGATTAGAGGAAGAGACACATCCCAGCTTCCTCCAAAGTCAATAACACACGCTCTTAGCATGTCTTCCAATGTGTGAATAGTACGTTCATTCTGGCAATCAGTTTGAGGATAATAAGCCATACTCATGTCTAGTCTCCTAAGGCTTTCTATAGTGTTTGCCAAAATTGTGAAGTGAACTGGCTATCCTGATCGGATATAATAGACACGCGCACCCCATGCCTAGCCACTACCTCGTTAATGTATATATTCTTGCCAACTTATCCATCTTGTAATCTTCCCGGATTGCTAGGAAGTGGGCTGACGTCGTCATTCTATCCACGATAACCCAGATTGAATCGCGTCTGCAACCGGTCCTGGGCAATTTTGTGATGAAGTCAATGGTTATATTGTTCCATTTCCACTCGGGAATCTCCGGTTGCTGCAACAGTCCCGAGGGTTTTTTTATGTTCGGCCTTTACCTTTGAGCAAGTCAGGCACTTGCTAACATAACTAGCTATGTCCTTTTTCATTCCACACCACCGATACATATCTCTGAGATCATGATACATCTTATCCACTCCTGGGTGGATAGAGTATCTTGTTGTGTGCGCTTCATCCATGATCAGGGTCATCACATCTCCCGTTAGTCGCACCCAAATTCGTTCCATAAGGTATAATCCACCGTCTTCTCTTCTGTCCAATTGCTTGTCTAGCCCTCGCATCATTTCCTGTGAAACATTCAGGTCTTTGGTTGTTTCTTTCTGTGCTTCAAGTATCTTATCCTTGATACCCGAATGAATTGTCATGCTCGTAGCCCTTACTGTCCTTGGCTTGACCCTCTCTTTCCTAGTTAGCGCATCAGCTACCACGTTAGCCTTACCCGGGTGGTAGTGAATCTCACAATCGTAATCATTGAAAAGTTCGATCCGACGCCTCTGTCTCATGTTTAACTCCTTCTGATCGAAGATGTGATATAAGCTCTTATAGTCGGTGTATGTAATTGTTTTTCGTACCATACAAATAGTGTCTCAAACTTTTGAGTGCAAAGCCCACGGCTCCCGGTTCTAAATCATGGGTAGTGTATTTTTTCTCATGGATCTTTAGTTTTTGGGATGCATATGCAATTACTTTACCCCTCTGCATCAACACATATCCAAGACCTTGATTCGACGCGTCGCAGTACACTACAAAGTCGTCGGGTCCGTCGGGAAGCGTGAGTATTGGAGCTTTGCACAACTTTTCCTTTAGGGTCTAAAACGCTCCCTCTTGTTTCTTCTTTCCAATCAAATCTTGTGTCCTTATGGGTTAGTAGGGTAAGGGGTTGGCGGTCTTTGAGAAGTTCTCGATGAACGTGCGGTAGTAGCTTGCTATTCCTACGAACGAGCGGATTTCTAAGGGTGTAGTTGGGGTTTTCCCATTTCTTTATGGCCTTAATCTTACTAGGAGGTCCACATGTATTCCTTGTAGCCAAAATTTGCATTTCAAAATTTAGAGAATAGCTTCTCCTTCCCAAGTAACTCCAAAATCGATCTCAAATGTACCTCATGTTCCTCCTAAAACTTGGAATAAATCAGAATAGTATCAATAGAGAAGATAACGAATTTGTCCAAGAATGGCTTGCATACGCGGTTCATTAAAACCATAGATACTGCGGGTGTGTTAGTTAACCCGAAAGGCATAACGGTAAGGCCGTCAATTCGCGTCGGGTTCGTGTTATCAGGTTCGTGTCGTTCGGGTTCGGGTCAATTTCGTGTCAACCCAATTTCGACCCATTTATTTTCGTGTTAGGTTCGGGTCGTTTCAGTTTTTTCATGTCGGGTTCGTGTCGACACATTTAAGCCAAATGTCATCGACGAGGATTTTTTCAGTTTTCGGATACGGTTTTCGAGTACGATTTTTGAATACAGTTTTCCGTTTCAATTATGATTTTCTTTATCTATATTTTAAATTCCATGTTTGTTCTCCAACGGTCGGCACAAATTTCAAAAACTATTTACATTTATATTCTAACTTTAATAATCAATGTTCGTTTTCATTGTATTCGAACTTTAAATTCGGTATTTATTTCAGTTTAATTGAAATTTTGATTTTAAATAGAATTATGAATTGATCCAAAATACTAAAATATCACCTATCAAATAATCAAATGTAAAAGTATCAAAATCATATAGTAAACAAAACAAATACTAAATAACGTACTATTGTTTTAACTATAAATCTTTTATTCTTCATTTGGAGTTTTTAACGTTTAAGGATTTTATACTTTTGTTTACCGGGTTTTATTGTCCTAAAATGTCGCTCTTTTATTTGAATTCATAATCTTCTTTTCAAAATTTCAATTTCAAGTATTAAAGAAAATTTTAAAATGTTATAGTTTTACCTTAATAAACGGGTCATACGGGTCATTTTCGGGTTATCAGGTTGACCCTAACCCGACCCATTTATTTTCGTGTCAACCCGCTTTTGACCCGTTTCGGGTTCGTGTCATTTTTTTCGTGTTGGGTTCGGGTGGGGTTTCGGGTCGACACAGAAACTGCCATCCTTACATAACGGTGAACTCAAAATGTCCATAACGAGTTCTAAACGCGGTCTTTGGGATGTCAACCTCGCGTAATCTTAGTTGATGGTAATTGGAACAAAGATCTATCTTGGAAAAACATCGCGAGCTTTTCAACTGGTCGAACAAATCTTGTATCCTAGGAAGAGGATATCCGTACTTGATAGTGAGTTTATTCAGCTTATGGTAGTCGATGCACATTCAAAACGAATCATCCTTCTTTTGACGAATAAACCATGTGCTCCATAAGGAAAATGACTAGGTTAGATGCACCCTTGTCCTGTAGTTCCTGAAGTAGGCTAGACAACTCTTGCATTTCAAATGGTGCAAATCGATATGGTGATCTTGCTACAGGAGTCGCTCCTTGTATCAAGTTGATGCCAATTTCTACTTGTCGAATAAGGGTATTCCGAATAGGTTTTCGGGGAATACTTCTGGAAATTCCCGGACAACTAGAATCCCTTCGAGTTTCTTCTCTTCTGCTTTTGTGGTCATAGGGTACTTCGGATCCCCTTGGTTTACAAACTAGAAATTTCTTATAAATGTAGCCGCCACCATTTGGCATTGGTGTTCTCAACCCCTCCTCCTTTGGCGTTATTGGTCTCGGCGCCATTATTGCTTTTGTTAGCAAGATTATTGCTAACTTGTGTGACAATGGTAAAGATTAGAGCCTTCTGTTGTTGAGCTATGATTTCCGAAATGTTGGGGTTTTCGTGTCCCGCACCCCAGCATCACCGTTATTACGGCCACCCCTACCTCCTCTGTTGGCGGTTCCGCCGCGTCAAGCATTTCGAGTTGATCTTGTTGGAGGTATGTTATATACGAAGGTAAGTACATAATTTAAACGGGAGGCAATCATGGGTATCGTTACTCTTAGTATTTTGTATGTCATGTGTCATAGCATTTGGCTACTTTCAATCATATAGTTATAGATATTGGTCTCTCGTGCACTAACTTAACCCGAAACCGTAGTCTGTTTCACAATGCTTTAAGTGTCCTCGTGCTAGGTATGTGTGTATGGCGGTGATCAGGCGCAATGCATCCATACTTATCACAACTCTCCTTAAGGCACTACTAATCATCCCGATTCACTAACATAGGTCGATACTCTACTTCCTATAGGTCTAGGTAGTTATGAACACTCGGCCATGTATGACACTAGATCACATAGTCATTCGAATTATTGGCCCTTCTCTAAAGCAACATCAAACGAGAAGATGCAGTAAAGCTAGGTCAAGAATTCTAAGTCTATATGATTTGAATCATACATTATTAGAAGTGCTCACACAACCCTTCCCTTTATTTTCTAACAACATATAATAACAAACAGATACGTGTGCACATAGTCATTCAAAGAGGCTTTGCATGTATGCTTAGGTTGCACGAAAATTTGTAATTAAACAATGCGTGCTAGATATAAGTAAGCAAGGTATTTAGTAATCAAGTCATTTGGCTTTTATTCATATTAATTTTGTGGGTTTGAAAGCCGTACAAGAAATCATGAAAAGAAATTAAACAAGATAAATAGAATAATAGTGGGTAATCCGATAGGCGGAACGATAGACTATATAATAGGTGTCCTCTGCTCGTCGGTAGGATCCTCAGACGGGTCCTCCATGGGTCCTCTTCAACCTTATCCAAGGTTACCATAAGATGACCTTGGATCCTAAGGATCTCCTCTAGTACTTGAATCCTTCGGCCTTGTTGTGCCTGCTCCTTAGCTTGGTTGTTAACCCGATCATCAGGTTGGAAGATGGCCCGGTTCTCTCCATCACTCATTCTCTTTAATTAACCTTGAGGGTCTATGCTTCCCACTACGACGTGATCAGGCTGGTCTACTGTGGCTTTACGGGGTCGGCTCGTCGTCATATGCTCGGGTACATGGTGTTTCCCGTCCATAGCTTGAATCATACCGGCTGATCGCATCATCGTCTTGAGCCGACGGATCTCATCCTCTTTCTCCCGGATTTGTTGGTCCCTTTCTTCAAGTTTCCTTTTTAGGGAGGCAATCGTCACCTCGGATCGAGTAGGGGATCGGATTGTTTGTACCATCGTTTCCTAGATAAAATTATTAACCGAGGTTAAAATTTTGAAGAGTGTCGTCCGCTGTTTGCGTTAGTCGATTAGGCTAAAGCGTGAAAATTCGCGAAATAAAATAATGTGCACACATACTTCCTATTATGCAACTATATGAGGTACTTAGGTTATAGTCTAGGTCAAACCACCTAATTCTCTATAACCAATGGCTCTCATACCAATCTGTCACACCCCGCTTTGGCGGAAACACGAGGTGTGACGGGGAGGATCGTCATAACACCTTGATGTGAGGTATAGAAAAATTCTAATTGAACATACCAACGCGTCAGGACGTTTCCCCGACACAAGAGGGGACTTGTGCCGTGGTAAGTCACCCCACGACAATCATAGTCAACATGAAAAACGAGAGAATAATAAAGTAATTGTTCCCACAACCCGGGACAGGTGTATGGGGCTACAAGTCCAAAACTTATGTATTCGAGTAAATCAAAGTATATAAATAAGAAATAAAACTTCATAGTTAACGGCTCAAGTCACACTAAGGTCGTCTGGAGTCACTAGGCTCCTTATGCGATGTTATTAGCGTTACGTGAAAATGAACACTTGAAAAATGTCAACACGAGTTTGGTGAGCTCGTAGGTTTGCAAGTAAAATAAATTGTGCCATGTATAGTGAGTTGTATGACAATAACATGTAAGGCATGGTACACATTAATAGTATAGTGATACCCGGAACCTAAGTTCACAAGGTGCGAGTCATTTGTCTTCCAACGATCGCCTACCAGTTGGAGCTACTAGTTGGCCATAGATAATAATGAAGTAATCAATAGTCTTAACCCAAACACGGGTTCAATAGGCATAATCCAAACACGGGCTCAATAGGCATAATCCCAAACATGGGCTCAATAGGCCTAACCCCAACACGGGTTCAATAGGCATAATCCAAACACGAGCTCAATAGGCATAATCCCAAACATGGGCTCAATAGTCATAACCCCAACACGGGTTCAATAGGTGCACACACATACCACGCATTTGTCATACAAGAAAATATAGAAATGAATTGTTGACATGGCATAAAGAAATTTTGAAAGCAATGTTGAGTGTCATTTTCCCCCAATAAAATATATAAAAAGGGGCCACGAGTACTCACCTTAGTAAACAGCTTAGTCAATCGAGTCTTAGCGCGCTCACAAATCTACAAACAATTAGTTCATATAGGTTATATTCGATTCACGAGTAATAATCTTTTTAGGCGTTATCCTTGAGCTATTAACTTTATTTAGGATTTGCGATTAACTTTTATACTAAGCTGCATAAGTACATCCATTTGTTGAGCCTAACCCCAATGTATATATTTTAGTTTTGAAATTTTGTTTATTTTCCTCTTAAATTGTGTAGGTTAAATTCTGAAATTTTGTGTACTCTTCATGTATTTTTAAATTAGTCCAAACGTCCTAACTATTTTCCTAAATTTTTAGGTCAGAGACCTTAATTTCTCTATTATTTTATATAAATTTTTCTAAAGTGGAATAACATTTTTATTATTTTTAAGAAATACTTTAATTGGTGTTGGTTAGAAAATGCCTTCAGCTTGCACTACACAAAGTTTTTATTTATTTAAAAATACTAAAAAACTTTAATAATCTCTAAAAAACTTACAGCAACTTAAAGACACATAAAAATTCATTCACAAAAATATTTTTTCATTAATTTGGATATTTGAATATTTTAAAATATTTTAAACTCTAAATATAGAAAGTTCCTACACTTCCAGATTTGACAATTAAATTTTTTTTACTGAATTAAAATAGAAAATAAAACTAATAAATTTTAATATTTTCTACAGTCATTATAAACACTCTAAATTTTATTCATATTAATATTTGGCCTCAAATTCGGAATCTTGGGTTAGTTATGTTGGTTGAACTCTGTTATCGAAAAACCTAAGGGTTTCCAGATTCCACAACAGAAAGGTTTTGAATTAATTAAAATAGAAAACCAACTTAATAACTGCTAAACTTTTTACAGGACTTTTAAAACCCATGAAATATGCCCAAGATTTATTTTGAAGAATTTTTGTGATGTTTAGAATAGGTTTTAGAAATATCAAATTTGGTAGATTAAAATTGCCAGAAAACACATATTTGCACACCTAAATGATTTCGATTATTTGAGTGACCAAATCAACTTATTTTTGTATGAAACTAATTGGAGATGAAAAAGACTCAGAGTACTTAATTCTAGAATCAAAAATCGATTTATTTAGGTTTGGTTTGGTCGAGATATGAACTCTTAAAGTTTATCCATGCTTTCTGTCCACATTCACCAATCCTTGTTCTTCATGTTTTTGATTAGTTAAGCCACCCTTTGTGTTTGTTACTCACCCAAACTCATCAAAATCATAAATTTATGTGTTATTTAGATGTATTTGATCCCTAGATGATCCATCAACTAGGGTTACACTCAAAGAAACAAAAAAAAAGTTTAAAAATATACGAGATCGAATACGTACCAAAACTCTTCGAAATGTAACCGATTTTGGCTAGGCTTCTTGGAGCTTTGAAGAACAACTCTAATGGTGGTTTTGGGGCTGGAAAAGTTTAACATGAGGAGAAGAAAGAAGAGAGAAAATCGAATTGGGGGGTGGGGGCTAGGGTGTATAAGAAGTTTTATGGTAAATTCATTAGTTAGGAAGGTTTTTAAAGAGGTTGATAACCTTCCTTCTTGACCTATTTCTACCATGTATGTATATTATTATTATTATTATTATTATTATTATTATTATTATTATTATTATTATTATTATTATTATTATTATTATTATTAGTAGTAGTAGTAGTAGTAGTAGTAGTAGTAGTAGTAGTAGTAGTAGTAGTAGTAATAGTATTTTTACATATTATTATTTTCTTGTATTTTATATGTAACATTTCTTGTAAGTGCATTTAATCTCTAATGTGTTATACAATTTTACTAAGTTCTTGAGTGGGCATTAAATATTTAATTGATTTTAAGTATTAACTATTATTTTGTATATTATTAACATGATCTATTTATTTATAGGCTTAATTCATCACTACTTTTCACTAAGGACATTTGTGCAATTAAATCGTGCACTAGGAGTTAGCTCAACGTTTTGAGATGTAAAGACTTAGACTTCTCTCTTGGTAGCACCACTTAAGTATTTGAGTAATTAGACATACTTAGCATCTTGAATTTAGCATTTACTAGGTTTTAGAAATCACATGAGCACACGAGTTTAAGTGAAATGACTAGCGATCGGCTACAAGTCAAGCCAACCAATCGGATTTGGTGACGGATGTCACAGTATTGGTAACCGAAGTCTAGAAATACTTTTTATGTTAAAATTGTATTTATAAAAAACATGTTCGTTTAAATGAAACTTCTTAATTATACTTGACACTGTTTACATACTTGATAAGTGTTTTTTTATATGATTATGTTGTGCCTTAAGCTTACTTGTGTAACACGTGTGCATGTACGGATCATTAAACTAGTAAACTCTTAAAAGGATGATGTATTTTATTAAGTTTGTTATTATATATTTATGACTAACATTCTTTACCATAAAATCAAGCGTGCAACCTAGTAAAATGAAAACAAAATAAAATCAAACAAGTAAATAAATGACATTGAATAGTATTTACACATATAAACCAATATATAATATAGATCATTGTCATCATAATCGGCCATGAATAAATGCAAATATGATTAAACACACTATAACATTAATCTCTCTCTCTCTCTCTCTCTATATATATATATATATATATATATATATATATAATCATGTCAAAGCAGAAGACATCGTGTAAATTTTAAAGACCCATCACACGAGGAACTCAAAATGATAAAGTCAATGTTTTACATAGCGTTTGTTTTGTTTCTCATGCTCCCACGTACGTTTTGATTTGCTTTTTCTTGATTAAAGCACAAATTCATAAAAGTTCTCGCATTTTCTTCATTTTTATGTATACCTTAACTTTTCTCTTTATTTACATATAATTCTATCAAGATTCTATTACACCTGTTTCTAAAACTATGTGAAAAAACCAATCTTTATGATCTTTATATATATATATATATACATAGTTTGAGGAAAGAGTTTGGTTCACCCGAGTGTATCAAACTTTACATATTTTACTATTATACGTGAATAACTTTCAAACTTACCTTTTAATATATTGAACTCTCAAAACTTGCATTTTAACGTATTGAATCCTCAAACTTTATGTATCGAACTTTACATATTATGCTATTTTATGTTTGCAATTTTCAAACTAGATACATCAAACGGTAAGTTTTGGGAGTTTAATACATTAAATAACAAATTTCATACCCTTAAATATATTTTTCTGAAATAAACCCTTTGAGATAGTATGTTACTAGATTACCATATGGACAATCTTATAATCATTTACTTATAGAAAACATACACATTACAAATTTGCAGGTATGGATGCAAGTCAGTGTATTAGTCGTATCGATACGCCTACCGGATGTGGATTCAGTTTATGTAATCGTTTGTGCGATGAGAAATATGGGACGGATGCTGCTGGAATCTGCTTTATTTATTCAGAATGTTTGTGTTATTATAAATGTCCGGAAAAAGTGACGGATGCTAGGAATCATGGTGTCTCTTCACTTCATTCGTAGCTTAATTCCCCTGTGTTTCATGATTGGTCATTATAATATTACGGACTGGCCAATTAAATCTTTATGCAAGTAAAAATTATTAATAGAGAATCTTATTATATTCCTTTTTATTTTTGCAGATTTTGATGTTATAATTGACAAATAGATGTGTGGTTAAACAAGTAGTGGATTTAATGAGACATATTAAACAAAAGGTCATACAAAAGTCAATGCAAATTGTGTTTACAAAAGTGGACATCACAATTCACGTTTACTACTCAACACTAGCTTTGGTACTATGCAATAGAATGTAACTAATTAGTTGGTCAGTTATGTATTCGGTTACTCTATACCATAGTAATAGAAGTGGACTCCCTTTCTCTTGTGTATAAAGCAATGTAGTGTACTTTTGATCCATTCTAATATTAGTAAAACAAATTCAAATCTCAATTTTAAGATCAACAATTCTTTCTTTCATGTATCATATCCCTTCTTCCTTGGTTTTTCAATTTTCTTTCCCAAAGCCTTGATATTTTCATCACAGATCTAAGCATTGAGAATAGTTACACCAGAATGATCAAAATGATTTCATCATTTCATCATCCACTCTATTTTCATCAAAATGATCAGCTGGATTAATATTGATCTCAAGGAAACTCACATGTTGAGAGAATTAGAGTACCCAGAAAAGATATATGTTGATTGCACTTAATGCTAAAAATAAGTTGAAGATCATCATGGGAGAATTCTAAGAACCAAAACCGGAATCAATTTAAGAAGCTATTGGGAAAGAGCCAACTGTATTCTAATTTCTTGGAAACTCAATATTGTTTAGTAACAAATTGGCAACAATCCAAGGTTTGTATACTCTGTAGTTGAACTCTGGAATGAATTGCATGAACTTTACTCATAACTTGATGGTCTTTGAATATATCAAGTCCGCATTGAAATTTTCCAGTTACAATAAAGTAATGATAATAGTGAGTCTTATTACCATAAGCTAAATGGCTTATGGAATGAACTAGATGCTCTAGAAGCACCATATGCATAAATGTGATTGTGAAAATAGTAAAACAAATGGTGAAAGACACCAAAAAGTACACAATAGCAAATGTGTGTAGAAGGGGAGTTGAATACAAACTTCAGCTTTTTAAATTTAAATGCACACACTAATAGTTTTAATATAATTCTTATTGATATGAATCAAGAATTACATGTACAAGAAAGCGGAAATTCCAAATACAATAAAAGGTGGCAATTAAAACATCTAACTCATAGACAAGCTTCTATAAGACCACTAATGTCTAAGGGGCCAAACACATGGACAAGTTTTCTACACTAATGCTAACTCTAAAACTTGCTTTAACTCTAAAACTTGCTTTGCATAAAAGCTTTAAGCTTGTTCTCGGAGAGAGATTTCAACTGAGTGTAGTGTTGTAGTAGTATGCATGGTGAGAATGCATTCATATATATAGAATCCTAGGAGACGGTTGAAAAGGATGTTAGGAGAGAGGTGGTATAAGGAAAATAATATGTTAATCATAAAGTAAGTGGGTGAAAAGTAATTTTATTTTATTCAGGTTTGAACAAAATAAATTTAAAAAAGTGCAAAACGCTAACTATATAATAATATTATTTACCATACATTTTTACTTTGAAAATGTAGACTTCTCTTTCCATGCTAACACCCATGCTTCTTCAGATTTGACTTTACCAAAGATGTACTTACCGCTAATATTTTAATACTTGAACAAATCTTCAAGATCTTTCATTGGAGATAACTTTATCCTTTTCCAGAGGACAAAGTTAATTCCTTTTTGTCTTCCTTAATGATAGAAAAAGTGCAAATACTTTTACAACAAAAGATCTAAGGCATAATAGAACAACACATGTTCTACATTTGACATAAAACAGTTACATTACAAAGTAGAGTACACTTATAAACAGTTAGGGCTTAAATCGCGACTCAGCTAATCAAAATGTACTAAACTGACGAAAGTGAGTTTCTCAGCCTAAGTGTTCACTGCTCGATACATCACTAGGTGCTTAGCCGATAGTAGAGAGCTCAGCAAAATGCTAAGCTGATAAAACTGTTAAGGCTAAAGGGATATAAGCTTATAAACCTAGATGAAAATAAGACTAAATGTTGAAAGAGAATGACTTAGCCGATGACTTTCCGATGCTTCTGCTGATCAAAACTTTGTTTAGGTGGTAGTCTTGAGTACTCAACTTACAAATGAATCCACACATTTGATATGCAAACTTGCATTAGTCGATGGTCTTCTACACCGTCTTCTCCTTAGCTGATCTTAGATGATGGCTTTTGGCTGATACTTTGTACTTGGCAGGTCTTTGACCGATACTCTATACTTAGTAACTTTTAAGTCAGAATCTAAACAACACATGTTTAAATTCATTCTTAGTCTTACCGAAGGTCTGGTTTTGTTATCATCAAATCCTATGTATTTCAATAGACATATTTGATCATTAGGTTAAAATGGTTATCTCCTTCATAGGAAGAGACTCATTCAATTTCTTATGGGGTTGGATGAAGGCTATAACAATGTTAGAATTCAAATTCTACTTTTACAGCCACTACCTAATGTGTCCAAGGCTTATAGCATAATGAGACAAGAAAAAAAACAATGATAGATTCAAAAACAACCATCCATGTTGCCTACAACCTTAAACACTATGTATAGTAGATATGCTAATTACAAGAATATCCATGGAAATCGAAGTAAAATATATACAAGTACAAGTAGAGAAAAAATCAAATTTAAAGAAAGGTATTATGTGCGTTTAATGCGATATAGAAGGCCATGCAAAACGTGAGTGTTACAAAATTGTCGGTTATCTACCGAGTAATCCTTTACACATAAGATATATCCCACTTTCACAAAGACAATCGCAAAACAATAAAGACAAATCTATCAATATCATTGTGGGGGAAATGAAACACATGATAGTGAAACTCCAATGGATGAAGCAAATGTGATAACAACTTCTCATTCAGTAGTATATGCAAGAATGGATCTATTTCGAAACAAACTCAGCCAACTACTTCTCTTGTTACAAAACAAGGACACCTACTCCCAAATGGCAGATACATTTTCATTCATTGCTTCACATATATCTTAGTGTAAAGATACTTGGATAATTCATAGTGATCCCACCCATCATATCTTCACATCCTACTCTTTGATGCGTCATACAAGAAAATGTCAATCACACATTCTTGTCACACTACCTTATGACCATACAACAGAGGTTCACATCATTTGTTCGGTTCACATATAACTCTTACTCTTCATGATGTCTTACATATTCCATCATTTGCCTACAATCTCATTTCCATAAGCAAAGTCCTAAAATCATCACATTCATCCGTTACTTTTACTCACAATAACTGTGTTCTTTCTTATTATTGATTATAAACTTGATTAATATTATAAATTAATCCTTGCAAGTTTCGTTTTTCCCACTTATGGTTGTTCATATAGAATTTTTTTGACTATTAATCAAACACGTACCTAAAGTAACCTTGAAATAAGTGTAATTTTTATTACAAACTTTTAAGTTGTTTAATGAAGTTGCAAAACTGGGCAGGTTGGTTAACCAGAGGATTCATCTTCTTCATGTAGGTTTTGGGGTTGAGATAAATGTTGAGTGAAGAAATTGAAATAGTCATTTAGGTACCGGGTTGGGTGTTTTATTTATCTTTTTCATGCTTGTTTTGTGA
Organism: Dittrichia graveolens; assembly: GCA_038502395.1. Classification (NCBI taxonomy): domain Eukaryota; kingdom Viridiplantae; phylum Streptophyta; class Magnoliopsida; order Asterales; family Asteraceae; genus Dittrichia; species Dittrichia graveolens. Next base: position 901,722 of record JARJIL010000008.1, read on the forward strand.
AATGGGTTGACTTGCCTTGAGTTAGGTACAGATCATGTTCTTATAACAAGTCATTTGATGTTGGTACGAAGTAATGTAAATATCAACTTTTTAGCTCCTTAATTTGCTCCCCTCAATAAAAGTTTATATAATTCCTTCACCACCAATTTAAAGGGACAATGTACAAACAAGCAAACATAACTTACATTGAAATGATTCATTGTTATGGAAGGTAATTTCAAAGTGATAATAGTGAAAGAAATGAATCATACTTCGAACTACTTATCCGTAACATTGATCTTAAGAACGGTATTAAGTAGTGATATTGGTAATGGTGACCGAAGTCTAGAAATACTTTATATGTTACAATTGTATTTATAAAAGTTACCTTCGTTTAAATGAAACTTCTTAATTATTGTCACACCTCGCCATTGGCGGAAACGCGAGGCGCGATAGAGAGGATTGTCATAACACATTGGGGGATATGAAATAGAGAATTTACTAAATGTAGACAACCAACGTGTCACGACATCCCTCGACATAAACGGAGACTTGTGTCGTGGTAAGTCAATTCCACAACATACATAGTAATAAAACTACACATTACACAATTGTCAAAATCCCACAACCCGGGATGAGTATAAGGACAGCATGTCCAAAGCAATTAATAATTTAAATCTCATGCAAAGGAAATGAATCACCACAAATAAATGTTTATTGTGTCAACATGCGACGAGTCTTCCAACTAGAGAATATCTAGATTCCCTATGCGCTGTTATTAGCATTACCTGAAAATGAACACTCGAAAATGTCAACATAAAGTTGGTGAGCTTGCAGGTTACTCACCCAAACAAATCAAAATCATTACTTTATGTATGATTAGGATGTGTTTAGTACCTATGATGATCCATCATCAAGGGTTATGCTTAGAGAATCAAGAGAAGAAGTTCAAAACACACAAGGTCGAGTACTTACCCAAAAGCTTGTCGGTTCGTGTTTCAAGTGTCTAGTTTTCTTGAGGATTTGAAGAACACCATAAAGAGGTTGTATGGAGGCTGGAAAATTCGAGAGATAGGGAGGGAATGGCTGTGCAAAATCGATGGGTGGGTTAGAGAAAGGAAAATGTGTGGTGTGTGTGTGTGTTTATGAGACTTTAAGGAGAATTTCTTGATTTATGGTAACATTGTATTTTACTTAGGTTGTTTATAAATTTTGGGAGGTTTATCCTCCTCCCATTATGGCCAATTTCCAATATATATTGTATATATATATGTGTGTATTTTATTTATTTATTTATTTATTGGGTACACATTATTATTGTCTAATTTATTATCTTCTTGTAGGTGCATTTGACTTTGCATGTGTTATATGGGTGTTTTATGCTTACTTGAGGGGTTCATTGTCTAGAATATATTTTTAGTACAATTTATTATTTTATTTTATTTCCTAATCCCATCCAAATTATGTTGATGTTTTACATTGTTGAGGTATTAGTGTAATCGTAACGACTTTTAATCTTAAGTGTGTTTTATTATTTTCATTTAGTTGCTAGTGGTGATTAAATCTATTGTATGATTCATTTCTTTGTGGATTTATTTTATCCATACTTTGCATCTAAGACATTTGCATGACTTAAATCGGGCATTAGGAACTCAATCAAACTTCTGAGTTTGTGTTCATTCTGTGTTTGAATAACTATGATATTCAAGGCATTAGACATGTTTATCACTTAGAATTTAACAAGTCTAGGTTTCAAGAGTTCATTCGAGCAGATAGGTAATATTAAATGACTAATGACGGTTATAAGTCAAGGTCAACCAACCCGCTTTAGTGACGGATGTCACAGCATTCCCTCGTTAGAAGAATTTCGTCCCGAAATTCAACGGGTACTGAAGTTAGAATTTCACTTGTCAAATGTGTGCGGGTATTTGATTCTCATTTGGTATTCCCGTTCCCAAGTAAACTACGGTCCACGCTTTGAGTTCCGGCGGACCTTGACGATCGGGATTTTGCTTCTTTTCAATTTCTTCATTTCTCGATCCAAAATTTCCACGGGTTCCTCCACGAATCGCAACGTGTTGTCTACTTTGATTTCGTTTAAGGGCACATGCAGGTTCGCATCCGCCCGAAATTTCTTTAGATTTGATACATGAAACGTATCGTGTATGCCACTTAGTTCTTGTGAGAGTCTTCGTTGATAGGCCATGGGGCCAACCCTTTCAATGATCTCGAAAGGCCCCACATACCTTGGTGCTAGCTTGCCCTTCATGCAGAAACACATCACACCTTTCCAAGGTGACACCTTTAGTAACACCTGATCATCAACATTGAATTCGAGAGGTTTTCGCCGATTGTCGGCGTCACTCTTCTGACGATCTCTTGCTATTTTGAGTCTCTCCTTGATTTGAAAGATTTTGTCAGTAGTTTCTTGTATAATCTCCGGCCCAATAAGTTGACTTTCCCCTACTTCATCCCAAACAACGGATGATCGGCATTTCCACCCGTATAGTACCTTGAACGGGGCACATTTAATGTTTATATGGCGACTGTTGTTATAAGAACACTCAATGAGAGGAAGGTGCATGTCCCAGCTTCCTCCAAAGTCAATTACACATGCCTTCAACATGTCTTCCAAAGTCTGGATAGTACGCTCGCTCTGTCCATCAGTTTGAGGATGGTAGACTGTACTCATGTCTAGTCTTGTTCCCAATGCTTTCTGTAGTGTCTGCCAAAATCGTGAAGTGAACCGGCTATCCCGATTAGAAAAAAAAGTAGACATGGGCACCCCATGCCTAGCCACTACTTTGCTAATGTAGATTCTTGCCAGCTTATCCATCTTGTACTCTTCAATGATTGCTAGCAAGTGAGCTGTCTTTGTCATTCTATCCACGATAACCCACATTGAATTCTGTCCACTACTAGTCCTGGGTAATTTCGTGATGAAGTCCATGGTTATGTTTTCCCATTTCCATTCTGGAATCTCTAGCTATTGTAATAGGCCCGAAGGTCTTTGATGCTCAGTCTTTACCCTTGAGCAAGTCTGACATTTGCTAATATAGATGGCAATGTTCTTTTTCATTCCTGGCCACCAATACATGTCCTTGAGATCTTGGTACATCTTATCCGCTCCTGGGTGAACGGAATACTTCGTCAGGTTAGCTTCATCCATTATTAATGTCCTTAAATATCCTGCCCTTGGAATCCAAATCCGTTCCACAAAGTACAAACCACCGTCCTCTCCTTTCTCTAGTTGTTTGTCCAATCCTCGTAACATCTCATTTGGAGCATTCATGTCATTAATTGCTTCTTTCTGAGCTTCAAGTATCTTATCCTTGATACCCAATTGTATTGTCACACTCATTGCCAATATTCTCCTTGGCTTGGCCCTCTCCTTCCTACTTAAGGCATCAGCTTCCATGTTCACCTTACCTGGGTGGTGATGAATTTCACAATCGTAGTCGCTAAAGAGCTTGATCCAACGCTTCTCTACCATGTTTAACTCCTTTTGGTTGAAAATGTGCTAAGTGTAAATAATAGTTTTCGTCCTATACAATAGTGTCTCCAACTCTTGAGTGCAAAGACCACGACTCCTAGCTCTAAATCATGGGTAGTATAGTTTTTCTCATGGATCCTTAGTTGTCGGGATGTGTACGGTATTACCTTGCCCCCTCCACATCAATACACACCCTAGACCCTGGTGCGAGGCATCACACTAGACTACAAAGTCATCGGGATCGTCAGGAAGTTCCAATATCGATGCGTTACACAACTTGTCCTGTAGGGTTTGAAACACTCCCTCTTGTTCTTCGTTCCAATCAAAACTTGTGTGCTTCTGGGTTAGTAGGGTAAGAGGTTTTGGGATCTTTGAGAAGTTCTCGATGAACCTGCGGTAGTAGTCTGCTAATCCTACGAACGAGCGGATTTCTAAGGGTGTAGTTGAGGTTTTTTTTCCACTTCTTTATGGCTTCAATCTTACTGGGAGGTCCACATGTATTCCTTGTAGCCAAAATTTGCATTTCTAAATTTAATGAATAGCTTCTCCTTCCCAAGTAACTCCAAAATCGATCTCAAATGTACCTCATGTTCCTCCTAAACTTGGAATAAATTAGAATAGTATCAATAGAGAAAATCACATATGTGGTTCATTAAAACCATACATACTGCGAGTGTGTTAGTTAACCCGAAACGCATAACGGTGAACTCAAAATGTCCATAACGAGTTCTAAATGCGGTCTTTGGGATGTCAACCATGCGTAATCTTAGTTGATGGTAATCGGAACGAAGATCTATCTTGGAAAAACGTCGCGAGATTTTCAACTGGTTGAACAGATCTTGTATCTTAGGAAAAGGATATCGGTCCTTGATAGTGAGTTTATTCAGCTTATGGTAGTCCATGCACATTCGAAACGAATCATCCTTCTTTTGACGAATAGAACATGTGCTCCCTAACGCAAATGACTGGGTTGGATGAACCCTTATCCTGTAGTTCTTGAAGTTGGCTAGACAACTCTTACATTTCTAATGATGCCAATTTCTACTTGTCAAATAAGGGTATTCCGGATAGGTTTTCGGGGAATACTTCTGGAAATTCCCAGACCACTAGAATCCCTTCGAGTTTCTTCTCTTCTGCTTTTGTGCTCATAGGGTACTTCGGATCCCCTTGGTTTACAAACTAGAAATTTCTTATAAATGTAGCCGCCGCCATTTGGCATTGGTGTTCTCAACCCCTCCTCCTTTGGCGTTATTGGTCTCGGCGCCATTATTGCTTTGGTTAGCAAGATTATTGCTAACTTGTGTGACAATGGTAAAGATTAGAGCCTTCTGTTGTTGAGCTATGATTTCCGAAATGTTGGGGTTTTCGTGCCCCGCACCCCATCATCATCGTTATTACGGCCACCCCTACCTCCTCTATTGGCGGTTCCGCCGCGTCTAGCATTTCGAGTTGATCTTCTTGGAGGTATTTTATATACGAAGGTAAGTACATAATTTAAACGGGAGGCAATCATGGGTATCGTTACTCTTAGTATTTTGTATGTCATGTGTCATAGCATTTGGCTACTTTCAATCATATAGTTATAGATATCGGTCTCTCGCGCACTAACTTAACCCGAAACCGTAGTCTGTGTCAAAGGATGCTTCACAATGCTTTAAGTGTCCTCGTGCTAGGTATGTGTGCATGGCGGTGTTAAGGCGTAATGCATCCATACTTATCACAACTCTCCTTAAAGCACTACTAATCATCCCGAAACATAGGTCGATACTCTACTTCCTATAGGTCTAGGTAGTTATGAACACTCGGCCATGTATGACACTAGATCACATAGTCATTCGAATTAGTGGCCCTACTCTAAAGCAACATCAAATGAGAACATGCAGTAAAGCTAGGTCAAGAATCCTATGTCTATATGATTTGAATCATACATTATTAGAAGTGCTCACACAACCCTTCCATTTATTTTCTAACAACATATAATAACAAACAAATATGTGTGCACATAGTCATTCAAAGAGGTTTTGCATGTATGCTTGGGTTGCACGGAAATTTGTAATTAAACAATGCGTGCTAGATATAAGTAAGCAAGGTATTTAGTAATCAAGTCATTTGGCTTTTATTCATATTAATTTTTTGGGTTTGAAAACCGTACAAGAAATCATGAAAAGAAATTAAACAATATAAATAGAATAATAGTGGGTAATCCGATAGGCGGAACGATAGACTATATAATAGGTGTCCTCTACTCGTCGGTAGGATCCTGAGACGGGTCCTCCTTAGGGTCCTCTTCAACCTTATCCAAGGTTGCCATAAGGATCTCCTCTAGTACTTGAATCCATTGGCCTTGTCGTGCCTGTTCCTTAGCTTGGTTGTTAACCCGATCTTCAAGTTTGGAGATGGCCCGGTTCTCTCCATCACTCATTTTCTTTAGTTGACCTTGAGGGCCTATGCTTTCCACTAGGACGGGATCAGGATGGTCCACCGTTGCTTTATGGGGTCGGCAAGTCGCGGTATGCTCGGGTACAACAGTCCATCGGTTGTCTAAATCATACCAACAGAACGCATCATCATTTTGAGTTGGCGGATCTCTTCCTCTTGCTCTAGGATTTGTTGATCCCTTTCCTCAAGTTTCCTTTTTTTTGGAGGCGATCGTCAACTCGGATCGAGTAGGGGTTCGGATTGTGCATACCATTTTGTCCTAGATAGAACAATTAACGTGTATAATCTTGAAGAATGTCGTCCGCGGTTTGCGTTAGTCGATTTAGCTGAAGCGTGGAAATTCACGAAATAAAATAATGTGCACACATAGTTCTTATTATGCAACTATATGAGGTACTTAGGTTATACTCTAGGTTAAACCACCTAATTCTCTATAACCAATGGCTCTGATACCAATCTGTCACACCCCGCCTTTGCCGGAAACGTGAGGCGCGACACAGAGGATCGTCATAACACATTGGGGGATATGAAATAGAGAATTTACTAAATGTAGACAACCAACGTGTCACGACATCCCTCGACATAAACGGAGACTTGTGTCGTGGTAAGTCAATTCCACAACATACATAGTAATAAAACTACACATTACACAATTGTCAAAATCCCACAACCCGGGATGAGTATAAGGACAGCATGTCCAAAGCAATTAATAATTTAAATCTCATGCAAAGGAAATGAATCACCACAAATAAATGTTTATTGTGTCAACATGCGACGAGTCTTCCAACTAAAGAATATCTAGATTCCTTATGCGCTGTTATTAGCATTACCTGAAAATGAACACTCGAAAATGTCAACATAAAGTTGGTGAGCTCGCAGGTTTATAGAAATAGCATAGTTTCCGTGTAAAGTGTTTAAGTAGGACAAATGTGCACGTATAGCATGTTAAGCGTGTAGACGTTGTCCCAACATCCAAACCACCAGGTTCAATAGGAATCAAATCATTGACTTCCAAGCAGTTATTATAGCATACCCAGCTGAAGCATAAACCGTTGGCTCATAGGAATATAGGAATCAATAGTCATCAACCAACAACAAGTAGTCCTTGCATATACTTCACATAAGTTGTCCAAAAGAAATAACAAATAGTCGTCACGGCATGAAAAGTTTAAAAGAGAGTTTGAGTGTCATTCTCCCCCAAGAAATATAGTAAAAAGGGGCCACGAGTACTCACCTTGGTTAGCTGATTGGTCAATTGATTCCTAACGTGCTCGTAAATCTACAACAATCGCATACTTTGAGTTATGTACTATTCATGTGTAAAATCCTCTTTGTAATAACTTTGAATTATCAATTTTAATTTGGATTTACGATTAGGTCTTACACTAGGTTGCATATGTGCATCCATTTCTTGAGTCTAACCCCATTATATATATTTAAGATTTCAAACCTTGTTTCTTTGCCTTTTTTGATTGTGTAGATTAAATTTTGTAGTTTTGGTTATGTTTCATGTATTTTTAAAATAATTCAGTAGTTCCCATTATTTTCCTAAATTTTTAAGGAAGAGACTTTTATGCCTCTATTATTTTATATAAATTTTTCCAGAGATGAAAATAGTGTTTATTATTTAAAAACAATTCTTAAATTGATGTTGGTCAGAAAATGCCTCCAGCTCGCGCGACATAAAGGTTTTATTTATTTAAAATATTAAACAACCTTAATAAAATCTAAACATTTTACAGTAACTTAAGAACACTGAAAAGTATATTCATACAAGTTTTTATCCTTTGATTCGGATTTTTGAATGGTTTACTATATTTTAAAACTCTGATTATAAAATTTTCCTAAACTGCCAGATTTGATAATTAAAAGGTTTTTACTGTTTTAAAATAGAAAACGACTCCGATAAATCCTAATATTTTGTAAAGTTATTATAAACACCCTAGAGTTTTACCATATTAAGTTTTGGCCTCTAATTCGAAATCTTGAATTAATTATGATGATTTAAAGTCTGTTATAGATAACCTCCAGGATTTCCAGATTCCACGAACAAAATGCTTTTAATCGATTAAAATGGAAAACAACCTTAATAAATCCTAATATTTTTACAGAACTTTAAGAACTCCTGGGAGGTTCCCCAGATTTATTTTGAAGAATTTTCGTGATATTTAGAATAGGTTTTTGTGTTATTAAACTTGTAGAGCAAACTGTCAGGGTCCAACAGATTTGCGCACCTATACGGTTTTGATCATTTAGGCGACCAAAACACCTTATTTTTGTATGAAACCAATTGTAAACGAACATAGACTCAGAGAACTTGATTCTAGAATCAAAAATCGATTTATTTAGGTTTGTTTTGGCCGAGATATGAACTCTAGAAGTTCACTTATATTTTCTGCCCAGATTACAATTCTTTGTTCTTCGTGTTTTTTATTAGTTAAGCCACCCTTTGGGTTTGTTACTCACCCAAACACATCAAAATCATTACTTTATGTATGATTAGGATGTGTTTGGTACCTATGATGATCCATCATCAAGGGATATGCTTAGAGAATCAAGAGAAGAAGTTCAAAACACACAAGGTCGAGTACTTACCCAAAAGCTTGTCGGTTCGAGTTTAGTGTCTAGTTTTCTTGAGGATTTGAAGAACACCATAAAGAGGTTGTATGGAGGCTGGAAAATTCGAGAGAGAGGGAGGGAATGGCTGTGCAAAATCGATGGGTGGGTTAGAGAGAGGAAAATGTGTGGTGTGTGTGTGTTTATGAGACTTTAAGGAGAATTTCTTGATTTATGGTAACATTGTATTTTACTTAGGTTGTTTATAAATTTTGGGAGGTTTATCCTCCTCCCATTATGGCCAATTTCCAATATATATTGTATATATATATGTATTTTATTTATTTATTTATTTATTTATTTATTTATTTATTGTGTACACATTATTATTGTCTAATTTATTATCTTCTTGTAGGTGCATTTGACTTTGCATGTGTTATATGGGTGTTTTATGCTTACTTGAGGGGTTCATTGTCTAGAATATATTTTTAGTACAATTTATTATTTTATTTTATTTCCTAATCCCTTGCAAATTATGTTGATGTTTTACATTGTTGAGGTATCAGTGTAATCGTAACGACTTTTAATCTTAAGTGTGTTTTATTATTTTCATTTAGTTGCTAGTGGTGATTAAATCTATTGTATGATTCATTTCTTTGTGGATTTATTTTATCCATACTTTGCATCGAAGACATTTGCATGACTTAAATCGGGCTTTAGGAACTCAATCAAACTTCTGAGTTTGTGTTCATTCTGTGTTTGAATAACTATGATATTCAAGGCATTAGACATGTTTATCACTTAGAATTTAACAAGTCTAGGTTTCAAGAGTTCATTCGAGCAGATAGGTAATATTAAATGACTAACAACGGTTATAAGTCGAGGTCAACCAACCTGCTTTGGTGACGGATGTCACAATTATACTTGACACAGTTTACGTACTTGATAAGTGTTTTTTATTTGATTGTGTTGTGCTTTAAGCTTACTTGTGCAACACCTGTGCATGTACGGATCATTAAACTAGTAAACTCTTAAAAGGATGATATATTTTTATTAAGTTTGTTATTATATATTTATGACTAACATTCTTTACCATAAAATCAAGCATGCAGCCTTGTAAAATGATAACAAAATAAAATCAAACAAGTAAATAAATGACATTGAATAGTATTCACACATATAAACCAATATATAATATAGGTCATTGTCATCATAATCGGCCATGAATGAATGCAATTATGATTAAACACACTATAATGTTTGTGTTATAATTGAATAGTATCTTCACTTCATTCGTAGCTTAATTCCCTTACGGACCGGCCAATTAAATCTTTATGCATATAAAAATTATTAATAGAGAATCTTATTATATTCCTTTTTATTTTTGCGGATTTTGATGTTATAATTGACAAATACATGTGTGGTTGAACAAGTAGTGGATTAGAGTACCCGGAAAAGATATTTGTTGATTGCACTTAATGCTAAAAATAAGTTGAAGATCATCATGGGAGAATTCGAAGAACCAAAACCCGAATCAATTTAAGAAGCTATTGGGGAAGAGCCAACGGTATGCTAATTTCTTGGATACTCAATATTGTTTAGTAACAAATTGGCAACAATCCAAGGTTTGTATACTCTACAGCTGAACTCTGGAATGAATTGCAAGAAGTGTACTCATAACTTGACGGTCTTTGAATATATCAAGTCCGCATTGAAATTGTCAAGATACTATAAAGTAATGATAATACTGAGTCTTATTAGCATAAGCTAAAAGGCTTATGGAATGAACTAGATGCACTAGAAGCACCATATGCATGTACCTATAATGTGATTGTGAAAATAGTAAAACAAATGGTTAAAGAGACCAAAAAGTACACAACAGCAAATGTGTGTAGAAGGGGGTTCAATACAAACTTAAGGTTTTTAAATTTAAATGCACACACTAATACTTTTAACATAATTCTTATTGATATGAATCAAGAATTACATGTACAAGGAAGCAGAAATTCCAAATACAATAAAAGGTGGTAATTAAAACATCTAAGTCATAGACAAGTTTCTCTAAGACCACTAATGTCTAAGGGGCCCAACACATGGACAAGTTTTCTACACTAATGCTAACTCTAAAACTTGCTTTGCTTAAAAGCTTTAAGCTTGTTCTCGGAGAGAGATTTCAACTCAGTGTAGTGTTGGAGTAGTATGCATGGTGAGAATGCATTCATATATATAGAATCTTAGGAGACGGTTGGAAAGGATATTAGGAGAGAGGTGGTATAAGGAAAATAATATGTTAATCATAAAGTAAGTGGGTGAAATGTAATGTTATTTTATTCGGGTTTGAACAAAATAAATTTAATTTTCTAAAAAAGTGCAAAATGCTAACTATATAATAATATTATTTACCATACGTTATTACTTTGAAAATGTAGACTTCTCTTTCAATGCTAACACCCATGATTCTTCGGATTTGACTTTAACAAAGATGTACTTACCGGCCATACTTTAATACTTGGACAAATCTTCATCGAGATAACTTTATCCTTTTCCAGAGGACAAAGTTATGTCCTTTTTGTTTTACTTACTCATACAAAAAGTGCAAATACTTTTACGACAAAAGATCTAAGGCATAATAGAACAACACATGTTCTGCCTTTGACATAAAACAGTTACATTACAAAGTAGATTACACTCATAAACAGTTAGGGCTTAAATCGCGACTCTGCTAATCAAAATGTACTAAACTGACGAAAGTGAGCTTCTCAGCCTAAGTGTTGATTGCTCGATACATCACTAGGTTCTTAGCCGATAGCAGAGAGCTCGCAAAATGCTAAGCTCATAAAACTGTTAAGGCTAAAGGGATATAAGCTTGTATTCCTAGATGAACAGTTGGTTAGAGTAGTTCAACTTATCATTCAGAGTGATGAGTTTATGAAAATAAGACTAAGTGTTGAAAGAAAATTACTTATTTGTTTAGCCGGTAATTTTGAGTACTCAACTTACAAATGAATCCACTTAGTTGATAGGCAAACTTGCATTGGTCAATGGTCTTCTACACCGTCTTCTCCTTAGCTGATCTTAGATGATGGCTTTTGGCTGATACTTAGTACTTGGTAGGTCTTTGACCCATACTCTATACTTAGTAACTTTTAAGTCAGAATCTAAACAACACCTGTTTAAATTCGTTCTTAGTCTTACCGAAGGTATGGTTTTGTTATCATCAAAACCTATGTATTTCAATAGACATATTTGATCATTAGGTTAAAATGGTTATCTCCTTCACATGAAGAGACTCATTCAATTATTTATGCGGTTGGATGAAGGCTATAACAATGATAGAATTCAAATTCTACTTTTACAGCCACTACCTAATGTGTCCAAGGCTTATAGCATAATGAGACAAGAAGAAAAACAATGATAGATTCAAAAACCACCACCCATGTTGCCTACAACCTTAAACACTGTGTATAGTAGTTATGCTAATTACAAGAATATCCATGGAAATCGAAGTAAAAAATATACAGCTACAAGTAGAGAAAAAATCGAATTTAAAGAAAGGCATTATGTGCGTTTACTGTGATAAAGTAGGCCATGCAAAACTTTAGTTATACAAAATTGTCGGTTATCCACCGAGTAATCCTTTACACATCAGATATATCCCACTTTCATAAAGACAATCGCAAAACAATAAAGAAAAATCTATCAACAACATTGTGGGGGGAATGAAACACATGATAGTGAAACTCCAATGGATGAAACAAATGTGATAACAACTTCTCATTCAGCAGTATATGCAAGAATGGATCTATTACAAAACCAACACAACCAACTACTTCTCTTGCTGCAAAACAAGGACACCTACTCTCAAATGGCACATACATTTTCATTCATTGCTTCACATATATCTCAATCTAAAGATACTTGGATAATTCATAGTGATCCCATATCTTCACATCCTACTCTTTGATGCATCATACACGAAAATGTCGATCACACTACCTTATGACCATACAACACAGGTTCACATCGTTGGTTCGGTTCACATATAACTCTTACTCTTCATGATGTCTTGCATATTCCATCATTTGCCTACAATCTTATTTCCATAGGCAAAGTCCTAAAATCATCACATTCATCCGTTACTTTTACTCACAATAATTGTGTTCTTTCTTATTATTGATTATCAACTTGATTAATATCATATTTTAATCCTTGCAAGTTTCGTTTTTCCCACTTATGGTTGTTCATATAGAATTTTTTTTTTGACTAATAATCAAACACGTACCTAAAATAACCTAGAAATAAGTGTAATTTTTATTACAAACTTTTAAGTTGTTTAATGAAGTTGCCAAACTGGGCAGGTTGGTTAACTAGAGGAATTCATCTTCTTCATGTAGGTTTTGGGGTTGAGATAAATGTTGAGAGAAGAAATTGAAATAGTCATTTAGGTATCGGATTGGGTGTTTTATTTATCTTTTTCATGCTTGTTTTGTGAAATGGGTTGGCTTGCCTTGGGTTAGATACATATCATGTTCTTATAACAAGTCATTTGATGTTGGTACGAAGTAATGTAAATATCAACTTTTTAGCCTCTTAATTTGCTCCCCTCAATAAAAAATTTTATAATTCTTTCCCCACCAATTTAAAGGGACAATGTACAAACAAACAAACAAAACTTACATTAGAATGATTCATTGTTATGGAAGGTAATTTCAAAGTGATAATAGTGAAAGAAATGAATCATACTTCCAGCTACTTATCCATAACAATGAAACTTATAATAGTGACCGAAGTCTAGAAATACTTTATATGTTACAATTGTATTTATAAAAGTTACGTTCGTTTAAATGAAACTTCTTAATCATACTTGACACAGTTTACGTACTTGAAAAGTGTTTTTTATTTGATTATGTTGTGCTTTAAGCTTACTTGTGTAACACCTGTGCATGTACACATCATTAAACTAGTAAACTCTTAAAAGGATGATGTATTTTTATTATGTTTGTTATTATATATTTATGACCAACATTCTTTACCATAAAATCAAGCATGCAACCTTGTAAAATGAAAACAAAATAAAATCAAACAAGTAAATAAATGACATTGAATAGTATTCACACATATAAACCAATATATAATATAGGTAATTGTCATCATAATCGGCCATGAATGAATGATTAAACACACTATAACATTAATCTCTCTCTTTCTCTATATATATAATCATGTCAAAGTAGAAGACAACGTGTAAATTTCAAAGACCTATCACACGAGCAACTCAAAATGATAAAGTCAATGTTTTGCATAGCGTTTGTTTTGTTTCTCACGCTCACACGTACGTTTTGATTAGCTTTTTCTTGATTAAAACACAAATTCATAAAAGTTCTCGTATTTTCTTCGTTTTTATGTACACCTTAACTTTTCTCTTTATTTGCATATAATTCTATCAAGATTCTATTACACACGTTTCTAAAACTACGTGAAAAAACCAATCTTTATGATCTTTATATATATATATATATATATATATATATATATATATATATATATAGTTTGAGGAAAGAGTTTGGTTCACCCGAATGTATCAAACTTTACATATTTTGCTGTTATATGTGAATAACTTTCAAAGTTAACTTTTAATATATTGAACTCTCAAAACTTGCATTTTAATGTATTGAATTCTCAAACTATATGTATCAAACTTTACATATTATGCTATTTTATGTTTGCAATTTTCAAACTAGATACATCAAATAGTAATTTTTGGGAGTTTAAAACATTAAATACCAAATTTCACTCCGTTAAATATATTTTTCTGAAATAAACCCTTTGAGATAGTATGTTACTAGATTACCCTTTAGACAATCTTATAATCATTTACTTATAGAAAACATATGCATTACAAATTTGCAGGTATGGATGCAAGTCAGTGTATTAGTCGTATCGATACGCCTACCGGATGTGGTTTCAGTTTATGTAATCGTTTGTGCGATGAGAAATACGGGACGGATGCTGCTGGAATCTGCTTTATTTATTCAGAATGTTTGTGTTATTATAAATGTCCGGAAAAAGTGACGGATGCTTGGAATCATGGTGTCTCTTCACTTCATTCGTAGCTTAATTCCCCTGTGTTTCATGCTTTGTCATTATAATATTACGGACGGGCCAATTAAATCTTTATGCATATAAAAATTATTAATGGAGAATCTTATTATATTCCTTTTTATTTTTGCGGATTTTGATGTTATAATTGACAAATACATGTGTGGTTAAACAAGTAGTGGATTAGAGTACCCGGAAAAGATATTTGTTGATTGCACTTAATGCTAAAAATAAGTTGAAGATCATCATGGGAGAATTCAAAGAACCAAAACCCGAATCAATTTAAGAAGCTATTGGGAAAGAGCCAACGGTATGCTAATTTCTTGGATACTCAATATTGTTTAGTAGCAAATTGGCAACAATCCAAGGTTTGTATACTCTACAGCTGAACTCTGGAATGAATTGCAAGAAGTGTACTCATAACTTGACGGTCTTTGAATATATCAAGTCCGCATTGAAATTGTCAAGATACAATAAAGTAATGATAATAGTGAGTCTTATTAGCATAAGCTAAAAGGCTTATGGAATGAACTAGATGCACTAGAAGCACCATATGCATGTACCTGTAAATGTGATTGTGAAAATAGTAAAACAAATGGTGAAAGAGACCAAAAAGTACACAACAGCAAATGTGTGTAGAAGGGGGTTCAATACAAACTTAAGATTTTTAAATTTAAATGCACACACTAATACTTTTAACATAATTCTTATTGATATGAATCAAGAATTACATGTACAAGGAAGCAGAAATTCCAAATACAATAAAAGGTGGTAATTAAACCATCTAAGTCATAGACAAGTTTCTCTAAGACCACTAATGTCTAAGGGGCCCAACACATGGACAAGTTTTCTACACTAATGCTGACTCTAAAACTTGCTTTGCTTAAAAGCTTTAAGCTTGTTCTCGGAGAGAGATTTCAACTCAGTGTAGTGTTGCAGTAGTATTCATGGTGAGAATGCATTCATATATATAGAATCTTAGGAGACGGTTGGAAAGGATATTAGGAGAGAGGTGGTATAAGGAAAATAATATGTTAATCATAAAGTAAGTGGGTGAAATGTAATGTTATTTTATTCGGGTTTGAACAAAATAAATTTAATTTTCTAAAAAAGTGCAAAATGCTAACTATATAATAATATTATTTACCATACGTTATTACTTTGAAAATGTAGACTTCTCTTTCAATGCTAACACCCATGATTCTTCAGATTTGACTTTAACAAAGATGTACTTACCGGCCATACTTTAATACTTGGACAAATCTTCATCGAGATAACTTTATCCTTTTCCAGAGGACAAAGTTATGTCCTTTTTGTTTTACTTACTCATACAAAAAGTGCAAATACTTTTACGACAAAAGATCTAAGGCATAATAGAACAACACATGTTCTGCCTTTGACATAAAACAGTTACATTACAAAGTAGATTACACTCATAAACAGTTAGGGCTTAAATCGCGACTCTGCTAATCAAAATGTACTAAACTGACGAAAGTGAGCTTCTCAGCCTAAGTGTTGATTGCTCGATACATCACTAGGTTCTTAGCCGATAGCAGAGAGCTCAGCAAAATGCTAAGCTCATAAAACTGTTAAGGCTAAAGGGATATAAGCTTGTATTCCTAGATGAACAGTTGGTTAGAGTAGTTCAACTTATCATTCAGAGTGATGAGTTTATGAAAATAAGACTAAGTGTTGAAAGAAAATTACTTATTTGTTTAGCCGGTAGTCTTGAGTACTCAACTTACAAATGAATCCACTTAGTTGATAGGCAAACTTGCATTGGTCAATGGTCTTCTACACCGTCTTCTCCTTAGCTGATCTTAGATGATGGCTTTTGGCTGATACTTAGTACTTGGTAGGTCTTTGACCCATACTCTAAACTTAGTAACTTTTAAGTCAGAATCTAAACAACACCTGTTTAAATTCGTTCTTAGTCTTACCGAAGGTATGGTTTTGTTATCATCAAATCCTATGTATTTCAATAGACATATTTGATCATTAGGTTAAAATGGTTATCTCCTTCACATGAAGAGACTCATTCAATTATTTATGCGGTTGGATGAAGGCTATAACAATGATAGAATTCAAATTCTACTTTTACAGCCACTACCTAATGTGTCCAAGGCTTATAGCATAATGAGACAAGAAGAAAAACAATGATAGATTCAAAAACCACCACCCATGTTGCCTACAACCTTAAACACTGTGTATAGTAGTTATGCTAATTACAAGAATATCCATGGAAATCGAAGTAAAAAATATACAGCTACAAGTAGAGAAAAAATCGAATTTAAAGAAAGGCATTATGTGCGTTTACTGTGATAAAGTAGGCCATGCAAAACTTGAGTTATACAAAATTGTCGGTTATCCACCGAGTAATCCTTTACACATCAGATATATCCCACTTTCATAAAGACAATCGCAAAACAATAAAGAAAAATCTATCAACAACATTGTGGGGGGAATGAAACACATGATAGTGAAACTCCAATGGATGAAACAAATGTGATAACAACTTCTCATTCAGCAGTATATGCAAGAATGGATCTATTACAAAACCAACACAACCAACTACTTCTCTTGCTGCAAAACAAGGACACCTACTCTCAAATGGCACATACATTTTCATTCATTGCTTCACATATATCTCAATCTAAAGATACTTGGATAATTCATAGTGATCCCATATCTTCACATCCTACTCTTTGATGCATCATACACGAAAATGTCGATCACACTACCTTATGACCATACAACACAGGTTCACATCGTTGGTTCAGTTCACATATAACTCTTACTCTTCATGATGTCTTGCATATTCCATCATTTGCCTACAATCTTATTTCCATAGGCAAAGTCCTAAAATCATCACATTCATCCGTTACTTTTACTCACAATAATTGTGTTCTTTCTTATTATTGATTATCAACTTGATTAATATCATATTTTAATCCTTGCAAGTTTCGTTTTTCCCACCTACGGTTGTTCATATAGATTTTTTTTTGACTAATAATCAAACACGTACCTAAAATAACCTAGAAATAAGTGTAATTTTTATTACAAACTTTGAAGTTGTTTAATGAAGTTGCCAAACTGGGCAGGTTGGTTAACTAGAGGAATTCATCTTCTTCATGTAGGTTTTGGGGTTGAGATAAATGTTGAGTGAAGAAATTGAAATAGTCATTTAGGTATCGGATTGGGTGTTTTATTTATCTTTTCATGCTTGTTTTGTGAAATGGGTTGGCTTGCCTTGGGTTAGATACATATCATGTTCTTATAACAAGTCATTTGATGTTGGTACGAAGTAATGTAAATATCAACTTTTTAGCCTCTTAATTTGCTCCCCTCAATAAAAAATTTTATAATTCTTTCCCCACCAATTTAAAGGGACAATGTACAAACAAGCAAACAAAACTTACATTAGAATGATTCATTGTTATGGAAGGTAATTTCAAAGTGATAATAGTGAAAGAAATGAATCATACTTCCAGCTACTTATCCATAACAATGAAACTTATAATAGTGACCGAAGTCTAGAAATACTTTATATGTTACAATTGTATTTATAAAAGTTACGTTCGTTTAAATGAAACTTCTTAATCATACTTGACACAGTTTATGTACTTGAAAAGTGTTTTTTATTTGATTATGTTGTGCTTTAAGCTTACTTGTGTAACACCTGTGCATGTACACATCATTAAACTAGTAAACTCTTAAAAGGATGATGTATTTTTATTATGTTTGTTATTATATATTTATGACCAACATTCTTTACCATAAAATCAAGCATGCAACCTTGTAAAATGAAAACAAAATAAAATCAAACAAGTAAATAAATGACATTGAATAGTATTCACACATATAAACCAATATATAATATAGGTAATTGTCATCATAATCGGCCATGAATGAATGATTAAACACACTATAACATTAATCTCTCTCTTTCTCTATATATATAATCATGTCAAAGTAGAAGACAACGTGTAAATTTCAAAGACCTATCACACGAGCAACTCAAAATGATAAAGTCAATGTTTTGCATAGCGTTTGTTTTGTTTCTCACGCTCCCACGTACGTTTTGATTAGCTTTTTCTTGATTAAAACACAAATTCATAAAAGTTTTCGTATTTTCTTCGTTTTTATGTATACCTTAACTTTTCTCTTTATTTGCATATAATTCTATCAAGATTCTATTACACACGTTTCTGAAACTACGTGAAAAAACCAATCTTTATGATCTTTATATATATATATATATAGTTTGAGGAAAGAGTTTGGTTCACCCGAATGTATCAAACTTTACATATTTTGCTGTTATATGTGAATAACTTTCAAAGTTACCTTTTAATATATTGAACTCTCAAAACTTGCATTTTAATGTATTGAATTCTCAAACTATATGTATCAAACTTTACATATTATGCTATTTTATGTTTGCAATTTTCAAACTAGATACATCAAATAGTAAGTTTTGGGAGTTTAAAACATTAAATACCAAATTTCACTCCGTTAAATATATTTTTCTGAAATAAACCCTTTGAGATAGTATGTTACTAGATTACCCTTTAGACAATCTTATAATCATTTACTTACAGAAAACATATGCATTACAAATTTGCAGGTATGGATGCAAGTCAGTGTATTAGTCGTATCGATACGCCTACCGGCTGTGGTTTCAGTTTATGTAATCGTTTGTGCGATGAGAAGTACGGGACGGATGCTGCTGGAATCTGCTTTATTTATTCAGAATGTTTGTGTTATTATAAATGTCCAGAAAAAGTGACGGATGCTTGGAATCATGGTGTCTCTTCGCTTCATTCGTAGCTTAATTTCCCTGTGTTTCATGCTTTGGCATTATAATATTACGGACGGGCCAATTAAATCTTTATGCATATAAAAATTATTAATGGAGAATCTTATTATATTCCTTTTTATTTTTGCGGATTTTGATGTTATAATTGACAAATACATGTGTGGTTGAACAAGTAGTGGATTAGAGTACCCGGAAAAGATATTTGTTGATTGCACTTAATGCTAAAAATAAGTTGAAGATCATCATGGGAGAATTCGAAGAACCAAAACCCGAATCAATTTAAGAAGCTATTGGGAAAGAGCCAACGGTATGCTAATTTCTTGGATACTCAATATTGTTTAGTAGCAAATTGACAACAATCCAAGGTTTGTATACTCTACAGCTGAACTCTGGAATGAATTACAAGAAGTGTACTCATAACTTGACGGTCTTTGAATAAATCAAGTCCGCATTGAAATTGTCAAGATACAATAAAGTAATGATAATAGTGAGTCTTATTAGCATAAGCTAAAAGGATTATGGAATGAACTAGATGCACTAGAAGCACCATATGCATGTACCTGTAAATGTGATTGTGAAAGTAGCAAAACAAATGGTGAAAGAGACCAAAAAGTACACAACAGCAAATGTGTGTAGAAGGGGGTTCAATACAAACTTAAGCTTTTTAAATTTAAATGCACACACTAATACTTTTAACATAATTCTTATTGATATGAATCAAGAATTACATGTACAAGGAAGCAGAAATTCCAAAAACAATAAAAGGTGGTAATTAAACCATCTAAGTCATAGACAAGTTTCTCTAAGACCACTAATGTCTAAGGGGCCCAACACATGGACAAGTTTTCTACACTAATGCTAACTCTAAAACTTGCTTTGCTTAAAAGCTTTAAGCTTGTTCTCGGAGAGAGATTTCAACTCAGTGTAGTGTTGCAGTAGTATTCATGGTGAGAATGCATTCATATATATAGAATCTTAGGAGACGGTTGGAAAGGATATTAGGAGAGAGGTGGTATAGGGAATATAATATGTTAATCATAAAGTAAGTGGGTGAAATGTAATGTTATTTTATTCGGGTTTGAACAAAATAAATTTAATTTTCTGAAAAAGTGCAAAATGCTAACTATATAATAATATTATTTACCATACGTTATTACTTTGAAAATGTAGACTTCTCTTTCAATGCTAACACCCATGATTCTTGAGATTTGACTTTAACAAAGATGTACTTACCGGCCATACTTTAATACTTGGACAAATCTTCATCGAGATAACTTTATCCTTTTCCAGAGGACAAAGTTATGTCCTTTTTGTTTTACTTACTCATACAAAAAGTGCAAATACTTTTACGACAAAAGATCTAAGGCATAATAGAACAACACATGTTCTGCCTTTGACATAAAACAGTTACATTACAAAGTAGATTACACTCATAAACAGTTAGGGCTTAAATCGCGACTCTGCTAATCAAAATGTACTAAACTGACGAAAGTGAGCTTCTCAGCCTAAGTGTTGATTGCTCGATACATCACTAGGTTCTTAGCCGATAGCAGAGAGCTCAGCAAAATGCTAAGCTCATAAAACTGTTAAGGCTAAAGGGATATAAGCTTGTATTCCTAGATGAACAGTTGGTTAGAGTAGTTCAACTTATCATTCAGAGTGATGAGTTTATGAAAATAAGACTAAGTGTTGAAAGAAAATTACTTATTTGTTTAGCCGGTAGTCTTGAGTACTCAACTTACAAATGAATCCACTTAGTTGATAGGCAAACTTAAATTGGTCAATGGTCTTCTACACCGTCTTCTACTAAGCTGATCTTAGATGATGGCTTTTGGCTGATACTTAGTACTTGGTAGGTCTTTGACCCATACTCTATACTTAGTAACTTTTAAGTCAGAATCTAAACAACACCTGTTTAAATTCGTTCTTAGTCTTACCGAAGGTATGGTTTTGTTATCATCAAATCCTATGTATTTCAATAGACATATTTGATCATTAGGTTAAAATGGTTATCTCCTTCACATGAAGAGACTCATTCAATTATTTATGCGGTTGGATGAAGGCTATAACAATGATAGAATTCAAATTCTACTTTTACAGCCACTACCTAATGTGTCCAAGGCTTATAGCATAATGAGACAAGAAGAAAAACAATGATAGATTCAAAAACCACCACCCATGTTGCCTACAACCTTAAACACTGTGTATAGTAGTTATGCTAATTACAAGAATATACATGGAAATCGAAGTAAAAAATATACAGCTACAAGTAGAGAAAAAATCGAATTTAAAGAAAGGCATTATGTGCGTTTACTGTGATAAAGTAGGCCATGCAAAACTTGAGTTATACAAAATTGTCGGTTATCCACCGAGTAATCCTTTACACATCAGATATATCCCACTTTCATAAAGACAATCGCAAAACAATAAAGAAAAATCTATCAACAACATTGTGGGGGGAATGAAACACATGATAGTGAAACTCCAATGGATGAAACAAATGTGATAACAACTTCTCATTCAGCAGTATATGCAAGAATGGATCTATTACAAAACCAACTCAACCAACTACTTCTCTTGCTGCAAAACAAGGACACCTACTTTCAAATGGCACATACATTTTCATTCATTGCTTCACATATATCTCAATCTAAAGATACTTGGATAATTCATAGTGATCCCATATCTTCACATCCTACTCTTTGATGCATCATACACGAAAATGTCGATCACACTACCTTATGACCATACAATACAGGTTCACATCGTTGGTTCGGTTCACATATAACTCATACTCTTCATGATGTCTTGCATATTCCATCATTTGCCTACAATCTTATTTCCATAGGCAAAGTCCTAAAATCATCACATTCATCCGTTACTTTTACTCACAATAATTGTGTTCTTTCTTATATTGATTATCAACTTGATTAATATCATATTTTAATCCTTGCAAGTTTCGTTTTTCCCACCTACGGTTGTTCATATAGATTTTTTTTTGACTAATAATCAAACACGTACCTAAAATAACCTAGAAATAAGTGTAATTTTTATTACAAACTTTTAAGTTGTTTAATGAAGTTGCCAAACTGGGCAGGTTGGTTAACTAGAGGAATTCATCTTCTTCATGTAGGTTTTGGGGTTGAGATAAATGTTGAGTGAAGAAATTGAAATAGTCATTTAGGTATCGGATTGGGTGTTTTATTTATCTTTTTCATGCTTGTTTTGTGAAATGGGTTGGCTTGCCTTGGGTTAGATACATATCATGTTCTTATAACAAGTCATTTGATGTTGGTACGAAGTAATGTAAATATCAACTTTTTAGCCTCTTAATTTGCTCCCCTCAATAAAAAAATTTATAATTCTTTCCCCACCAATTTAAAGGGACAATGTACAAACAAGCAAACAAAACTTACATTAGAATGATTCATTGTTATGGAAGGTAATTTCAAAGTGATAATAGTGAAAGAAATGAATCATACTTCCAGCTACTTATCCATAACAATGAAACTTATAATAGTGACCGAAGTCTAGAAATACTTTATATGTTACAATTGTATTTATAAAAGTTACGTTCGTTTAAATGAAACTTCTTAATCATACTTGACACAGTTTACGTACTTGAAAAGTGTTTTTTATTTGATTATGTTGTGCTTTAAGCTTACTTGTGTAACACCTGTGCATGTACACATCATTAAACTAGTAAACTCTTAAAAGGATGATGTATTTTTATTATGTTTGTTATTATATATTTATGACCAACATTCTTTACCATAAAATCAAGCATGCAACCTTGTAAAATGAAAACAAAATAAAATCAAACAAGTAAATAAATAACATTGAATAGTATTCACACATATAAACCAATATATAATATAGGTAATTGTCATCATAATCGGCCATGAATGAATGATTAAACACACTATAACATTAATCTCTCTCTTTCTCTATATATATAATCATGTCAAAGTAGAAGACAACGTGTAAATTTCAAAGACCTATCACACGAGCAACTCAAAATGATAAAGTCAATGTTTTGCATAGCGTTTGTTTTATTTCTCACGCTCCCACGTACGTTTTGATTAGCTTTTTCTTGATTAAAACACAAATTCATAAAAGTTCTCGTATTTTCTTCGTTTTTATGTACACCTTAACTTTTCTCTTTATTTGCATATAATTTTATCAAGATTCTATTACACACGTTTCTAAAACTACGTGAAAAAACCAATCTTTATGATCTTTATATATATATATATATATATATAGTTTGAGGAAAGAGTTTGGTTCACCCGAATGTATCAAACTTTACATATTTTGCTGTTATATGTGAATAACTTTCAAAGTTACCTTTTAATATATTGAACTCTCAAAACTTGCATTTTAATGTATTGAATTCTCAAACTATATGTATCAAACTTTACATATTATGCTATTTTATGTTTGCAATTTTCAAACTAGATACATCAAATAGTAAGTTTTGGGAGTTTAAAACATTAAATACCAAATTTCACTCCGTTAAATATATTTTTCTGAAATAAACCCTTTGAGATAGTATGTTACTAGATTACCCTTTAGACAATCTTATAATCATTTACTTACAGAAAACATATGCATTACAAATTTGCAGGTATGGATGCAAGTCAGTGTATTAGTCGTATCGATACGCCTACCGGATGTGGTTTCAGTTTATGTAATCGTTTGTGCGATGAGAAATACGGGACGGATGCTGCTGGAATCTGCTTTATTTATTCAGAATGTTTGTGTTATTATAAATGTCCAGAAAAAGTGACGGATGCTTGGAATCATGGTGTCTCTTCACTTCATTCGTAGCTTAATTCCCCTGTGTTTCATGCTTGGTCATTATAATATTACGGACGGGCCAATTAAATCTTTATGCATATAAAAATTATTAATGGAGAATCTTATTATATTCCTTTTTATTTTTGCGGATTTTGATGTTATAATTGACAAATACATGTGTGGTTGAACAAGTAGTGGATTAGAGTACCCGGAAAAGATATTTGTTGATTGCACTTAATGCTAAAAATAAGTTGAAGATCATCATGGGAGAATTCGAAGAACCAAAACCCGAATCAATTTAAGAAGCTATTGGGAAAGAGCCAACGGTATGCTAATTTCTTGGATACTCAATATTGTTTAGTAGCAAATTGGCAACAATCCAAGGTTTGTATACTCTACAGCTGAACTCTGGAATGAATTACAAGAAGTGTACTCATAACTTGACGGTCTTTGAATATATCAAGTCCGCATTGAAATTGTCAAGATACAATAAAGTAATGATAATAGTGAGTCTTATTAGCATAAGCTAAAAGGCTTATGGAATGAACTAGATGCACTAGAAGCACCATATGCATGTACCTGTAAATGTGATTGTGAAAATAGTAAAACAAATGGTGAAAGAGACCAAAAAGTACACAACAGCAAATGTGTGTAGAAGGGGGTTCAATACAAACTTAAGCTTTTTAAATTTAAATGCACACACTAATACTTTTAACATAATTCTTATTGATATGAATCAAGAATTACATGTACAAGGAAGCAGAAATTCCAAAAACAATAAAAGGTGGTAATTAAACCATCTAAGTCATAGACAAGTTTCTCTAAGACCACTAATGTCTAAGGGGCCCAACACATGGACAAGTTTTCTACACTAATGCTAACTCTAAAACTTGCTTTGCTTAAAAGCTTTAAGCTTGTTCTCGGAGAGAGATTTCAACTCAGTGTAGTGTTGCAGTAGTATTCATGGTGAGAATGCATTCATATATATAGAATCTTAGGAGACGGTTGGAAAGGATATTAGGAGAGAGGTGGTATAAGGAATATAATATGTTAATCATAAAGTAAGTGGGTGAAATGTAATGTTATTTTATTCGGGTTTGAACAAAATAAATTTAATTTTCTGAAAAAGTGCAAAATGCTAACTATATAATAATATTATTTACCATACGTTATTACTTTGAAAATGTAGACTTCTCTTTTGATGCTAACACCCATGATTCTTCAGATTTGACTTTAACAAAGATGTACTTACCGGCCATACTTTAATACTTGGACAAATCTTCATCGAGATAACTTTATCCTTTTCCAGAGGACAAAGTTATGTCCTTTTTGTTTTACTTACTCACACAAAAAGTGCAAATACTTTTACGACAAAAGATCTAAGGCATAATAGAACAACACATGTTCTGCCTTTGACATAAAACAGTTACATTACAAAGTAGATTACACTCATAAACAGTTAGGGCTTAAATCGCGACTCTGCTAATCAAAATGTACTAAACTGACGAAAGTGAGCTTCTCAGCCTAAGTGTTGATTGCTCAATACATCACTAGGTTCTTAGCCGATAGCAGAGAGCTCAGCAAAATGCTAAGCTCATAAAACTGTTAAGGCTAAAGGGATATAAGCTTGTATTCCTAGATGAATAGTTGGTTAGAGTAGTTCAACTTATCATTCAGAGTGATGAGTTTATGAAAATAAGCCTAAGTGTTGAAAGAAAATTACTTATTTGTTTAGCCGGTAGTCTTGAGTACTCAACTTACAAATGAATCCACTTAGTTGATAGGCAAACTTGCATTGGTCAATGGTCTTCTACACCGTCTTCTCCTTAGCTGATCTTAGATGATGGCTTTTGGCTGATACTTAGTACTTGGTAGGTCTTTGACCCATACTCTAAACTTAGTAACTTTTAAGTCAGAATCTAAACAACACCTGTTTAAATTCGTTCTTAGTCTTACCGAAGGTATGGTTTTGTTATCATCAAATCCTATGTATTTCAATAGACATATTTGATCATTAGGTTAAAATGGTTATCTCCTTCACATGAAGAGACTCATTCAATTATTTATGCAGTTGGATGAAGGCTATAACAATGATAGAATTCAAATTCTACTTTTACAGCCACTACCTAATGTGTCCAAGGCTTATAGCATAATGAGACAAGAAGAAAAACAATGATAGATTCAAAAACCACCACCCATGTTGCCTACAACCTTAAACACTGTGTATAGTAGTTATGCTAATTACAAGAATATCCATGGAAATCGAAGTAAAAAATATACAGCTACAAGTAGAGAGAAAATCGAATTTAAAGAAAGGCATTATGTGCGTTTACTGTGATAAAGTAGGCCATGCAAAACTTGAGTTATACAAAATTGTCGGTTATCCACCGAGTAATCCTTTACACATCAGATATATCCCACTTTCATAAAGACAATCGCAAAACAATAAAGAAAAATCTATCAACAACATTGTAGGGGGAATGAAACACATGATAGTGAAACTCCAATGGATGAAACAAATGTGATAACAACTTCTCATTCAGCAGTATATGCAAGAATGGATCTATTACAAAACCAACTCAACCAACTACTTCTCTTGCTGCAAAACAAGGACACCTACTTTCAAATGGCACATACATTTTCATTCATTGCTTCACATATATCTCAATCTAAAGATACTTGGATAATTCATAGTGATCCCATATCTTCACATCCTACTCTTTGATGCATCATACACGAAAATGTCGATCACACTACCTTATGACCATACAATACAGGTTCACATCGTTGGTTCGGTTCACATATAACTCATACTCTTCATGATGTCTTGCATATTCCATCATTTGCCTACAATCTTATTTCCATAGGCAAAGTCCTAAAATCATCACATTCATCCGTTACTTTTACTCACAATAATTGTGTTCTTTCTTATATTGATTATCAACTTGATTAATATCATATTTTAATCCTTGCAAGTTTCGTTTTTCCCACCTACGGTTGTTCATATAGATTTTTTTTTGACTAATAATCAAACACGTACCTAAAATAACCTAGAAATAAGTGTAATTTTTATTACAAACTTTTAAGTTGTTTAATGAAGTTGCCAAACTGGGCAGGTTGGTTAACTAGAGGAATTCATCTTCTTCATGTAGGTTTTGGGGTTGAGATAAATGTTGAGTGAAGAAATTGAAATAGTCATTTAGGTATCGGATTGGGTGTTTTATTTATCTTTTTCATGCTTGTTTTGTGAAATGGGTTGGCTTGCCTTGGGTTAGATACATATCATGTTCTTATAACAAGTCATTTGATGTTGGTACGAAGTAATGTAAATATCAACTTTTTAGCCTCTTAATTTGCTCCCCTCAATAAAAAAATTTATAATTCTTTCCCCACCAATTTAAAGGGACAATGTACAAACAAGCAAACAAAACTTACATTAGAATGATTCATTGTTATGGAAGGTAATTTCAAAGTGATAATAGTGAAAGAAATGAATCATACTTCCAGCTACTTATCCATAACAATGAAACTTATAATAGTGACCGAAGTCTAGAAATACTTCATATGTTACAATTGTATTTATAAAAGTTACGTTCGTTTAAATGAAACTTCTTAATCATACTTGACACAGTTTACGTACTTGAAAAGTGTTTTTTATTTGATTATGTTGTGCTTTAAGCTTACTTGTGTAACACCTGTGCATGTACACATCATTAAACTAGTAAACTCTTAAAAGGATGATGTATTTTTATTATGTTTGTTATTATATATTTATGACCAACATTCTTTACCATAAAATCAAGCATGCAACCTTGTAAAATGAAAACAAAATAAAATCAAACAAGTAAATAAATGACATTGAATAGTATTCACACATATAAACCAATATATAATATAGGTAATTGTCATCATAATCGGCCATGAATGAATGATTAAACACACTATAACATTAATCTCTCTCTTTCTCTATATATATAATCATGTCAAAGTAGAAGACAACGTGTAAATTTCAAAGACCTATCACACGAGCAACTCAAAATGATAAAGTCAATGTTTTGCATAGCGTTTGTTTTGTTTCTCACGCTCCCACGTACGTTTTGATTAGCTTTTTCTTGATTAAAACACAAATTCATAAAAGTTCTCGTATTTTCTTCGTTTTTATGTACACCTTAACTTTTCTCTTTATTTGCATATAATTCTATCAAGATTCTATTACACACGTTTCTAAAACTACGTGAAAAAACCAATCTTTATGATCTTTATATATATATATATATATAGTTTGAGGAAAGAGTTTGGTTCACCCGAATGTATCAAACTTTACATATTTTGCTGTTATATGTGAATAACTTTCAAAGTTACCTTTTAATATATTGAACTCTCAAAACTTGCATTTTAATGTATGGAATTCTCAAACTATATGTATCAAACTTTACATATTATGCTATTTTATGTTTGCAATTTTCAAACTAGATACATCAAATAGTAAGTTTTGGGAGTTTAAAACATTAAATACCAAATTTCACTCCGTTAAATATATTTTTCTGAAATAAACCCTTTGAGATAGTATGTTACTAGATTACCCTTTAGACAATCTTATAATCATTTACTTATAGAAAACATATGCATTACAAATTTGCAGGTATGGATGCAAGTCAGTGTATTAGTCGTATCGATACGCCTACTGGATGTGGTTTCAGTTTATGTAATCGTTTGTGCGATGAGAAATACGGGACGGATGCTGCTGGAATCTGCTTTATTTATTCAGAATGTTTGTGTTATTATAAATGTCCAGAAAAAGTGACGGATGCTTGGAATCATGGTGTCTCTTCACTTCATTCGTAGCTTAATTCCCCTGTGTTTCATGCTTGGTCATTATAATATTACGGACGGGCCAATTAAATCTTTATGCATATAAAAATTATTAATGGAGAATCTTATTATATTCCTTTTTATTTTTGCGGATTTTGATGTTATAATTGACAAATACATGTGTGGTTGAACAAGTAGTGGATTAGAGTACCCGGAAAAGATATTTGTTGATTGCACTTAATGCTAAAAATAAGTTGAAGATCATCATGGGAGAATTCGAAGAACCAAAACCCGAATCAATTTAAGAAGCTATTGGGAAAGAGCCAACGGTATGCTAATTTCTTGGATACTCAATATTGTTTAGTAGCAAATTGGCAACAATCCAAGGTTTGTATACTCTACAGCTGAACTCTGGAATGAATTACAAGAAGTGTACTCATAACTTGACGGTCTTTGAATATATCAAGTCCACATTGAAATTGTCAAGATACAATAAAGTAATGATAATAGTGAGTCTTATTAGCATAAGCTAAAAGGCTTATGGAATGAACTAGATGCACTAGAAGCACCATATGCATGTACCTGTAAATGTGATTGTGAAAATAGTAAAACAAATGGTGAAAAAGACCAAAAAGTACACAACAGCAAATGTGTGTAGAAGGGGGTTCAATACAAACTTAAGCTTTTTAAATTTAAATGCACACACTAATACTTTTAACATAATTCTTATTGATATGAATCAAGAATTACATGTACAAGGAAGCAGAAATTCCAAAAACAATAAAAGGTGGTAATTAAACCATCTAAGTCATAGACAAGTTTCTCTAAGACCACTAATGTCTAAGGGGCCCAACACATGGACAAGTTTTCTACACTAATGCTAACTCTAAAACTTGCTTTGCTTAAAAGCTTTAAGCTTGTTCTCGGAGAGAGATTTCAACTCAGTGTAGTGTTGCAGTAGTATTCATGGTGAGAATGCATTCATATATATAGAATCTTAGGAGACGGTTGGAAAGGATATTAGGAGAGAGGTGGTATAAGGAATATAATATGTTAATCATAAAGTAAGTGGGTGAAATGTAATGTTATTTTATTCGGGTTTGAACAAAATAAATTTAATTTTCTAAAAAAGTGCAAAATGCTAACTATATAATAATATTATTTACCATACGTTATTACTTTGAAAATGTAGACTTCTCTTTCAATGCTAACACCCATGATTCTTCAGATTTGACTTTAACAAAGATGTACTTACCGGCCATACTTTAATACTTGGACAAATCTTCATCGAGATAACTTTATCCTTTTCCAGAGGACAAAGTTATGTCCTTTTTGTTTTACTTACTCATACAAAAAGTGCAAATACTTTTACGACAAAAGATCTAAGGCATAATAGAACAACACATGTTCTGCCTTTGACATAAAACAGTTACATTACAAAGTAGATTACACTCATAAACAGTTAGGGCTTAAATCGCGACTCTGCTAATCAAAATGTACTAAACTGACGAAAGTGAGCTTCTCAGCCTAAGTGTTGATTGCTCGATACATCTCTAGGTTCTTAGCCGATAGCAGAGAGCTCAGCAAAATGCTAAGCTCATAAAACTGTTAAGGCTAAAGGGATATAAGCTTGTATTCCTAGATGAACAGTTGGTTAGAGTAGTTCAACTTATCATTCAGAGTGATGAGTTTATGAAAATAAGACTAAGTGTTGAAAGAAAATTACTTATTTGTTTAGCCGGTAGTCTTGAGTACTCAACTTACAAATGAATCCACTTAGTTGATAGGCAAACTTGCATTGGTCAATGGTCTTCTACACCGTCTTCTCCTTAGCTGATCTTAGATGATGGCTTTTGGCTGATACTTAGTACTTGGTAGGTCTTTGACCCATACTCTAAACTTAGAAACTTTTAAGTCAGAATCTAAACAACACCTGTTTAAATTCGTTCTTAGTCTTACCAAAGGTATGGTTTTGTTATCATCAAATCCTATGTATTTCAATAGACATATTTGATCATTAGGTTAAAATGGTTATCTCCTTCACATGAAGAGACTCATTCAATTATTTATGCAGTTGGATGAAGGCTATAACAATGATAGAATTCAAATTCTACTTTTACAGCCACTACCTAATGTGTCCAAGGCTTATAGCATAATGAGACAAGAAGAAAAACAATGATAGATTCAAAAACCACCACCCATGTTGCCTACAACCTTAAACACTGTGTATAGTAGTTATGCTAATTACAAGAATATCCATGGAAATCGAAGTAAAAAATATACAGCTACAAGTAGAGAGAAAATCGAATTTAAAGAAAGGCATTATGTGCGTTTACTGTGATAAAGTAGACCATGCAAAACTTGAGTTATACAAAATTGTCGGTTATCCACCGAGTAATCCTTTACACATCAGATATATCCCACTTTCATAAAGACAATCGCAAAACAATAAAGAAAAATCTATCAACAACATTGTAGGGGGAATGAAACACATGATAGTGAAACTCCAATGGATGAAACAAATGTGATAACAACTTCTCATTCAGCAGTATATGCAAGAATGGATCTATTACAAAACCAACTCAACCAACTACTTCTCTTGCTGCAAAACAAGGACACCTACTTTCAAATGGCACATACATTTTCATTCATTGCTTCACATATATCTCAATCTAAAGATACTTGGATAATTCATAGTGATCCCATATCTTCACATCCTACTCTTTGATGCATCATACACGAAAATGTCGATCACACTACCTTATGACCATACAATACAGGTTCACATCGTTGGTTCGGTTCACATATAACTCATACTCTTCATGATGTCTTGCATATTCCATCATTTGCCTACAATCTTATTTCCATAGGCAAAGTCCTAAAATCATCACATTCATCCGTTACTTTTACTCACAATAATTGTGTTCTTTCTTATATTGATTATCAACTTGATTAATATCATATTTTAATCCTTGCAAGTTTCGTTTTTCCCACCTACGGTTGTTCATATAGATTTTTTTTTGACTAATAATCAAACACGTACCTAAAATAACCTAGAAATAAGTGTAATTTTTATTACAAACTTTTAAGTTGTTTAATGAAGTTGCCAAACTGGGCAGGTTGGTTAACTAGAGGAATTCATCTTCTTCATGTAGGTTTTGGGGTTGAGATAAATGTTGAGTGAAGAAATTGAAATAGTCATTTAGGTATCGGATTGGGTGTTTTATTTATCTTTTTCATGCTTGTTTTGTGAAATGGGTTGGCTTGCCTTGGGTTAGATACATATCATGTTCTTATAACAAGTCATTTGATGTTGGTACGAAGTAATGTAAATATCAACTTTTTAGCCTCTTAATTTGCTCCCCTCAATAAAAAAATTTATAATTCTTTCCCCACCAATTTAAAGGGACAATGTACAAACAAGCAAACAAAACTTACATTAGAATGATTCATTGTTATGGAAGGTAATTTCAAAGTGATAATAGTGAAAGAAATGAATCATACTTCCAGCTACTTATCCATAACAATGAAACTTATAATAGTGACCGAAGTCTAGAAATACTTTATATGTTACAATTGTATTTATAAAAGTTACGTTCGTTTAAATGAAACTTCTTAATCATACTTGACACAGTTTACGTACTTGAAAAGTGTTTTTTATTTGATTATGTTGTGCTTTAAGCTTACTTGTGTAACACCTGTGCATGTACACATCATTAAACTAGTAAACTCTTAAAAGGATGATGTATTTTTATTATGTTTGTTATTATATATTTATGACCAACATTCTTTACCATAAAATCAAGCATGCAACCTTGTAAAATGAAAACAAAATAAAATCAAACAAGTAAATAAATAACATTGAATAGTATTCACACATATAAACCAATATATAATATAGGTAATTGTCATCATAATCGGCCATGAATGAATGATTAAACACACTATAACATTAATCTCTCTCTTTCTCTATATATATAATCATGTCAAAGTAGAAGACAACGTGTAAATTTCAAAGACCTATCACACGAGCAACTCAAAATGATAAAGTCAATGTTTTGCATAGCGTTTGTTTTGTTTCTCACGCTCCCACGTACGTTTTGATTAGCTTTTTCTTGATTAAAACACAAATTCATAAAAGTTCTCGTATTTTCTTCGTTTTTATGTACACCTTAACTTTTCTCTTTATTTGCATATAATTCTATCAAGATTCTATTACACACGTTTCTAAAACTACGTGAAAAAACCAATCTTTATGATCTTTATATATATATATATATATATAGTTTGAGGAAAGAGTTTGGTTCACCCGAATGTATCAAACTTTACATATTTTGCTGTTATATGTGAATAACTTTCAAAGTTACCTTTTAATATATTGAACTCTCAAAACTTGCATTTTAATGTATTGAATTCTCAAACTATATGTATCAAACTTTACATATTATGCTATTTTATGTTTGCAATTTTCAAACTAGATACATCAAATAGTAAGTTTTGGGAGTTTAAAACATTAAATACCAAATTTCACTCCGTTAAATATATTTTTCTGAAATAAACCCTTTGAGATAGTATGTTACTAGATTACCCTTTAGACAATCTTATAATCATTTACTTACAGAAAACATATGCATTACAAATTTGCAGGTATGGATGCAAGTCAGTGTATTAGTCGTATCGATACGCCTACCGGATGTGGTTTCAGTTTATGTAATCGTTTGTGCGATGAGAAATACGGGACGGATGCTGCTGGAATCTGCTTTATTTATTCAGAATGATTGTGTTATTATAAATGTCCAGAAAAAGTGACGGATGCTTGGAATCATGGTGTCTCTTCACTTCATTCGTAGCTTAATTCCCCTGTGTTTCATGCTTGGTCATTATAATATTACGGACGGGCCAATTAAATCTTTATGCATATAAAAATTATTAATGGAGAATCTTATTATATTCCTTTTTATTTTTGCGGATTTTGATGTTATAATTGACAAATACATGTGTGGTTGAACAAGTAGTGGATTAGAGTACCCGGAAAAGATATTTGTTGATTGCACTTAATGCTAAAAATAAGTTGAAGATCATCATGGGAGAATTCGAAGAACCAAAACCCGAATCAATTTAAGAAGCTATTGGGAAAGAGCCAACGGTATGCTAATTTCTTGGATACTCAATATTGTTTAGTAGCAAATTGGCAACAATCCAAGGTTTGTATACTCTACAGCTGAACTCTGGAATGAATTACAAGAAGTGTACTCATAACTTGACGGTCTTTGAATATATCAAGTCCACATTGAAATTGTCGAGATACAATAAAGTAATGATAATAGTGAGTCTTATTAGCATAAGCTAAAAGGCTTATGGAATGAACTAGATGCACTAGAAGCACCATATGCATGTACCTGTAAATGTGATTGTGAAAATAGTAAAACAAATGGTGAAAGAGACCAAAAAGTACACAACAGCAAATGTGTGTAGAAGGGGGTTCAATACAAACTTAAGCTTTTTAAATTTAAATGCACACACTAATACTTTTAACATAATTCTTATTGATATGAATCAAGAATTACATGTACAAGGAAGCAGAAATTCCAAAAACAATAAAAGGTGGTAATTAAACCATCTAAGTCATAGACAAGTTTCTCTAAGACCACTAATGTCTAAGGGGCCCAACACATGGACAAGTTTTCTACACTAATGCTAACTCTAAAACTTGCTTTGCTTAAAAGATTTAAGCTTGTTCTCGGAGAGAGATTTCAACTCAGTGTAGTGTTGCAGTAGTATTCATGGTGAGAATGCATTCATATATATAGAATCTTAGGAGACGGTTGGAAAGGATATTAGGAGAGAGGTGGTATAAGGAAAATATATAGAAACTTTTAAGTCAGAATCTAAACAACACCTGTTTAAATTCGTTCTTAGTCTTACCAAAGGTATGGTTTTGTTATCATCAAATCCTATGTATTTCAATAGACATATTTGATCATTAGGTTAAAATGGTTATCTCCTTCACATGAAGTGACTCATTCAATTATTTATGCGGTTGGATGAAGGCTATAACAATGATAGAATTCAAATTCTACTTTTACAGCCACAACCTAATGTGTCCAAGGCTTATAGCATAATGAGACAAGAAGAAAAACAATGATAGATTCAAAAACCACCACCCATGTTGCCTACAACCTTAAACACTGTGTATAGTAGTTATGCTAATTACAAGAATATCCATGGAAATCGAAGTAAAAAATATACAGCTACAAGTAGAGAAAAAATCGAATTTAAAGAAAGGCATTATGTGCGTTTACTGTGATAAAGTAGGCCATGCAAAACTTGAGTTATACAAAATTGTCGGTTATCCACCGAGTAATCCTTTACACATCAGATATATCCCACTTTCATAAAGACAATCGCAAAACAATAAAGAAAAATCTATCAACAACATTGTGGGGGGAATGAAACACATGATAGTGAAACTCCAATGGATGAAACAAATGTGATAACAACTTCTCATTCAGCAGTATATGCAAGAATGGATCTATTACAAAACCAACACAACCAACTACTTCTCTTGCTGCAAAACAAGGACACCTACTCTCAAATGGCACATACATTTTCATTCATTGCTTCACATATATCTCAATCTAAAGATACTTGGATAATTCATAGTGATCCCATATCTTCACATCCTACTCTTTGATGCATCATACACGAAAATGTCGATCACACTACCTTATGACCATACAACACAGGTTCACATCGTTGGTTCGGTTCACATATAACTCTTACTCTTCATGATGTCTTGCATATTCCATCATTTGCCTACAATCTTATTTCCATAGGCAAAGTCCTAAAATCATCACATTCATCCGTTACTTTTACTCACAATAATTGTGTTCTTTCTTATTATTGATTATCAACTTGATTAATATCATATTTTAATCCTTGCAAGTTTCGTTTTTCCCACTTATGGTTGTTCATATAGAATTTTTTTTGACTAATAATCAAACACGTACCTAAAATAACCTAGAAATAAGTGTAATTTTTATTACAAACTTTTAAGTTGTTTAATGAAGTTGCCAAACTGGGCAGGTTGGTTAACTAGAGGAATTCATCTTCTTCATGTAGGTTTTGGGGTTGAGATAAATGTTGAGTGAAGAAATTGAAATAGTCATTTAGGTATCGGATTGGGTGTTTTATTTATCTTTTTCATGCTTGTTTTGTGAAATGGGTTGGCTTGCCTTGGGGTTAGATACATATCATGTTCTTATAACAAGTCATTTGATGTTGGTACGAAGTAATGTAAATATCAACTTTTTAGCCTCTTAATTTGCTCCCCTCAATAAAAAAATTTATAATTCTTTCCCCTCCAATTTAAAGGGACAATGTACAAACAAGCAAACAAAACTTGCATTGGAATGATTCATTGTTATGGAAGGTAATTTCAAAGTGATAATAGTGAAAGAAATGAATCATACTTCCAGCTACTTATCCATAACAATGAAACTTATAATAGTGACCAAAGTCTAGAAATACTTTATATGTTACAATTGTATTTATAAAAGTTACGTTCGTTTAAATGAAACTTCTTAATGATACTTGACACAGTTTACGTACTTGAAAAGTATTTTTTATTTGATTATGTTGTCCTTTAAGCTTACTTGTGTAACACCTGTGCATGTACGGATCATTAAACTAGTAAACTCTTAAAAGGATGATGTATTTTTATTAAGTTTGTTATTATATATTTATGACCATCATTCTTTACCATAAAATCAAGCATGCAACCTTGTAAAATGAAAACAAAATAAAATCAAACAAGTAAATAAATGACATTGAATAGTATTAACACATATAAACCAATATATAATATAGGTAATTGTCATCATAATCGGCCATGAATGAATGTTTAAACACACTATAACATTAATCTCTCTCTTTCTCTATATATATAATCATGTCAAAGTAGAAGACAACGTGTAATTTTCAAAAACCTATCACACGAGCAACTCAAAATGATAAAGTCAATGTTTTGCATAGCGTTTGTTTTGTTTCTCACGCTCCCACGTACGTTTTGATTAGCTTTTTCTTGATTAAAAAACAAATTCATAAAAGTTCTCGTATTTTCTTTGTTGTTATGTATACCTTAACTTTTCTCTTTATTTGCATATAATTCTATGAAGATTCTATTACACACGTTTCTAAACTATGTGAAAAAACCAATCTTTATATATATATATATATATATATAGTTTGAGGAAAGAGTTTGGTTCACCCGAATGTATCAAACTTTACATATTTTGCTGTTATATGTGAATAACTTTCAAAGTTACCTTTTAATATATTGAACTCTCAAAACTTGCATTTTAATGTATTGAATCCTCAAACTTTATCTATCAAAATTTACATATTATTCTATTTTATGTTTGCAATTTTCAAACTAGATACATCAAATAGTAAGTTTTGGGTGTTTAATACATTAAATACCAAATTTCACTCCGTTAATATATTTTTCTGAAATAAACCCTTTGAGACAGTATGTTACTAGATTACCATTTAGACAATCTTATAATCATTTGAATACATATGCATTACAAATTTGCAGGTATGGATGCAAGTCAGTGTATTAGTCGTATTGATACGCCTACCGGATGTGGTTTCAGTTTATGTAATCGTTTGTGCGATGAGAAATATGGGACGGATGCTGCTGGAATCTGCTTTACTTATTTAGAATGTTTGTGTTATTATAAATGTCCGGAAAAAGTGACGGATGCTAGGAATCATGGTGGCTCTTCACTTCATTCGTAGCTTAATTCCCATGTGTTTCATGCTTGGTCATTATAATATTACGGACCGCCCAATTAAATCTTTATGCATGTAAAAATTATCAATAGAGAATCTTATTATATTCCTTTTTATTTTTGGGGATTTTGATGTTATAATTGACAAATACATGTGTGGTTAAACAAATAGTGGATTTAATGAGACATATTAAATAAAAGGTCATACAAAATTCAATGCAAATTGTGTTTACAAAATTGGACTTTACAATTCACGTTTACTACTCATCAGTAGCTTTGGTACAATGCAATAGAATGTAACTAATTAGTTGATCAGTTATGTATTTGGTTCCTCTATACCATAGCAATAGAAGTGGACTCCCTTTCTCTTGTGTATAAAGCAATGTAGTGTACTTCATATCCATTCTGAAATTAGTAAATCAAATTAAAATCTAAAGTTTAAGATCAACAATTCTTTCCTTGATGTATTAGATCCCCTCTTTATTGGTTTTTCAATTTTCTTTCCCAAATCCTTGATATTTTCATCACAGATCTAAGCATTAAGAATGGTTACACCAGAAGTTGTAAATACACCTAAAGACATTATATCTTTTCATGATCCACTCTATTTTCATAAAAATGATCAGGTGGATTAATATTGATCTCATGGAAACTCACATGTTGAGAGAATTAGAGTACCCTCAAAAGATATATGCTGATTGCACTTAATGCTAAAAATAAGTTGAAGATCATAATGGGAGAATTCGAAGAACCAAAACCGGAATCAATTTAAGAAGTTATTGGGAAAGAGCCAACGGTATGCTAATTTCTTGGATACTCAATATTGTTTAGTTACAAATTGGCAACAATCCAAGGTTTGTATACTCTGCAGCTGAACTCTAGAATGAATTGCATGAACTTTACTCATAACTTGATGGTCTTTGAATATATCAAGTCCGCATTGAAATTGTCCGGTTACAATAAAGTAATGACAATAGTGAGGCTTGTTACCATAAGCTAAAAGGCTTATGGGATGAACTAGATGCTCTAGAAGCACCATATGCATGTACCTATAAATGTGATTGTGAAAACAGTAAAACAAATGGTGAAAGAGACCAAAAAGTACACAACAACAAATGTGTTTAGAAGTGGGGTTGAATACAACTTAAGCTTTTTAAATTTAAATGCACACACTAATACTTTTAACATAATTCTTATTGATATGACTCAAGAATTACATGTACAAGGAAGCGGAAATTCCAAATACAATAAAAGGTGGCAATTAAAACATCTAACTCATAGACAAGCTTCTGTAAGACCACTAATGTCTAAGAGGCCCAACACATGGACAAGTTTTCTACACTAATGCTAACTCTAAAACTTGCTTTGCTTAAAAGCTTTAAGCTTGTTCTCGTAGAGAGATTTCAACGGAGTGTAGTGTTGTAGTAGTATGCATGGTGAGAATGCATTCATATATATAGAATCTTGGTAGACGGTTGAAAAAGATGTTGGGAGATAGGTGGTATAAGGAAAATAATATTTTAATCATAAAGTAAGAGTGTGAAAAGTAATGTTATTTTATTCGGATTTGAACAAAAAAAATTTACGTTTCTGAAAAATTGCAAAACGCTAACTATGTAAAAATATTATTTACCATACCTTTTTACTTTGAAAATGTAGACTTCTCTTTCCATGTTAACACACATGCTTCGTCAGATTTGACTTTATCAAAGATGTACTTACCGCCATACTTTAATACTTGAAGAAATCTTCAATATCTTTCATAGGAGATAACTTTATCCTTTTCCAGAGGACAAAGTTCTGTCCTTTTTGTCTTACTTAATGATACAAAAACTGCAAATACTTTTACGACAAAAGATCTAAGGCATAATAGAACAACACATGTTCTACGTTTGACATAAAACAGTTACATTACAAAGTAGAGTACACTCATAAACTGTTAGGGTTTAAATCGCGACTCAGCTAATCGAAATGTAGTAACCGATGAAAGTGAGCTTCTCAGCCTAAGTGTTGATTTCTCGGTACATCACTAGGTGCTTAGCTGATAGCAGAGTGCTCAACATAATGCTCAGCTGATCAAACTGTTATGGCTAAAGGGGTATAAGCTTATCAACCTAGATGAACAGTTGATCATAGTAGCTTAACTTATCCTTTAGAGTGGTGAGTTTATGAAAATAAGACCGAATGTTGAAAGAGATTTACTTAGCCGATGACTTTCAGATACTCTTGCTGATCAAAACTTTGTTTAAATGCTAGTCTTGAGTACTCAGCTTACAAATGAATCCACTCGGTTGATAGGCAAACTTGCATTAGTCGATGGTCTTCTACACCGTCTTCTCCTTAGCTGATCTTAGATGATGGTATTAAGTAGTGATATTGGTAATGGTGACTGAAGTTTGGAAATACTTTATATGTTACAATTGTATTTATAAAAGTTACGTTCGTTTAAATGAAACTTCTTAATTATACTTGACACAGTTTACGTACTTGATAAGTGTTTTTTATTTGATGATGTTATGCTTTAAGCTTACTTGTGTAACACCTATGCATGTACGCATCATTAAACTAGTAAACTCTTAAACGAGATGATGTATTTTTATTGAGTTTGTTAATATATATTTATGACTAACATTCTTTACCATTAAATCAAGCATGCACCCTTGTAAAGTGAAAACAAAATAAAATCAAACAAGTAAATAAATAACATTGAATAGTATTCACACATATAAACCAATATATAGTATAGGTCATTGTCATCATAATCGGCCATGAATAAATGCAATTATGATTAAACACGCTATAACATTAATCTCTCTCTTTCTCTCTCTCTCTCTCCCTATATATATATATATAATCATGTCAAAGCAGAAGACAACATGTAAATTTCAAAGATCCATCACACTAGCAACTCAAAATGATAAAGTCAATGTTTTGCACAGCCTTTGTTTTGTTTCTCATGCTCCCACGTACGTTTTGATTAGCTTTTTCTTGATTAAAACACAAATTCATAAAAGTTCTCGTATTTTCTTCATTTTAATGTATACCCTAACTTTTCTCTTTATTTGCATATAATTCTATCAAGATTCTATTATACCCATTTCTAAAACTACGTGTAAAAACCAATCATTATGATCTTTATATATATATATATATATATATATATATATATATATAGGGTAGAGATCAAGTAAAAAAGATTTTATCGTAAAAAAAAAAGAGGCAACAATAAAAATCCTTTTTATTGATTAAAACTAGTTTTTTTATCAATTTATTTTGATGAATCCAACATATTCATCACTACTTACAGAGCAAAAGAGATTTTCAAATACAGATTTTGAAACCAAAATTTTGGAATAATTTGTTGATGAATAAAATGCTTTCATCTAAAAAGTGATGAATATGTGAGATTCATAAAAAAGAAATCGATGAATAACTAGTTTTAATCAATAAACATGATAAACTAACAATTGTCGGTTGATGTATATACTAAAAAAATTATCATTAATCATCCCTCTTACACTTTTTACTTTAATTTCCTTTTTATTTGATCCCATCCCTATATATATATATATATATATATATATAGTTTTAGGAAAGAGTTTGGTTCACCCGAATGTATCAAACTTTACATATTTTGCTATTATATGTGAATAACTTTCAAAGTTACCTTTTAATTAATTGAACTCTCAAAACTTGCATTTTAATGTATTGAATACTCAAACTTTATGTATCAAACTTTACATATTATGCTATTTTATGTTTCCAATTTTCAAACTAGATACATCAAATAGTAAGTTTTGGAAGTTTAATACATTAAATAACAAATTTCACACCGTTAAATATATTTTTCTAAAATAAACCCTCTGAGATAGTATGTTACTAGATTACCATTTAGACAATCTTATAATCATTTACTTACGGAATACATATGCATTACAATTTTCAGGTATGGATGCAAGTCAGTGTATTAGTCGTATCGATACGCCTACCGGATGTGGTTCTAGTTTATGTAATCGTTTGTGCGATGAGAAATATGGGACGGATGCTGCTGGAATCTGCTTTACTTATTTAGAATGTTTGTGTTATTATAAATGTCCAGAAAAAGTGACGGATGCTAGGAATCACGGTGTCTCTTCACTTCCTTCTTAGCTTAATTCCCCTATGTTTAATGCCTGGTCATTATAGTATTACGGACGGGCCAATTAAATCTTTATGCATGTAAAAATTATTAATAGAGAATCTTATTATATTCCTTTTTATTTTTGCGGATTTTGATGTTATAATTGACAAATATATGTGTGGTTAAACAAGTAGTGGATTTAATGAGACATATTAAATATAAGGTCATACAAAAGTCAATGTAAATTGTGTTTACAAAAGTGGACTTCACAATTCACGTGTACTACTCAAGAGTAGCTTTGGTACAATGCAATAGAATGTAACTAATTAGTTGGTCAGTTATGTATTTGGTTAGTCTATACCATAGCAATAGAAGTGGACTCCCTTTCTCTTGTGTATA
This sequence comes from Dittrichia graveolens, assembly GCA_038502395.1. Lineage (NCBI taxonomy): Eukaryota > Viridiplantae > Streptophyta > Magnoliopsida > Asterales > Asteraceae > Dittrichia > Dittrichia graveolens. The sequence goes on from JARJIL010000008.1 coordinate 944,030, forward strand.
AATCAAATTCAGATCTCAATTTTAAGATCAATGATTCTTTCTTTCATGTATCAGATCCTTTCTTCATTGCTTTTTCAATTTTCTTTCCCAAATCCTTGATATTATCATCACAGATCTAAGCATTGAGAATGGTTACACCAAAAGTTGTAAATACACCTAAAGACATTAATTCATTTAATTATCCATTCTATTTTCATCAAAATGGTCATGTGGATTAATATTGATCTCAAGGAAACTCACAGGTTGAGAGAGTTACAATACCCGGAAAAGATATATGTTGATTGCACTTAATGCTAAAAATAAGTTGAAGAACATCATGGGAGAATTCGAAGAACCAAAACCGGAATCAAATTTAAGAAGCTATTGGGAAAGAGCCAACGGTATGCTAATTTCCTGGATACTCAATATTGTTTAGTAACAAATTGGCAACAATCCAAGTTTTGTAAACTCTACAACTGAACTCTGGAAAGAATTGCATGAACATTACCCACAACTCGATGGTCTTAGAATATATCAAGTCCGCAGTGAAATTGACCGGTTACAATAAAGTAATGATAATAGTGAGTCTTATTACCACAAACTAAAAGGCTTTTGGGATGAACTAGATGCTATAGAAGCACCATATGCATATACCTATAAATGTGATTGTGAAAATGGTAAAATAAATGGTGAAAGAGACCAAAAAGTACACAACAACAAATTTGTGTAGAAGGGGGGGGGGGGGGTTGAATACAAAGTTAAGTTGTTTAAATTTAAACGCACACACTAATACTTTTAACATAATTCTTATTGATATGAATCAAGAATTACATGTACAAGGAAGCGGACATTTTAAATACAATAAAAGGTGGCAATTAAAACATCTAACTCATAGAGAAGCATCTCTAAGACCACTAATGTCTAGAACATGGACAAGTTTTCGACAATAATGCTAACTCTAAAACTTGCTTTGCTTAAAATCTTGAAGCTTGTTCTTGGAGAGAGAATTCAATCCAGTGTAGTGTTGTAGTAGTATGCATGGTGAGAATGCATTCATATATATAGAATCTTGGCGGACAGGTGGTATAAGGAAAATAATATCTTAATCATAACGGAAGTGGGTGAAAAGTAATGTTATTTTATTCGGGTTTGAACAAAATAAATTTACTTTTCTAGAAAAAGTGCAACGTGCTAACTACATAATAATATTATTTACCATACCTTTTTTTCATGCTAACACCCATGCTTCTTCACATTTGACTTTACCAAAGATGTACTTACTAGCCATACTTTAATACTTGAACAAATCTATTAGTTTTAAAATAGAGAGATATTCCTAACTTATCCCTTTTAGTATAAATATGGATATGGCCCCTTGTAATTCCAAGCTTTTGCAATACAATTTTTATCATTCAAAGCAAAGGCTAAAGGTGTAGTGTGTGTTTCTCTTTAAGCTCATTCACAAATACTTGATTTACGGGATCATTCATTGGTAACAGAATCTAACTTGATCAAAGTAGGCCCGTGATTGTTACTGTGATCAATCAAAGGATACAAATCGAAGGATCTACTGATCAAAATTCGCAGACTACTACTCAGAAATCGGAAATAGAGGTTTGATCGTAATTTCGGTCGTAATTGATACTATTTTGCTCGGAATTCACTATAGAATCGATTACAGCTCACAATGGATTGATTTATAGTTGTTCTGGATTTGATTCTGGTCGGAATTTGAAGGTTTATACATATTAGTTCTTACCGTTTTTCTTCTGAATTTTGTTTAAAAAATCAAGTGGAAGATGATGTTTATTGGTTCTTGATCGAGATTATTGTTTTATGCATCAAAGGAGGTTAATCGAAGGTATTATTTAAGGATTTTCATTGATTTTCCAAAAAGTTGATTGAAGAATAGTTGAAGATGATCAAGAATAGTCGAGATATGAAGTTTTGATCGAAAATTTTAAGAAAATCGAAGGAAGAGGTGTTTGCAAGGCAACTTCGAGCTTGTTGGTTACAAGGAAATACACTTCGAGCTTGTTAGTTACAAACAAATCCCTTAAAATCTTGAAACTGTTTAAGCTAGTTGACTTCGAGCGGATTGGTTACTTCGAATTCGAACTTCCTTCACTTCGAAAACTAAGTATGGTGTTTTTTCCCTTGACTTCGAGCAGATAAATAATTCAACAGAAGACTTCAAAAACTAAGGGTGTTATCCTCTTTACACTTCAAGCATGAACCAAATCTTCGAATTTGAAACCTTGCAACTTCGAAGACAATTACTATTGATTTCGAGCGTGATAACCAGACTTCGAATTTGAAACTCAAGTTCGAAACCTTTAATTCACTTTGAATTCGAAAAACACACTTCGAAAACTTCATTTATTTTTAGCTGAGACTTCACATTCGAAAGAAATCACTTCGAATTATACTCCATATTTGAAACATAGCCCAGTTGATTCCGAATTAGAAATTCAATTTGAAACAAAAACCCACTTCGAATACCTACGATCAACGTTACAAGCCACTTCAAACCAATTCCTTCGAACAAGTTTGTACTTAGACTTCGAACACCTTCATTCCCTTCGAACTAAGTTTCAAATCACTTCAATCAAACTTACAATCTCCTTCGAAAAAATGTTTAACCAATCTCGAACACAATCACAATCCTACTTCTCAAGAAAACGATCATTTCAAATCAAGTGTGAAAATGTCAAGTTCAAATGAGATACTTGCAACCCCTGTCCTTTTCCGCAACAATTACCTCGTATGGAAGGGTCGGTTCATGGATTTCTTAGAACACAATGAAGTATACGGAGAGATGATGATAGACTGCATTCTTAATGGAGATAAAAAGTTTTAACGAATCATCAATGCACAACCTGACAATAATCCCCCCATTCCAAGTGTTGCAAGAGAGAAGACACCCGATGAACTCACAATTGAGAAAGAAAGGAAAATGGCAGATAGATTGGCTAAGTATTACCTGAAACAGGGACTTTCTTCTGAAATATACATGAAAATTGATAGTCTAGCCACTGCAAAAGAGATCTGGGATGAAATTAAAAGACAACTACAAGGTACCGAGTAGGGAGAACACATCAAAAAAACTCAGCTCGTTAACATGTTTCATGAATTCACTGCCAAGGATAATGAACTGCTAATAGATACCTACAGTCGTTTTTTCAAATTGCAAAACGAAGTGCACATGAACAAGGTAGAACGTATAGATCTTGACCTGAGAGCTCTTGGTCCAGAATGGAAAGAGCATGTCAAATTATACAAGCATATCAACAGAAATTTGACAATTGTGACTTATCACAACATATTTGAAGACTTGCAACAATACCAAGATGAAGTCTCTAAGTCAATTCCCAAAATGTCTGCTGATCCTTGGTCCAGAATGGAAAGAGCATGTCAAATTATACAAGCACATCAATAGAGATTTGACAATTGTGACTTATCACAACATATTTGAAGACTTGCAACAACACCAAGATGAAGTCTCTAAGTCAATTCCCAAAATGTCTGCTGATCCTTTGGCCTTAGTTGCTATAGACCAAAGATCTAGAGAACCATCAAGAACTCAGAAGTTTAAACAAGTTGCAATATCTGATTCAAATTTTGATGAGTCAGATGAATCTGAAATGGAGTAGGTTATTAAAGCAATGTCCTTCATCACCAAGGCATTTAAGAACCATTACTCTAAGACCAACAATCGTCAACACTACACATCTGGGTCCCGTAGACCAAATACATTCAAAGTCTCTGACAAACCCAGGTTTGTCAAGGAAGAAAAGAAAGATTATAGGAAATGCTACAATTGCGGGGGCAATGGCCACTATATAAAAGATTGCACACACAAAAAGAAGAAAGACACTAAGTACTACAAACAAAAGCTTAGATTGTCTAAATAGAAAACGGCTGGAAAGGCCATGATGGTCGAAGAAGATCAATTTCTATCCGACATCGATGACAGTGATTTGGAAGAGGATGCTTACGCACAATTTTGTCTTATGGCTGATGTTGAAGACGAATTTTCTAACAATGAAGATGAGCCTGAGGTATATTATGATAACTCGAAGGATGATATTGATGCAGATGATGAGCATAAGGTACATTCTAACTCTATCTCTGGTGCAGGACTGGGCATGGAACATGTTCGGATCATGATAGACCGCATGGAAAAGTTGGAAAGAAAAGTACAAAAATCCAACATCAAAAAGGATAAAATGAAAGCAATAATAAGACAAAAAGAGATGGAAACTCAACAATTAATCGAACAATCAGAACAAGGGTTATCCGAACTAAAAGTAAAAATCAATGAAAAAGAAATTGAATTGGTAGAATTAATAGCAACAATGAGTAATGCAATACATGATCTAAAAGCGGAAAAGATAAGTGCCGAAAAAGACACAAAGTTCATCAAGAGAGAAAGAGGAGAGCTTTACTCTAAAATTAAAGAATTGGAAGATACTTTAATTAAAAGAGGCCAAAGGGAACAAACAATCTTCTTGAATAAATGCAAAGAACGAAAATTCCGCAAGTGGACGTATGAGGTTCTTGGATATGAAAACCCAAAGATCAGTGAAAAGGTGAAAGCTAAACAACTATATGATTTCAACTTGATGAATGACGGCATAACAAAACGAATGATATTTGTCGATTAAGAGGAAGAAATGGTTGAAGCATATAACAAAAGAACTTCCAAATTAAAAGTTGAAATTCCTTTTGATTATCAAAGTGAGAATGAATATAATTCTACCGGGTCTCAAGAACCTAGAGAATCAAATATTCCATCTCTTCCTTACTCCCTATGCATCTAAAATTGTTAAAGTTCCAAGAGTGTACATTCGACACATGGAATTACAAAAACGACTCGAAACACTTTGAGATCTATTCTTTTCAAACAACAGTGATGAGTCATTTGAACAATATATTTTCATAATTAGAAAAATGTACTTTGTGTCACTGTCAAAAGAAAACCTTATCACATTCGTCAACAACCATTTCGAACTCCACACCTTCAACTGTCTCATCCACTTAGGCTAAATGAAAGATGAAAATGGAAGAAGAGGCTCCTCATCAACATCTACCAGTACTTCATCCTCATGATCTAGTGTCAACAAGCAGACAACCAAATGCTATTTCCAAATCTCAAATCTATTAACAAAACACAAAAACCTTGTGTCAATTTTGTTAAACATAATCATCACAAAAGCTCATCTAATAAATTTTCTCGTGTTTTAGATATAAAGATGGATGAGAGCAAAATGACAGAGTGTAAAAAGGAGAAAATATGGAGAAAGGTTACACCTATGCCTGCTAGGATGTGTACCGCCTTTACACTAAAATGTCATCAAATTACTACTTTTTTGAATAATTGTAACCTTGAGAATGACATGGAAAACTTGGCTTCAACATCTTTTTTTGTGAGTAATGGCTGCATGGTCACTGTGAGTTTAAGTGCTCATACGACAAATTGAGAAAATCATTTGGAATTAAACCATGTGAGAGTTGGAGAATTCCATACGAAAATCAATGTCATGTCCCATTCATTAATTCGATAGGTGTAATCATTCATCAATGAGTCTGAAAACATGAATGGTACATGATGAATGACTGGAATTACACGAATCACTTACTCACAGTAAGAGAACCGGAAGCATACAAGCGTGGATGTAACATCCGCAAACCCGAGCTAGTCTATTAGCGGGTTAGCGGTATGTGTTTATATGTTTACATGCGTTTAAGTTATTTATGTTTTTTAAATTTGGAAGTTAAAACATATAAAATTTTATCATGTTTAGTTAGTTTAACTAACTAAAATGGAAATTTATAAACATGCAAGAATTAACTAAAAGTAGCATGGATGTAAGTACGTATGTAAGTATGTATGTATGCATGTAAATATGTGTAAGTATGGATAAGTTTTACAAACACCTCCTGCTTAGTTTGAAGTGCAAAATGTGTACAAGTGTATATGGCGAATTGGAAGAGTCATGTGGTCATTTTAGTTTCAAAAGAAAAGGTGTAGTGTGTGTATTTGTGCTTAGAAACCTCCTGTTGAAGAAAGCTTGTAGAGAGTTCAAACTTGAATATTTGATTTGAAGATTTGGAATTCTATAAATCAAACTAAAGGTTAGTATGTAATTACAGCATGTTTAGTATCAACTTAGTATGATTTTTCTATTGAATTATATGCATACATGATGAAACACCATTAATGGAGCTTGAAGCTCAAGATTTGGTAAATGGGTTTTGTTTTGTTTTAGATATTTATGTGGTTAAAAGATGTTTATGATGCATGAAAACATGTTTATAGATGTTTGGATATGTTTTTGGTTAGTTTTAGTAAGTTTTGTAAGCTCTGGAATTGATCCATGGGTGTTTGAAGTCGGCTGGATATGAGTTGAAGAAGAAGCTGATCAATCCGATATCATTGAGACCGACATTATTAAATCGGACCCCGAAATCCCACGTTCTTGAATCCGATTCTTAAATCCGACCTTGTTGAAATCCGACAGTTAAACTCCGATAAACCCAAATCCGACCCAAATTCCAACACATGAAATCCGATCCTGAAATTGATGTTCATGAAATCCAACAACTAGTCATGACGCAACACGTCGGATTGTTGGACGCAACGCGTCTGTGGTTTTTCAGAATATGCTTTTGTTTGTTGATTCCTTGATGTTGCATGTTACATATATTATCGTATGTGAGTCAAGCTTAGTGTTTATGGGTAAAAGAGATATGAATATATATATGGATAGATAAATTTATGAATCCGAGACTGATTTCGTTGTTACTGTGTTTTTAGGAAACACAAAGACTCAGTGATATAAGATATCTGAGTTTCGTGTTTCAGATCACGAGGTGAGTGGATGTTAACTCACAGATGGTAAAGATTATGCTTGATATGATTGATGTGATGCATGTGTATGTGGTCAATAGACTGTTGAGTCTGATTGTTGACTATTGAGTGTTGATTGATTATATATGTTGCATGACTATTTGGCCGATACGCACTCTTTGGATGATATCGAGTTGTGTTTGAGAAGTCTGCTATACGTGGAATTGGGCTGGGCTCGTCTGCTGATTGGTTGAACAGTGGTAGTCCTACTATTGCAGGTGTTGTGTTAGCGGGGAATTTCACTATGCCAATTCAGCACAGGGCTATCAATAAACCTTTGCTTTGGCCGAGATTGGTTGTAGGTTCTGCGCCGAACTGGCGGTCTTCTTGATTGTGTGGTTACATGCTTTTATATCGATTGTTGATGTTTACCTTTGTGATTAACTTCTTCTCACTTAGCTTTGTACTAATTCCCCTCGGTTGATGCTTTTGCAGGTTTGTGAGTTATTGGTGTTTGTAGAAGGAAAGCTCGACCCTACTCTGATATGTTTATGAATTTTAAAAGGAAGCAAGCCATAAGTATTTTGTAACACCAAGACGAAAGTTGTAGTTGTGAACAGATGCTTTATTGTTTGTAATTATTTGTACTTTATGTACAGTTTCTTTAGTTAAAGCTTCCGCAACGTATTATAAAAAAATGACTTAGGATTTTCCGGTGTTACAGTTTTGGTATCAGAGCCTTGGTTTGGTGATGCATGCATGGCTAGAATGTTGCATTCTCAAATCTTGGCTCATGACGGGTCAAACTTTCCTTTGGCGAAATTAGAGTGAGTTGGAGATGCTTGTGGTAGTTAGTATTTTAGCACCAGTGATCGAGAATTTGGATACTACAGAGATCGTAGGAACTTCGGGTCAAACTCACGAAGAGGATCAAAGTGAGTACATATTTTAACTTGAGAACAAGTTGTTAGATCTCCGAAACATGGTTCACAGTTTGGAGCAGCAGAGGCATACTCAACCTGAACCAACCCCAGTCCCAACTGTGATTACTACTCAATCAACCACTATACCAGTAATGACACCACTACCACCGGTAACCCACATTATGCAACAACCGTTTTATTATTTGTTTACGCCACACGGAGCTTTTCCTTTTGCGTTTCCCGGATACAGGCAACCAAGCACATACAAACAATTCTTGGATTGTAAACCAGCAGAGTATCGAGGGAGTTCTGACCCTAATATCTCCCTGAATTGGTTGCGAGAGATGGTCAAGGCGTTGGACACCTTGTAACATCCTGAGATTGGGCCTAGTAGAAACGTAGGCTTTGGGTATGTTACACGTGAATTATTATGTTATTATGTTAATTGATTGTTAAGTAGTATTTGATTTAATTGATTAATCATTAACTTAATTAATTATTATTGGTTATGTATATATATGTATGTATATATGTACGATTATGTGTACGTATGCATGTAGTTGAGATTGTAAGGTTGACACCTCATGCTAATTGAGTATGTATACATGGGTTTGTGTTGGTATTACTTCACTTTGAAGTATTGTATGTCTGTGTAATTTGAGTGTGAAACCGAGAGCAAAGAAGAGAGCAAGAACAAGACAATCGGAATTCTGTGATTCTTGATTATGTGAATTCAACTTAGCAAGGTTGTTGATTCTTCTTTTATTCTTCCTAATATGCTTGGTATAGTATTAACATGTTACGGTTTTAAGTAGATTTGATATGAACATGTTCTATGAGTGTATCGGATTTGGTGTTCTTGGTGTTTAAAGGTGTTTTGATGCATGCTTGTGTGTTTAAACATGTTTATATGTGTTTTTATGAACTTGTTTATGATCTGGATATGAGATGTATGCAAGGTTTGAAGTTATCGGATTATACGAAGATTGAAGATGGCGGATTGTGGAGTTGATGATGAAATCCGAGTGTGGAAAACCGGGTGTTGAATCCGGTACTTTAGAAATCCGATACCTTTGAAACCGGAACTTAGAATCCGGAACATGTTGTAATCCGATGGCTTGAATCCGATGGTGGGTTTCCGAGTATGAAATCCGATTGTGGATGTCAGGATAATGCAAGTGTGAAATTCCGACTCTAGTGGCGGATTGTTTTCAAAACCGATGGATGTATCGGATTATTAGGAAATCCGATGGTGGTTGCGGATTCCTGTAGTAGTGTCGGATTTCTTAGGAAATCCAACAGTGTTGGTTTGTTTTGCATTGTTTAATGCTATGTGTTATATGTGCCTGCACATGTGAATCTTACATGTTTATGTTTGATTAAATGGATATAAATATATGATTGGTATTTATATTTATGAATTGGATACTGATTTCAGTTTGTTGTGTTCTCAGGAACAGACAAGGCTCAGTAACATTAGATCACTGAGTAGAAAGCTAAAATCTAGGGGTGAGTGGATGATTACTCACGGGTGATATTAGTTGTACTGGTTTGGTTGCAACTATTGTTGGATAGATTGTATATCTGTTGGTTAATTAACTGTGAATGTTAATTGTTGTATTCTGTGATATGTATACATGTTGGAAGGGAAGTCAGTTTACGACTGGGCTTATGGGCTGGGTTCATTTGCTATTGGCTAAGCGGTATCGGGACCTTGGGATGCATTTGTTGCTACCAGAGGATGATACTGTGTGAGGATAGCAAATGGACTATCGGTAAACCTTTGCTTTGGCCGGCATTGGTTGTAGGTTCCTGCAGAACTGCCAGTCTTCCGAGGGTGCTTATTTGTGGTTATTGATATCATGCGATATATCTTTTGTGTTACTCCATTCACTTATCCTTGTGCTAATCCCCCACCTCTCACTCTTTTTACAGGTTTTGGTAAGTCAGCGGCTCGGCTGAGAGTGGTTAGCTTGGGGAGTAATCACCTAGGACACTGATAAAGTATTTGTGACGAGTCATGTTTTGTAATACTGATATTTTGTAAACAGTGATTGTAATTAGTGTAATTACTTGGGTGTTTATAAACGCTTCCGCGGTGTAATTACAAGTGAAAATTTTTGGGTTTAAAATACGGTGTTACAAGTTTGGTATCAGAGCCTTGGTTTGGCAGTGTAGGCACTGTGGAAGTGTTACATTCCCAAATCTTGGCTCGTGGTAGGTCGATTACTCCTTGGGTGTGGGATTGGGGTGAATTGGAGTGTGGTTAGCATGTTGTGTACTAACGGATTTATCTAATAAATCGTGAGGTGATGTGATTGTTACAGATAACAATGGTTGGACGTGATTTCTCGACCGGTACCCCTACTGTCCCAACTAATGCTGAGGTTCCTACCGCAATAGTTGAGATTCTAACCAACGCTGGCACATCTGGTACAGCGGATGATGAGAGAGATGAATATATATTTCAACTGGAGGGTTAGTTACAGGATTTGAGGAAAGAGCTGGAGCAGCAAAGACAGGTTCCTGTAGTACAACCACCAGTTATTCCTATAGCCTCAACTACTGTTGCGATACCTCCTATCTTTCCAGCAGTAACTACATTGGCAGAGGTTCCTCCGATGTCGATGCCAATACCATCATTTACTCAACCGATGACACAACCCTTCTATTATCCGTTGTTTCCTCAGGGGCCCTATCCGCAAGGATCTGTTCCACAAGCGTCAATGCCACAAGGATCATACTCGTATCCATTTATGGGATTTCCACCAGGTATGGGATACAGGCAGCCGTGTACTTACAAGCAGTTCTTGGATTGTAAACCAGATGAATAGCACGGTAGCACGGATCCCAATGTTACTCTGAACTGGCTGAGGGATACTGCAAGAATCTTGGATGCTTGCAACTGTGAAGATGAGATGCGAGTATGCTTTGCTACCCGTATGTTGAAAGGCAAAGCGATGGTTTGGTGGGATTCCATTACCACCCATTTATCGAGAGCACAGATGGATTCGATTACGTGGAATCAATTTCGGGATAAGTTGTGTGAACAGTACTGCAACGCCTTTGAGTTGAATAAAATAAGGCAGGAGTTCATGAAGCTAAAAATGACGAGGAAAATGATAGTGGATCAGTTGATTGAACAGTTTAATTCTAAACTGAGGTTTGTATCTCAATAGGTGCCTCATGAATCTTCCCAGGTTCAGCACTTTATCGGGGCATTGTTGCCGGAATACAGGAGCACCACGAGATTGGCTGTATCTCTGTCCGACGCCTTCACCTTAGCAAAATCTGCTGAGGGGGACATCCAGGACAAAGACAAACAGGGTAAGGATGAGGCGGCTTTGTAGAAGCCGAGGTATGATCAGGCTGGGCGTAGCCAGCAAAAGAAGAAATGGTAGGGTAACCAGTCCCAGGGCAACCAGAATAGAAAAGTATCTCGAGGGGATTCGGGGATTAAATCACAATGGTGCACGGGGTGTAGGTCTTCTCACACTAGGCAGTGTACTGCTCAGACTATGCGTTGTGTGAGATGTGGAACTCATGGGCATGAATCTAAGGATTGCCGGTACCCTCGAAATGTTTGTTGGAATTGTCACAAGGAGGGACACAGGACAGGTGATTGCCCTATGGGGAGGGGATCAAGGACAGGGTCAGGGGTAGGTGCGGTTAGGGGTACGTCTGCAGCAGGAGGGCAGAAAAGGAAGAATCCTCCAATCCCGGAGGGCAGGGCGTTCCGGATGACAGTAGATGATGCTACTGTCACTGATGATGTGATCACCGGTACGTTCTTTATAAACTCCTTACCTGCTCGTGTATTATTTGATTCTGGAGCGAATCGCTCCTTTATTTCTGTGGCATTTTGTGCTAAGTTGAAATTGCATACTACTATTATCTCTGTGCCGATTGATATAGAAGTAGCCGATGGTAAGATAGTGCCCGTTACAACTTCTGTGACGGGTGCTGAGATAGATATTGATGGTAAGTGCTTTCCTCTATCATTCTTGTTGATGCCATTAGCGGGTTTTGATGTGGTGTTGGGAATGGATTGGCTAAGTAAGCACACGGAGAGTATTAAATGTCATAGGAAGCTGATTTCGTTTCCATTATATGATGGGTCGCGTGTGGTGGCTCGAGGGGAAAGGAACAAATCTGCGTTTCCTATTATTTCCATGCTGAAAGCTAAGAAATCCTTGAGTAAGGGATGCGAGTGTTTTCTAGCATATGCGATTGATGCTAGAAAGGAAAAGAGGGCAGTTACTGATGTGCGAGTTGTATCAGATTTTCCTGAAGTGTTTCCGGATGAGTTACCTGGGCTACCTCCCGTTCGAGAGGTAGAGTACAAGATTTATTTAATACCAGGTTCTAATCCAGTGGCGAGGTCTTCTTACAGGTTGGCTCCTTCTGAGATAAGAGAAATGATGACACAAATTCAGGATTTGTTGGATCGGGGATTTATTCGTCTGAGTTCTTCACCATGGGGTGCACCAGTCTTGTTTGTGAAAAAGAAAGATGGTACTCTACATATGTGTATTGATTACAGAGAACTGAATAAGAGGACAGTGAAGAATAAATACCATCTGCCCAGGATTGAAGATTTGTTTGATCAGTTACAGGGTGCTTCGTATTTCTCGAAGATTGATTTGAGATCGGGTTATCACCAGGTACGAGTTTCTGACGGGGATATTGCTAAGACTGCTTTCCGTACCAGGTATGGCCATTATGAGTTTTTAGTCATGCCGTTCGGTTTGACTAACGCACCTGCAGTATTTATGGATTTGATGAACCGAGTTTGTCGACCGTTTCTGGATAAATATGTGATAGTATTTATTGACGACATTCTGGCTTATTCGAAATCTGAAGCTGATCATGAGGTTCACTTGAGACAGGTTCTGGAAACTCTGAAACGGCATCACTCAGTAAGTTGGCTCAGTTGTATATCGATGAAGTTGTTTCCCGACATGGTATACCGCTTTCAATTGTGCCAGATCGAGATTCCAGGTTTGTGTCAAACTTCTGGAACAGTTTACAACGAGAGTTGGGTACACGTGTGAATCTAAGTACAGCTTACCATCCATAGACAGACGGTCAATCTGAGCGAACTATTCAAACACTCGAGGATATGCTGCGGGCATGTGTGTTAGAATATGGAGGTTCTTGGGATTTCCATCTGCCGTTAATCGAATTCGCGTACAACAATTCTTATCATTCGAGTATCGGTATGCCGCCTTATGAGATGCTATATGGTCTTCACTGCCGTACTCCTACGTGTTGGTTAGAGGCGGGTGAGAAACAGTATGCAGGGCCTGATATTGTGCAGATCACCGCAGATAAAGTAGCTATTGCGCGAGAGAAGTTGAAAGCTGCGAGGGATCGACAAAAGATGTATGCTGATCCACGTCGTAGGTCGGTTATATTTGTTGAGGGGGAATTGGTATATCTGAAGGTTTCTTCATGGAAGGGGGTTATCCGTTTTGGGAAGCGGGGAAAGTTAGCTCCGCGTTATATTGGACCTTTTCGTGTCCAACGAGTGGTAAATGATCAGACGGTTATTCTTGATCTTCCGGCTGAATTGTTGGGTATTCACAATACCTTCAACGTTTGTTACATGCGAAAATGTAGAGTTGAGGATGAGAGTCAGATTCTACCTCTACATGATCTTAAAGTAGATTCCAGAAAGAAGTTGGTAGAAGAACCCGTTGAACTATTGGATCGGAAAGTGACAAAATTGCGAAAGAAACAAATTCCGATGGTTCTGGTAAAGTGGAAACATAGTTTGGGTTCAGACTTGACGTGGGAAACCGAGGCCGACATGAAAGCTCGTTACCCGCAGTTGTGTGATGATGCATAGATTCCGAGGACGGAATCCAGTTTAAGGGGGGGAGATTTGTAAAATCCTGAGATTGGGCCTAGTAGAAACGTAGGCTTTGGGTATGTTACACGTGAATTATTATGTTATTATGTTAATTGATTGTTAAGTAGTATTTGATTTAATTGAATAATCATTAACTTAATTAATTATTACTGGTTATGTATATATATGTATGTATGTATGTACGATTATGTGTACGTATGCATGTAGTTGAGATTGTAAGGTTGACACCTCATGCTAATTGAGTATGTATACGTGTGTTTGTGTTGGTATTACTTCACTTTGATGTATTGTATGTGTGTGTAATTTGAGTGTGAAACCGAGAGCAAAGAAGAGAGCAAGAACAAGACAATCGGAATTCTGTGATTCTTGATTTTGTGAATTCAAGTTAGCAAGGTTGTTGATTCTTCTTTTATTCTTGCTAATATGCTTGGTATAGTATTAACATGTTACGGTTTTAAGTAGATTTGATATGAACATGTTCTATGAGTGTATCGGATTTGGTGTTCTTGGTGTTTAAAGGTGTTTTGATGCATGCTTGTGTGTTTAAACATGTTTATATGTGTTTTTATGAACATCTTTATGATCTGGATATGAGATGTATGCAAGGTTTGAAGTTATCGGATTATGGGAAGATTGAAGATGGCGGATTGTGGAGTTGATGATGAAATCCGAGTGTGGAAAACCGGGTGTTGAATCCGGTACTTTAGAAATCCGATACCTGTGAAAACGGAACTTAGAATCCGGAACATGTTGTAATCCGATGGCTTGAATCCGATGGTGGGTTTCCGAGTATGAAATCCGATTGTGGATGTCAGGATAATGCAAGTGTGAAATTCCGAATCTAGTGGCGGATCTTTTTCAAAACCCATGGATGTATCGGATTATTAGGAAATCCGATGGTGGTTGCGGATTCCGGTAGTAGTGTCGGATTTCTTAGGAAATCCGACAGTGTTGGCTTGTTTTGCATTGTTTAATGCTATGTGTTATATGTGCCTGCATATGTGAATCTTACATGTTTATGTTTGATTAAATGGATATAAATATATGATTGGTATTTATATTTATGTATTGGATACTGATTTCAGTTTGTTGTGTTCTCAGGAACAGACAAGGCTCAATAACATTAGATTACTGAGTGGAAAGCTGAAAGCTAGAGGTGAGTGGATGATTACTCACGGGTGATATTAGTTGTACTAGTTTGGTTGTAACTATTGTTGGATAGATTGTATATCTGTTGGTTAATAAACTGTGAATGTTAATTGTTATATTCTGTGATATGTATACATGTTGGAAGGGAAGTCAGTTTACGACTGGGCTTATGGGTTGTGTTCATTTGCTATTGGCTAAGCAGTATCGGGACCTAGGGATGCATTTGTTGCTACCAGAGGATGATACTGTGTGAGGAAAGCAAATGGACTATCTGGTAAACCTTTGCTTTGGCCGGCATTGGTTGTAGGTTCCTGCAGAACCGCCGGTCTTCCCAGGGTGCTTATTTGTGGTTGTTGATATCATGCATTTCAGGCTGATATATCTTTTGTGTGTTACTCCATTCACTTAGCTTTGTGCTAATCCCCCACCTCTCACTCTTTTTACAGGTTTTGGTAAGTCAGCGGCTCGGCTGAGAGTGGTTAGCTTGGGGAGTAATCACCTAGGACTCTGATAAAGTATTTGTGACGAGTCGTGTTTTGTAATACTGATATTTTGTAAATAGTGATTGTAATTAGTGTAATTACTTTGGTGTTTATAAACACTTCCGCAGTGTAATTAAAAGTGAAAACTTTTGGGTTTAAAATACGGTGTTAAACACCTGTAATTGTGAAGATGAGTTGAAAGTGAAGTATGCGACGAGGATGTTGAAACGGGATGCGATGGTGTGGTGGGATTCTCCAACAGGGCACCTTACCAAGGAGTAACAAGTGAGTAATACCTGGAACCAATTTCAGGAGAAATTGTGCAAGCATACTATAGTTCGTTTGAGATTGCTAAGATCAAGAAGGAGTTCATGAATCTACAGATGATGTGAAACATGTCGGTTGATGATCTAATCATACAATTCAATGAGAGGTTAAGATTGGTGAAACAGTGGGTGCCGGATGAGGCATCACAGATTGCACACTTTATGGGAGCTTTACACCCAGATTACCGTGGTGCTACCAAATGGGCTAGCACGTTATCCCAGGATTTCACTTTAGCCAAGTCGGTTGAAGGGGGTATCAAGGCGAGAGATAAGCTGAGTCGAGATAGGATTTCTCAACAGAGATCCAGGTTAGAACATTACAACACTTAGCCAAGGCAGGGAGGGCAAAGTAGTACCTGACAAGGAGATCAGAATAGGAGACCTACTTCAGGTAGTCAACACAACGGGCACCTTGGTGTGGTATGTGCAAGTCTTATCACAACGGTCAATGTACGCCACAGACAATGAGATGTGTGAAATGTGGCAAGTTTGGCCATGATCTTAAAAATTGCAGATTTTCGAGGAGCGTCTGTTGGAACTATAAAAAAGAAGGGCATAGAGTTGGTGAGTGCCGAGTGGGAAAGAAAACCGGGTCAGGAGCAGGAACGGCTAGGCGATCATCTTCAGCTTCAGGTCAAAAAAGAAAGAACCCACCCACAGATGAGGGTAGGGCATTTAAAATGATGGTGGATGATGCCACCACCACAGATGATGTCATACCGGGTATGTTTCTGATAAACTTTACTGCTGCTAGAGTATTATTTGATTCTGGAGCTAATCGCTCATTTGTTTTGATGGAATTCTGTGATAAACTGAAAGTGCCAGTTACTAAACTTGCTAATTCCTTTGAAATAGAAGTAGCAGATGGTAAGATGGTTCCGGTCACGACTGTTGTGCCTAGAGTTAAAATTGATATAGATGGTGCAGGCTTTCCTGTTTATTTTATTGTTATGCCTCTATCTGGTTTTGATGTGGTGCTCGGGATGGATTGGCTAAATTTGAATCAAGCTAGTATTAAGTATCAAAAGAAGTTAATCTCATTCCCATTGGCGGATGGTTCTCGGGTGGTAGCAAGGGGTGAGAAAGTTAGATCTGTGATTCCGATTATTTCATGTTTGAAAGCTAAAAAGGCGTTGGATAGAGGATGTGAATCTTTCATGGCGTATGTTATTGATGACAAGAAAGAAAAGCAGACGATGAATGATATTCGGGTAGTAACGGAATACCCGGATGTGTTTCCAGAAGAATTACCAGGGTTGCCTCATGTTTGCGAGGTAGAGTTCAAGATTGATTTGATCCCTGGGTCTTGACCAGTGGTGAAATCTCCATATAGATTGGCACCTTCAGAAATTCGAGAGATGATGACACAGATCCAGGATCTGTTAGACAAAGGCTTTATTAGTCCGAGTTTATCTCCGTGGGGTACACCGGTGTTATTTGTAAAGAAGAAGGACGGTACGTTGCGTATGTGTATCGACAACCATGAGTTGAATAAGAAGACGATAAAGAATAAGTATCCGTTGCCCAGAATTGATGACTTGTTCGATCAGGGTACTTCATTCTTTTCTAAGATCGATTTGAGGTCCGGTTATGATCAGGTGCGTGTATGTGATGAAGATGTGTCCAAGACAGCTTTTCGCACACGTTATGGCCACTATGAATTCTTAGTTATGCCGTTTGTCTTAACTAATGCACCTGCGGTATTCATGGATTTAATGAACAGAGTCTGTCAACCATTTTTGGATGAATTTGTGATTGTCTTTATCGATGATATCCTAATCTATTAAAAGACTGAGTTAGAACATGAGTAGCACTTGAGACAGGTTTTGGAGACTCTAAAGTAAGAACACTTGTATGCGAAATTCTTGAAGTGCGAATGCTGGTTGAGAGAATTTCAATTCTTGGGGCATGTAATCTGTAATGAAGGAGTGAAAGTGGATCCTTCGAAAGTTGAGGCTGTGATGAACTGGAATGCTCCGAAGACACCCTCAAAGATAAAGAGTTTTCTTGGATTGGCTTGGTATTATCGCTGATTTATAAAAGATTTCTCGAAGATTGCGGGTCCGTTGACCAAGTTGACTCGAAAAGACGTGAAGTTTGTATGGGGTGATGACCAGAATAATGCTGTTCAGACTTTGAAGCAGTTGTTATGTCAAGCTCCCATCCTTGCTTTGCCAAGTAGATCGGATGATTTTATTATGTATTGTGACGCGTCGTTTGGTTGATTGGGACGTGTCTTAATGCAGAGACATCGAGTAATTGCGTATGCTTCAAGACAATTAAAACCACATGAAAAGAATTACCCGACTCACAACTTCGAGTTAGCAGCTGTTGTATTTGCGCTTAAACTGTGGAGGCATTATTTCTATGGTACTAAATGTGTGATTTGTATGGATCACAAGAGCTTACAGTATGTGTTTACTCAAAAGGATTTGAACATGAGGCAGAGACGATGGCTAGAAATCAGATACCATCCTGGAAAGGCAAATGTGGTGGCAGATGCCTTAAGTCGTAAGGGAGTTAAAGTCCTATCCAATTAATGCGTGTGGAGATAGTATCAGATTTAGTGGATAGACTCAAATCTGCTTAGTTGGAAGCTCTAAAGGAAGAGAATTTGATAGAAGAGTTAATGAAGAAAAGAAAAGAGGAACTGAATGATGATTCTCGTGGATTGAAAGTATACAAGACTGGTGTTTGGGTGCCTATGCTTGGAGAATTGAGGAAATTGATTTTAACATAAGTACATAAATCGAGACTGTCAGTACACCCGGAAAGCATCAAAATGTATAACGATCTGAAAATGCTTTACTGGTGGCCAACAATGAAGGTAGATGTGGCACATTTTGTGGAATCCTGTCATATATGTGCACAAGTAAAAGCAGAACATCAAAAGCCATACGGATCATTAAAACAGTTGGAGATCCCTGAGTGGAAGTGAGAACACATAACGATGGATTTTGTAACGAAACTTCCGCGTACTCAGAAGAACCATGACATGATATGGGTGATTGTGGATCGATTAACGAAGAGTGCTAGCTTCCTTGAGTAAGTTGGCACAACTGTATATTGACGAGATCATTTCGAGACATGGCATACCATTATCTATTGTATCTGACAGAGACTCCAGGTTTGTTTCTAACTTCTGGAGGAGTTTATAGAGAAAGTTGGGGATGAGAATTAATTTGAATACTGATTATCATCCCGAGAGTGATGGTCAAACTGAACGAACCATACAGACACTCGAAGATATGTTACGTGCCTGTGTAATTGAGTATGGTGGATCTTGGGATTCGCACCTGCCGTTGATAGAGTTTGCGTATAACAATTTTTACCACTCCAGTATGGAATGCCTCCGTATGGAATGTTGTACGGTCGTTGTTGCCGTACCCCGACTTGTTGGTTAGAGGCTGGTGAGAAATAGTTTGCAGGTCCAGAGATTATTCAGTTAACTGCTGATAAGGTAGCTATTGCTAGAGAGAAGATGAAAGCTGCCAGATAGGCAGAAGATATATGCAGATCCGCGTCGACGTCCGGTATTGTTTGATGTGGGTGAGTTGGTGTATTTGAAGGTTTCACCATTGAAAGGTGTGATTCGTTTTGACAAACAAGGGAAGCTAGCTCCTTGTTTTATTGGTCCTTTCCGCATTCGATAGATAGTGAATGATCAGATGGTTACATCGGATCTTCTAGCAGAATTGGACAGTATTCACGACGCATTCAATGTTTGTTATGTGCGGAAATGTAAAGTTGAAGATGAGAGTCATATTCTCCCAGTGCATGATTTGAAAGTGGATTCAAAGAAAAGACTAGTAGAAGAACCTGTAGAACTGTTGGATTGTAAAGTGACCAAGCTCCGTGAGAAGCAGATTCTGATGGTGTTGGTCAAGTGGAAGCACAATTTGGGTTCTAATTTAACCTGGGAGACAGAGGCTGATATGAAAGACAGATACCCTCAGTTGTTTGACCAAGAAGGGATTCCGAGGACGAATCCTCTTAAGGAGGGGAGATTTGTAACATCCGCAAACCCGAGCTAGTCGATTAGCGGGTTAGCGGTATGTATTTATATGCTTATATTTGTTTAAGTTATTTATGTGTTTTGAATTTGGAAGTTAAAACATATAAAATTTTATCATGTTTAGTTAGTTTAACTAACTAAAATGGAAATTATAAACATGCTAGAATTAATTGAAAGTTAGCATGGATGTATGTACGTATGTAAGTATGTATGCATGGTATTATGTATGCATGTAAATATGTGTAAGTAAGGATAAGTTTTACAAACACATCCCGCTTAGTTTGAAGTGCAAAATGTGTACGTGTGTATATGGCAAATTGGAAGATTGTAGAGAGTTCAAACTTGAATATTTTATTTGAAGATTTGGAATTCTATATATTAAACTGAAGGTTAGTATGTGATTACAACATGTTTAGTAACAACATGGTGTGATTACAGCATGTTTATAGATGTTTGGATATGTTTTTTGTTAGTTTTAGTAAGTTTTGTAAGCTCTGGAATTAATCCATGGGTGTTTGAAGTCGGCTGGATATGAGTTGAAGAAGAAGCTGTTGAATCCGATATCATTGAGACAGACATTATTAAATCCGACCCTGAAATCCGATGTTCTTCAATCCGATTCTGAAATCCGACCTTGTTGAAATCTGATAGTTAAATTCCGATAAACCCAAATTCCGACACATGAAATCCGAGATCTGAAATCCGACCCTGAAATCGATGTTCATGAAATCCGACAACTAGCCACGACACATCGGATTGTTGGACGCGACACGTCTGAGGTTTTTCAGAATATGCTTTTTATTGTTGATTCCTTGATGTTGCATGTTACATATATTATCATATGTGAATCAAGCTTAGTGTTTATGGTTAAAAGAGATATGAATATATATGGACAGATATATTTATGAATCCGAAACTGATTTTGTTGTTACTGTGTTTTCAAGAAATACAAAGACTCAGTGATATAAGATATCTGAGTTTCGCGTTTGAGATCACGAGGTAAGTGGATGTTAACTCATGGATGGTAAAGATTATGCTTGATATGATTGATGCGATGCATGCATATGTGGTTGATAGACTGTTGAGTCTCATTGTTGACTATTGATTGTTGATTGTTGATTGATTATATCTGTTGCATGACTATTTGGCCTATACGCACTCTTTGAATGATATCGAGTTGCGTTTGGGAAGTCAGCTATACATGGAATTGGGCTGGGCTCGTCTGCCGATTCATTGAACAGTGGTAGTCCTACTGATGCATGTGTTGTGTTACGGGGATTTTCACTGTGCCAATTCAGCGTAGGGCTATCGGTAAACCTTTGCTTTGGCCGGCATTGGCTGTAGGTTCTGCGCCAAACCGCCGGCTTCTTGATTGTGTGGTTACATGCTTTTATATCGATTGTTGATGTTTTCCTTTGTGATTAGCTTCTTCTCACTTAGCTTTGTGCTAATTCCCCTCAGTTGATGCTTTTGCAGGTTTGTGAGTTGGTGTTTATAGAAGGAAAGCTCGACCCTGCTCTGATATGTTTATGAATTTTAAAAGGAAACGAGCCATAAGTATTTTGTAACACCAAGACGAAAGATGTAGTTGTGAACATATGCTTTATTGTTTGTAATTATTTATACTTTATGTACAGTTTGTTTAAATAAGGCTTCCGCAACGTATTATAAAAAAAATTGCTTAGGATTTTCCGGTGTTACAGTGTAGGATACAAGGAATTTCTCAAAGTTTGGTACTCTACTGAAGATCGAAAAACGAAACCAAATCCTTCACGAATATCAACACAAAAGCAAAATTCTTCAATTCCAAAATCCAAACCAATGCCAAGTCAATTAAAATCCAGACCAATTCCAAATCAAAATAACTAAAACCATGGAAATTTGTTTCAAAAGTGGAAACCCAAATCTCATATTCAAAGTCATACAAGGAGCATCTATGTGCAGGTTATGAAAAAGGGAAAATGAAAAGATCCTCTCACAAGACTAAACAGGTTTCAAGCACAAAGAAACCGATGGAACTACTGCACATGGATTTATGTGGTCCGATGAGAGTTCAATAATGTCGTGGGAAAAAGAACATCCTTGGTAATCGTCGATGATTACTCAACATATACTTGGGTCAAGTTTCTGAGTCCAAGGATGAAGCTACACAGATAATCTTTTCCTTCATTAAACAACAACAAAATAAGTATGAGTTGAATGTGTGTGCCATTAGAACTTATAAAGGTACTGAATTCAAGAACAAGACTTTGTCTGCATACCTTGACCGGGTGGGGATCACACACCAATTCTCTGCATGCATGTATTTTAGTGGCGGGGGTAGTATACGATACTACCTATGTTGCGGATTTGCGGGCCTAGTTGGCATGATTGACCTTCTAGGATTAAAGTGCTAGCCAACAAGAGTCATTTGGTCTTTCTAGACGACTATTTTGACACGTGGTACGCGGACACTTCGGTGTTCAAGTACTGGAGTGATGTAGGCCAAGGATGCTAGATCATACATCACGTGACTGTGAGGAGAAGCTGAAATATGATCGGCTTCGTTTTGACTCATACTAGAATGACAACGCAGTACTTGTATTCACCCTATTGATATGATTTATGTGATTATAATGTGGTATGATATATGCGATTATGATGCGATATGATCTATGAAATTTTATGCGGTATGATTATGATTATGTGCGATTGATTTCATGAGATGATTTGTGAATATTTGACCTATTTGGTGCTATGTGATGTGCGGGTTCTCGGTACGGGTCAAATACGTGAAGGGTGGGTTATGGTATTTATTTACATGTCATATTCTACTTACAATCATGTTTTATGGTTTTTGATTACAACTTCTATTGACTCACTTGGCGTAAGTTGACACTTGTTTCTTTTGAAATGTGTCTTGTACTCGCGCAGGTGGCGTAGAGGTTGTGGTTCTGCGAGGAGGGTAGTATTAGTTCTGGTTTATATTTTGGTATCAACAAACTATCCGGTTATGTAATATATTCATAACATTAAACTTGTACTAACTTTTGAATGACTATGGTCGTAACCCCATGGTTTAAATTATGAAGGATTCTGTAATCGCCTCTATGGCGAAAACAACTATTTCCATTTATGACTTTTAAGACTTCCGCTGCATGTTTTTTATATTAATTAAAGGTTTTTATAAATGGTGAAATTTGAAAATCATGGTCGTTACACGAACTCTAGTTGAGGCTGCTTGGACTATGCTATCATATTCTGGTCTCCCGCCTTCCTACTAGGGTAAAGCAGTAAGCACGACGTGTTATACGCAAAATCGTTCATTCATACATAAACGCTTTAATAAAACTCCTTATGAATTGGCAAACAGCATCGTGCCTAATATCAAATATTTTCACATATTTGGTAATAGGTGCTTTGTACTTAATGAAAAGGATAACCTAGGAGAATTTGAGGCTATGGCTGATGAATCAATTTTCCTTGGTTATTCCCAAGAATCTAAAGCATTCAAAGTTTTAAACAAAAGAACGAATTGTGTAATGGAAAGTATCAATGTAACATTTGGCGACATGTTAGATGTTACATCTTTTAAAACAAAAGGAGATGCAGTTGCTTCTCGACAAGTCAGTTGTGTACCAATTCCTCAAAGAAAAGAAACAAATAACGATCTTAATCTCACTGAATATGATTTAGATTTCTTATTTGATTTCTTATAGTCTGAATCTAATGTTCTCAATTCTGGTGACAGTAATGATGCAGTTACTCCTACTACAACTGCAACGGAGGTCGACAACTCTACATCATATCCTACCTTGGATACTCTGTCCACACCGACTGTCAGTCCAGCTCCTGTACCTCATGATACGGAATATGAGGGTACACCTATTATTGATTTAGATCCACAGGACACTCATGAAGATTCATATCTAGCTAACAGCTTAACTGAATTCTTTCCACCAATAAATAACCCCCATGAAATAAAATGAACACGATCCCATCCCGAATCACAAATCATAGGAGACATAAATTCTGGTGTAAGGACTCGTTCTGTAACGACAAATTAGTGCCTTCATTTAAGTTTCCTAAGTATGATAGAACCCGCGAAAGTCTCAGATGCTCTAAAAGACACTGATTGGGTCATTGCTATGCAAGAAGAGCTAAATCAGTTTGAAAGATTACAAGTGTGGAGACTCGTACCCTTACCAGAAGGAAAATTTGTTGTTGGTACTAAGTGGATATTTAAAAACAAACGAGATTCCGATGGAGTAGTAGTGAGGAACAAAGCTAGGTGTTTTTCCCGAAAGATGTAAAAACTATCAGAGATAAAATAAATCAAAGTGAGGAAATAGTTTTAAAATACAAACACACTGTAATTTTCCAAGCAGGATTATATTAATAATCAAACTTCAAAAAGCACTCAAGAACAGACTTGAGTACAGAGTACAAACTAAAATGAAGAACTTACTTAAAACAAATTAGCGAACAAACGCTTACCTTCCTCAAACAATTGATAAGGTATTTATATGCTAAGTAAACTAATCATGACCATCACTACTCTACATAAAGTTAGGAAACAGAAATCCAATCTGCCGTTTGAGAAAAATAAGGAGCGTTGATTTCACACATTCCAACCAAGTAGACAACAATAAGGAGTTTGGCTTTAGCTTCATTTAAAGCTTCATTCTTAGCGTCCCCAACAAATCTCAAACGTTCAACTTCATCTTATAGACTCTTCATGGCAGTAGCCCTTGAAAATTTCTTCTGCAATAAGAGTTCTTTTCGTTCAGTTGTAGCATTCTTTCATATTATCTGACAGATTTTGGACTGTCTTCGAAATTTCTCCCCCTTAGAAGCAAAGGAGTTTCCCGATGCTTCTACCGACCTAGACAGCTCCTTAATCTAATCAAAAAGTCCCTCAAATGAGTGCGCAAGCAATTCTTATACACGCTTTATTGCTACTTCAGAAAGATTTACATCATAAAATTTATCCACTGAAGAGGAAAGAGTATTTATAGTGGAAGAAAGAGTTTGTATTTGAGAGTTAATAGTTGAAAATTTGGTAGTGGCAGATTCAGCCATAGTTGAAAGTAAAGCATGAATCTGTTTGAACATGGATGTACGCATGTGATTGCTCAAAACAATATCCTTAGAGAGAGAGGTGGAATGTTGAATCATAGAGCTAGCGAGAGTTTTGAAATCAGTTTGAAATTTGTGTTGATCGTTTGAATAAGAAGAAATAGTTGAGAAGATACGTACATAAATACTGTCACAAGTTTAATACCAAAAACTTGATGTTTACAAACCAGGCGTTAAGTGTTTCAAAAAGTTTATCAAAATATAGTGAAACCGAAGCTTTGCCCTTGCCTTTACTAAAACCTGCAAAACATTTTAAAAATAGTATCTGATAAGCTACGAGAGCTTAGTGAGTAAACCAGACTAAACATCATATAAACACACGTATAAAATCATATGAAGATAATACACGTATGTCAGATAATCAATGCTAACCACTGGTTCTAGACCTAGGGCAGCCACCTTTGTAATAGTACTGTATCACCTTTGAGTCTTACTGATCATAGCAGTAAGCTTATACACACATATGAATAACATTACATGTCAGTAATCTTATATGATAGCACACATGCTGCAAATATGAATAGTACTCTAGAAGACTCACCTTATAATCAATAATGTTGTAAACAACCCACAATTGATAATGATCTACTGAGCATGCCAATGATAAGTCTCTACATGAAATAATACCAATTAAATGTCATACACCACACAAGGTACCCCCGTGCCCTAAACAAAATACTCCCGTGATAAAAAGGCACATTCTAGGCCTTTCTAGAACAGGGCACACCCATACCCTATGGGTCACGCCCGTACTACGGCCAAGGGCACGGTTGGATCATGAAGGGCACGCCCGTGCCCTTCAACCGGCAGCAGCAGTTTTGCCGACTTACATGTTGTTCCGGCCAAAACTCCTCAAAAACATAATTTTAATTCATTATAATGATTCTGGGATGTTTTCCTACACCCCAAACAACTTCTAAACTAGTAATAACAACAATAACATGCCTTATCTTGATTCAATCCTTGAAACATCTTAAAAACATATTAAAGATTGAAAACTAATCAAATCATCATACCTTAACTATCAAGAGTTGTTATGGCTCAACTTGTGCTACTTTAGCTTGTTGTTTTCTTGATCAAAATTCACCAAGAAGAGAGGAGTTGCAGCTGCACATGTAAGGTGTGTGTGTTTTTGAATTTTTTTGCAACACTTTGACTTGAAAAAGTCAATATATATATACAAGTTTGTCTTAATTGCAGAAATGGTCCCTTGACTATTACAGCTCTTATTCTGACAGTTTTGGCCCCTCTAGTTTTATAACCACATACTATCACATGTATCCATTTATAACTCATATAACACTTTGTACATTTCTGGTATTAAATTAATAATAAAATTCTAGGTGTTACAACATGCTAAGATGGAACACAATAAAGGCTAACGAAAGTGCCTGCTCTGCGCGCATTATCAAATCCCCATTTGATAATCGATACAATCAAAGCACATTATTGCTTAATGTTCCCAACTCAAACATATCAAATTCAACTAAACCAAACTCAAGCCAAAGCCATTTGTAAACCAAGTGTATGCAAGCCTAGTATGAAAAATCATCACTAGCTTGCGACTAAAGCTTAGTAAATGGATTCACAAAGTGACATCCGTGCGTACTCTAACAATCACCATATCATTCTCTCGAACAATCACTTATAAAGCGTGCGTCGGCAAGATCATGGTCCTTTGTTCAAGCCTTCGTGCTTTCATTGTTTCAAAGAACCTAACAGAGTCAACGATGCTTCGAACAATAGTTCCCGTCTATGAGCCATTGTACTCTCATTGTTTTAAAGAACCCAATAGAGTCACAATGCACAAGACTATGGTTCATATATATATATATATATATATATATATATATATATATATATATATATATAAGCCATCATACTCGCATTGTCTCAAAAGATCCCAAATAGAGTCAATAATACTTAAAGAACCATTCTAGTCGACATTCCACTTAACAACACAACAACAACAATTCACAAAGAATAATACATTATTCAAAGTTCATTGTTACCACCGAATATCTACTTGAAGAACAATGCACCAAGAGTTCTTCCAAGTATGTCAAAATGAGAGAAAAGAAACCATGTGATAAACCAAGTTGCTAATTAAATTAAGACACTAGTCCATCATGTTTCAATATCACTCTCTTAGTTTTGTCATTCCAAAAAATCCACGTTCGTATCTTCCAATTCTTCTTATGAAGCAATAATTTCTCAACCCCGGTTTTATGAACCGCCAAGTTAGGACATTATCTTCAATAATAATTATATCATGGATACACATTTTAAGGAACACAAGAACTCCTACTAGCTCTGGCATACATCCAAGTTTAATCTTCCCTTTTCGAAAACTCAAATCTATGATTTTCTCATTAAAGTGACGATTACAATCTTGTGTTGTTTATTCAAGTATACGAGGATACTTTCAATGTATAAGACACTTTCGGAACACGATCTTTACATTGCAGTGATAAACACATGTATCCACGTGATCTTCAACATAACCACTATGAAAATTTCCTTATGATACCATCCTCATGGTCAATCATAACAGAACATTTATCATTAGTTGGTATTTGAAGTTCAAGTCCACGAATAGACTTCTTGGGCTTGTAGACCTTACGAGGATACTAATAATGTACAAGACTCTCAGAGCGTATTAAAACACTTCCTCAAAATTCCTATAAAGGAATAGGGTCTTTACATTTCACTGCCACACTTTCATAGTCATGAGAAGGCAGTGATACACCATAAGTCATCCAAGTAGACTTCAATATGACCACGAGGAAATATTTCTTTTATGATATCATCCTCATGGTCAATCATATGAGAACTCTTACCACCGGTCGATATTTGAGGTTGTCTACATATCAATCCATGTGCACACTCTTGGTTTATACCAAGGCATTAGATCAACCAAGTACAACACTTGGATATCCAATATGGATTGTATCCCATCCTCATTACCTCTCTCCTTCTAGTCGACTTTAGGCCTACCTACGACTTCCAATAGTTGATGAATTCAACCAATCCATCATCGAGTTATCTCTCTCTAGATATAAAACATATATATATCCGGCCTTACGACAACTCCTATCAGACATAGGAAGAGTAATGAATCATACCAGGTACTCCAGCATCGCCATGCTGAGTTCCAATCATTACTGATTGTATGCTAGTGTCAACATCAGGTCTAACCATTCACGGCCCCGTTTACTCCCACCGGCTCCCATAGATATTAAGTTTCTACTTGCTTTTGAGCGAGAAAACTTATCCTCAAAAGTTTGTAAGATAAACATCTCATGGTCTCAGCAGAACGCCTAATGGAGTAGCATCTTTAGTCCCTGGATTCTTCCACCTCACGCCTATACGTAGGCTGGATAATCTAGACTTTGAGATAGACAAGCAAAGACGCTCTTTCTAGTGTTATCTCCTAAGATGCATACAAAACCATCTTTGTTGATTTTATAGATCATTGCCCACCACATTTGAGCATCCCAACACTTTGGGTATGAATTTGTTGTCCATCAAGACCCGAACATATCCAAGAATGTTTTGTTCCTCCTCTATGCGACCCCATATGCCAATGTGTCCTAGGAGAAATAAATTATGAGATAAATCTTATAATTCTTAACATGGTTACAAAATTCACAAATTAAGATACTTAACATCTTGAGAAGATTTAAGCAACTTTTCCCACAAACCTCATTATGGTAATTTATTGAACACCTCAAAGGTTTGAAACATACCCATCCTTACTACCACTACCGGTAAAGGTAACAAAGTACATGTAGTTATCCCCATTGATTTCTTGAACGAATTAAACACATAAGTGTGAACTAATTTCAATAAGCTTTCAATCCTCCTACATACGCCGATGAAAGGATGTACAAGTCATTTAGCCTAATAAACAATTCTTGCACTTAACATTTGATCAACTATCAAATACATCCAAGATTCCAAACCACACAGACCTTAGTGAAGCAAGTCTTGTTTACATAGCTAAAATAACCTTGTCACTTGGATAACTTATCCAAACCATTTTTGGATTTAAACATATTATTCATGATTATTTTATTACTTTTAAGCAAAAGCTTATAAATGCCATGACATGGATAAACTTTGAAATAAACCACTAATATATATATATATGTGTGTGTGTATATATATATCAAATACAAAGTAATATCCATCATCAACCAAGGCATAATAGACTTAATATTTTTCTCGCCACGTAGGTCAGATAATATATTAATCTAGTAAAGTAATAAAATAGCTAGATGGAATGGCGAGATCCAAACTCCCAATCCTCTCAATCGAGACAACTTTCAAGTTTCTCAATCTTGAGCTCTAGCTCTCCATGCCTCATCAACTACTTCTTTCGTTTAACACCTGCACTTTGTAACAAAAATATTTTTGCAACAAACATGAGTGTTATAGCCAGCATTTGAATAAATCTAGCTAAGAAGTATAAAAGCAATGGAGCTAATCATGAATGTAACTGATGACGAGAAGCTATTCCCTTGTCTCATAGGAAGCTTTAACTCCTCCGAACACTCGGGATAAGCGTGGCGGCGCCAATCTCCATATTTACCGTAGAAATAGCAAACTTCTCCCTTAGGAGTTGTATTCTCTTTCTCGGTTTTACGTTCCTTAAATAACCGGGTGGGAATGAACTTGTGTTTGGCCATGTTAGACTCGAAAGTCTTCGGCATGCTATGCAACTCGTCTAAGGATTATATCATTTTGTCCTTTTGATAGTTTATGATAAACTCATCATAAGACGCGGGCAGGACTGGAGAATCATATTCACCGCAAGCTCCTTCCCAATGGGAAATCCTAGTATATCCATTTGGTCAATGTATGCCTTCATACGAAGCACAAGAACACTAACCTTCCCACCTTCTTGCATCTGGCAACCGACAAGGGGCTTGACACACATAAAGTCTTCCTCTCTAATCTGATGTTAGAACATGTCCTTCGACCGATTAATAATATCATACGCACTCATATGCCCAAGTTGCTTTCGCAGCTCACTGCTCATAGTAGATAACATGAAAGAAGAAACATCTTTCGCGTCCTCGACACGTTTTTCAAAAGCGTATCTAGTGGCCCAACTTGTGTTTGTAGCAGGTGGTTCCAGAAGAGGTTCCTCGAGGATGTGCAACTTAGACTCATGGCGAAGGACAACTCGCAATTGCCTATGCCAATCCACAAAGTTCACGCCTACGAGTTTTTCCTTTTCTAGGAACGAACGGAGTGATAAATTCGGTGTTACGTTGTTAACGTTTGTCATCTATAATTTAGAGTACACGTTTTAGTGAATTTATATATAATCCTTGTAGAAATAATTACCCTAATAGTTTTTCAAAACCAATTATTTAAACAAAGCTAGAAACCATATTTCACTTTACCTTATGACGGGTTTACCGCGGATCACAAAGGAAAGCTATTTAGGCCGGTAACCATTTTACCGATTGCAAACACTTTGCAACTTCTAGATCCTTGCGGGATCCATTGACAATCAAAATGTCTTTTGGCATGTTTGATCCCTTCTCGCACCAATTCTAACTTGTTCCGCTTAAATGACTCGGCCAGAGCTCGACGCCACCTAAGTGCCACAAAAAGAATTGTAAACCACCCGTCAAGACACACGGTGGAACTCTCGCCAATAATTAGTTCGTGCTAAGCTCGACAACCAATATTGCGAGTTACCACACTCACCTTCCACTCAGTTTAACTCGGCATGAATCATGCTAAAGCTCGACAATCATCCAGTTTCATTAGATTTGGGTGGTGTCGTTTTACGGATTGCGCGTGATTTACATTTTAAAAACAGAATTTTGGTTTTCCCGGTTAAAACAATTTTAACCCACTTCGCGAATTAACAAATTAAGTGATAAATACAAGTTTTTTTATCCACTTATAATATAATACAAATTTATATTATCTTGTAAATTCTATACGCACGGAAAGATATATAAACCAATTTTATAAATTTTTGCGTTTTTATATATTTTGAAAAATTAGCTAGCATGCGATATCCTACACATCCATGCAAAATAATAAATATATAAAAAATCTAAGCATACACAATAGTTTGGTAACATGCCCAAATCCTATGCGTTTTCCCCGTGAGCCATACGAGGAAAACAAGGTCAACTAAGGAATCCACAATCCAAAGTACCCTGTTGGGTGCGCTCCCACTAAAGCCGGCATCTCCAAAAGGCAATCCGGACTCCACGTTGCAGAGACATCAATGCTGTGACTACCATTGGTGTATTACGTATAAAATCAACTTCTATACTATTTACATAAATACATAGAAGAAGAAATGCCGCGTAGGTCACAATCCTATGCTACTATTATTAGTACAAGGAATAAATAA
This sequence comes from Dittrichia graveolens, assembly GCA_038502395.1. Taxonomy (NCBI): domain Eukaryota; kingdom Viridiplantae; phylum Streptophyta; class Magnoliopsida; order Asterales; family Asteraceae; genus Dittrichia; species Dittrichia graveolens. Next base: position 975,138 of record JARJIL010000008.1, read on the forward strand.
ACGGCATGCAAGCCGCACCAAATAATAATAAAAATTTCAAAAATATGGCACGCATGCCACCAAAAATCAAACAAACCAACCACCACAACACATAGGTCTAAAGGGCATCTAGTTACCGAACCACAATCAAACACAACCAAAGCAAAACCATGGTGTGCCACAAAACCATGTCAATAATATTTTGATCAAAATTGCCAACAAAACACTAAAGGCACGAATGGCAATCCTTGTACATATGCATTAATAATTTTAATACACCTTTAAAATTACATATTCATATATACACCTATAAATATATATATTTTTATGCACTTCATGCCAAGCCATACAAAAATATATAAATTCTAGGAATCAAAATATAGTGAGGAAAACCAGAACTAAGACTAGTCCAAAACCAAGAAATCCGGAATTTTAAATATAATTTTAATTTACTATTTCAGAAACAAAATCGGACCAAAAACCAGAAGAAACAAAATCGGACCAAAAACCAGAAAGGCACGGGCGTACCCCAAAGGGTACGGGCGTGCCTAGGGTACGGGCGTGCCTGCCCTTTTGTCAGTGTACAGTTTAAACAGTTTTAAGCATACAAACATTTTGTCGGCAGGGCCCGTACCCCCACTAGTACGGCCGTGCCCTGGCCGCTGGCACGCCCCGTACTGTAACATCCTCAAGATGGGCCTAGTCGTGTTCGAATCTGGTATGTTGAAATCTCAAATTTAAATATATATAATTGACTAAGTCGAAAATATAAGAAAAATAATAAAGAAACGATAATATGAAAATATTATTATTAATAGATAAAAATGATAAATCATTAAATGGTTTAGAACGAGGTTTCTTAAAATATCCCCGTTAGTCAAAACGCGTATCCGTGCATTAAGTCGTATGTTGTAAGGGGGAACAAAATACCCACTTGTGGGTATCACCAACCCACAAGTTGGTTCCTTATTTACTACCTCACGTAAACACACAAACACACTTAAACTCATTGTCTGTGTGTGTTCTTGGCTAGAGAAGAAGAAGAAGGAAGATCATGGAGATCATCCAAGTTCTTTGATTCTTGCTCAAATCAAAGCTTCAAACCATTGCTAAGCTTCATCTTCATCTCTTTGTAAGTTCAAACCTCCATGTTCTTCAAGTTTCCATGTTTGACCATTTAGGTCAAATGGGTCAAAGTTCCAAATTGGTTCCTATAATTGAAACCAATGATTCCAATGTGTTCCTACATCATTTCTAAGTGATAAACAACTAGATTATTGAATCAAAGTGTTGGTTTTAGTTGAACTTTGATAAAAGCTCAAATGGGTCAAAAATGGTGATTTTGATCCCAATTCTTGAAATGGTTGCTAAAGTATGAATTAAGAGTTGTTTCTAGCTTGGTTTGAATGAGAATTTCATATGTGAACACTGGAAATTTAGTTGGAATCGTTTGGTTGAGTTTTGGGGTTTAATTGGCAAAAAACGTAGGCTGGAAATCGCACAAGTCTGTGAAGAAGTGCTTGCGGGCGCAAGGGTTTATGCTTGCGGCCGCAAGGGCTTATTGCTTGCGTGCGCAAGGTCCCTTCCTTGTGGCCATAAGAGGTGCACTGCCTTGTGGGCGCAAGCAAAGTTGCTTGCGGCCGCAAGGAGTCCTGTTTCAGCAAGCCGTTTGCTGTTTTCCATTGTTCTGATAATATGGGTGTTTGTTCAAGTGAGCCTGACAACAGAGAAGACCCGGAAAGTAATAGTAAACAGTTTTTAAACTAGTCAGGTGAGTGCCTGATAATATAACAATTAATATATCTATAACATATATTAACAATGACTTGTGAATTGTATACCATAGTTTTTACACGCACTTGATTACGTGTAGTTGTAAAGCATGATGATGCTAGATTTAACATGTTGACACTGTATGATACGCACTTGATTAAGTGTAGAATGTATAGCATGATGATATATATATATTACTGCGTGCGAGCAATGAAGTAAAGAATGAATGGCATGATGATGCTAGATATTAGATTGATATAAATAATATGCATCTGTTTAGGTGTATGTTATGTGAATATGATTATGCATGCATGCTATGGGATCCGGAATGGATCAGTTATGTGTTTGTGTACGGATCCGTATTGTGGACTGGAATGTCCTCCGTTGAGAACAGAGTTATTCTATTAAGAACGAAACCATTGAGAACAGAGTTATTCTATTAAGAACGAAACTGTTCTGTTGAGAACTAAGCAGTCCTATGTTGAGGACAAGTTGTATTCTGGGTGTATAGCCTTGTGTTGTACACAGAAGAATCGAATGATTTTGAAACGCAATGGTGGACGCCTTTACAGCTCCCCCACCAGCGCGGTTGATGTGTCTAGTACCCCAGTTTGGTGCATTGAGCCGGGTTAGCTCCCCTGCGAGATATGTCTGCTTCTGACTACGGCAGCTCATCGCGAGATGCTAGGATAGCACTATTTGAGCATGATTGATGATATGTGATATGTTTATGTTGATTGCATGCTATCTTGTACCCACTAGCTTGTTATAGCTAACAGATACTCTCACTCACATGTGCAGGTGATCCTTCGTGAGCGCGGGAGCCTGCAGGTAGACTTTTGTTAGGAGGAACACTAACCCTTTTGTTAAACTCTGACATGATATATGTATGCATGTAAACAGATAATGGTTGGCTGGTTCGGTAATGGTAACACCAAACATTGCATGTGGCAACTTTTGAATGTATATAAATTGCCATTAGTTTTATATTCCGCTGCATGATTTTAAATGAAATTGATAAATTAATATTTTAAAAAGAAAAATCTGGTTCTCGAAAACGGGGTGTTACAAGCTGGTATCAGAGCCTAAGTTTGAGTGAATTGGGTACTTGAAAGAGTATTCAGTCTCAAATTCAGGTTCGACCATTATTTAAAGTGTTCCTCGGGAGGTTATAGGGTGTGAGAGAGATTGTTATAATTGATATGTTGACGTTTATCTGCTTATTATTAATTTAATTAAGTATGATAAGTATACTAAATATTGTGAATATATATTTGGTTAAACAGAATTTAAAAGATTAAAAGAATGCCTCCCAGACGAAATCAGGAAGCATATATCCGGGAGTTAGAGGCTCGTCTAAAAGCGGTAGAGGACCGAGTACCTAATCCACCTGTTGTTCCCGTACCTGAGCGGAAAATGGCTGAGGGCCTAAAAGCGTTTTTATCATGCAAACCACCTACTTTTGAGGGTGGCATGGATTTAGGTACTGCGGAGAGATGGATTCGTGATATGGAGTTGGCTTTTGAAACAAGTGAAGCAGCTGAAACAAAAAAGGTGGCTTATGCTAGAAAGATGTTGCGGGGCCGAGCGGTAGTGTGGTACGATACCGTAATTGCATCCACTTCAGCTGAAACAAGGGATGCGTTTGTTTGGTCTGATTTTCTGAGAATCTTAAGGGCCAAATATTGTTCGGATCAAGCCTTGGAGACTATGGATAATGAGTTTACGGCCTTGACGAAAGGCAACCTGTCGGTGGAAGAATTGATTTCAAAATTCTCTGACCTGATACGGTTTGTGGGAAACACCTTGCCTAATGAAGAGGCAAGAATCAACAGATTTGCTTTGACTTTACCACCAGATTTCAGATCTTCTATCCGGTTTGCCACCACACTGGATAAAGCTTTTGACATTGCTCGTCGGTACGAGAGCGATCATGTACTACCAAAAGAGACTGGAGGAACTTCCAAAAGGAAGTTTGAGCAAGTATCTGGGTCGAAGAATACTGGTAGTGGGTCTTGGTAGAAGCAGCAACACCAGCAACAAGGGGGTCAGAAGTACAATTCTGTATATAATCTATGGTGTGCTCGGTGTCGCACCAAGCACACAGGGCATTGTACCAGGGATACAGAAAGGTGTCTCAAATGTGGACAGAAGGGGCATGGTGAAGATAGCTGCAGATTTAAAGATAGTGTCTGTTTCAAATGTTTAAAACCGGGGCACCTATCGAGAGACTGCAGATCGGGTAGTGCTGGAGGATCTTCTGCAAGGCAGGGAAAGAACACTACGCCCCGTGCACCGGGCAGGGTGTTTCAGATGACTATCGATGAGGCAAAGACTGCAGGTGATGTGATCACCGGCACTTTTCTTATTAACTATTCTCCTGCCAGTGTTTTGTTTGATTCAAGAGCAACTTATTCTTTCATATCTGCATCCTTATGTGCTAAATTGCAATTGCCTGTTTCTACTTTGAATGATACTTTAAGTGTTGAAGTTGCTAGTGGTAGACTAGTATCAGTTGTTCACAGGGTTCCTATGGCGGTAATTGATATTGATGGGACTAGTTTCCCTATTTATTTTCTGGTTATGCCAATTGCGGGGTTTGATTTCATTATCGGTATGGATTGGCTCAGCAATCAAAATGCTGAGATTCTTTGTTCTAAGAAGATCATTAAACTTCCTCTATCTGACGGGTCATATGCTGTGGCTCGAGGTGAAGGAAGAACTTATGAAACTCCATTGATTTCTTTGATGAAGGCTCGAAAGTTTGTAGCCAGGGGATGTGATTCCTATTTGGCTTATGTGATTGATACAAAAATGGAGAAGAAAACTATTGATGACATTCGGGTAGCTTCTGAATACCCTAATGTTTTCCCTGTTGAATTATCGGGTTTGCCGCCGGTGAGAGATGTTGAATATCAGATTGACCTTGTACCAGGTGCTACGCCTGTAGCAAGATCTCCGTATCGTCTTGCGCCATCTGAGGTTCGCGAGATGATGACTCAGATTCAGGAACTTCTTGACAGAGATTTTATTCGTCCCAGCTCTTCGCCTTGGGGAGCTCCGGTCCTATTTGTTAAAAAGAAGGACGGGACTATGCGTATGTGCTTTGACTACAGGGAGCTGAATAAGCGAACTGTAAAGAATAAGTACCCCTTACCGTGTATTGATGATCTGTTTGATCAACTACAGGGTGCTACTTGTTTTTCAAAGATAGATCTTTGTTCTGGTTATCACCAAGTCCGTGTACGCGAGGAAGATATTCCGAAGACGGCATTCAGAACGAGATATGGGCATTATGAGTTTCTTGTGATGCCATTCGGATTGACTAATGCTCCAGCTATATTCATGGACCTCATGAACCGTGTCTGTCGTGCTTTTCTTGATAAGTTTGTCATTGTATTTATTGATGACATTCTTATATATTCCAGATCTGAAGCAGAAAACGAGACACACCTTCGCATTGTTCTTGACACTTTGGTGCAAGAACAGTTGTATGCTAAATTTTCTAAATGCGAGTGCTGGCTCAAAAAGATACACTTCCTTGGTCATGTCATAAGCACAGATGGTGTAATGGTTGAGATACGTAGCTTTCTTGGACTTCCCTGTAACTATTGGCGGTTCATTAAGAATTTTTCTAAAATTGCAGGTCCTTTGACAAAGCTTACACGAAAGGATGTTCCCTATTCGTGGTCTGATGAACAAGATAATGCTTTCTAGACATTGAAACAACTGTTATGTCAAGCTCCAATTCAGACTTTGCCAAACGGGTCAGAAGATTTAGTTGTTTACTGTGATGCTTCTTACGCAGGTTTGGGAAGTGTCCTTATGCAAAAAGACAAGGTGATAGCTTATGCTTCCCGCCAACTGAAGCCACATGAGAAGAATTACCCGACTCATGATCTGGAGTTGGCAGCTGTTGTCTTTGCTCTTAAACTATGGCACCACTACTTGTATGGCACCAAATGTGTGGTATTCACAGATCACAAGATCCTCCAGTATGTTTCTACACAAAAGGAGCTCAATATGATGCAACGCAGGTGGATAGAGTTGATAAACGATTATGATTGTGAGATCAAATACCACCCGGACAAGGCTAATGTGGTGGCTGATGCATTAAGCCGAAAGGGCTCCACTGATAGCATCAAATTCATGAAAATTACCATTGTCTTTGATCTAATCAATCGGTTGAGGGAGGCTCAGCAAGAAGCCTTATTAGAAGCTAATCTAAAGGCAGAAGTTATGACAAAGATGAAGGAGCAGCTACAAGATGACAGCGGGGGATTGAAGACATTCAGGTCCCGAATCTGGGTACCTAGTATGAGAGGGAACCGGGAGTTAATCTTGAAAGAAGCACACAACTCTCGTTTATCTGTTCATCCTAGGTGCACGAAAATGTACCATGATCTTAAGGCACTTTATTAGTGGCCTACAATGAAGCGTGATATTGCTTCATATGTTGAAAAGTGTCAAATATGTGCACACGTGAAGACCGAGCACCAAAGACCCTATGGTAATTTGCAACAATTACCAATTCCTGAATGGAAATGGGACAACATTACCATGGATTTTGTTACTAAATTGCCCAGGACTCCAAAAGGGCATGACATGATCTGCGTGATTGTTGATAGACTCACCAAGAGTGCCCATTTTCTAGCTGTTAATGAGTCGTCTTCCATGTCTCGGCTTGCTCAGTTGTACATCAATGAAATTGTAGCCCGACACAGTGTTCCATTATCTATCGTTTCTGATAGAGATACACGTTTTGTTTCTAATTTCTGGAGTAGTCTTCAGCGGGAGCTTGGTACTCGTGTTCATCTGAGTACCGCATATCATCCCCAAACTGATGGACAGTCCGAAAGGACTATCCAAACTCTTGAAGACATGCTACGCGCGTGTGTACTTGAATACAGTGGCTTGTGGGATTCTCATTTGCCTTTGATTGAGTTTGCTTACAATAACTCATATCATTCCAGCATTGGTATGCCACCGTATGAGATGCTTTATGGTATGCGTTGTCGCACTCCTACTTGTTGGCTTGAACCAGGAGAGAAACAGTATGCTGGACCTGATCTGGTCCAGATTACCGCGGATAAAGTCAATGTTGCACGTGAAAAGCTTAAAGCTGCCAGAGACAGACAAAAGATGTATGCAGATCCCAAACGCAGGCCGGTTACCTTTGAAGTGGGTGATCGGGTATTCTTGAAAGTCTCACCGTGGAAAGGTGTCATAAGGTTTGGCAGGAAAGGCAAGTTGAGCCCGCGTTACATTGGTCCTTTCATAATTATTAAAAAGGTCAATGAGCAGACAGTATCTTTGGAGTTACCTCCAGAGTTATCAGGTATTCATAATACCTTCAATGTTTGCATCTTCGTAAGTGCAAGGTGGATGAAGATTAGATTCTACCTTTGCATGATCTGAGAGTTGATTCTTCTACACGGCTCGTGGAAGAACCAGTAGAGATTCTAGACACAAAGACTAAACGGCTGAGGAAGAAGACTATTCATCTGGTCTTGGTTAAATGGAAGCATAACCTCGGATCTAACATGACATGGGAGACCGAGGAGGATATGAAGGCTCGCTATCCCATTTGTTTTCTTAAAGTAGATTCCGAGGACGGAATCTTTTTAAGGGGGGTAGATTTGTAACATCCTCAAGATGGGCCTAGTCGTGTTCGAATCTGGTATGTTGAAATCTCAAATTTAAATATATATAATTGACTAAGTCGAAAATATAAGAAAAATAATAAAGAAACGATAATATGAAAATATTATTATTAATAGATAAAAATGATAAATCATTAAATGGTTTAGAACGAGGTTTCTAAAAATATCCCCGTTAGTCAAAACGGGTATTCGTGCGTTAAGTCGTATGTTGTAAGGGGGAACAAAATACCCACTTGTGGGTATCACCAACCCACAAGTTGGTTCCTTATTTACTACCTCACGTAAACACACAAACACACTTAAACTCATTGTGTGTGTGTGTTCTTGGCTAGAGAAGAAGAAGAAGAAGAAGGAAGATCATGGAGATCATCCAAGTTCTTTGATTCTTGCTCAAATCAAAGCTTCAAACCATTGCTAAGCTTCATCTTCATCTCTTAGTAAGTTCAAACCTCCATGTTCTTCAAGTTTCCATGTTTGACCATTTAGGTCAAATGGGTCAAAGTTCCAAATTGGTTTCTATAATTGAAACCAATGATTCCAATGTGTTCCTACATCATTTTTAACTGATAAACAACTAGATTATTGAATCAAAGTGTTGGTTTTAGTTGAATTTTGATAAAAGCTCAAATGGGTCAAAAATGGTGATTTTGATCCCAATTCTTGAAATGGTTGTTAAAGTATGAATTAAGAGTTGTTTCTAGCTTGGTTTGAATGACCATTTCATATGTGAACACTGGAAATTTAGTTGGAATCGTTTGGTTGAGTTTTGGGGTTTAAATGGCCAAAAACGTAGGCTGGAAATCGCACAGGTCTGTGCAGAAGTGCTTGCGGGCGCAACGTCCCTTCCTTGCGGCCGTAAGAGGTGCACTGCCTTGTGGGCGCAAGCAAAGTTGCTTGCGGCCACAAGGAGTCCTGTTTCAGCAAGCAGTTTGCTGTTTTCCATTGTTCTGATAATAGGGATGTTTAGAAGACCCGAAAAGTAATAGTAAACAGTTTTTAAGCTAGTCAGGTGAGTGCCTGATAATATAACAATTAATATATCTATAACATATATTAACAATGACTTGTGAATTGTATACCATAGTTTTTACACGCACTTGATTACATGTAGTTGTAAAGCATGACGATGCTAGATTTAACATGTTGACACTGTATGATACGCACTTGATTAAGTGTAGACTGTATAGCATGATGATATATATATATATATTATTGTGTGCGCGCAATGAAGTAAAGAATGAATGGCATGATGATGCTAGATATTAGATTGATATAAATAATATGCATATGTTTAGGTGTATGTTATGTGAATATGATTATGCATGCATGCTATGTGATCCGGAATGGATCAGTTATGTGTTTGTGTACGGATCCGTATTGTGGACTGGAATGTCCTCTGTTGAGAACAGAGTTATTCTGTTGAGAACGAAACCGTTGAGAACAGAGTTATTCTATTGAGAACGAAAGTGTTCTGTTGAGAACTAAGCAGTCCTATGTTGAGGACAAGTTGTATTCTGGGTGTATAGCCTTGTGTTGTACACAGAAGAATCAAATGATTTTGAAACGCAATGGTGGACGCCTTTACAGCTCCCCCACCAGCGCGGTTGATGTGTCTGGTACCCTAGTTTGGTGCATTGAGCCGGGTTAGCTCCCCTGCGAGATATGTCTGCTTCTGACTACGGCAGCTCATCGTGAGATGCTAGGATAGCACTATTTGAGCATGATTGATGATATGTGATATGTTTATGTTGATTGCATGCTATCTTGTACTCACTAGCTTGTTATAGCTAACAGATACTCTCACTCACATGTGCAGGTGATCCTCCGTGAGCGCGGGAGCCTGCGGGTAGACTTTTGTTAGGAGGAACACTAACCCTTTTGTTAAACTCTGACATGATATATGTATGCATGTAAACAGATAATGGTTGGCCGGTTCCGTAATGGTAACACCAAACATTGCATGTGGCAACTTTTGAATGTATATAAATTGCCATTGGTTTTATATTCCGCTGCGTGATTTTAAATGAAATTGATAAATTAATATTTTAAAAAGAAAAATCTGGTTCTCGAAAACGGGGCGTTACACGTACCCCAAGAGGTACGGCCGTGCCCGGCCACCGAAAAACCATATTTTGACAGAAAACTCAAATTTTAGGTTTTAGTGCAAAGCCATGTTAGAGATGGCTATGATACCGCTGTTGGGATTTGTTGGAATCTAGAAAACGCAGCGAAAACAAAAACGAGTATAATAAAAATTATATTATGTCACGAACACACCACCCAATGGAGCAAACTCTATACAATGGCAATGCAACTAAAAGAAAGGAACAAGTAGAAGAAATATATACCATACAACCTTTCCAAGCTCCTCGTTGGTATATTCCTCTATCGGTATCCACACCAAGTCTCTTTGAATCCCACGTGCTAGTAGTGCTTGGACGCCACCAAGAACAACACCGTGTAGAACTAACACCAATTTGAAGATTGATATGCCAATCTATCATCCAATTGTGTATATGTTTGAGAGAACGTTTTATGCCTTTTGTTACCAAGATTCAAGTACATCATGTAACATGTTCATAGTGTTAGAACTAGTCTCATTACCAATTCAACTGACTAAAAAACGTTTCAATTGTCTAGTAACAAATAGCTACTAAGCCATCATTAATCTAGAGTTAAAAGTCTAATTAAATTGGCTGTTATAGCATGAGGCATGGTCGTGCCTCTCAGGGCACACCCGTGTCAGTCCACGGGCACACCCAAGTCACGCCCGACTTGGGCTTCTGCTTTTGCACTAGGCACGGCCGTACCTCTACGAGGGATGCCCGTGCCGGCCCCAAAAAATACGCCCTCGACACGTCGGTCTTGGCCAGTACCTGGCATATGGCACGCCTGTACCTTTACAAGGCACGGCCGTGCCCGGCCCCACCAAAACCCAGTTTTGGTATTTCTCTCTCTCTCGTTCAAAGGTGTTTCCATAATTAATACTTGGCGTGTGACCTAATAGGCCTATGCCTCATCGGCAGCGATACCAACTCGTGTGTGTCAGTGGGCATATTCCAACACCTCAAACATTGGAACCTTCACAGACAGGGCGAAGTTGAGTGGGCAGTTGTGAAGGTAGTTCATAACTTCATGAAAGAGAGAAGAAGGGAGGGGAACAGGGAGGTCAACGGAGTAGTTGTTGTCCTTGTAGCAGATAGAGGCATTCAGTATTTTAGGAACAACATCAGTTAGGAAAGTGATGCAAGCACAAGCGATTTTGGGAGCCATTTGCAGCTAACAGATGAGAACGCATGGGACCGTAAAATGCGTAAACTTACCTTTTGGGTGTCAAGCGGTTATTGGTAAATAGCATGCTGACCGGAGAAACTTGACGATCTAACCTCAACACCAAACCATTAGCAACTATTATGAATAGAATTAGCTCAAACAAGAAACATGAATTATATAACCGGAAATTCTGAAAATAAATTTCATATCACCATTTGGAATTCATAATCCACAACACACAAAATAATAGAATAGAAAACAATAAATAAAGCAACAAAAGCTAAGAAAATAAAGAACAAGAAATGCCAATAACGTCAAAATCTAAGCTTGGATTTAACATTTAACCATATTTACACAAAAATTAGATTACAAGAATCTTAGTTCCAAGATAAACATTATCAAAATAACTACAAGGCTTCTTTCAGGTGAATATGTAAATTTGAGAAGACACTTCTATTCCCACTCCTTTATCTGCAATGCGGACTGTGATGACGTAGAAAATTGGAAAGAGAACGAAAGTTATTGTAAACTCCATGGGAACCAGGTGAGGAAGAAAAAGAGTAAATTTTGAGAAGTAAGAAGATAGAGGGAAATGAAAAATGAATGACTTTAAATAAAAAATAATTCATGATGACGGTTCAGAAATGAGAACAAACAGTAACAATAAAATTAACCTGAAGGAATCAAAGACTAGAGGGATTCAGCATTCCAATTTCAGCTACCAAGAGATTAAACCAATGTTCATTCAAGGCTTTAGTGAAAATGTCAGTGAGTTGGTGTTCAGTCGAGATGAACTGAAGTTCAATTTCATTCTTTGCAATATGATCTCGAATGAAATGATGACGCACGTCGATGTGCTTAGTTGGAGAATGAAGAACAAGATTGTTAGAAATAGCAACCGCACTGATGTTGTCACAATAGATGGGAGTTTTCTGAAAAAGATATTTCATAATCAAAAATTTGATTTTGCATCAATAATATTTGTGCACAACAACATCCACCTGTAGAGCTTTTCCTGTCTATCCGACATCCTGTATAGTCAGAATCTGAAAAACCAATAAGATCAAAACTGGAATCTCGTGAATACCAGAGACCAAGATCAGGTGTTCCTTTCAGATATCTGAAGATCCGTCTGACAACAGTCAAGTGTGATTTCTTTTGGATTAGCCTGAAAATGCGCACACAAACATGTTGAGAACATGATGTTCGGCCTACTCGTAGTTAAGTAAAGAAGAGAACCAATCATTCCTCTAAAAGTAGCCAGATCCACTGCCTTTCCATTTGGATCTATTCTCAGCTTTGTCTTTGGGACGATGGGCGAGTTATCAGTGAAGTTAAACTCTTTCGGTAAATCATTCACGTAATTTCCCTGATTGATGAAAATGACCTATTCAGTTTGTTTAATCAGAAAACCTAGAAAGAAGTTCAGTTCTCCCATCATGCCCATTTTGAATTTCTCTAGCATAATCTTCTCAAACTTTTTGCATAGATTCTTAGTTCTGGATCCAAATATGATGTCATCTACATATATTTGCGCAAGAATCAACTCACCTTTTTCTCTTCCTAGAAATAGTGTTTTATCAATTTTGCCTCGCTGAAATCTGTTTTTCAGAAGATGGATAGATAAAGTATCATACCGAGCGTGTGGGGTCTGTATCATACCGAGCGTGTGGGGTCTGTTTCAGACCATAAAGAGCCTTGTCTAATTTGTAAACATGATTTGGGAATTTCTAACTCTCAAACCCCGGAGGTTACTGAACAAACACTTCTTGCAATTCACCGTTCGGGAATGCACTTTTGACATCCATCTGAAATACCTTGAAACCTTTGAAAGCAGCAAAGGCGAGGAAAATATGAATGGCTTCCAGTCAAGTAACTGGAGCAAAAATTTTATCATAATCAATGCCCTCTTCTTGACAATATCCTTTTGCTACCAATTGTGCTTTGTTGCGAACCACTGCTCTGGTTTCATCTCTCTTGTTCCAGAAAACCCATTTAGTGCCAATAATCGATTTATCTTCTTGTGGAGATATGAATTTCCATACTTTGTTCCTTTAAAACTCATTCAGTTCCTCTTGCATGGCCATTACCCAATTTGGATCTTTCAGAGCCTCATCAACTTTCTTTGGCTCCTATTGAGAAATAAATTCAGAAAACATGCAAAAGGCTTAGGAAACATTGTTCCGAGTATGTACTCCTTTGTCAAGATCTCCTATAGCATTTGTGATAGGATGAGCACGAGTCCATTTTGTGACTCTTGAGTTGTGCTCCTGACCTTTGGTTGGTGGAGGATGAATTTCATGGAACTGAAAATCATTTTCTAAAGGCTGATTTTCAGTTGAATTTAGCAAGCTAGCTGGAGTTGTAGTGGCATGATGTACAGTATCTTGAGAGTTGTCTTCAATTTCTTCATCAGATGGGCCATGTAACAATGTATCAAACTCTTTTGAAATCACTTGATCAGTGTGATTCAGGCTTCTCTAAACATCAAATTCGTCAAAGGTAACCTCAACTACTGAATGTCACTTGGGAATAAATATACGATAAGCTTTAGATATTTCAGAATACCCAAGAAAAAACCCTTGTTCACCTTTTGGATCAAGTTTGCTCTTCTAATCCTTTGTGTTTAGAGTGAAACACATACTTCCAAAGATCTTAAAATAACCAACATTTGGTGTCTTCAGATGAAGTAACTCATAGGGGATTTTACCATGTTTGACAATCATGGACTTGTTTTGAGTATAGCATGCTGTATTGACCGCTTCAGCCCAAAAATAGCCTTTGAGAGATTCTTCGGCCAGCATGGTGCGAGCAGCTTCAATTAGAGTTTGATTTCTTCTTTTAGCAACCCAATTTTGTGTGGAGTATAGGGAGCAGAGAAATTTTGAACAATGCCATTTTCTTTGCAGAATTATTGAAGAGCTGAGTTTTTGAACTCTGTTCCGTGATCACTTCAGAGTTACTTGACTAGTGTGTTGAACTGTCTTTGAATTCTTCGTATAAAGTTCATGAGAATATCAGCAGTTTCACTCTTATTCTTTAAAAAGAAGACCCATGTGAATCTTGTAAATTCATCAACCACAACCAATGTATATTTCTTTCCACTCATGCTTACAGAGATGACGGGCCCAAATAAATCCATGTACAATAGATGAAATACAGTGTCGACCTGATCACAGTGCTTGGATTTATACACTGATTTCTTTTGTTTGCCTTGTTCACATGCATGGAAAATTTTGTCCTTCACAAACCAGATAGAGGGCAGTCCTCGGATCAACCGATGCTTAGATAGTTTATCAATATTTTTGAAGTTCAAATGAGATAGACGTTTATGCCATAACTAGTTGACCTATGAGTCAGCTTTAGAATAAAAGCAAGCATCATTGGAAGATGAGGCAGAATTGAAGTCTACCATATACATGTTTTCTTGTCTTTTTGCTTGAAGAACTTCTTTCCCTTTGTTATTGAAAATAGAACCTTTTGATTTTCTGAATAATACCTCATAATCAGCATCACAGAGTTGACTGATGCTTATCAGATTATGTTCAAGATCTTTGACATGAGCAACATTCTTTATGCTCATAGGATCTTGACTCAAACAACCATATCCACCGGTCTTTCCACACTTGCCTCCTCTAAACGTAACCTTCGGGCCATTTGCATATTTTACCCCATTCAGTAGAGACTTACATCCGGTCATACGTCTTGAACATCCACTGTCAAGGTATAAAATGTTGTCGTGATGATTGCCCTTATACATAATTGTAAGATTCCAACCTTCAGCAGAGCTCAGTTTTTTTGCTTTAGCCATGTCGGCACTTAATTTGCTCTCAGTTGCCACGGATGTGTTGATCCAAACATTTCTTCTGCAACTAGACACTTTCCTCTGACAGCATCGTAGTCATCCTCATCAGAAGAGGTGTCCTAGTCTGTCCAGTTTAAGTCTTCAGCAACCATTGCCTTTTCCTTCTTCTTTTTATCACTTGAAGATTTCAAGACTTCGTACTTGGCCTTGTACTTGTCAGCCTTAGAGGGATAGCTCTTCCTTTGATTAGAAGAAGTCTCTTTGACATAACATTCGGCTGCGAAGTGACAAGGTCTTCCACATTTAAAACACTCATTTTTAGATTTTTCAGATGAGCCTCTTCGTTTAGGAGTGAACTTTTTGTCAAATCTCTTCTTACCATCAGATTTGAACTCTAAGAACTTCTTGTAGTTCTGGATTATGAATGCTTTTTTAGTGCATTCATTTTCAGAATCTTCTTCTTCTTGAGTGGCTTTATTCATCTCCATTTTAGATTCGTCTTCAGATTCAGATTCTTTAGTGAATCTGGAAGTTATCTTTGGAGGATTCTCAACAACTAGAGCCAAAGACTTCTTGAAAGCCTTCTTCAAATCGAGCTTTTGAATACGAGTTTGCTCGTCATTTAGTAAGATTCCGTATAACTTATGCATGTCCATGTTTATGAGCATATTGTTTGTTCTCAGAATCATGCACATCATGTCCCATTCAGAGGGAAGAGAATCAAGAAAACGATTTAGTATTTGAAATTGTTCTCTAACAAATCCAACTTCAAGCATGTCATTCAAAAGACATGTGAACCTGGTATAGACTTCGGTTAAAGTTTCTGAATCTTTGGCATAGAAGCTTTCATACTTCCGGATGATATTTGTTTTCTTGTTCTCTCATACTTCAATAGTTCCTTCAAAAGAGATGCATATACTTTCCCACGTATCTTTGGCAGTTTTTAGATTGCAAACGGTAAGGAAGATCTCATTGGGTAAAGCAATCACTATACTGTTTCTAATCTTAGCATCTTATCTAACAAGTTTTTCTCGTCTTCAGTCCATTGAGATCGAGGTTTTGGACGTGAAGAGATAGGAGCATGATCAGATCCGGTCTCCATAGAGATAGTCAAAGGAACAAAGGGACCTTCTTCAAGAATGGAAATGAATTACAGTCAATGTTTTCTATGTAAAGAAGCATACAGTTTTTCCAACTTGAAAAATGTTCAATAGAGAACTTAGGAGGTTTGGCAGAAGACCTGTTTTCCATGTACTCGAATTTAGACATCTTGAACAAATCACTAATTTATCAAAGAAATTAGAACCTGCTCTGATACCAATTGTTTTTCCCGAAAGATGTAAAAACTAACAGAGATAAAATAAATCTAAGTGCGGAAATAGTTTCAAAATACGAATACACTGTAATTTTCAAAGTAGGATTATATTAATAATCAAACTTCAAAAAGCACTCAAGAACAGACTTAAGTACAGAGTACAAACTAAAATCAAGAACTTACTTGAAACAAATTAGCGAACAAACGCTCACCATCCTCGAACAATTGAGAAGGTATTTATACGCTAAGTAAACTAATACTCACCATCTAATATATTTACACGTCTACTGCTCTACATAAAGTTAGGAAACACAAATCCAAACTGTCTTTTGAGCAAAATAAGGAGCGTTGATTTCGCACATGCCAACCAAGTAGACAACACTACTGAAACGAACGTTCAGTTGAGAGAACCGCTTTACGACTTAAGACTTACTTTAGTTGTGATGTTCCTCTTCGGAGCTTTTCTTCAGATGAATAATCAGGCCTCTTTCTTCAGATGTGTTGCGTCAGAAAACTTACAATAGATAAAGAATGAGCCTTCAAATGTTTTCTTCGGAAGACATCTTGAGGAATGAAATATAGACAAATACGATATTAATACTAGGGTGGTTGCAAGGATACAACCAACAGGAGGGAATGTTTGCTCTTGTAGCTAGGATAGAGGCCATAAGATTATTTCTAGCCTATGCTGCCTATAAGAGCTTTATGGTTTTTCAAATGGACATGAAGATAGCATTTCTTATTGGTATTCTCAAAGAGGAGGTATATGTGTCACAGTCAGAAGACTTCGTGAATCCCAAATTACCAAATCATGTCTACATTCTTTAGAAAGCATTATACGGACTGAAACAAGCCTCGAGAACTTGGTATGATGTTTTGTCAGAATATTTACTAAGTGAGGGATATATCATAGGAAAAACCGACACCACTTTGTTTACAAAGGCCAAAGGAAAAGATTACATTATAGTACAGATTTATGTGGACGATATAATTTTTGTATCTACAAACCCAAAGTATAGTGATGAGTTTGCACTTACAATGCAAAATCGTTTTCAAATGAGTATGATGATAGAGATGAACTTCTTTCTCGGATTACAAGTGAAACAACTAAGTCATGGAATTTTCATTAATCAATCCAAATATATTAAAGACTTGTTGATGAAATATGACATGCTTAGTTATTTATCATTATAAACCCCAATGGCTTCCAAAACAAAATTGTCTGCTAATCTAGACGGAAAAGCAGCAGATTTAAAAACATACACGGGTATGATAGGCTCATTACTATATCTGACAGCAAGTAGACAAGACATTATGTTTTCTACATGTCTTTGTGCTAGATTTCAGGCCAATCCAAAGGAATCACATCTGCTGGTAGTAAAAAGAATTTTTAGATATCTCAAGGGTGCACGTGATCTAGGTCTGTGGTATCCAAGAGATTCTAGTCTATAGTTATATGCCTACTCAGATGCAGGTTATGCTGGTTGCATGCTTGAAACAAAGAGTACATCGGGCAGTGCACACTTTCTAGGTGATAGATTAGTATGTTGGGCCTCCAAGAAGCAAAACTGTGTGTTAACTTCAACTGCTGAGGGTGAATATATTGTTGTTGTAATGTGCTACTCTCAGAGTTTGTGGGTCCGATGTAATGTGCTGCTCTCAGAGTTTGTGGGAAAAGTCTTAATTGAATTACATTATGTTAAGACTAAAAATCAACAGGCTGACATCTGCACTAAACCATTAGACAATACTCGTTTTAATGAGTTAGTGTCTAAGTTAGGCATGTTGAAATATAAAATCTGACATCCTGTTATTCAATTTCTATTTTTCTTATTCTTATCTTTTCAATTTGAGTGGATATTATACTTCGTTTGTTCTTCTTGCAGAAACAGATAGCAGACTTCGAGGGGGAGTGTCAACCATCAACACAGGTTACGCACACTTGTAGGGGGAGAAGTAAAAGAAAAATGAAAATTTTCATAAAAATTCAATATTTTAAACTACAAAAAGAAGTTCCTTGTTTAATTCATTTCAAATCATAAGATACAAAAATATTTTTAATGTTGGTAGTTGTTATTTTTTTGAAAAAGGAAAAATCAAAAATATTTTTATGTTCTAAAGCTTCGAGTTCGAAATACTTTCCTTAACAAATGACTTCGAACAGGGATTTCAAATTCGAAATGAAGAAAGTCATTCACACTTCGAAAACGAAATGATACTTCGAATATGAAATGAAATAAATCATTAAGACTTCGAATACGAAATGGGAGAAGTCATGAAGACTTCGAGTGCCCAAATAGCCTTCGCATTCGAAATGAGATCTTTCAAGAAGGCTTCGAGCGCCTAATTTTCTTTCAAGTTGACTTCAAACTCGAAGTCTATACTTCATTAAGACTTCGAGCGCCCAACAAGTCTTCGAATTCGAAGAGAGGGTTTTCATATACACTTCGAGCGCCCATTTCATTAGTCATTTTCTTCGCATTCGAGGTAAATACACTTCGAATTCGAAACAGTGTCACACGAATTCACTTCGAGAGCCGGATTCATTCGAAGTCAATACACTTCGAGCGCTCATTTCTTCATATTCGAGTACACTTCAAGCGCGTATATTCCTTCTCTATAAATACCACTTTGAACGGATCATCTTCTTCACACGTTCAAAGTTTCGAATTCGAAAAAGCAAAAAGCATATACTTATAGTTTCTGGTTAGTTATTTTCAATCGATAAACACGAAGTGCTGTCCGATTTTTCTACATTTTCAGCATAAAACTTGATTATAAAACCAAAGGTATACTTACAAAGTGTCTAAGGTTCATTAATGCACAAAGTTTGGACTCAACTTCGAACATTTTACCCAAAATCGCAAGGAAAATCGGATTTCAAATTGACTTGTTCGACATACATTTGATCTTGTTAATAGATATTATTGTTGCGATGGGTATTAGGAACATTTGAAAAACATAAATAAACAACAAAATTTCCAAAAAGTGTGTTCTTCGGTTATTTGAAGATTGGTGTTTGATTTCAAAATATGTCAAAATCTTCAATTTATGGTCATAATTGGAAATAGTTTAGTGTTACAAATGTGTTTAGATCCATGAATTCATTAAGAAACATGTGTCAAAACATATTTTTGATAACATTAAATACTACTTTGTCAGTAGAGTTTCAAGAGAGCAATTTTCAAAAAAATTTCATATTTTTCCCACAAGTCATAAGAAGTCAACTTATGATTAAAAGGTCGAGTTTTATCAAAGTTGGCTAATCTGTTTATTGTTTCAACATGTATAATGGCCTTACAGGAAGATGATGCCATCTCATACCGTTCTTCGACGGCCAGCCTAACCCATAACCCAGATGACTGTGGTCACCCACGATCACAACCACTTCATTAACTTCACCCAATTCAAAAACCCGAACTTTCCCATTGTCTCTGAAATCCTCAAAATCCATCCCCTAAATCATGCCCTAACATATGATCCATCAACTTATGGCACCCATGTCCCGAAGTTATATGTGCAACATTTCTGGCACACTTCCTACATTCATACCAATCCTGACACCGGTCGTGTTTCTGTTAGAGGGGATGTTGACCACTTCACAGTCAATGTAACTGCCCACAGGTTAAGGGAAATACAGAGGCTTCCAACAGGCTTCCAACTGCTGCTAGCAGGCCTCCTCTTGCTGACTTTTAGGAAATCCCTAATGAATCAACTGCCCTAGAGGACATTCGTGCAACGGGATACAATGGTGACTTACTAATGAGATCACACTGTAAACGTGCCAATCTCCACCTGTTGTATTACTACTTTATGACTATCCTTCAACGGTGTCTCACACCCAAGCATACTAGCTACGAATATTCCAAGTCTAACCGGATCAAATTACTCTATGCAGCAGCTAATCACCTCCATTTTGATTATGTGAGCTTATTTTTCTATGATTTGGTACTGTCTATGGAGGGCAAGGCTAAAGATCTCAAGCGTGTCAAAAGCAGATTTTTGCCCTACCAACGATTTTTGCCTATGAATAATACAACTTGCCATGGATCACAATGAGGATATTCCCCGTAGGGCAATGCGCATTTCAATCAAGCCAAAAAAATTCATGTACATTAAAGCTTTAACACGTGATCATCCGGTGGAACCACAACCCTTTCCTGTATCTTTATTGGATCTTGGTGAGTAGACTGATGCAGTGGTGAGATATAGGACGAGCGTAGGTTTAGCTCCTATGGTAAGGCCAGAGCCGGTCATACCTACTTAGGGAGATGTAGCACCCGGTGAGGACTTAGAGGATAGAACTCAGACTCAGGAGATGTTGAGAGGGGTGTGGAGAGTGATACAAGCAATGAGAGGGATGGAGAAGAAGGTGTCGGTGATACACATAGTGAGGGTGGAGAGGAGTATGATCATGATCGTGTTTAATATATTGTTGAAAGCTTTACCAATGTTATTCCTCAAACAGAACAAAGACCTCCAAGGGTAGATACTTCACAAGGGATGCTTTCTGCTGCAATACCTCCTGACTATGAGTATGAAAACCTTGGCTGTCGCCACCTCTGTTCCTGGCACTGTTCCACTGGTCATAGATACTTCTAAGAAACAAATACAACAGCGGCCAGTTATACTTGACCAAGAGGAAGAAAGTTTTGGTGAATTATTTCCTGATCTTCCGGAGGATTTTGCTGATGATGTTGAGTTTATCTATGGATTCAAACCAACTCCTATTGATAGTGCAAATGATTCAGCTGATTTTGATTTTGATATGGGTGTATATGAAGGGTACGAAGAGGAAGAGGAGATAGAAAAAGAAAGAGACAGTATGAGTATGTGAGAAAAGAAAAGGAGAGTGTTGAGGGACCCCCGGCCATTACAAACTAGGAAGCCACAACTGCTACCGGTGCTAAAAATTTTAGTACTGGTATTGAACATGTCACTGTCATCCCAACAGTGCAATTTACAACCCCTCCCAGCCACTTGGGAACTTCTCAACAAGTACCTGTTTCGTTTCACGGAGTTTTTGCACATAATCTACCGGCCTCTCACTCGGAGATGGCAGGTATTAAAACAAGAGGACTGCCTATCCCGTCCTCGAAAGGTCTTTCGTCTCACATTGACATGCCGTAGATTTCTGCTTTTCTTTCAAGACACAAAGAAACTCTTGCACAGATAACGACGTTGTTAACACACCAATCGTCCACAACTCTGAAGTTGTCATTGGAGGATCAGGAGGAAATCTTGTCGGGGTGAACATAAATCCAGCCCTGTTTGCGAGTAGTTGTACCTTCATGGTTGGAACTTCAACGGGTAATCCGAGTGATCCCGGCTATGTTACCCAAACAGAGCTCAACTTAAACCAATCAATGAGAAAGTAGATGCCATGCAACAAACAATTACATCGTTGAAACCAAAAGTTGACGATTGTACAGGCTTATCTGTCGATACTCTCAAATGTCTCTTACTTGGAAAATTACTTGAAAAGGCCTCGTACAGTGAATAGAACCTGGATCTAATTGAAACGCTTCAGAAAGGAAAAATTTATAAGTGTACAATCTCGATGAGTTCAAAGAGCATATATAGAATTCGATGGAGGATTTGGGAAATGGGTTTTATTCGAAAATGGATACGGTTGAAAAAAGACTGACAATTTTGGAGAATACATGCAAAGCTTAAGCTGGGGTCAAAGAGACGGCATGACGACGATGATCCAGATCATGACCGTCATGAGGGAGAGAAGCATGCTAGAACTTTGACCTTCACGCCATTGACACAACGACTATCGGAAGCTTTGGGTCTTGGGGGTTTTAGTACCGAAACCTCCACTCATCAACAACAATAACTCACAAACATTCGTGAATTTCCATTTGAAACAAGAGAAGAGAGTGAAAGAGAAGAGTCCGATGAACTGCTAAAGGAAATTGATGATTTTTCATTTTCAAAGCTGCCAGAGGAAGTGCACAACTTATTTCCTCCGGAGCCTAAACAATTCCAAGTGCTGCAGATAACATCTTGAGGAAAAATCAACAAACAGAGCAGGCTCAACTACCACACTCAACTTCCAAATGGTCTCTGCCTCGAGGTCTCCTGCAATCACCTGCCGTTTATCCCTCTGTTGATCCTTGTTTAGATAGAAATAACATGTTTACTCATGATGCAATGAAAAACCTTATCCGGGGCAAGTACAGAGTTAATGCAGCCTTTCTTGAAGATCGTATCCCTACAATTTATGTTGATCAACCGGAAAACCATACTCCTCCAGAGCTAAGGGATATGAATGATAGTCAGAAAAGGAGATGTGAGCACATATTGAGAGAATATCAAGCTCCCAGACATCACATCGTCTCAGACTATCCAATCACAAAGTTGCTAAGGGTCTTTACCCAGAAATCACTGAATTATAAGTTTGTTATTTATGAAGTTGAAAGAGCTAACGGTCAAAAGGTAAAGCTGAATAAAGCATATTTCACACATGTCAAACTCCACGACATTGAATTCCTTTATGAAGAGTTATCTACAAAAGTCAACAAACTTTATGAAGAGCAACTAGGAAGAGCTGCACCGATGAAATACATGAAAAGATTTATCCAATTCATTCAAGAGCATGATATGCACCTCGGTGTAGAAAGTAATCAAGTCAAAGTTAATCTTCTCAGAACAATGTAGAGCCTTCCAAACATTGAAAGTCTTGAGCCTTCCAAACATTGAAAGTCTTGAGGAGTTAACAGTAATAGATGAAAACCACAAGGAGTTTGCTTGAGATCGAGGTGTCATATTCAGGAATCAACAAAAGAAGAAAATCTTCATCAGATTCTTAGATATGATGGAATACTCAAATGGTACCCTCAAAATCCTACGGCACAAACTTCAACAACAATTGTGGAGCTCACGAGAAATAGCAACTGAAGAAGAAAAAGAGAGAATAAACTGGGCAGTAGAGGTGATTAAACGAACACTAGACAGCAGGAGAACCATTAGAAGATGGCATGTGTTATTTGGCATTAGGAACATATCTAACTTGTAATAGTTTTTAGTTCCTTTTCTTTTGTAATAGGATATCTCTCTATTAGGGGGAGATTGTTAGTTTTAAAATAGAGAGATATTCCTAGCCTATCCCTTTAAGTATAAATAGGGATATGGCCCCTTGTAATTCCAAGCTTTTGCAATACAATTTCTATCATTCAAAGCAAAGGCTAAAGGTGTAGTGTGTGTTTCTCTCCAAGCTTAATCACAAATACTTGATTTATGAGATCATCAAAATCTTCTAGATCTTTCATCGGAGATAACTTTATCCTTTTCTAGATGACAAAGTTATGTCCTTTTTGTCTTACTTAATGATACACAAAGTGCAAATACTTTTACAACAAAAGATTTAAGGCATAATAGAACAACACATGTTCTACGTTTGACATAAAATAGTTACATTACAAAGTAGAGTACACTGATAAACAGTTAGGGCTTAAATCGCGACCCAGCTAGTCAAAATGTATTAAACTAATGAAAGTGAGTTTCTCAGCCTAAGTGTTGATTGTTCAGCTTAGCCGATAGCAGAATGCTCAGCTTAATGCTCAGCTGATCAAACTGTTAAGGCTAAAGGGATATAATCTTATCAACCTAGATGAACACTTGATGAGAGGAGTTCAACTTATCATTAAGAGTGATGAGTTTATGAAAATAAGACTAAGTGTTGAAAGAGATTTACTTACCGATAGTAGAGTGCTCATTGCTTTAGATATATCTCAATCTAAAGATACTTGGATAATTCATAGTGATTCCACCGATCATATCTGCACATCCTACTCTTTGATGCATCATACACGAAAATGTCAATCACACATTCTTGTCACGCTACCTTATGACCATACAATAGAGGTTCACATCATTGGTTCGGCTCACATATAACTCTTACTCTTCATGATGTCTTACCTATTCCATCATTTGCCTACAATCTCATTTCCAGAAGCAAAGTCCTAAAATCATTACATTCATCCATTACTTTTACTCACAATAATTGTGTTCTTTCTTATTATTTATTATCAATTTGATTAATATCATATTTGAATCCTTGCAAGTTTCATTTTTCCCACTTATGGTTGTTCATATAGATTTTTTTACTAATAATCAAACACGTACCTAAAGTAACCTTGAAATAAGTGAAATTTTTATTACAAACTTTAAGTTGTTTAATGAAGTTGCAAAACTGGGCAAGTTGGTTAACTAGAGGATTCATCTTCTTCATGTAGGTTTTGGGGTTGAGATAAATGTTGAGTGAAGAAATTCAAATAGTCATTTAGGTTTCGGGTTAGGTGTTTTATTTATCTTTTTCATGCTTATTTTGTGAAATGGGTTGGTTTGCCTTGGGTTAGATCAAGATCATGTTCTTATAACAAGTCATTTAATGTTTGTATGAAGTAATGTAAATATCAACTTTTTAGCTCCTTAATTTGCTCCCCTCCAATAAAAATTTATATAATTCTTTCCCTACCAATTTAAAGGGACAATGTACAAACAAGCAAACAAAACTTACATTCAAATGATTCATTGTTATGGAAGGTAATTTCAAAGTGATAATAGTGAAAGAAATGAATCATACTTCTAGCTACTCATCCATAACAATGATCTTAAGAACGGTATTAAGTAGTGATATTGGTAATGGTGACTGAAGTCTAGAATACTTTATATGTTACAATTGTATTTATAAAAGTTATGTTCGTTTAAATGAAACTTCTTAATTATACTTGACACAGTTTACGTACTTGATAAGTGTATTTTTATTTGATTATGTTGTGCTTTAAGCTTACTTGTGTAACACCGTGCATGTACGGATCATTAAACTAGTAAACTCTTAAAAGGATGATGTATTTTTATTAAGTTTGTTATTATATATTTATGACTAACATTCTTTACCATAAAATCAAGCATGCAGCCTTGTAAAATGAGAACAAAATAAAATCAAACAAGTAAATAAATGACATTGAATACTATTCACACATATAAACCAATATATAATATAGGTAAATGTCATCATAATCGGCCATGAATGAATGCAATTATGATTAAACACGCTATAACATTAATCTCTCTCTCTACATATATATATATATATAGTTTGAGGAAAGAGTTTGGTTCACCCGAATGTATCAAACTTTACATATTTTGCTATTATATGTGAATAACTTTCAAAGTTACCTTTTAATATATTGAACTCTCAAAACTTGCATTTTAATGTATTGAATCCTCAAACTTTATGTATCAAACTTTACATATTATGCTATTTTATGTTTCCAATTTCAAACTAGATACATCAAATAGTATGTTTTGGGAGTTTAATACATTAAATAACAAATTTCACACCGTTAAATATATTTTTCTGAAATAAACCCTTTGAGATATTATGTTACTAGATTACCATTTAGACAATCTTATAATCATTTACTTACGGAATACATATGCATTACAAATTTGCAGGTATGGATGAAAGTTAGTGTATTAGTCGTATTGATACGCCTACCGCATGTGGTTACAGTTTATGTAATCGTTTGTGCGATGAGAAATATGGGACGGATGCTGCTGGAATCTGCTTTACTTATTTAGAATGTTTGTGTTGTTATAAATGTCCGGAAAAAGTGACGGATGCTAGGAATCATGGTGTCCCTTCACTTCCTTCGTAGCCTAATTCCCTTATGTTTCTTGCTTGGTCATTATAATATTATGGACCGGGCAATTAAATCTATATAAATGTAAAAAATATTAATAGAGAATCTTATTATATTCATATTTATTTTTGCGGATTTTGATGTTATAATTGACAAATATATGTGTGGTTAAACAAGTAGTGGATTTAATGAGACATATTAAATAAAAGGTCATACAAAAGTCAATGCAAATTGTGTTTACAAAAGTGGACTTCACAATTCACGTGTACTACTCAACAGTGGCTTTGGTACAATGCAATATGTAACACCTGCAAACTTGGGTTAGTCAATTAGCGGGTTAGTGGTATGTGTTTACTTGTTTTAATTGTTTAAGTGGTTATTTTAAGTTAATTGAATTAAAGTAATTAATTGAAATATATATATATATATATGTGTGTGTGTGTGTGTAAATATATATATATATATATTTATATGTTGCTGGACGTAATGAAGTATATAATTATGTATGCATGTATGTTAGCATGTTATGTAATTATGCATGAAATATGGATAAGAAGAAGAATCCACCTCCTGCTTTGGTTTTTGTAGAATATATGTATATGTGTGTACGTGTAACATGGAAGCCATCTACTCATATTTTCCATAGTGGAAAAGGTGTAGTTTGTGTTTGTGTGTTAACTCTCCATCGAAGAAACCTTCAAGAACTTTGCATACTTGAACTTTGAATTTGAAGATTTGATATTCTAAACTCCAAATTAAAGGTTGGTTTATGTTCATGATATGTTTAGAATCATTTTGATATATTTTTCTGTTAAGTTCTATGTAAGCATGAAGAAACACCATGAATGGTCTTTGAAGAAACTTGGTTAAGTGGGTTTTGTATGTTTTAGTGATTTATGTGATTAAAAGATGTTTTTGATGCATGAATACATGTTCATAGATGTTTGATTATGTTTTTGGTTAGTTTTAGTAAGCTTTGAAATTCTGGAATTTGTTCCAAGAATGTTTGACGTTGGCGGATTATGAGGAAGAAGATGGTGAAATCCTGTATTTGGAAAACCGATAAGACCCAAATTCCGATACTATGAAATCCTACACCTGAAAATACGATCCAAAATACGGGAATGTGAAATCCAAGACTTAGAATCCGATGAACCCAAAATCCGATTGCCTTGAAAATCTGATCCAAAATCCAGGAATGTGAAATCCGAGACTTAGAATCTGATGAACCCAGAATCCGATTACCGTATTCTTGAATCCATTAACCTTGAAATCCAATAATGATGAATCCGACATTTGGGTTGGACGCGATGCGTCGGATTCTTCGACGCGACGCGTCCCCGGTTTTTCAGCATATGTTCTTGTTTGTTGATGCTTTGATGTAGTTTGATTTATATGCTATCTTATGAGGATTAATATTAGTGTTTGTGAGTAATAAAGATATAAATATATGTGGACAAATATATTTATGAATCCGAGACTTATTTGGTTGTTACTGTGATTTCAGGAAACACAAAAGACTCGGTGATATTAGATATGTGAGTTTCACATCTGAAATCACGAGGTGAGTGGACGTTAATCGTGGATGGTAAAGATAATGGTTGATGTTATTGATGTGATGCATGCGTATGTGATTGATAGACTGTTGAGTCTGATTGTTGTTTGTTGAATGTTGATTGTTGATTGATTATATCTGTTGCATGACTATTTGGCCGATACGCACTCTTTGGATGATATCGAGTTGAACAGTGGTAGTCCTACTGATGCATGCGTTGTGTCAGGGGGAATTTCACTGTACCAATTCATTAGAGGGCTATCGGTAAACCTTTGCTTTGGCCGGCATTAGTTGTAGATTATGCGCCGAACCGCCGGTCTTCTTGATTGTGTGATTACATGCTTTGATATTGACTGTTCATGTTTGCCTTTGTGTTTAGCTTCTGCTCACTTAGCTTTGTGCTAATTCCCCTCGGTTGTTGCTTTGCAGGTTTGTGAGTCATTGGTGGTTGTAGAAGGAGAAGTTGACCCTGCTCTGATATATTTGTTTTAAAAAGAAACGAGCCAGCTTGTTTTTGTAACATCAAAATAGTTGTTGTTGTTGTTTGAGAATAGATGTTTTTGATTTGTAAATATCCGTATTATATGTAAAGTACATATGTTTAATTAAGCTTCTGTAACGCATTTCGAAAAAATGGCTTTGGTTTTACGGTGTTACACAATAGAATGTAACTAATTAATTGGTCAATTATGTATTCAGTTAGTCTATACCATAGCAAAAGAAGTGGACTCCATTTCTCTTGTGTATAAAGCAATTTAGTGTGCTTTAGATCCATTCTAAAATTAGTAAATCAAATTCAAATCTCAATTTTAAGATCAACAATTCTTTCTTCATGTATCAGATTGCTTCCTCGTTGTTTTTTCAATTTCCTTTCCCAAATCCTTGATATTTTCATCACAAATCTAAGCATTGAGAATGGTTACACCAGAGGTTGTAAATACACCTAAAGACATTAATTCATTTCATCATCCACTCCATTTTCATCAAAATGGTCATCTTGGATTAATATTGATCTCAAGGAAACTCACAGGTTGAGAGAATTACGGTACCCGGAAAAGATATATGCTGATTGCACTTAATGCTAAAAATAAATTGCAGATCATCATGGGAGAATTCAAAGAACCAAAACCGAAATCAAGTTTAAGAAGCTATTGGGAAAGAGCCAACGGTATGCTAATTTCTTAGATACTCAATATTGGTTAGTAACAAATTAGCAACAATCCAAGGTTTGTAAACTCTGCAACTGAACTCTGGAATGAATTGCATGAACATTACTCACAACTCGATGGTCTTAGAATATATCAAGTCCACAGTTAAATTGTCCGGTTACAATAAAGTAATGGTAATAGTGAGTGTTATTACCATAAACTAAAAGGCTTATGGGATGAACTAGATACTCTAGAAGCACCATATACAACAACAAATGTGTATAGAAGAAAGGGTTGAATACAAACTTAAGATTTTTAAATTTAAACACACAAACTAATACTTTTAACATAATTCTTATTGATATGAATCAAGAATTACATGTACAAGGAAGCGGAAATTTCAAATACAATAAAAGGTGGCAATTAAAACATCTAACTCATAGACAAGCTTCTTTAAGACCACTAGTGTCTAAGAAGCCCAACACATGGACAAGTTTTCTACACTAATGCTAACTCTAAACATGCTTTGCTTAAAAGCTTGAAGCTTGTTCTCGGAGAGAGATTTCAATTGAGTGTAGTGTTGTAGTACTATGCATTGTGAGTATGCATTCATATATGTATAGAAGCTTGGCAGATGGTTGAAAAGGATGTTGGGAGACAGGTGGTATAGGGAAAATAATACTTTAATCATAAAATAAGTGGGTGAAAAATAATGTTATTTTATTCGGGTTTGGACAAAATAAATTTACTTTACTGAAAAGTGCAACACGCTAACTATATAATAATATTATTTACCATACCTTTTTACTTTGAAAATGTAAACTTCTCTTTCCATGCTAACACCCATGTTTCGTCACATTTGACTTTACCAAAGATATACTTACCGGCCATACTTTAATACTTGAACAAATCTTCAAGATCTTTCAATGGAGATAACTTTATCCTTTTCCAGAGGACAAAGTTATGTCCTTTTCGTCTTACTTAATGATACAAAAAGTGCAAATACTATTACGACAAAAGATGTAAGGCATAATAGAACAACACATGTTCTACGTTCGACATAAAAAAGTTACATTACAAAGTAGAGTACACTGATAAACAGTTAGGGCTTAAATCACGACTCAACTAATCAAAATGTACTAAACTGACGAAAATGAGCTTCTCAGCATAATGCCCAGTTGATCAAACTATTAAGACTAAAGGGATATAAGCTTATCAACCTAGATGAACAGTTGATCACAGTAGTTCAACTTATCATTCAGAGTGATGAGTTTAAGAAAATAAGACTAAGTGTTGAAAGAGATTTACTTAGCTCATGACTTTTAGATGCTCAGCTTACAAATGAATCCACTTAGTTGATAAGAAAACTTGCATTAGTCGATGGTCTTCTACACCATCTTCTCCTTAGCTGATCTTAGATGATGGCTTTTGGCTGATACTTAGTACTTAGCAGGTCTTTGACTGATACACTATACTTAGTAACTTTTAAGTCAAAATCTACACAATGCATGTTCAAATTCATTCTTAGTCTTACCGAAGGTCTAGTTTTGTTATCATCAAATCATATGTATTTCAATACACAGATTTGATCATTTGGTTAAAGTGGTTATCTCCTCCATAGGAAGAGACTCATTCAATTTCTTATGGGGTTGGATGAAGGCTATAACAATGTTAGAAGTCAAATTTCTACTTTTACAGGCACTACCTATTGTGTCCAAGGCTTATAACATAATGAGACAAGAAGAAAAACAATGACAGATTCAAAAACAACCACCCATGTTGCCTACGACCTTAAACACTATGTCTAGTAGTTCTGCTAATTACAAGAATATCCATGGAAATTGAAGTAAAAAATATACACGTACAAGCAGAGAATAAACTGAATTTGAAGAAAGGTATTATGTGCATTTACTGCAATAAAGAAGGCCATGCAAAACGTGAGTGTTACAAAATTTTCGGTTATCCACCGAGTCATTCTTTACACATAAGATATATCCCACTTTCACAAAGACAATCACAAAACAATAAAGGAAAATCTATCAACATCATTGTTGGGGAAATGAAACACATGATAGTGAAACTCCATTGGATGAAGCAAAGGTGATAACAACTTCTCATTCAGCAGTATATGCAAGAATGGATCTATTACAAAACCAACTCAACCAACTACTTCTCATGTTGTAAAATAAGGACACCTACTCTCAAATGCCAGGTACATTTTCATTCATTGCTTCACATATATCTAAATCTAAAGATACTTGGATAATTCATAGTGATCCCACCGATCATATCTGCACATCCTACTCTTTGATGCATCATAAATGAAAATGTCAATCATGCATTCTTGTCACACTACCTTATGACCATACAACTGGGGTTCACATCATTGGTATGGTTCACATGTAACTCTTACTCTTCATGATGTCTTACATATTCCATCATTTGCCTACAATCTCATTTCCATAAGCAAAGTCCTAAAATCATCACATTCATCCGTTACTTTTACTCACAGTAATTGTGTTCTTTCTTATTATTTACTATCAATTTGATTAATATCATATTTGAATCCTTGCAAGTTTCGTTTTTCCCACTTATGGTTGTTCATATAGAATTTTTTTTGACCAATAATCAAACACGTACCTAAAGTAATCTTGAAATAAGTGAAATTTTTATTACAAACTTTTAAGTTGTTTAATGAAGTTGCAAAACTGGGTAGGTTGGTTAACCAGAGGATTCATCTTCTTCATGTAGGTTTTGGGGTTGAGATAAACGTTGAGTGAAGCAATTCAAATAGCCATTTAGGTTTCAGGTTGGGTGTTTTATTTCTCTTTTTCATGCTTGTTTTGTGAAATGGGTTGGCTTGGCTTGGCTTGGCTTGGGGTAGATCGAGATCATGTTGTTATAACAAGTCATTTGATGTTGGTACGAAGTAATGTAAATATCAACTTTTTAGCTCCTTAATTTGCTCCCCTCCAATAAAAATTTATATAATTCTTTCCCCACCAATTTAAAGGGACAATGTACAAACAAGCAAACAACTTACATTGAAATGATTCATTGTTATGGAAGGTAATTTCAAAGTGATAATAGTGAAAGAAATGAATCACACTTCCAGCTACTCATCCATAACAATGATCTTAAGGACGGTATTAAGTAGACATATTGGTAATGGTGACTGAAGTCCAGAAATACTTTATATGTTACAATTGTATGTATAAAAGTTACATTCATTTAAATGAAACTTCTTAATTATACTTGACACAGTTTACGTACATGATAAGTGTTTTTTTATTTTATTATGTTGTGCTTTAAGCTTACTTGTGTAACACCTGTGCATGTACGGACCATTAAACTAGTAAACTCTTAAAAGCATTATATATTTTTATTAAGTTTGATATTATATATTTATGAGTAACATCCTTTACCATAAAATCAAGCATGCACCACTTTCACACAACATGGTTCTTACAGCTTCAATTAGTGTTCTATTTCTCCTTTTTAGCTACACCATTATGTTATGGGGTTCTTAGAGCAGATAAGTTTTGAGATATCCCTTTTTCATCACAGAATTCCATGATCAATTGTTGTTCATCAGTTCCGTATTATTGATAAGGTAGATAATCTCTTCAGCATCCTCACTCTTTGCTCTAAGAAAAAATAACCAAGTGTGTATTGAGAATTCATCGACTGATACAAAAGCATAATTACTTCAACCAAAACTAGTTGTGGCAACCGGACCAAATAGATCCATTGCATCATGAAGAATGGTTCATTTATGGAGAAGGCTTGCTTGGATGGAAAAGATGTTTTATGTTGCTTTCCCTTTTCACAAGCAGAACAAAGTTTAGGCTTAGAATATGTCAGTGAAGGCTGGCACTAGATCACCCTTGCTAAGCTTGTTGATATTTTTAAATTTAAGGTAGGAAAGCCTTTTGTGCCATAACCAGTTTGTATCCTCTATAGTTTTGGAATACAAACATGTTTCTTTTGTGGGATCGCCAGGGGACATATCAAGAGTGTACACATCCTTGGTTCTCTTAACACTTAACACTATCTTGCCTTCTTGATTTATTATGGAACCCTGTCTTTGTGAAGTGGACCTCATTGCCTTTGGTTTGACCATGGTTGTTGTCACCAAAAGTTACCTTTGGACCATTTTACTTCTTATAGTTGGTGAGTAGGGCTTCGTTACCTATCATGGTTCTGGAACAACCACTTTCAAGAAACTATGAACTATTACCTTTCATAATTATGAATGAAAGAAGAATTAGTGACAAAATAGGGAATCCACTAATCAATGGATCCCTATGGATTGCAGCTAGCTATCCACTTCATATCAGGTTGTTTATGAATAAGAGGAACAACTATTGTCACACCCCGCCTACGCGGAAATGCAAAGTGTGATAGAGAGGATTGTCATAACACATTGATTTAAGAATAGAGAAAGTTCTAAATAAAACACTCCAACGCGTCATGACGTTCCCCGCACAAGAGGGGACTTGTGCCGTGGTAAGTCACCCCACACAATCATAGTCAATCACGAAAGCAAGAAAATACAAAAGTTGTTATTCCCACAACCCGGGACAGGTATACGGGGGCTACAAGCCAAAACTTATATGTCCAAGTTCTTCATAGTATAAATATATAAAAACTCCATAGTCAACGGTTCAAGTCTCACTAAGGCCATCTAGAGTCACCTAGGCTCCATAGGCATTATTATTAGCATTACGTGGAATGAACACTCGAAAATGTCAACATAAAGTTGGTGAGCTCGTAGGTTTACAAGTAAAAGTAAGTTGTGCCATGTATAGTAAATTTGTATGACAATTAAGACGTAAAGGCATGGTACATAAAATAGAAGTATAGTGATACCCGCAGCATAAGTTCACCGGGCACGAGTCATTTGTTTTCCAACGATTGCCTACCAGCTGGATCTACTAGTTGGCTATAATAGTAATGAGGAATTCAATAGTCTTAAACCGAACACAGGTTTAATAGGCAATCCCGAACACGGGCTCAATAGGCATAACCCAAACACGGGTTCAATAGCAATCCCGAACAGGGACTCAATAGACATAAACCGAACACGGGTTCAATAGGTGCACACACATGCCACGTAATTGTCATATAAATAAATATAGTAAAGTAATATTGACATGGCATAAAGACTTTCTAAAACACGTTTTAAGTGTCATTTTCCCCTAATAAAACATATAAAAAGGGGTCACGAGTACTCACCTTAGTTGCGAATTTGTCACTCGAATCCTAATGTCCTTGCATATCTACAACCAATTGTATAGTTTAGGTTATATTCAATTCACGTGTACAAGTCCTGATATGTATTAATCTTGAGTTATTAAATATTATTAGGACTCGTGATTAGGTTTTATCCTAGGTTACATGTCAATTCCTTAGGACCTAATACCAAAATATATTTAGGACCTTTAAATCTTATTTGTTTTTCTTTTTACATGGTTAGTTTAAATTCTGAAATTTTTGGTACATTTCGTGTATTTTTAAAATAACTCAAACGTCCTAGTTATTTTCCTAAAATTTTAGGTCAGAGTTCTAGAGTTGAAAAACTTTTTTATAATTTTTAAGAAAATCATTAATTAGTGTTGGTCAGAAAATGCCTCTAGCTCGCGTAACAGAAAGTTCTTATTTATTTAAAATACTAAACAAACTTAATAAAATCTAAATTTTTTACAGGAACCTAATAACACCTTAAAATATATTCATACTAATTTTTGTCCCCTAATTCGGATTTTTGAATGGTTTACAATGTTTTAAACTCCGCTTATAAGAAAATCCTTAATACTTCCAGATTTGACAACTAAAAAGCTTTTATCAATTAAAATAGAAAACAAACCTAATAAATTCTAATAATTTTTAAAGTGCTTTGAAAACTCATGGAATATGCCCCAGATTTATTTTTTGAGAACTTTCATGAATTTTTTATTGGGTTTTTGCAATACCAAAGTCTATAGTGCAAACTCCCATAAACATTCAGCTTTGCGCACCCAAATGGTTTGGGTCATTTTGGTGCCCAAAACTTATCCTTTTTGCATGAAACTACTTCGATATGAAAGTAGACTCAAAGAACTTATTTTTAGACCAAAGAATCGATTTTTTTTCATATTGTTTTGGCCGAGATATGGCCTTCTAAAGTTTGTGTAATTTCTGCCCAAATGGCAAAGTTAGAACCAGGACTCTTTTTAACCCAACTAATCTATCCCATGTTTTGATATTTTCTTAAACCTTATGCTATTCGATATTTTTCATGTAATATTAGGGTGTTTTTTATTTATGTAATGATCCAATCATTAAGTTCTCATTTAGGACCAAAAGGGAAGAAAGAAAGTGCAGAAAGATAAGTAGAACGAAAAGTTTACCGATTTGGCCGATTCGTGAGAACCCGAATTCTAGAATGCTTCGATTATCACACCATGGATTTGTAAAGAAGACACAAAAAATCAGATTTTGGACTCAAGAAATTGTGAGGGATGAACCAAGAATTCAAAGAACGTGATAACTTACCGGAGTACGTGATTGGAGAGCACAACTTGCTTAAAATCAAGGGTGTTGGAAACTTGAATTCTTTTTTACTATGGTTGCTAATGAAGTCGGCCAAGAGAAGAGGGAAGAGGAGAGGATGGAGTGAACTTGGAATGAATTTGATTTTAGGAAAATTGGTGTATAAAAATGGTTAGGTGTATGGTTTCCATTTAAGTTTGATGTGGTTGCCAAAAGAGTGAGATTTGGTCTCCTCCCCCCCCCCCTTCCCTTTGGCCTATTTCATATGTATATATATATATATATATATATATATATATATATTATTTTATTAATGTTGTTTCTTTATATTGTATTCTAAGGTGCCATTTCATGTGGTGTGTTAGATGTTTTACATGTTATATAGGTGTTATAACACTTACATGATAGATTTGTTGTCTAGAACATAATTTTGGTACCACTTATTTCTTTGTTTCATTAATTTCCTAATATTTATTATGGTGTGTTTACTTGATAGCTTAATTCATTCAGGTTGTCGCACCGAAGGCACTGGTACGGCCTAAATCGGGCATTAGGAGCTTATCAAATTTCTGAGATTATGTCCCTTTTGTTGTTAGAATAACCGAGATATTTGAGGCATTTGACATGATCATCACTTAGTACTTAGCACCTACTAGATTTCAAGAGTTCGTTCTAGCTCATAGATAATATTAAATAACTAGCGGCGGTTATAGATTAAACAAACCAACTGACGGATGTCACAACTATATTATCAATACAAGTCCTCTGTCTTGAATTCCCTTCTTGAGAACATTCATAAGCCTTATGTTCTTTTCTTCCACATTTATAATATTTTTTGCTTTTGGTGGCCTTGGAACATTGAACAACTTTCTTAGAATGCCCATGAGCTGTCTTATCAGTCTTCACGTACCTTGGATTGACCCTTTGATTTATAGAGTTTTAGGTCAACCTTTGGTGTGGTAGACTTAGAAATAATGTGAACATTATTTTCTTTACTCACAGTTTCTGCTATTGAAAAAGAGTTAAGTATTTCATGATCAACTGAGTGTTTAGAAGATGAGCTATGATTGGCTGACAGGCAATCAATTAAGCATTTTTCATTTACTAATTTATCAGCTCATACAAAAGTATTAGATAATGAATCTACAATTTACTCGGTACTTAGATTTAAGTCATCTGTTTTCAAGGTTTGACAACATAATATCTCTTTGGTCTCAACAAATGATTCATTTCCTAAACTCACATCCTTTGACTTTATTTTCTTAGTGACTTTGCAGCCTAACATCTCAACAGAGGTTGAATAAGTTGTAGGAGTGATTAAATCTTTCACATGAGAACTTTTGCTTTTAACAAACTTATTTGTGAACACATTTTTGCCTTTAACCACTTTGTGAAAAGTTTGTGGCAAATGTCAGCTTTATCTAAGATATTTAGGTCCTTATTAGAATCAATATACTTAGTAGCTTTAGAGTAATTTCCACCGATGATAGCTTTAACTTGTTTTGGTATTTGCTCATCGACACACTAAGTGGTCTTTTCATCGGATACACACCAACATTTAACTATCTTTTGAAGGTCATTGAACTTTTTGGCTGCTTCACTAGTTTCTTTTACTAAGATCTCATTAAGTATCTTTTTATTAGCTAGTTCATCATTTAAAACTGTTATCTGTTTAAGTTCTTCATCTTTAAGAGTTAATTTCTCCTTAAGTGATTCTATCTCTATCTTTAGCTTCTTTTCTCTTTGAATAGCATATTGGAAATCAAAACACAAGTAATCAAACATAGCATTCTTCTCATTATCATTGTAGTTAATAAATTTGCCAACCTGGTACATTAAAGAAGGATTCCAGTTGGTAGCAGTACAAGCTTTAGCAGCCTTTTTCATATCCTCATCAAAGGAACTGCCACTACCTATGTTCGCCATTAAACAGAACTAAGTAGTGATCACCTTATCTTCATCTGATGAAAGATCCTCCTCAGCCCAATCTTCTTCTTCTGCCATACTTCTCAAGAATAGTAGCAAGAAGTTTCTTATATTTGGCTTCATAATCTATCTTGTTCTCCTGATTTGGGACAGCTAAAAATCCAGTGTTACTTTTGGACTTACAGTCACTGGCTATGTGGCCAATCTTGCCACACTTGTTACACTTTGATGTGGAGGCATCAAAATTCGATTTGGATTTCAACTTTGTTAATTTTAATGGCCTACTGCTAAACTTCTTGACACCCTTCCCCTTGTTGAAAGATTTGAAATTCCTTACCAGCATGGCATCTTCTTCAAACACTACCTCCAGCCTTTCCAAACTCCTCTATTCATCACCCGTCTCTTCTTCACCCTCTCCAGCACTCTCTCTTTCTTCTTCCTCTTCATCTGAATCAGAATCAACAGCAACAAATCTTCTCCTCCTAGTATCTCTAGATACAAGGGAAGT
Source organism: Dittrichia graveolens (assembly GCA_038502395.1). NCBI lineage: Eukaryota > Viridiplantae > Streptophyta > Magnoliopsida > Asterales > Asteraceae > Dittrichia > Dittrichia graveolens. The sequence continues at coordinate 1,012,273 of JARJIL010000008.1, forward strand.
TTCTGAAGCCTTTACCACCTCCTTCATCTCCTTGGAGGACAACTTTCTTTGCTTGACTGATTGCTCGCTATGACATCCGTCACCAAAACAGGTTGGTGGCTTGACCTGTAAACCGTCAATAGTTAATTAATTTAAATCTATATGCTTGAATGAACCCTTGAAATCTATGAAGCACTAAGTTTTTAAGTGTTAAGCATGACAAATGCCTTAAATACTTTAGTTACTCTAACAACAAAAGGAACACAATCTCAGAAGTTTGTTCAAGTCTTTAATGCCCGATTTAGGTCGTACCAGTGTCTTCCATGCGATAAACTAATGAATTGAGCTATCAAGTAAATACACCATATTAAATATTAAGGTATAAATGAAATAAAATAATAAGTAGTACTAAAATTATGTTCTAGACAACAAATCCATCAAGTAAGCATAATAACACTTATATATCACGTAAAACATCTAGTGCACTTACAAAAAAAATGTCACACTAAATGTAATACCCGAACTTTCGAAAATAAATAAAAGAATATTATTGAAAAGTGTTATTTTAATTCTTGCAATTTTAGTGATTTTAGTAAGGAATGTGTTAAGTGGCCTTGGGCTTGGACTTGATCAGTAATTCGGCTTAAGCCTTGTTGAGAAGGTATATATAGAAGAATAGGTCACAGCCCCCAACACCCTGTTACTATTCCAATCAGTGTGTGTTTGTGTGTGTATTTGCTCTCAAGAAAGCAGAGAAGAGGAGTCTCAAGAATCATCAATGGACTTAGAAGTTGTTAAAAGGATCATCAGGTAATGTTTTCTACCTCATTATGATATTATAGATATCAATCTTATCTTGTTTGAATGATAATAGAATGAGTTATGATCTGGGTTTTTGGGGTTTTGGGTTTATGGAAGAACCAGAGAAAAAGAATTGAGATGTGAACCCCTAATACTTGATGAAACATAAATATATCTTGAAGAAAGTGTTTAAATTAATGGAGAAATGATTTGCAACAAAAATGAGTTAAATTGGTTAAGTTTTGAGAAATCTTGATTTTGGCTATGGGGTTTTGAAACAGAACTGACAGGGAAGGCATGTACCCATGCGACCTTCACATGAGTAAAGGTGTTCATGCAACTTTCACATGTGTGTATGCATGCGAACTTCGTATGTGTGTGTATGTGTTCATGCGACTTACTCTTGTTTCATGCGACTTGTGTAGAGTCTTGGCCCATGCGACTTACGCATGAATACATTCATGCGACTTACACATATGCCCATGTGACTTACACATGAATACATCGATGCGACTTACCAAACACCTCATGCGACTCACATGTAAACCCTTCATGCGACTTTTGCTTAGTGCGACATATATAGTCCATGCGACTTTCGCTTCATGCGAGATACTTACAGACATGAGTTCATGCAACTTACATATGAATGCATGTGTCCATGCGACTTACACACCAACAGTTCATGCGACTTATATAGCTATACATCATGCGACTTACATGCACACCATGCGACATATATATGTATGTGTATTACACTCTTTCCACTTACATATGATAATTCATGTGACATACCTGGTTCATGCGACATACTCACAGGCATATTAATACATGCTTCTTAATACGAATAATAACTAGTTCGACCTTTGAAACCTTTGTATTGGTCCGACTTTTGGTTGAGAATGTGAGGTCCAACTTTTGGGTATTTGAAACTTGATACGACTATGTACACTGTAGGTTGTACTTTGGACTCGCGACCAAGTAATTCGTTAATAGCTGTTAATTGAGAAACTAAGACTGCAAATAGGTGAGTATTCTTACTTACTAGCTACACCTGATGATGTATGTGATTGACTTGTCGTATGTGTTTAATGTTGATGAATCTATGAGTTGATGAATTGATGCTTGTTATGCCTTGCTTGATGATGGGACCGTTCACTTTGGTGACTGGAATGATGGGACCGTTCACTTCGGTGACGGGAATGATGGGACCGATCACTACGGTGACGGGAATGATGGGACCGTTCACTACGGTGACGGGAATGTGGGACCGACTACTACGGTAGCGGGAATGTAGGACCGACTACTACGGTAGCGGGGATGAAAGATATGGAATGAATATGGAAACAAATGATTTGATGATATATGGTTGATTGTAAGTAAAAGTACTCGCTAAGCTTCGTGCTTACGGTTGTTGTTTTACTCTCTTTTCAGGTGATGGTCACGGCGGGGCTCCAGCACGTGTTTGATAGCTCATCCCAAACAAGCTTCCGCGATGTTTAAATTACCACAAACTTTATAATATGTTCGCAATGATTGTAATAGAATTTAAATGTAGTTAATTACTTTCCCCCGGGTTGTAACTAATGTGTTACCGTGTTGACACTTATGGTTGACTTGCAATTGCATGATTTCAGTATGAGTTTCCGAACTGGTGTATGAAAGCAAAAAAAATTTGGGACTATCGGAGCCTTGGTTTAAGAGATTCAAATACGTTTCCGCGTGTTTGAACTTAAACCTTGGTTCGTGAAGGATTTTAGACAACGTTTTTGAAACCTTTTAGAGTGTTAAATATTAGGATGAGCTATTTGCTGGAGCTAGTCCGAGTGGTCACACGCGAGTACAAGGTATGAAATTATGATATGATAACTATGTTAACTGAGAATTGAAACTGAACTCCTTAGCAGAATCAGAATAGAAACTGAACTCCATAGTATAATCAGAATAGAATGACACGACAATGCTTACCTGATAACTGACTATATACTTGATGAGATGATTGATACATGGCCCAAGACAGTGAATTGGGATTCCTAGTGGTAATGACCAGATCCAATATGTGTAGCGTGTTTGTAATAATAGAGCCCATATTATTATCTGCACACGACACTTGTTGAAACTTATAAAAATCTGGGGAATCTTGAGAATCCGGTGAGGGGTACTTGTAGAGATAGGATGCCTGCAGCTAGGGTGCCTTAGAATGACTAGGGTTGCCTCATAGTTGTACTTATGACATGAAATACGTGAAATATGAATTGATATAGTGAAGAGGAATGTGAGGCAATGCCTCCTGTTAATCAAGTGCATTGTCTATACATCCAATATGGTGACCAACGGATTTTTGAGAAACCAACTGATGGGGAAAATGCTAGTGTAACCGGAGAGAATGACCCCCGTGCACAACGGATCTTGAACCAACCTGAAAATTTGATTCCGGAGAACGTCGTACCGGAAAATGTAATAGATGCTGAGGAATACACGAATGAGGCTATGACTGAATTGGTGACCACTATGGTTACCACACACTGAAGGAGCTATTGCCTAAGATCGTGGAGGATCTGAAACAAGACATGGGAACTATGATTGATCAGAAACTGGGAGCCCTATGGGCTGCAAAAGAGGCTACTACGGTTGTTGTTGTCGCCCAACCGGTAGCACCCATTGCTAACCAGGTGGCTCCGGGAGGAACCTTCCGGGATTTTTCGGCGTGTCAGCCACCCGTTTTTAATGGAGTGCCAAACCCGTGCAGAGTACCAGATGGGTCTCGGCAATAGAGGGAGCCTTCTTTACTGGCCGTTGTACTAAGGACTCTAAGGTTTGGTTTGCTTCTAACTTCCTCAGGGGAGCGGCCAAAGACTGGTGGAATTTGTTGAGGAAGATGAAGGGTGAGGCAATTATGATGATGACTTGGGAAGAATTTACGGTGTTTTTCTACGAGGAATATACTCCCAAAGTAGAGGTGGAGCGTGTAATGGATGAGTTTATGAAGCTCAAGAAGACCACTGAGACTGTTAATCAGATAACCACGATATTCAAGGAGAAATTACTGTATTGCCCAGCATATGCAGGCGACGAGAGGTTGCAGATTCACAGGTATATGCAAATGTTGAGGGAGGATATCCAGGAGTTTGTATCAAATGGTCAATACGCCACTCTCGACCAGCTAATAGAGGGTGTGCGAAAGAGGGAATTGTACTTGGTAGAGAGAAACAAGAAAAGGTCCGCAGAACGGGCTGCACTAGGAGGTAATGTAAGCAGGAAACCATTCAAGAAACCAAACGTTGGAAGTTTGAGGCGTGCTGTGAGAAATCCGGGGGCATGATGTGGTAAGTGTGGGAAGGGGCACGCTCGGGAGTGCCGGGTTGGAACCGTCAACTGCTTTGTGTGTGGGAAAAGTGGGCACTATGGGAAAGATTGTAAAGTTCACCTGAACGTGTGCTTCAAGTGCAACAAGTCAGCGCATCGTATGGCCGAGTGCCCAGAAATGACTGGAGGTAGCGGGAGGCCCGCTTGGCAACCACCGCTGAGAATCACCGAAGGGGAGAAGGAAAAGAAACCCGAGGTCCTGAGGCCTTGGGGGCGAGCGTTTCAAATGACGGTGGAGGAGGCCAAGAAAGAGCCAGATGTTATTAGATGTTATTGTAGATACATTTATTGTTAACTCTCTGCCTGCACTTGTATTATTTGATTCCGGGGCGAGTAAGTCCTTTGTATCATCTTCATTTTGTAATCAATTTGTATTAGCACCGGTGAAGTTAGAAACACCGTTAGAGGTAGAGATAGCCGATGATAAAGCTTTGTGTGTTACCTAGATCTATAGGGATAATGTATTAGTGATAGATGATGTACAGTTTACTATAGATCTTCTACCGACCCCTATGAGGGAATTTCAAGTAATAATGGGAATGGATTGGCTCGGGCGTCACCAGGACAACATCTTGTGCAAACAGGGTATTATACGGATTCAGGATCCAAGTGGGGGAGAAATCATCATCCACGGCAAACGATAGAAGGGATTGACGGCCTGCTGCACCGTGACCAAAGCCGCAAAATATCTACGCAAGGGCTGCACAGCCTTTTTAGCTCATGTGGCCGACTCAAGGATGGAAAAGAAGAATTTGGTAGTTTCCGATGTACCAATCATATGCGATTACCCGGAAGTATTTCCGGAGGAACTTCCGGGAATTCCGCTAGACATGCAAGTGGAGTTTTGGATAGACTTGACACGGGGGTTGCACCTATCGCCAAGGCACCGTACTGGCTAGCACCGCCAGAGATGCAAGAACTTATGTCACAACTTCTAGAACTGCTAGATAAGGGCTTTATATGCCCAAGTAGCTCACCGTGGGGAGCGCCGATCCTTTTTGTGAAGAAGAAAGACGAAACCTTCATAATGTGCATAGACTACCGCGAACTTAATAAGGTGACAATTAAGAACCGTTATCCGCTGCCAAGGATCGATGACTTGTTTGACCAACTACAAGGAGAGGCCTGTTTCTCAAAGATAGACTTACGGTCGGGTTATCATAAACTAAAGGTCCGAGAGGAGGACATAGCCAAGACGTCTTTTCGCACGCGCTCTAGGCACTTCGAGTTTGTCGTCATGCCTTTCGGTATCACAAACGTGCCGACAGCATTTATGGACGTGATGAACCGAGTCTGCAGACCTATGCTTGACAAATCCGTAATAGTGTTCTTCAACGACATTCTGGTTTACTCAAAGACTGAGGCAAAGCACGAGCTACACCTACGAGAAGTACTTGAAACCTTGAAGAGCGAAAAGTTGTACGCGAAGTTTTCCAAATGCGAATTTTGGCTACGGGAGGTTCAATTTCTCGGGCATTTAGTCAATCAAGAAGGGATTAAGGTCAACCTCGCAAAGATCGAGGCTGTGAGGAAATGGGAAACGCCAAAGAGTGCTACGGAGATCCGAAGTTTTCTAGGGTTAGCTGTTACTACCGGAGGTTCATCAAGGATTTCTCCAAAATAGTCGTACCTTTGACCAAACTGACGACAAAGAGCGTCTGTTTCAATTGGGGAGAAGAGCAGCAGGAGGCGTTCGAAACTCCGAGGTATGTTCTGTGAAGCCCCAATTTTGACTTTACCAGAGGGGATGGAGGACCTAGTAGTTTATTACGATGCATCCCATCTGGGACTTGGCTGCGTGCTGATTCAAAGAGGAAAAGTGATTGCCTATGCCTCGCAACAACTGAAACCGCACAAATGCAACTACCCAACTCATGACCTGGAGCTAGCAGCCGTGGTGTTCGCACTCAAGTTGTGGAGACATTATTTATACGGGGTCAAGTGCAGCATCTACAAGAATCACAAGAGTTTAAAGTATTTTGTCGATCAAAAGAATCTGAACATGCGCTAGCGGAGATGGCTAGACCTGGTTAAAGATTACGATTGTGAGATCTTGTATCATCCAGGGAAGGCTAACGTTGTAGCGGACACGCTCAGTCGCAAGGCGAACCATGTACAGTTGAATGTGAAGTGTTTAAGGATGACGGTTACAACTTCGCTATTTGAATCAATTTTAGCAGCCCAAACCGAAGCATTCAAAAAAGAAAACCAGAAAACCGAGAGGATCAAGGGCCAAATGGCGTTGATGGTCAAGGATAGTGGCGATTTGTGGACCCGATATGGACGAATTTGGGTACCGAGGATTACAGAAGTCCGGAATCTCATTCTTGATGAAGCGCACAAGTCGAAATTTTCTATACACCACCACTAAGATGTACAGGGACTTGAAAATGGATTACTGGTGGTCGGGGATGAAGAGAGATGTGGCTAAGTACGACGAAAAATGCCTCATGTGCTTACGAGTGAAAGCCGAGCACCAACGACTGCATGGTAAGCTGCAATCAATAGAAATACCCGTGTGGAAATCGGAGCACATAACTATGGATCTGATAACGAAGCTACATAAAACACCAAGGAACTACAATTCAATCTGGGTAGTGGTTGACCGATTAACTAAAAGCGCTCATTTCATACCAATTCGAGAAGCTAGTTGGCCGAAAGATTGGCTGATATCTATGTAAAGGAAATAGTCTCGAGGCACGGGGTGCCGGTAACCATCATTTTTGACAGGGATGTACGATTCACGTCCAGATTTTGGAGCAAATTTCATGAGGATTTGGGAACTAGGGTTAACTTGAGTACAACATATCACCCCCAAACTGTCGGGCAAAGTGAGCGGACTATCCAAACGCTTGAAGATATGCTAAGAGCTTGTGTGATCGACTTCGGTGGAAGCTGGGATTTGTACTTACCCCTAGCGGAATTTTTGTATAACAACAGTTACCACGCGAGTATCGGCATACCACCGTACGAGATGTTGTACGGTAGGAAATGTAGAACCCCGATCTGTTGGGGCAAAGTTGGACAAAAAGAACTTGGCAACACGGAAATAGTGCAGAGAACCTCAGAGTATGTACAACAAGTTCGTGAACGACTTAAAGCGGCTCAAAACTGGCAGAAGAGCTATGCAGGTAAACGCAGTTCGTTACTAGAATTCCGAGTTGGTGACTATGTATTGCTAAAGGTATCTCCATGGAAAGGAATAATACGATTCAGAAAACGAGGAAAACTAAACCGAAGATTTATTGGGCCTTTCAAAGTTATCGCAAGGATTGTTAAGGTGGCTTATCATTTGGAGCTACCCGAGGAGTTATCAAAGATACACAACACCTTCCATGTGTCCCATCTAAGGAAATGTTTAGCCGATGAGTCAGCATTTGTGCCATTGGAGGACATCACCATGGATGAGAAGTTGAACTACATCGAGAGGCCGGTTGTGATTATTGAAAGGAGGATCAAGCAACTACGTAACAAACAAGTAGGGATGGTCAAGGTGCAGTGAGAGCACCGCAAGGGTTCGGAATGGACGTGGGAGTCCGAAGAAGATATGAGAAAGAACTACCCCACAATTTTCGAATGAAGATTTCGAGGACGAAATCGTGTTTAAGTGGGGGAGAGTTGTAATACCCGAAATTTCGAAAATAAATAAAAGAATATTATTGAAAAGTTTTAGTCAATTTGGTCCTTTAACTATCTTATTTCTTCCGATTTGGTCCTTTAACTTTAAAAGTGACCAAGATGGGCCTTAAACATCCACTTTTTGGTCTGAATGGTCCTTTCATTAGTTGACCGTTAGTCAACTCTGTTAAGTGAATGGTATTTTGGCCCTTTTACCATTTTTCTATTTTTTATTGGTTAGAATAATATTTAATAATTTTTAGAGTTAATTATCAATTAAATCACATTCAAATATATAAAAATATATATCTTCTCCTCTCCATACACACACACATACTCTATCTCTCTTTCCCCCTCTCACTCATCTGTCACCTACCCCACCACCCTCTCCATAACCACCGCCCCTACCACCTTTTGAGCACAACCACCACCACCGTCACCAATAACCGCTACAGCCATCATCGGTTCTCTCTCTCTCTCTCTCTTTCCCCTCTTTCACTCTCTCACTCATTTGTCATCACCCCTACCACCCAATCGATAACCACCGATACCACCAACACAAAAAACCCACTGAAACCCCTATCTACCAACACCACTCCACCACCGACACAGAAATCCCACCGACAACCCCATCTACCAACACCACTCCACCGTCCTATCTACCAACACCACCGTAAACCGCCATAGAAAAATCCTATTTAACCACCATTGACACCTTTGTGCAACACACAAACCCTAGATCTGTAGCTACATTATGTTAAAAACCTAGATCTATACCTAAATCATGTGAAAACCCTAAATCTGAAGATTACAGCAGCAACGGCGGTGCTTTCACCGTGAGAGAGAAAGAGAAAGATGAGGATTTCTTGTCTAGAGATAGAAACAAAGAGATGAGATAAATACAGAGAGAGATGAGAGAAACGGAGAGAGATAAGATAGAGATGTTGATGTCACCGTGGTTGTAGTTGCGGTGGTGGTTGTTACCGGCGATAGGATGGCGGCGGCTGTGGTGGTGGTGGTCGATGTTGTCCACAGAGAGAAACAGAGAGATAGAGATGAGAGAAATAGAGAGAGATAAGAGAGGGAAGTAGATATATAACTCTATTAATAATTTAATTTTAATGAATAAATAATAAAAATAAGGGTAAAATTGTCATTTACCCCTAACTTTACATAGTTGACTAACAGTCAACTAACTAAAGGACCATTCAAATCAAAAAGTGGATGTTTAAGGTCCATATTGGTCACTTTTGAAGTTAAAGCACCAAATCGGAAGAAATTGAATATTTAAAGTACGAATTTGACAATTAACTCTTTTAATTATTGCAATTTAAGTGATTTTAGTAAGGAATGTGTTAAGTGGCCTTGGGCTTGGACTTAATAAGTAATTGGGCTTAGGCCTTATTGAGAAGGTATATATAGAAGAATAGGGCACAGCCCCCAACACCCTATTACTGTTCCATTAGTTCAAAAGAAAAATCGGTGTGTGTTAGTGTGTGTATTTGCTCTCGAGGAAGCAAAGAAGAGGAGTCTCAAGAATCATCTGTGGACTTAGAAGTTGTTAAAAGGATCATTAGGTAATGTTTCCTACCTCATTATGGTATTATAGATATCAATCTTACCTTGTTTGAATGATAATAGAATGAGTTATGATCTGGGTTTTTGGGGTTTTGGGTTTATGGAAGAACCAGAGAAAAAGAATTGATATGTGAACCCTAATACTTGATGAAACATAAATATATCTTAAAGGAAGTGTTTAAATGAATGGAGAAATGATTTGCAACAAAAATGAGTTAAATTAGTTGAGTTTTGAGAAAGCTTAATTTTGGCTATGGGGTTTTGAAACAGAACTGACAGAGAAGGCATGTACCCATGCGACTTTCACATGAGTACAGGTGTTCATGCGACTTCCACATGTGTGTATGCATGAGACCTTCGTATGTGTGTATGCAACTTACTCTTGTTTCATGCGACTTGTGTAGAGTTTTGGCCCATGCGACTTACGCATGAATACATTCATGCGACTTTCACATATGTCCTTGCGACTTACGCATGAATACATCCATGCGACTTACCAAACACCTCATGCGACTCACATGTAAACCCTTCATGCGACTTTTGCTTAGTGCGACATATACGGTCCATGCGACTTTCGCTTCATGCGAGATACTTACAGACATGAGTTCATGCGACTTACATATGAATGCTTGTATCCATGCGACTTACACACCAACAGTTCATGCGACTTATATAGCTATACATCATGCGAATTACATGCACACCATGCGACATATATATATGTATGTGTATTACACTCATGTGACTTACATATGATAATTCATGTGACATACCTAGTTCATGCGACATACGCACAAGCATGTTAATCCATGCTTCTTAATACGAATAATAACTAGCCCGGCCTTTGAAACCTTTGTATTGGTCCGACTTTTTCCAATTTGAAGAATTCATTTTGAAGAGAATTGAGTTTTTCATGAAATTTAAAGAGAGAGTTTTCCAATTTTATGCATTCTTCACAATTTTCACCTAAGGACAAATCATTTGCAGACGTGTTGTGCTCAAAATTAGTAAATGAAAAGCAGTCTTGTGTGTGCCCATGTGGGATTTGTGTATTTGATGTGCTTGGAGCACCGGAATTATGTGATTGGGTGTTTTCATTTACAAGAAGATTGATTATGTTATGGAGAATTGCAGTCTCAAATTCAAAAATGATGGACCTATTGAGAATTTCATGTTCAACCAATTCAAGGTTCCGCTGTAAATCCATATGGGGATATATATATGCGAGGCTCGGGTGGAGAATCTGACATTGACGGTAAGGATTCCATTTCTATTTGAGAATAACTGCGAAAGTAGTCATGAGAGATCATGGGTTCAAAGTCATCTGTTATGTATGACTGATTTAGACTTTCGTAGTCATATGAGGTTGAAGCTCTTTTTGAGATGCATCTTTTGTGTTCCTCCTCAGTGAGTTCGTCGACTTGTCCAACGAATACCATTTTCTTAGTTAACCCTAGATTCATGCTATCGAAATCGTACAGTTGTTTTGCACTAATCTTGTCACTTATGAGAGGATTAACAAAACCTAAACCTTCGTATGTCCACTTTGAAAATTTAACATCCTTAGGTTTGTTTAGAAAAATGGTTTGTGCAGTTTGGTCTCGTTTTATTAACAAGTATTTGAGATCTTTTATTTTTTAGTATAATTGACATCGTTCCTTTTGTAAGAACTTAAAATCTTCTTCCGCCGAAACCTTGGCCGCTTTTAAATTATGAATGATTACCTCGTTTTCATTTCTTAAGGTGTTCAGTTCATTTTCTTTGGCGGTTAGTTCCGATTGAAGGTCATCTAAATTAGAGGTTGATTGATTTCTGATTTTAAATTCTAATTTAGCGATTTTTCGGTTCTGTTTTTCGATGTGTTCAACTAAAGTTTATGCATACTCAATGTTTACCTTTCCATGAACATCTGCATCTTCAGCCTGCATTTCTTCAAACTCATCATCACGATGAGGAACCCTCTCCTTGAGCCATTAGACAGAAATGTGCCTGATCTGATCCATCATCATCTGAATCATCTGTATCGGTCAAGAATTGGTCCTCTTCTACCAACATAGCTCTACCACTTTCTTTCTTCTTGGTCAACCACAGCTTGTTCCTGTAGTATTCGGCATCCTTCGTTTTTGCTTTCCTGCAATCTTTGATAAAATGCCGTGTTTTACCACAGTTGTAACATTTCTTCTCCTCTTCCTAAGGCTTTGCGGGTTTTTCAAACCGTCTCTTCTCTTCTGGTAGGCTTCCCTCACTTTTTCTCGGCCCGGAGGTGTATCGTTGCTTGTTGTTTGTCTTTCCATACTTGTTTTGGAAAGCCCTTGTGATGAGTGACATGGCTTTCAGCACAGCCTCCTTCTCCGATATTTCTAGTTCCCCTTCCGATGAGTCGGAATCAATCACTACCTGCTTTCCCTTGCTAGACCTTGACGGTTCTCGCGGTCTTTTATCAGCCACTCATGCAACCGGATTAGATGGTTGCTTCATTGAGAATTTAGTGAGGACCTCGTCCTGAAATTGATTCAGGTCCTCGTAGATCAAGTGGTGTGATACCGCCTTGAGATTCCAATTAACATGTTTATACAGACGAACATGTTCACTCCATTTGGGACCAAGAGCATTGATCCAGCTGACATTTATGTCCAGATCGCATCTCGTCACACCGTGGTTTCTCATTTCATTTAATAGTCGGAAAAAATGACTATATGTATCCTGCAACAACTCTCCTTCCCTGACTTTGAATTCCCTGAATGTGTTAACCAACTGAGTTTCACTAATAAAGGATCCCTGTTCAGTTCCCTGCATCTTTGTCGGCTCGTGCTCGGTCTCTTTCTTCATCAGTTAGTTCTGATGGGAGTTTGCGTCTTCTTTCAGCGGCTATTGGTGGATTGTTATCGGGAACGGCCTCGATAATCTTTTCGAAGATAGCATCACCATTTAGTATGCTATCTTTCATCATCTCACCATATTTCTCGTTGTGTTCTATGAAGTCCATAAACCTTCCTTTCCATACATTGTATTCGTTTCTGAAAAGTACATGAGGTTTAGTGTTTGTGCCATGGCAAGAATCTCATTGCTAGAACTCATCTTTTTACTTGGATCTTTCTCCCTGAAGTGGATTGGTTAATTTGTTTGTGAGAAACTTTGAAAGTCGGATGAAAGTATTTGAAAGTCGGATGGTATTATGTGACTGCCGGATGGATGTTTTAGGTGACAGTCGGATGACTTCAAGAGTCGGATGGCTCAAAAGTCGGATGACTTAAAGAGTCGGATGACTTAAAGAGTCGGATGGCTCAAAAGTCGGATGAATTCAAAAGTCGGATGACTTCAAAAGTTGGATGACTTAGAGAGTCGGATGGCTCAAAAGTCGTATGACTTAAAGAGTCGGATGGCTCAAAAGTCGGATGGTTCAAAGTTGCACAACTGTCGAATGATCCGAAAGTCGGATGAGTTAAAGGTCGGATGAATTTAAAGAGCAACAGTCGGATGAGACTTAAGTTCAACAATCGGATGGAACAAAAATTTCAAAAGTCGGATGAGTCTTAAGTTACACAACTGTCGGATGAGTCAAGTGTCGGATGACTTAAATGAAAAGTCGGATGAACACTCTTAGGAAACTGTCGGATGGACCAAGAGTTGCATACACCACTATCAAGAGTCGGATGAGATAAGGTTGGATGACCTGAAAGTCGGATGATGATAATAATCCAAAAACTTGCAGGTCTGACCTCTGTTATCGAACGGACTTCTGATTTTGCCTAAAACACGCTAAAAATTCACTTAACTTTTGCTTTGACCTTCCTTATCAATAAAAACACTTTCCTAAACCAATTTCAACCCAAAACAACAACAAATTCCTAAAGAAATTGATGGAACAGTGAAGAACTTCAAGAACTTCAAGAACAAGAAAAATTCAAAATAAAGACCCCGATGTTGTTTGTTTGTCCTAAAACCACTAGTAAAGGTTTTATCTTACTCAAATACTTCTAAAAGACAACAAAGAACTTGAAAACAAGAAGATTTGAGAAAATGGGTTTTTGACTTTCAAGAGCTTTCACATACCAAGAACAGATAGTTCTCTGGGTTTTTGTTTCTCACACAAGGATGTTACTTTCAGGTAATGTTGAACCAATCCAATAAGGAGTTAACTCTAATACCAATTGAAAGTCCTTTGCTGTGATGAAAGATGAGTTACTTAAGAATACTTGAAGACAAGATAAAGAAGTTTAGTAAGAACAAGTATGAACACTTTGCATGCAACTTGAATATTCTCTTTGATATTGCTTTGGACATTCATACAAGCAGAGAGTTTACAATTGGCAAAGGTTACCTTGCAAACTAGGTTTACAAGGTATTTAAACTAAAGCCACATGGGCCTAAAGCCACATGGGCCCAAACTAGACTAAACTAACAATTACAATATTAAAGTGGGCTAAGCCCATTACAATGGCTACTATAGTAAAGATAGATTAAATACAACAAAAGAACACAAGGCTAACAAACTTATAAATATCTAACAATATAAGCAAGAAATCGGCCAAACGGGGGGGAGATGGAAATCTCCTCTCTTTTGGAAACCTCATCAAATCAAGAAAAAAGGAAACAATTTACCAAAAAACTTAAATCACCAATTAGCCCTAAAATCTCATTCATTCCAAGTTCATCACATAATCTTCTTCTTCTCTCCAACCTTGGCCGAAAACCCTAGCTCCCATAGCCAAGAAAACCTTCAATCTTCCAACACTCTAGATTGCAAGATAGTGGTGTTTCCAATCATACATTCTAGTAAGTTATCATGTCCTTCGATTCTATGGTTCTTTCCTCACAATAGTATAAGTCAAGAATTCTGACTTTGTGTCTCCTCCACAAATCCATGAAGTAATGAAGCTCTCAAGGATTCGGGTCATCACGAGTTGGCATAAGAGGTAAAACTCTTCGTTCCATTGGTTTTTCTTACACTTTCTTTCTTCTCTTTTGGTTCTAAAGAGATCTTAGTGGTTGGGTCATTATATGAATCAAAACCACCCTAATAATACATGAAAATAATGAATATGATGAGTTTTAGTCAAATATCAAATCGTAGAGTGAATGTTTTGGTTAAAAGAGTCCTAAACCTAACCCTATAATCTGGACAGAAATATAGGTGAACTTTAAGAGTTCATATCTCGGCCAAAACAAATTGAAATAAATCGATTTTTTGATTCTAAAATTAAGTTCAATGAGTCTATTTCCTAATCCAACTGGGTTCATGCAAAAATAATGAGTTTTGGTCGCCCAAATGATCAAAATTATAAAGGTGCGCAAAGCTGTTTGGTTCTGACATTTTACTCTACTGACTTTGATATTACAAAAACCTATTCTAAACATCACGAAAATTCTCAAACATAATTCTGGAATATATTTCATGATTTTTCAACCTCCTGTAAAAATATTGAAATTTATCAAGCTCGTTTTCTAATTTAATTGACTAAAAACATTGTGGTTGTTGAATCTGGAAATTCTAGGGTTTTCTATAGCAAAGTTTAAAATATTATAACTCATCCAAAAATATAATTTTGAGGACAAAAATTAATATGAGTAAATTTTAAGGTTTTTAAAGGTTTCTGTAAAAATATTAGATTTTTTGAGATTTATAATTATTTATTTAAAAATAAAACTTTCAGTAATGCAAACCAGTAAAGTTTTTGGTTAACCAATTTGAAACAATTTATTTAAAATAATAAAACAAGGTTTTAATCTTTAGAAAAATTATATAATATAATAGAGATATAATACTATGTACCTTAAAATTAAAGAAAATAATTAGAACGTTTGAATTATTTTAAAAATACACGAAGCATACCCAAAATTTCAGAATTTAACCTAACCATTTAAAAGGAAAAACAAACAAGATTTTAAAATCTTACATATATATTGGGGTTAGGCCCAAGGAATGGATGCACTTATGTAACCTAGGGTAAAACTAATGGCGAATCCTAATTGAATTTGATGATTCAAAATTAATACATAAGAGGACTTGTACGTGTGAATCGAATATAACCTAAACTATACAGTTGGTTGTAGATTTACGAGCACGTTAGGATTCCAGTGACAAATCCGCAACTAAGGTGAGTACTCGTGGCCCCTTTTTATATGTTTTATTAGGGGAAAATGGCACTCAAAACATGTTTTAGAATTTCTTTATGCCATGTCAATATTACTTTACTATATTTTTTTATATGACAATTACGTGGCATGTGTGTGCACCTATTGAACCCATGTTCGGGTTATGCCTATTGAGCCCGTGTTCGGGATTGCCTATTGAACCCGTGTTCAGGTTAAGACTATTGAATTCCTCATTACTATTATAGCCAACTAGTAGCTCCAGCTGGTAAGCTACGTTGGAAAACAAATGACTCGTGCCCGGTGAACTTATGTTCCGGGTATCACTATACTTCTATTTTGTGTACCATGCCTTTACGTGTTAATTGTCATACAAACTTACTATACATGGCACAACTTACTTTTACTTGTAAACCTACGAGCTCACCAACTTTATGTTGACATTTTCGAGTGTTCATTTTCAGGTAATGCTAGTGATAACGCCTAAGGATCCTAGGTGACTCTAGATGGCCTTAGCGAGACTTGAACCGTTGACTACGGAGTTTTTATATATTTATACTATGATGAATTTGGACATATAATTTTTGGGCTTGTAGCCCCGTATACCTATCCGGGGTTGTGGGAACAATAACTTTTGTATTTTCTTGCTTTCATGATTGACTATGATAATTGTGGGGTGACTTACCACGGCACAAGTCCCCTCTTGTGTCGGGGAACATCATGACGCATTGGTATGTTTCATTTAGAACTTTCTCTATTATTAAATCAATGTGTTATGACGATCATCTCCGTCACACTTCACGTTTCCGCCTAGGCGGGGTGTGACACTCATGGTTAAGTAAGTTACCATAGAGAGCAACCAGTGACATTCCCTTTATCTTCTCACTATGTCTTAGAATAGTGACAAACTAATCCTCTGTCTCAGGGAAGGAGTCTAGAAACTTGTTCACCAAGACAAATTTGCTCTTGGTTATGTCTGCCCTTTTCAAATCGTTCACAAGGAAATTGAACCTGGTGTATGTCTATGTAAGACTCTTACCTTTAAGAGCAAAGAAGAATTCATACTCTCTGTTAAGGAAGAGTTTCTTGTTCTCCTTAACCTCTTCAGTCCCTTCAAATGCAACCGTGAGTGTATCTAATATCTCTTTTGTTGAAGTGCAATTAAGCACTTGATGATAGATTCATTTGGAAGTGTAGATACAAGAGCTGATCTAGCCTTAACATCAAGGCTAACCAACCTCTTGTCTTCATCAGACCATAGATGCATGGGCTTAGTAATGATTCTTTCAGTTGTGGAAGTTTGGACCTTATGATTCAGATGGTACAGATAAAACAGATGTAGGAACATAAGGACCCTCAGTGACAATCTCTAACATTTGAATGTCAAGGGTGGACAGGAAGAGATGTGCTCTACTTTTTCACATAGAGAAGTTTTCAACATCGAACATTGGACATCTTGTAAAAGATTTGGCATGTTCATTGCATTGGATGATGAGGCCATTTTAGAGAGGGGTAGAAGCAATTGTACAGTAAGCAAAATAGATCTAGATATGAATTATCTAACCTGCTCTCGTTGTTAGTCCCAGGTTGAGTACGCAACAACAAATTTTTGTAGAAGGGGGGTTGAATACAAACTCTAGCTTTTTAAATTTAAGACACACTATTATACTTTTATATAATTCTTATTGATTATAAATCAAGAATTACATGTACTAGAAGCGGAAATTCTAAGTACAATAAAAGGTGGTAACTAAATTTGACTAACACGTAGACAAACTAATCCTAAAAGGTGGTAACTAAGATGAGATAATAATATTATAAAGATAGCGGGCGAAAAGTAATGTTACTTTAACACAAGTGGTTGCGTAAAGTAAGGTTACTTTTCTGACAAGGTAGCCTACTAGTAATAAATAAGAATATTGATATACTCTAATTTATACATGTTTCTAATGTGAATTTCCCTGCATTTTGCGTAGATTTCTGGTGAGAATCTTTATATTAGCATCTTGATCACTTGTTTTTCACCATACAGGCATTTATTGACAATTCAGCAACAAACGAGCCACTCCCGGTTGATTTCCAGCAAAGTTGTTGAAAAATAGAGAAAAGGGGTGCTTGATGACCCCTCACGACCCTTCACGAGCCGTGAAGACCATCTACTACACGAACCAGATAGCATTTCACGAGCCCTGTGGGCCGGGTCCTTCACGATCTCTCACAACCTTCTCACAGGCCGTGATAAGCCTTAACAACTGATGCAGACCCACTTGTGCCACTTGGTTCACTAGCCTTTCATGACCACGGTCACGACCCGTGTAAGGTCGTGAAGCATATATCCTTCACGGGTCGTGAAGCTCCTTCATGCTCTTGAAGACTGCCCCGTACGTCTTTAAATATCAGTTTGATTTTCAGAATAGGGGTTCGACTTTTTACACAATCTCTCTCAAATTCCCTTGTCCAAATCATGTCCAAACACATCTGGGGAATCCTTGGAGCATTGGAGAAGCAAAGGAGAAGGCATTTCAAGCTTGTGGAGCTTCCATCTTCATCACCTTCATCACCATTGATTGTTGTTCTTCATTTTGGTAAACTCTAATCTGATTTCCAGAATGTTAGGTATGAAATCAGTGTATATTGTAATCATGTGCTTCTAAACTCATTTTTTCACTTGAATCAATATGATTCCAATGTAGCCTTTGGTAATATATATGCTATTATGCTTTGATCATATGAATTTCTAGATGTTATTGATGATGATGATCCAATGAGTGCATGATTTAGCTGTGTTTATTGATAATTTCAGTCCTTATGGGTTGTATGAACATGTATGATAGGTTTGTCTACATGGTTGTTCAAATTATGTTCAAAATTGCATATATTCAAACAAGTGTGTTCATGTTAGATTCATGCTAGGTTTGGTGGTTTTTTATGTGTTTTATGCTTGGTATGCATTTTTGGGGCTTCACATTAGGTTAATAGGAGATGGATTGGAATATTGATTTATGCGCCTTGTTATGCTTCCTAGTGGTTGAGAAGTTATGCTCATGACACTTGGTGTGTTTAGACAAATCATTTTGTAAGTAAAGATTTGGGGTTTCAAAGGTTTTTGAATCTTGAATTTCTATAAACTTACAATTTGTATGAACACGGGTTGAAACATCATTATTTATAACTCTTTACATGTTGATTTAGTTATTTTGGCATGTTGAAAGAAATCTACTTGATCAATGTTATGATGGTATATATATATTTGCACTATCCATGGCTATGTTAGATGATTTGAGATTTGAGTGAATATCTCTATTAATTGATTGTTATCTTCGTGCTCGTCTGAGAGTTGACACCATATTTAGTTCTTTTAGAATTATTTTGTGATCTCTGATGATTGTTTGACTAAACAATGGTAATGGTTGAGTATTGGTAGTTGTCGTTCCTTAAGTTCGATATCCGGTTTTACAATAGCCTATACTACATACGTGGTTCACTGCCCATGTGTGTCGTGTTCTACAGTAATTCCACCTTTAAAACAGCGTGTGTAATAAGCTTTTAATCGTTAAAAATATAGTATACCAAACACAACACCAATTATCTACCTTAACCTTTGTCATGCAACTTTGGGTTTCCTTTGGTAGTCCTCTTTTTAATCATTTGAGCTTCTATTGACTTGACGAGAGCAGAGATGTAGTTGCCTGACATACTACAGCTTTTGACAGATCTTCTAGAACATTTCTTTGAGAAATATCTTCATCCTTTTCTAGAGGACGGAGATCCATCCTTTTTGTCTTAGGTTTGATCCAAAGAGTGCTTTTAACGGTTACAAAGAAAAGTTCTAAAGTCATAATAGAACAACACATGTCCTGCCTTTGTCTTATGAATAAATACAAAGTAACAGTGAACTGATGTTACATCTTTCATGACTCAGCTAACAAAATATACTAAAGAATAAGAATTCTCAGCCTAAGGAATGATGATCGGTATGCTTAGCTAACTAACTTTGTGAAAGGTGTAAGCTAATCAACCTAGATGATCAGTTCATCAAGGATGCTTAGTTGATCATTGAGAGTGATAAGCTTATGAAAAACAAACACTTGAGTATGTTAGACTTACGTAGTTGATGCAAGATGGCCTCAGCTGATCAATTTGTTTCCTCAGCTTATGGTTTGCTTTTCTCAGCTTATCAAAGATATTGCTCAGCTGATAATTGATGATGGTCTTCTACACTTGGTCTTTTCTTCTTAGCTTTCCTTGGTTGATGTCCTTTGCCTGATACTTAGTATTTAGCTAATCCTTAGCTCATACTTCATACTTAGAAACTTATCAAGGATTCAAACAGTACATGCTTAAATACAATCTAAGTCATACTAAAACACAGCACATGCTTAAATACAATCTAAGTCATACTAAAACATGAGGTTTGTTTATCATTAAATCCTATAAGTTTAAATAGACAGATTCAATTATTGGGGAGAAGTGATTATCTCCCCAAAAATCTCCTCCTATTTGATGATGACAAAACCTTTTTCTTTTAAAGAATCAGTTTAACTTCAAATAAGAAAAAGATAAAACTTATAAGTGTATTTGACTACCTAACTATCTGTTTTTGGTAGCTCTTTTTATTTGAACCTTGTTCTGTTTTTGATTTCTTTTCTAATGTTCCCTTTTGTTCTATTTTTGGGGAATCTTTTCTGTGTTGTACCATTATGTTCTGTTTTTATGGTATCTTTTCATCCTTTTTCTTCTTTTTTTTTTGGATTTTAGTTTTTCTATTTTTATGTTCTTTTTTATTTTCTATTTTTACACTAAGTTAGCTTTCACTAGGATTCATTTATACTTTCAATTGTCAAGTAGTTCATGATCAAAGTTTCCGGCTTAGATTACTGGACAAAGATAATACAAATGTTTGTACAACAGATTAGCTACATACTATGCTAATCAAAGCATTACAAAACAAAGCTAAAAGTATTCACAAAAGCGGAAATACAACTATATACATGATAAATACATATTTACAAGATGATAGAGAAGTTTCAGGAGAACAGCTGAAGGTTAGTCTTTCCACCATTTTTCTTCCTTTACTTCTAAGAAGGCTTGTGCTAGAGGATCATCAGCAGCAAGTACTTTACATTAAGCATCAACAAGGGCTTCAAATTGTTCATTTTCTTCCTCTTGTGATGACCTTCAATAGAAATAAGAAGTTTTTGTTGGCCTTAGGGATCTGAGAATGCCTAAAGAAGCGTCATGCACCACTTCTGTCAAGGAAGAAGATTCCTTCAACAGACTCAGAGATGAATTTGTATAATTCAGGGTTGATGTTGAGAGACACCGTAGTGTCACTCTGTAAGATATTCGTGGTTAGGTGTACTTCTCAATACTCTAGAGGGACAAATGGCTTGGAGCCTTTTTTATGAAGGGTCCCAAATTGATACACGTGTCTATAGTAATCATCCTTAGTGAACACACCTTGGGATACTGCAAGAGCAATCTAGGCTTGTAACTTTTGAATGAACTGGGCTTTAAGCTTGCTTTTAGACTTGTATAGCAGGTATATATCCGTTTCTAAAACTACGTGAAAAAACCAAACATTATTATTTGCATATATATATAGTTTGAGGAAATAGTTTGGTTCACCCAAATGTATCCAACTTTACATATTTTGCTATTATGTGTATCTAACTTTCAAAGTTACCTTTTAATATATTGAACTCTCAAAACTTGCATTTTATTGTATTGAATCCTTGAACTTTATGTATCAAACTTTACATATTATATTGTTTTATTTATCCAATTTTCAAACTACATACATCAAATAGTAAGTTTTGGGAGTTTAATACATTAAATTACAATTGTATTTATAAAAGCTATATTCGTTTAAATGAAACTTCTTAATTATACTTGACACAATTTTCATACTTAAAAAGGTTTTTCTATTTGATTATGTTGTGCTTCAAACTCTTAAAATGATGATGTATTTTTATTAAGTTTGTTATTTTATATATATATATATATATATATATATATATATATATGACTAACATTCTTTATCATAAAATCAAGCATGCACCCACCCATGTAAAATGAAATCAAACAAGTATAAATGACACTGATACACACATGTAAACAGATATATGATATAGACCATTATCATCATAATCGGTCATGAATGAATACAATTATGATTAAACACGCTATAACATTAATCTCACTCTTTCTCTCTCTCTCTCTCTCTCTATATATATATATATATATGATCATGTCAAAGCAAAAGACAACGTGTAAATTTCAAAGACAATCACACGAGCAACTCAAAATGATAAAGTCAATGCTTTGCACCACCTTTGTTTTGTTTCTCATGCTCACACGTACGTTTTGAATAGCTTTTTCTTGATTAAAACGCAAATTCATAAAAGTTCTCATATTTTCTTCATTTTTATGTATACCTTAACTTTTCTCTATATCTACATATAATTCTATCAAGATTCTTTTATACCCGTTTCTAAAACAACGTGAAAAAACCGATCTTTATTATGTGCATATATATATAGTTTGAGGAAAGGGTTTGGTTCACCCTAATGTATCAAACGTTACACATTTTGTTACTATATGTATCAAACTTTACATATTATGCTATTTTATGTATCTAATTTTCAAACTAGATACATCAAATAGTAAGTTTTGGGAGTTTAATACATTAAATGATAAATTTCACACCGTTAAATACATTTTTCTGAAATAAACCATTTGAGATAATATGTTACAAAATTACCATTTAGACAATCTTATGATCATTTACTTACGGAATATATATGCATTACAAATTTGCAGGTATGGATGCAAATCAATGTAGGAATGCTATCCCTACGCCTACCGGATGCAATTTCAATTTATGTAATCGTTTATGCGATGAGAAATATGGGTCGGATGCTGCTGGAATCTGTTTTGTTTATTTAGAATGTTTTTGTTATTATAAATGTCCAGAAAAAATTATGGATGCAAGGAATCATGGTGTCTCTCCACTTCCTTCGTAGCCTAATTCCCCTATGTTTCTTGCTTGGTCTTTATAATATTACGGACCGGCCAATTAAATCTATATAAATGTAAAAATTATTAATAGAGAATCTTATTATATTCCTATTTATTTTTGCGGATTGTGATATTATAATTGACAAATATATGTGTGGTTAAACAAGTAGTGGATTTAATGAGACACACGAAATAAAAGGTCATACAAAAGTCAATTCAAATTGTGTTTACAAAAGTGGACTTCACAATTCACGTGTACTTCTTAACAGTAGCTTGGTACAATGCAACAGAATGTAATTAATTAGTTGGTCAATTATGTATTCAGTTAGTCTATACCATAGCAGTAGAAGTAGACTTCCTTTCTCTTGTATATAAAGCAATGTTGTGTACCTCTTATCCATTCTAAAATTAGTAAATCAAATTCAGATCTCAATTTTAAGATCAAAGATTCTTTCTTTCATCTATCATATCCCTTCTTCATTGGTTTTTCAATTTTCTTTCCCAAATCCATGATACTTTCATCACAAATCTAACCATTGAGAATGGTTACACCATAAGTTATAAATACACCTAAAGACATTAATTCATAACATCATCCACTCTATTTTCATCAAAATGATCATCCAGGATTAATATTGATCTCAAGGAAACTCACACGTTCAGAGAATAAAAAGATCTATGATGATTTCACTTAATGCTAAAAATAAGTTGAAGATCATCAAAGGAGAATTCGAAGAACCAAAAGGTGAATCAAGTTTAAGAAGCTATTGGGAAAGAGCCAACAATATGGTAATTTAATGGATACTCAATATTGTTTCACAAGAAATTGGCAACAATCTATGGTTTGTAAACTCTACAACTAAACTATGGAATGAATTGCATGAACATTACTCACAAGTCATGGAATATTTAGCAATGAAATTGTCCGATTACAATACAGTAATGATAATATTGAGTCTTATTACCATAAAATGAAAGGCTTATGTGACGAACTAGATGCTTTAGAAGCACCATATGCATGTACCTATAAATGTGATTGTGAACATTGTAAAACAAATGGTGAAAGAGACCCAAGGAAGTGTTAGTCCATGATTAAGTACACAATAATAAATGTTTGTAAAGGGGGTTGAATACAAACTTAATCTTTTTAAATTTAAATAAACACACTAATACTTTTAATATAATTATTATTGATATGAATCAAGAATTAAATGTACAAGGAAGCGAAAATTCCAAATACAATAGAAGGTGTCAACTACAAGAATATCCATGGAAATCGAAGTAAAAAGTATATAGGTACACAAGGAGAGAAAAAATCAAATTTCAAGAAAAGGCCTGAGCTATTCATCCTATGTCCCTCTCCAAATTTTGGATTGTGGCTTGTTGACTCCACTGGTTTTGTTGCAACACATCTTGATTTTGCCTTTGGTTGAGCATCCATAAATTGCTTCATCATATCTTCTAATGACTCCAACTTTGGTGGCTGTTGCTTCACCCCTTGATTAACTGAATCGGGTTTTGAAGGTCCCGACTGGTTGTGCCGATAGAAGCTCGTTGGTAGTCGGTTGAAATTCCGGTTATTGCCTTGATTATTGTAATTGAAACCACTATCTTGGTAATTTACTCTAAAGCCTTAATTCATGTAGCTTACTTCTTTGGGAGTCATCATTGGCCGGTTTTCGCAATCTTTTGTCAAATGTGGTTCATTGCAAGTGTCACGTCCTACTTGCATAGCATGAAAAGAAGAAGTTAGTGCCTCTATTTTTCTTTGAAGGGCTTTTTGATTAGATTTTAAAGCATCCACTTCTTCATTCAGGTCATTGTCAAGGGCATTGACCGAGACCCTTCTATTTGCACTCCTCCGAACAGGTGTCCACTCCAAGTTAGGGATGGACATATCATCTAAGAGGGATATCCCTCGACGGGTGTTTTATACATGAATACATCTCCGCTAGATGAGTCTAGAATGGATCGGGAGGTCGGGTCTATTCCACGGTAGAAGATTTGAACTTTATTGCTCTTGGTGAGACCATGGGATGGGCACATCCTCATCAGGCTTTCGAGTCTTTCCTAAGCTTGAGTGAGGGTTTCATCCATCTTCTGTTGAAATCCCATAATGTCATTTTTCAACTTTTCAACTTTAGGAGGGGGAAAGTATCGTGTGACAAATTTGTTCCTTAGCTCCTCCCAAATGGTGATGGTGTTCCGCTCCAACAATTTCAGCCACACTTTTGCATCTCGGGTAAGAGAGAAGGAAAACATCCATAGTCTGACTGCATCACTGGATGCACCTTGGTTTATGAAGAGTTCACAGATGTCTAGAAAATTCTCAATGTTTTGATTCGGGTCATGGACAAGCTTCCCGTCAAACTGGAGATCCCTAATCATGCTAAGGAACTGGCCCTTAATGTCAAAGTTCTCCATAGTGATTTCTGGGTTTTCGAATAGCTAAAGCGGGTTATAGAGGGGCTTGCAGCCCTGAAGTCCACATAGGTTTGTCATTAGCCATGGTATTGATAGGTTTAGGTGTAAGTGGTCGACATGGCGGGGGTGTGGGTAGTGAGGCGAATAGTATTACTTTGTGCGCTTGTCTACAGGGAACACTTTCTCTGCTTTAGGAAAGGGTTGAATCAATTCTGAATATGAAGCTCGCATAACTGGCTTGCAAAATAAACACAGAAAACGTGAAAAGCAACGGTTCAAGTAGATGACTTAAAAATGAATTTCACATAAAGCAAGTAACATTCCAAGACACAAGGTCCCACAAAGGATCGATTAACTAAAAGCCTAATCACTAGCTTGCTACCACTCCCCGGCAACGGCACCAAAAACTTGATTTATGAAATCTAAGTTATAAAATTCAAGTCCAATAATCACCTTCTCTAGCACACACACAATAAGCAATTATACCTCATCGTGCAGTAGCATAGTAGATGCACGTAATGGGTATCATATCCACGAAGAGCAATGCAAGTGACAGTACGAATACCGGACTATTAATTAACCTAAAGTAGGGGCTTTTTCAGTTTTGAGAATTCAATTTAACCAAAAAACTAATTAAAATAATAAACTACTAACTATTGCAAATACTTTTGCAAAGGAAAACCGATAAGAGAACATGTATCCACCCTAATCTCTCCCCCTAATTCAATACTCCTCAAGATCAATTTAATTGGTTAGCATGGAATGGCTTAACTATACTTAATTTCTGATTTCATATAGTTATTGTGCAAACGATTTGAGAAACAACTTCCTATTGAATATCGCATCTAAAACCAACCTAGTTCAAAATCTATTAATCAAGTTAAACTTTATTTAACAAACCCAACCATGTTCGTGATGGTAAAGTTCAGATCTTTTAGTTTAGGTTATGGTAACTAGTCCTCACTACTTTTTCGAGTAAACCCACAAACAACTCATAGACAAATCATTTGAAGAGGCAAATATATCATAAAAACATCCGATTTATACTCAATACAAGCCATAGATCAAGAAACAAAGATTAAAACCAATAAAAATCGAAACTTTAATTGAATGAACATGTAACTAGAATCAATCCAAACATTAACCAAGAAAATTAAGTAATATCATGCTAGGGTTTGATCATAGGGTGAATACAAAAAAAATTAGCCCATAGACAGGCTTAGAACAATAAATAATCTAATGAAATCCATGCATAATCTAGAAAACATCTAAGATCTAGACAAACCGAATGGCACTTGATGATAAATGATTATTGATCTCCGATTCCCAAGCCTCCAATGGTGGAAAATGGTCCCCTCTGGCCGTTCTCGGCTCCGGGGGCGTTTAGGTCGGCCAACATGCAAAAGATGTGATTTTGAAACTCTAAAAGTTTAATTTGTAGACAAGCCTTGACGACGAGCTCGCGGCGTGAGTTCTATGACTTATGGAGCGAGGCATGAAATTCCCATTTTTCCACAGAAATTTCTCCGGCACGAGAGATGTTGACTTCTAGAGGGAGGAATCTTCGCGCCACGAGATCCTCTATATTGTTTCGGAACAAATTGGCAACAATCTAATGTTTGTAAACTCTGTAGCTAAACTCTGGAATGAACTGCATGAACATTACTCATAACTCGATGGTCATAGAATATATCAAGTTAGTAATGAAATTTTCCAATTACAATAAAGTAACGATAATATTGAGTCTTATTACCATAAACCGAAGGTGTATGGGATGAACTAGATGCTCTAGAAGCACCATATGCATGTACCTGTAAGTGTGATTATGAAAGCGGAAATTCCAAATACTATAAAAGGTGCCAACAACAAGAGTATCCATGGAATCGAAGCAAAAAATATACAGGTACACAAGGAGAGAAAAAATCAAATTTCAAGAAATGCATTATGTACGTTTACTACCATCAAGTCATGCAAAAAGTGAGTGTCACAGAATTGTTGGTTATCCACCAAGTCATCCTTTACAAATCAGATATATCCCACTTTCACAAAGACAATCACAAAATAATAAACGTAAATCTATCAACATGATTGTGGGGGAAAATAAAACACGTGAGAGTAAAACTCCAATGGATGAAGCAAATGCGATAACAACTTTAGATTCAATAGTATATGCAAGAATGGATCTATTACAAAACCACCTCAACCAAGTACTTCTCATGTTGTAAAACAAGGACACTCCTACTCAAATGGCACGTATATTTTTCATTCATTGCTTCGCATATATCTCAAGCTAAAGATACTTAGAAAATTGATAGGATCATATCTGCACATCCTACTCTTTGATGCATCATACACGAAAATGTCAACCACAAATTCTTGTCACACTACCTAATGGCCATACAACATAGGTTCACATCATTGGTTCAGTTCACATATAACTCTTACTCTTCATGTTGTCTTACATATTCCATCATTTTCCTACAATCTCATTTCCATAAGCAAAGTCCTAAAATCATCTCATTCATTTGTTACTTTCACTCATAATAATTGTGTTCTTTCTTATTGTTCATTATCAATTTGATTAATATCATATTTGTGTTAGGATTAAATATTGTATAGAAATAGAAGTCTACATTGTGGGTGTGATTTGTTTAAATACAAACACTAGGGCCGAATTTGTAATATATTCTAAGGAGTATAAATACCATATGACTCAATGTAATTCATATCGATTGCCACATTCATGAAATAGATCTACAAGATTAAGTGTGTGTTCTACACATTCTCTCTATATCTTTGTTAATCCAGATATGATTCAAGCCCGAATTAAATCGACCGGTTGTAAGATAGATCTAGAGAGAAATGTGTAAAACATAGTAACACACCCAAACACCTATATCCTTTTTCATTAAGTGTGACAACCGATATTGGATACATTAGGTCATATCCCTATATATACTCACAAGAGTAGTTACATGATGAGTCCCACATGTTTGCTTTTAAAGCAAACTTCACCCACAATATAAACTTCTATTTCTATACAATATTAAATTCTAACAATCTCCCCCTTTGTATAGAAATAAAAGATGTTGCTTCTCTTTAGCTTTTTATGAATCTCTAGCAATCTTCCTCTTTGAATTATGTAGATATTCTTTTTCTAACTTTATTCTTTTGAAGCTTTATGGGAATAGCATTTGTTAACGGGTTGGGCTAGTAAATCTGGATTAGCAATGCCCCCCTTTTTAATAGTAAAAACACTGGGCTTTCTAAAGCTCTTTTTGATTTAATGAAATAAGCACATCAAGATGCATCAGATTTACTTGTTGTATATGCCAAGAGTACTTTGATATTTTTCAGCATCTTCTTCTCTCTGATCATTGCCGAGTAATTCACAATACCTGTGTTGATCAATTTCAAACTAATCATATTCCATTAACCAATATAAGGACTGGCCTTGGATACTATCCTCCCTGTCCTTGGACATTGATACGAGGCCTTAACACGTAGTGGTCGATCTTGAGCATCATCCAACAAGATGTTTGAGCTTTTTGAATTCAGAGAAGCTTTGCATTTAGGAATCTTTTGTTCCTCTCGAATGTAGTTTATGATCTTTTCTCCTTTTCTGTCAATTTTATATAGAAAATATTGTCTTTACTCCCCCTTGACTTTACATATATGAACAGTTTCTTTGACTACCCTTCAACACATGAATCTTATGTTACTTGATCAGCCCGAATGAATATTGTCTCCCCTTCATGTGGTATTGTCTCCCTTTAAAAATCAAAGAGAAATTATATGTAAAATTGTCTCCCTCTCATAATGATCATAATTTGTTCATGAACATCATGCATATGAAATTTAGAGTGCATAAAGGTCAGTTGAAACATTTGAAGTATTGAAGGCGTCAATAGGGAAAAGTAACTCTGAGACCACGTAGATTCTCGTTAACACAACAAAAAAACTATGTGACCTACGTTTAGAACTCGCATAACATTAATTCTGGTAGGATTTTCATGTAATCATTATGAATATCACATAAGATATCATTCCAAGATGTTCCGGTATTAGTCCCGAACACTTGATACTTGTGATATTTCCACAATGTGTCATAAGAAATGAAATTAATTTTACAATTAAGCTCTAGACTCGATTAGTGCATGAAAGAAGTCGGAGACCGGAGTAGCTTGACCTCCTTGTTTCAATATCAACAATCTCCAAATGAGATGTCGATAGAAATGTGTTATTTCTCTGTGTAAATTTGAAACAATCATCTTTTAAAACATAATTGAATAGATGTGTGGGGTATGCATAATGCATCATTGGGTTAATGATGTCTTCTTCAATATTGAATCTCAACAAATGAGAATCAGTTGCATATGTGGCTACCCGGATTGAAGTTGTTTGGTAAGGATCTTTCTTTCTTTTCTTCAAGAATGCTTTTGTTGAGAAATGATTGTCAGAAAGATTTGATCAATAACAGAATATGAACAATCAAAAATTTATGAAAAATGATATTATCAATGAAAAGCTCAACGAAAATTGTTGATCATATACACCCCCATCTCCGGTTCCATCCCTCTCTTTTTTATTTTACCTCTACACACCAATTAGTATCCCGTGATAACTGATTTTGCTCACCTATTAGACTTATTAACCTTTATACCCTCGTCTTTGATAAGGTGAACTCTTGAGAGAGGTCTTTCTGGTTCTGGATTGACAATAGGAGTAGAAAATACTTACACTCCCTCACTCATGGTGCAATTCGTTTATCAAAATATAATGAATCAATTATAGATGTAAGATTGATTACACAGATATGTAGATGGAATTTAATGAGAGAAATATTTCTGGAAGTCATAAGAAGGATTTCAGAATGATATGTAGATGGAATTTCAAGAAATGAAAGATGATAATTCGAGTGATCAACAAGAAAAACAAGAAAGGTATAAGAATGAAGCAATGAATGCATACCTTCTTGAACAAGTAACAAAATTTAAAAAATAAATCTGTATGTATTTTTGTAAATTTTCTAATGTTTTTGGCTTATTGATTTTTCAATGTTTCTGGATTTTCTAAAATTTTTAAGGCAAAAACATTAAAACTCCTCCTAAATTGATGCGGAAAACTTGTTTTACATCAATTAAGATAAAGAAAAAATTTTGCTCTCCCTACAAAATATAAATCATTAGAACACAAAAATATCAAGTAGTGATAAACTGTACAAAGTAAGCATCTCAAATCATTAAACTCGGGCTAATGCTGAATAGAATGGATTTGTATTGTATTCGCAGGGAGCTCCTTATTTTTGAATGATGAGATTTAATCTTTTCAGCATACTAAACATATTGATTTTCACTTCAGCCTGAATAAACTTTATTGTACTCCAACAATATCTCTTGAATAGGTATGATGAGATATAATTCCATTTTAGGGAACACAACGATCTTCAATGCACTCAGATTGATCTTCATTGGTGTTCATTGGTGTTCATTGGTGTTCCCAGAATGTCTCTTATTCGTCTAAATGCAAAAAGGATTAACAAACTATAGTACCCATTTCGTTTTGGGTTCAGAATTGTTAGCACATGCAATTTTTGGCATCCATATTTTTGGATTTTCAATAACAGGTTTATGGACCTTCTTATTCAATGGTCCTGAATGCTATTGAGGAATTCAATTTTTCACAACAAACTCATGTGTTTGTCTTTTATGTTTGTAAATCTTATCTTTTGATAATCTTATTAGGTGCTTGGCCAAATATACCATAAAAGTATATTTCACATCTGTTTTTAGCACAAAATCAGGACTCATTTTAGTTTTAGAGAAAGATTTGTGTTTGTTGTTTTGAGCAAAAGATTTTGAGTAAAAACTTTTGGCTTTTCAAGTTGCCTCTTTGGAATTCCTTGTTTGAGAATATAATTAGATGAGAAATCATCATTAATGACATCTTTTACTCTGAAGAGCAGGTTTAGAAGTTTTCTTCTTTTTAGTCCGGGATGATTTCTACATCTTTGCATTAGATGATTTCATGTTGGAGATTTCTCGAATAAATTCTTCTTAAAAATCCATGTTTGCTTCTATTTTAGCTTTGAATCATCTATGATAAAAGACAAACAAGAATTAGAATAATGACAGAATTTTGTTGTAGTGGTTGAAGGTTTCACTCATTGAGAAGAGTTAGCAGAAAATGTTGTACTCTTCTTGACTATTTCAGCAAAGGCAAAAACCTTCATTTGAGTTATCAGAACCTACAACAGAAAAAAAGAATTAGATTGGCTACTAAAATATGAATTTGAATCAAACAAATTAGAATCGGATTCAGCGAAAGTCTTGGTAAGTGCAGAAATTTTAGCGAATCAAACAAATTTTAGCCATTAATCATGTTCTTTCTTTCTCAAATCTCCCTCTCTTTGTCCAATGTCTCTTGGACCTCATATATCTTCTTTCTAAGACTGAGTTAGGAACTTTATGTTGAGAAGAAGCTTCAAGCTGTTGCTCAAGTCTTTCGATCTTGTCATGCAACACAACTCTTGCATTAGAAAGGATTTTCATGATCTTTTCATCATTTTCGAATGTCTTATTTGCACCTTTGAGCTTTTTAGAATAATCACACACAATTGTCTTCAGTTTGGCATTGTCTGTGTTCAGTTCATCTGCTCTCTTCGTCTCCTTGTTACAATCATCTTGAACCTTCCCAGTCTTAACTTCATACGTTTGACACTTGTTGTGTAGAAGTTGATTCCTCTCACACTTTGGACATCATCTTTGTGAATAATTCTATCTCTGTTTTGAGAGAATTTGATCTATTCTTTTCGAATTCAAACCCTTGAAGTTTTGAAGGCTTAAAATGAATCTTCTTATATGATTCTGGATTTTTCTTGCACAATTCAAAAAGTTGTTCCCGGTGTTCATCTACTAAATCTTCGTATAGTAGACACATGATGTTAAGCATCATCTTCAAATATTCTTCTGTCTTTAACAAGCAAGGATTGTTTGCTGACCAGGTAGAAAGATTTTCTTGGATAGAAACCCTGGTAAGATTCATCTTTGTTGGCTTATATCACAAAATGATCATTTGGAGTGGTAATAGATTTGAGATGAAACTCAAAGAAATTCACTTGATTTTGAAAAACTTTTAATCTGACCGAATTCGGGTCACAAAATGATGGAAAACGGTTAAAAGAAGGTTGACCGAGTTCTGGTTTCAAAATTGATTTTAAAACAGGTTGAAAAGTTGGATTTCGGTTGAAACTTGATGACCAATATCAAGTTTCAAAACTGATGAAAGTTGGTTGAAATTAGAACTAATTCGGTTTTGAAAAATGAGAAAGTTAGTTAAAGGTTGACCAAAATTCAGATGAATGTATAAAGTGACGACCGAATTAGCTTGAAATTCGTTTGAAAGTATTAGACTTTGTAAATTTGATCTTTAGAGAGTTGACTAAGTTCAGTTGTTTTTCTTTAAACTCTTAACCGAAATTCGGTGGTCCTTGGATATCGGTAGAAGTATGAAGTTCTGTTAACTCTGACATTCAGTTAACACTAAAATGTTATTTCTCGGTTGAAGTACTTCAATGACCGAATTCAGTTAATGTTGTTATGACCGAATTTGGTTGATTAGCTTGGAATTAGCCAAGTCTTGAATCCTAGATCCAATTTCACTCCAATGTTGTTTGTTTAACCAGAATTCTTCCACCAATAACTCGCCTTGATAAACAAACAACTACTAATCCTTTTCTTCTTCAAAACAACACCACATCAGTGCTAATTTGGTGATTTTCTTCAAGAACACGAAGAACACTTTTCAACCCAGGTCTGAAAATTGACGATAAATATGTAATCCAAATGGATTCTAATCGATTCGTAATGGCTCTATATCATCAAATG
The DNA here is from genome assembly GCA_038502395.1 of Dittrichia graveolens. NCBI lineage: Eukaryota > Viridiplantae > Streptophyta > Magnoliopsida > Asterales > Asteraceae > Dittrichia > Dittrichia graveolens. The sequence continues at coordinate 1,045,035 of JARJIL010000008.1, forward strand.
ACCACAGATTGGTGCTTATATCAACCAAACACAATGATTTCACAGAAAATATGATTTTCCAACATGAACAGCTCTCGGTTTTGCTTCAACTCACCATATCTTCAAAATCAATGATAAACAATGATGTTTCAAGCCAAATCTTCACTCCATAAGGCTCTAATACCACTTGTTTATCCGAATATGATTCAAGCCCTGATTAAATCGACCAATTGTAAGATAGATCTTCATAGAAAATGTATAAAACACACACAAACACCTAGATCCTTTTTCATTAAGTGTGACAACCGATATTTGATATATTAGGTCATATCCCTATATATACTCATAAGAGTATTTACATGATGAATCCCTCATGTTTGCTTTTAAAGAAAACTTCTCCTACAATATAAACTTCTATCTCTATACAATATTAAATCCTAACAATCTTACATATGCAATAGTGTGTTTAGATTGAAGCTTGAATCACTTAGGAAAAACAAGTGGTATTGGAGAAGATGTGATCTGAAACATCATTGAATTTAGAAGTTTTTTAAGTTTTTTTAGAAAAACCGAGGAGTGGTCTTCGAGAGGTTCAAAAAAATTTCGAGAAATGTTGGTGTTTTATCGGAATTTACCTTCATATGTGATCTCCTAAGGTTTATGAATCATTTGATTAAAATTGGATTACATTACAGTGGTTAATTTGCATATCTAAGAGTTTTTGGTGTTCTTCAAGTTCTTCCATCAAATTCACATTTGATTTGAGGTTATTAGTGATATGAATGGATTAGAAATTGCCTATTAGGTAGGTGAATCAATTGTTGAGGAAATTAGGAGATAACAAACATATTTGAATTGAAATTGAGATTTCAATACGTGTCGAAGGAAGAACAACCGACATCGAGGTTGAAGATTCAAAGGAAGACCTAACACTTGAAAATCTATGAAAGTGTATGACAACCGGATTCGTTATCAAAGGAATATCAACTGAATTCGATCACTTTAAGATTCAACTGAACTTTAACTTGAACAAGTTTCTTGTCCAACCGAATTCAAGATTAACTAGTTTCAATTTCTACAGGATTTCAACTTCAACCGAATTCCAAATCAACCGAAATCGGTCGACTCAATTCCATAGTTTCAACCAAATTTCAGAGAACCAAATTTGAAGATCAACTTATCAACCGAATTTCAACCAATTTCGGTCATTCCTTAACCAAGTTTTTAAAGTTCAACCAAATTTTCAGTGTTCAAGAGAAGTTTCATAGTCAACTGATTTCTAACTTCAACTGAATTAGGTCATCAGATTTTCTTGGTCAACCGAATTCGGTCATTATCAAAAAATTTCAAACTTCAAATTTTAAATTTTTCAAAATTATCACCCGAATTTGGTCAATTTCATTTTCTCAAACTTAATCGGATTCGGTCGGCCCAACTTTGAAAACTCAAATTTTCAAATCATTTTGGGACCCGAATTTAGTTAACCAAATTTCTATCATTTTTGAAACCCAAATTCGATCAACCTATTTTCAACCAAAATCTCATCATTTTGTGACCCGAATTCAATCAAGTCAACAAGTTTTCACAATCAATTCAATTCTTTGATTTTCTTATCAAATCTATTACCATCCTTTAACAATCAATCTCTGATTCAAGCTATCAAAGATGAATTTTACAAGAATCTCAATTCAAGAAAGTTTAACAACTTGGTCTGGACTCAATCCTTGATTATCACCGGTTAAAGAGTATTTGAAGACCATGTTGAATGATATGTTTCTTCTATATGATGACTTAGAAGAGGAACAAACAGAGCATAAAAAGCAACATTCTGAAGTGTGTAATCAAGATTCTTCAATAAAGAATCATCTTCAAGAATATATGATGGAAAAGAAAAGAGCATATTCTCTAAAAGAAGAGATTGAAATGCTCAATGGAAATGTCAAAAGTATGAAGTTGAAAATTGGGAACAAAGGAGCCGATTTCGAAAAAGAGAAGATAAGCACAAATGAACTACAAGAAGAAAATGCTAAGCTAAAAGAATTGTTGTTATATTCTTCTGTAAAGCATCAAAAAACACAGAAAAGTTAAACTATAAGAAATGTTGTTTGACAGACTTAGCATTGAAAAAGTTAAGTTGCAAGAAAAGGTCAAAAGATTAGAGCGACAGCGTCTTGTTGCTTCTCAACCATTTGTTTCCAGCTCAGTTTTAGAGAAGAAAATATCCAAGCTTCAGAAGACAAAATTCATAGCTAAAGTCATTAATGATAAGCTTATAAATGAAAAAGTTGTTGAATCCAAATAGACTTCCGCTAAGAAATCTAAACCTTCTGATTCAGTTTTTGTAACACCCCAAAATTTATAAAAGGTATTTAAAATGAGTTATGAAGTAAAAGTTGAGATAACGAGTAAAAGTTGAGATAACGAGTAAAAGTTATATATTATTAATTGGTTTTAATGATGATTCCGAATATATCCTCGTCGAGATTTTGGATACCGTATAGATGAGTTCTAAATCGGAAAGGAGAGCGGGATACCCGCTAAAAAGGCCACCACCTAAAAGAGGCGGCAACCCTTGCTTTTGTTTCCCTTTTCTTTTTCTTATTCCTTCTTCTCCTTATCACCTTTCTTTATTTTCTTTCTTATTCCTTTGAATAAACACACACCCATACATCTCAAATTTAGTAGAGTTTTGGTAATTAATTTGGAGATTAGAGCACGGGAGAATAACATCTACCATTTGGGGATCAAGTAAGTATTATTATTTTTGAAGTTTAAAGTGTTAATGGGTAAAATGGGTTCTTGAATTATTCATCGATTTTTTGATGTTTTTAATTGAGAGTTTGATATTAAAACATTGTTCTAAAAGGTCCTAAACAACATTTGTAAGTGTTAGGAGATGTTTAGGGATCGATTTATATGGTTTTGGGTCGGATTTGAGTTCTGAAATTAATGGCGGTTTGTGACTGTTCTAGCGATTTGACGTGTTAGAGTAAGGATCACGACGCGTCCGGCCTATTTAAGCGCGACGAGACACGTCGGTTTCTTGGACGCGATGTGTCTGGGTGACAGAGAGTAGTTTTATGATTTTTCATGTTTTGATGTTTGAGCTTTAATTCTAGGCTGATATATGGACCAAAGGCATCATGAGGAGTTAGTCTGTTTAGATGAGTACCTCAATCTAATACTTAGAGATATTAATTACGAGTAATTATATGTAATCAAAACTTAAGTGAAATTTATTGCATGATTGATGTTACCTGTTACTACCGAAAGCTTTACTAATAATTAATTGGTAAAGAGTACAGCGATGTACACAAAATTAATAGAGACAGATATAGTAGTATATAAGAGTCGTGAAACAGAGATATATGTCTATGACTAAGACTGGAATATTAGTATTATATTAATGGTGAGAGACGTGTATTAATGGTTAAATAATAAGTGAAACCCAGATAAATATAAAGAGGAAAGGGTGGGGTTAATAATTAATCCTCCGTTGTATAGTGTAACTCTTATTAGTGTTGTGGGATTCACAATTATAAAGATTATACGAGGGTTTTAAATAAGTGATGTTGATATGTATAATTACATAATTAAAGAAAGTGTGTTATTACAGTGTTATATATTAATAAATACATATCTACATGCGGTATGCATACGTGTGGGTAATTGTGAAGAGTAGTATCTAAGTAAGATACATATAAGAGTGTTAAATATAAAAGTAATCGTATGGGCATGTGTCATAGAAAATATAAGGAAGTATGATGGATTATGTCTATGTACCTAAATAAATATGGAGATCTGTGTGTGTATATATATAGAGAGAGAGAGATGGAGGTTCAAATGAGAATAAGAAATTAAATGAGAATGGGAGACTCAATCTCAGACGTCCAATTCCCTCTCCTTCAATTCCATTGCCCACCCATGAATTCATCACATGCACTTTGCCACACTCTATCCCCTATGCTCTCCATCCATGAATTCCACTTACAAAATGAACGACTGAGATTGAGTATTCATTAAAAGGGGAAAAGTGGAATGAAAAATAAATGAGTAATGTAAAGAAGTGAAATTATGTGATATATATTTAGATATCTGCTTACACCATGATTAACGAAACAAGAGTAAGCAGTTGACCATTGATATTATGGCTTATCAATGTGATTATGCGTGTATGGTTTTATGATGATTTATGAGAGATGTAAGACCCTTGGGGAGCCTAGGGCAATCAGATGTGATTATGAGAGATATAAGACCCTTGGGGTGCATTGGGCAGTCAAATGTGATTGTGAGAGACGCAGTCAAATGTGATTGTAAAAGACGTAAAACCCTTGGGTGCCTTGGGTAGGCATATGAAAAGTGAAATCCTCGTCAGTGCACTACATCAGTATCATGTGTTTTGATTATGTGATCATGGATGATTATGTGATTTATGCATATAGCTATTTGTATATGTTGTATATGATATCTGTGATATGTGTTGATGGTAGTGTCCTGAGTAGCAAACCGTGGCCTGAGTGGCATACTTTGATGAAATTACATTTACATGTTAATTATTATCATTTGAGTACTTTGTGGAGTTACTCACTGGGCTTTCTAGCTCATTCCTTCCGTTGTTTATTCTTTTTACGTTATGTGTAGGCTTCCACGTGGACATGCTAAAGAGATTTTGTGCAACATCAAAGAAAGACTATTTTTATATTACCTATACCAGTTATTGCTCTATTTTAAAAAAGTATTATTGTTATTTCCTTGTTTCACACTTTAAAAAATGGGCGTTACATTTTCACATTGTAGTAGCCACTGTTATTCTTATTTCAATTCAAGAAGGTATCCATTCATTGATTCATTCTGATATCCTTTTTGCTTTTTGATCATCTTTCATTTCCTAAATTCCATCTTATATCATTCTAAAATCATTCCTTGATACATTTCATTTGATTTGTTCCGCAAAGCATTCATCCTATGTTTGGTTGTGATAATCAATATAACACTTTGATGGGTTAGTTGTATTCTGATGATCGAATTGCACCATGAGTGAGGGAGTGTAGGTATTTCTTGACCTGCCCAGGAGTTCACCTTATCATAGAGGAGAGCATAAGGGTTTATACGTCAAATAGGTGAGCAAAATCGGTTATCGCGGGATACAGATTGGTGTATAGAGGTAAATGAAATAGAGAGAGATGGAACAGGGAATGGGGGAGCATATGATCAACAAAATTCTTTAAGCTTTCTTGATAAAATCATTCTTCATAATTTTTTGATTGATCAAATCTTTCTTGACAGTCGTTTTTCAACATAATCTTTCTTGAAAATCATTCCTATTGATAAATCACTATGATTGCTCCCATTTAAAATTGACAAGTGTCCAGACAATGATACATATATCTATGAGAGTTTGAGGGAGAAGTTGAAAAATATTATGAGAGCTGTGGGTGAGACAAGATCAAAAGAAAAGCAAGATCCTAACTAAACAATATCAATTAAGATAGCCACATATGCTACTGATTCTCATTCGTTTGATTTGGTATTGAAGAAGACATCATCAACCCAATGATGCGATGTACTAACCTCAACCAAGTACTCAATTATCTCTGTTAAGATAATTGTTTCAACTTTACACGGAGATTTAGCACATCTCTATAGGCATCTCATTTAGATATTGTTGAAATTGAAACAAGGAGGACAAGCTGCTCCGGTCCTTGACTTCTTCCGTACACTAATAGAGTCTAGAGCTTATTTGAATATAATTTCATTTCACATGACACATTGTGGAAATATCACAACTTGAGTCTTTGGGACTGATACCGGAACATCTTGGAGTAATATCTTATGTGATATTTACAATGATTATGTAATGTCCCAATTTATAAAATTGATCATTGTGATAAAAACTCAAGTAATATTTCACATACTGAAATTTGTACATAAAAGCATAAACGTAAACTGTTTAAAAATCCACTGTATCAAAAGTTACACACATATGAAAACAAATGCAAGTTTAGTATAAAAAACTTGTCCTATACAAGGCGTTTAATATTTCAAAAGTTTATCAAACTGCAGTCAAACCGGAGTTTTGCCCTTGTCTTTGTTATGCCCTGAAAAAGAACACATAAAATAATATATGATAAGCTGCGAGAGCTTAGTGAGTAAACCAGACTATCAATTATATAAACACATGCATAAGATCTCATATAGGCAACACATAATGATAACTACCTATGGCAGCAAACTAGTCACAATATTATACTATTTCTGAGCCACTACTACACATAGTAGTATTCTGAATAACAAATATGATGAACACATAAAAGTATTTCATGTAATAACACACATGCTGCACATATAAAAAATAGTCCAGAAGACTCACCTTGTAAGCATTAAAGATATAATTAATCCATAAGTGATTAAGATTCAACGAATATGCCCATGACTAGTCTCTACAATATAATACCAACAACGTATTAAACACATGTTGAAACTGAATATAAGAAAACTGAACTTGGTAGGGGCACGCCCGTACCCCTCTAAAGGCACGCCCATGCCTACAATTTGGTGCGACTAATAGATGATCTGACTTATACATCTTAAGTCGTACATCCTGAAAGACACACCCGAACCTCATGAACTATGGCGGTCACGGCCACTAGGCACGCCCCTACTCTTTATAGGCACGCCCGTGTTTCCCTCGGTCTGAACCAATTTGGTCATACGACTTACTGTTCGCCGGCCAAATTCACAAAAACACTATTTGGATCAAACAAATTGTACATGGGAGTTTCCTACACTCCAAACTACCATAAACAACATTTAACTCTTAAATTAACACACTTAAATCCTTGAATGATCCATAAAAGCTTGAAAACCCATAATTATGCTTACCTCAAGTTCTTTGGTGAAGATGAAGAAGATGATGGCTAACCACGCTAATTTCTCTTGTTTACTAAGCATAACTTGGAGAATGAAACTGAACTCATGTATGAATGTATGCAAGAAAGTTACTGATCTTGTTTTTTTCTCTTTGCTAGTTTGACACGAATAAGTCAAACACACACACATACATATATATATATATAGGGTAGGGTTATTGTAAGAGGGGTATTAGTGTAAGATGGGTAAGAGGTAACTACAGCCATTAGATTTACATAGATAGTCAATGATCGTGAGTCAAACTTGATGTGTTGTTGGTCAAATTTAAAGAGACGGAAGGGTAAAAAAAGGCAAAAGAAATTACACCCTACAAAGACGGTTACTTTATAGCGAGAAATCAGTAGTGTGTGGAACAAGCAATATTCATCAACTTTTAAATCCAAATTTTGTATCAAAAATTCAAACATCAGATATTTGAAATATACTTATATTCATATAATGAACAACTAAATTCATCAAATACAACTAGAATCATCAAAAATGAAGGTTCAGGGCAAATTGATGAATATGATAAAAAATTCAAACATCAGATATTTGAAACGTACTATATTCATCCAATTTTTGTATAAGAAGTTCAAACATCGTCATAATTGATGCATGTAAACTGCCCATTAATTAAGGTTCAGGGCAAATTTAGAATCTAAAATACCATTATCTCTTAAAATAATGTTGGTACCTCCATTAGCAAGAAAATTGATGAATATGATCACAAAATTGATGAACATAATGATTTCAATCTAAATTGATAAGTAAATACCAATAATTTGTATCAGAATTAAGGTTACAAACATGATTCATAGAAAGCTGATGAACAAATAGAATTTAGAAAATTGAAGCAAAGCAGCTGACGACATGGTTCACAGCATAAACTTGATACACTATTGATGAACACCAATGTTTAACCCAATTGTTTCACAACATAACATTGATATAGATGACTAATACACAACACTTAAACTACACAAAACAAAATTGATGAACATATAAAGGAAATTTATTAACAAACCAAACCTAAAAGAATCCCTGCTGGAATGAAAAAAATGAACACATCCTACATGACTCCACTTGATTATGAACCAAAAATAAGAAGAAAAAAAAAACCAGGTGATCAAAATTTGTGTGCTTTTTCAATTTTCCTCATCTCTCAAAAGTGACTTTAGAAAAGAGAACAAAAAATATGAAGAAAGCGATTTCAGAAAACCTGTTTCCTCAAATTTATTTTTTTAGTTGATGAAAAATCTCTTTAGATATGATGTAGTTGTGGTTGATGAGTGTGGCGGTTGATGATACTAGGTACTGATATGGCGACAGTTGATCGATCTTCACATGATGTGGAGGTGGTGGATGCTATCATTTCTCCCACTACAGGATCTTAACATGGTCGAAATTCGATATTTATTAGTTCATCGTCGGTGCTAACGAGGGTTACAGGTGAAGGTGCAAGCAAATTGTGGCTATGTAAGCGCTACAGTGGTTCTTCAAATGGGGTCGACTTTTGAAGGAGGGGATAGAGGTTGCTGCTTACATTACCTAATCCGGCAAGATTAGAGGGAAGTGTTGGCTTTAAGTGTGAGAGAATAGAGAAGAGTAGTTCCCGATGGATAGGTGGAGCCGTTTCTAATAAAGAGGGGGGAGATGAATAAGGAAGACAACAAATATGTGAAGAAAATGCCTATAATACCCTCTAAGTATAAATTACACGTGTCATCTTCTATATACCTCTTACCCATCTTACCTTATTTCACCTCTTAGTTGATCCCAACCCTATATATATATATATATATATATATAGAGAGAGAGAGAGAGAGAGAGAGGTTGGTTCATGCAAGAAGTTCTCAATTTGCGAGAAGTGCGAAAAACAATATGGACCTTTGATATAAAAAATGGACGGATGAGATTAGAAATGGCATGCCTGTAGTTATAAAGACATCTATGTGATTTATTATAGGAAAGGAGAGGGTAATTAAGTCATTTAAATGTCTCTAAAAAATCTTCAAATTTAATTAAACGAGAAAGGAACGGAATTTCAAGAATTATTCCACATTCTCTCTTTATCTCTCTAATCCTTGCCTTTTAAGTTCTTCTGTAAAACCACCGTGACTAACAATAGCTTTATTTTTTCCATTTTTCTTTTTAATTGTCTGCTTGAAAATATGGGCATTAAACACCCAATTGGCCTGCGATGTCATCTCTCTCTGCAATTCTCCATTTATCATTTATTTTATGGTGAAACCTGAATTTCTAGAAGCTAAACAATATGGTATGTTCTTTTTTTCTATTATTTGAGTTTATTCTTTTCAGAAGCTAAACAAATCTAATTAATTCTTCATTAGTATTTATGTATTTTTTTTTTTAGTGGTGTTGTTAGAATCGTTGTAGAAAGATTTTGCTTTGTGGTTTATCATTCCGTTTTCAACAATACTGGTGAATGAACATGAATCATGGATATGTTTGTATGTTCCTTTATGACAATGCTAGTGAGAGACAATTCACTACGGTGATGGTGGTATTCTCAATTTTTTTTGTAATTCTTTTAGAGAATTGGTAAATTATGTATAGAAATTAAAAAAGGAAAAAAAGAAATAAAAAATCAAATCTTTAAAAAAAGAATAAAAAAAGGAATGCTTTTTTATCATATTTTTTGGTTTTGATTTTATATGCAACGATCAGGTGTATTTACAGTATTGAAAATATGTTATTTGCAAAGAATCTGCATATTGACAAATGAACACGAATTGTGTGTAGATGGTATTTTACACTATTCACTAATGAACACAGGCTTTGATTCTTGTTTACACCATTGAGTAACGAACACAAGTACTTAGAAACTGTAAGTTTCCAATTTTTGGGTTATATACACCGTTTATTAATGAACACTATACAAAAACATCATTTTTAAGATGTTGAATGATGAATTTTTAAGATAATACTAAATTAATTTAATATTTGTTGACAAATGAAATTTTCTTTTCTTTTTAGAACATCAGCGATTTAGTTCTTACTAGTTAATACATATTAATGTCGAAAATATGCTTACATATTGAAAAAGTAAAAAATAATATGGTTCATTGGTATTTCACGACATCACGTTATGCAAGGGTTAAAACTTGTTCGAGAGAAGATAGGAAAGGGAAATTTCAAACATAACTAAAACAGAAAATGTTTTAATACGTTCACTAATTAAATTATAATATTGGACCGAAAATTAATTACTCGGAAATAAAAGTTTTGATAATATGTTCACTAATGAACAATGACGTGAAAGAAGTTTGGAAAGTAAAATTTTATTGGAAAAAGAAGATAGGAGAGAGGAGTGAGAAATATTTTTCTTTACTATTTTACCCTTTTGAATTAAATAAATCAATAATTGTAATTATTATGGACCATTAGATCAAAAATTAATCAATGAATCAGATTACTTCTCACACTTCTCGTAAAACGAGAGTTTCTCGAATGAACCTTCCCGTATAAAGATATATATATATATATATATAGATATATATATATATAGATATATATATATAGATATATATAGGGTGAGGTTATATATAGAACCTTACTTATTCATAGAACCTAAATAATAAACCTCACGGGCAAAGTTGGAACTCACGCCCCCCTCCTTCAAACCAGGAAACTTCCATTTTTTTGAAAAAAAAAATCCTACTAAATATTCAAATGGTCATAATATATTCATCCTTAAGAATTTTAGCAAAAAAAAATACCATTAGATTCAGTTTTTTATCCTCTTTAATTCAAGACCAGGATTGATATGTTTTCTAAAATTTTTTTCAAAATGCAAATTGTTTGACGAAACAACAGTCTAAAATGCAAACAGCAGCATGTGAAATGCAAGTAACAACAGTCTAAAATGCAAACAGCAGCATGTGAAATGCAAGTAACAACAGTCTAAAATGCAAACAGCAACATGTGAAATGTAAATAACAACAGTCTAAAATGCAAACAGCAGCATGTGAAATGCAAGTAACATCGGTCTAATATGCAAACAGCAGCACTTTCACATAAAAAATGCATGTTTATATATTTGCATTTTCATATATATGCATGTTAGTATATTTGCTACCGAAAATGAAAAAAAAAAGAACTGATAATAAAAATGAGCAAATTGTTTGACGAAAATGCAAATGCAAAATGCAACCCACATAAAGAAGATAACAAAAATGCAAACTCACGACTCTCATCTGCATTTCACAAATCTGATTCAATAAAAATGCACGTTACAAACTCATTCAATAAAAATGCAGATTAGCAAATAAAAAATAGTCTAAAATGCAAACAGCAGCATGTGAAATGCAAGTAACAAGGGCTGATATTACATGTTCAAACCTAAAATGCAAAAAGCAAACAGTAGCACTTTCAAATGTAAAATGCAAACAGCAGCATGTAATTGCAAATGCAAACAGCAGCATATAATTACAAATGCAAAGAGCAGACATGTTCAAACCTAAAATGTGAAATGCAAACAGCAGCATGTAATTGCAAATGCAAAATGCAAACAACAGCACTTTCAAGGGCTAATATTACAAGTGAAATTCAAATAAGAACAGTCTAAAATGCAAACAGCAACATGTGAAATGCAAGTAACAACAGTATAAAATGCAAATAGCAGCACTTTCACATCAAAACTGCATGTTTATATATTTGCATTTTCATATATATGCATGTTTGTATATTTGCTACCCAAAATGAAAAAAAAGAACAGATAACAAAAATGCAAACTCACGACTTTCATCTGCATTTCACAAATCTGATTCAATAAAAATGCACTTTACAAACCCATTCAATGAAAATGCAGATTAGCAAATGAAAATGAAAACCCACGACTCTCTTCTGCATTTAACAATCTGATTCAATGAATTTGTAGGTCAATAATTCATGAAGAAAGTATACAATAAACAAAAAATGTAAAATATAACATCAAATAAACCAAAATGCATTATAGTGCGTCACTGAATTAACTGAATTAACTAAAATGCAGATGACGCTAACTAAAATGCAGATGACGCTAAACAAATTACATGTTCAAACCCAAAATGCAAATTCCATAAACAACACTACAATGCAAATTTCATACACAAAACACTACATCAGTTAAAAAATATTGAATTATCAATCAATTTTTCGGAGTATGAAGAATTGCATTTTGATTATCATCTTCATCCACATATGCATGTTCAGACATGAAATTTGCATTTTCGTAATTTGCATTTTCAAAATAAAATTTTTAGAAATATGGGAAGAGTGGTCTTGAATTAAATAGCAAGAAAAACTGAACCTAATGGTATAATTTTTTTGTTAAAAATCTTAAACATGAGATAGTTATGATAATTAGAATGATTAATGGTTTTTTTTTAAATAAATGTGAGGAGGCGTGAGGAGGAGCTGATGATGTTTTTTCAATTCCTTTTTTACCCTTCTTTTTAATTATAGCATCATAATTATGTATGATAATTACAATTTTGCCACAACTTAATATCAACCCTTGATCAAGTTAATCTAAAGGCTCAAAATGGTTCTTTAGATTCTATGTTTAAGAGTGGTTCTATATTGATGTTATTTCTATATATATATATATATATATATATATATGGTCCCTTAACTATTTAAGTTCTACTCTGACGATTTGGGCCCCTCTAGTTTAATTCCACATCTTAATACATATAATTACTTATAACACATATAACACTAATACATTACACATTTAATTAATTTAATAAATTTATGGATGTTACAGATTAGATGTAAATCCTACAAGAATTAACGCTATGCTAGTTCTGAAAGTAGGTCACACGGTTTTTACTATTGTGTTAACGAGCAATCTATGTGATCTCGGAGTTATTTTTCACTATTCTATCATTGTAGTGAGACCTTCGATACTTCATACTTTTCAACTGACCTTCATGATGAGGATTTCAATTATACAAAATGGTTGTATATTCATGTCAAATCAAGCTGCGTGCAGATATTATATGCATGATGTTCAAGACAAATTCCGATCATCATAAGGACGAGATAAATTTAGATAAGATAGGAGAGTAAAATTTGAAGATCCATGAATATAGGGGGATAAAAGATAAGATTCATGTATTGAGGGGAAGTCAAATAAAAGTTAAGTTTAAATTAATTTATATATGACAAGTCAAGTCGGAGTAGAGAAAAGAATTTTTTATACAAGATTGAAATAAAAGATAACAAGATCAAGAGTTACATTCTAGAGGAAGAGATTTAGGAAGAATCTTTTGATCCTAAAGGCAAAGCTTATGTGAATTCAATAAGCTCAAGATGAATAAAGAAGATGCTAAAAACTGTAGATATGATAAAAACTACTACATGCTAAATCGTTCATACAACCAAAGGTCGAAAAACCTTAGGTTACTAGTGTAAGATAGAAGACAGAAGAAAAAGGATGTCACTGTGTGCTTTCAAGAATAAGTTCTCATTAAGTAATCTTTATTTCAAGATGAGAAGACATTCTAAAGACATCAAGACAAAGACTGAGGTTTAAAAAGAATTTGTTCAAGTCTTATTCCTAAAAAGCTTCAAAAGAATGCATACAAAGAAATAATATCTACATAATCCAAACGGAAAGATTCTTGGAGATCTCACAAATGCTAAAAAGACACAACAACTTATATTTCATTACAAAGGGGGAGATTGTTAGGATTAAATTTATATAGAAATAGAAGTTTACATTGTCGGTGAGGTTTGTATTAAATAAAAACACTAGGGCCGAATTTGTAATATACTATGAGGAGTATAAATACCATATGACTCACTGTAATTCATATCGATTGCCACATTCACGAAATAGATCTACAAGCTTAAGTGTGTGTTCTACACATTCTCTCCAAATCTTACATATGCAATCATGTGTTTAGATTAAAGCTTGAATCACTCGGGACAAACAATTTGAATCATTGCAAGTTTTGTTTTTCCCACTTATGGTTGTTCGTATCGAATTTTTTTGACTAATAATCAAACACGTACCTAAAGTAACCTTGAAATAACTGTAATTTTTATCACAAGCTTTTAAATTGTTTAATGAAGTTGCAAAATTGGGCAAGTTGGTTAACCATAAAATTCATCTTCTTTGTGTAGGTTTTGGGGTTGAGAGATTGTGTGAAGCAATTCAAATAGTCATTAGGTTTCGGGTTAGGTTTTTTATTTGTCTTTTTTGTGCTTGTTTTGTGAAATGGGTTGGCTTGGCTTGGGTTAGATCAAGATCATGTTATTATAACAAGTCATGTGATGTTGATACGAAGTAATGTAAATATCAGCTTTTCAACTCCTTAATTTGCTCCCCTCCAATAAAAATTTTTTATCATTATTTCCCCCTATTTAAAGGGACAATGTACAAACAAGTAAACAAAACTTACATTGAATTAATACATTGTTATGGAAGGTAATTTCAAAGTGATAATAATGAAAGAAATGAATAATACTTGCAGCCACTCATCCATAACAATGATCTTAAGAACAATATTAAGTGGAGATATTGTAATGGTGATTGAAGTATGGAAATGTATTTATAAAAGTTATATTCATTTAAATGAAACTTCTTAATTATACTTGACGCCGTTTTTGTACTTGATAAAAAATTTTTATTGGATTATGTTGTGCTTCAAGTTTACTTGTGTAACACTTGTGCGTGTATGGATCATTAAACTAGTAAACTCTTAAAAGGATGATGTATTTTTATTAAGCTTGTTATTATATATTTATGACTAACATTCTTTACCAAAAAATAAAGCATGTACCCTTTTAAAATGAAAATAAAATAAAATCAAACAAGTAAATAAATGATATTGAATAGTATTCACACATGTAAACCAATATATGATATAGACCATTGTCATCATAAGCGGTCATGAATGAATGCAATGATGATTAAACATGCTATAACATTAATCTCTCTCTCTCTATGTATGTATATATATATATAATCATGTCAAAACAAAAGACAACGTGTAAATTTCAAAGAACCATCACACGAGCAACTCAAAATGATAAAGTCAAACTTTACACATTTTGCTATTATATGTATTTAACTTTCAAAGTTAAAATTTACAATTTATTGTATTGAATCCTTAAACTTTATATATGTATCAAATTTACATATTATGCTATTTTATGTATCAAAATTTCAAACTAGATAAATCAAATAGTAAGTTTTGGGAGTTTAATATATTAAATGACATTTCACACGGTTAAATATATTTTTTTGAAATAAACCATTTGAGATAATATGTTAAATATATATTTTTGAAATAAACCATTTGAGATAATATGTTACTAGATTACCATTTAGACAATGTTATAATCATTTACTTACAAAATATATATGCATTACAAATTTGCATGTATCGATGCAAGTCCGTGGATGCGATTTCCATTTATGTATCGTTTGTGCGATGGAAATTATGGGCCGGATGCTGCTGGAATATGTTTTACTTATTTCAAATGATTTTGTTATTATAAATGTTCGGGGAAAGTGATGGATGCTAGGAATCATGGTGTCCCTTCACTTTCTTCGTAGCTTAATTCCCCTATGTTTCTTGCTTGGTCACTATAAAATTACGGACCCGCCAATTAGATCTATATAAATGTAAAAATTATTAATAGAATCTTATTATATTCTTATTTATTTTTGCGGGTTGCGATGTTATAATTGATAAATATGTACGTGGTTAAACAAGTAGTGCATTGATCGAATTTAAGCATCTTACTTCACCACAACATAAGCCAACTTTTACTAGAGTTATGCAAAAATAAGATGTAAACAATAATATTTTTACAAAGAGACTACATTTAGAAAGACATTTGGCTAAAGGTTTTATTTTAAATAATATTAATAAAGTTTGAAAACTGTTATACCAAGCTCACTTATTGGTATTTCACAATGTGAAATAAAGGGGGAGTGTTCTTGATAAAACATTTTTCAAATTTGGTTACTATTCTATGATTTTTATGTTAGGCTAAACAATAAAAATAATAATTAAAGGAAATTAAAGGAATTAAATTAATAATAAAAAAGGAATATTGTTAGTTTATTTTTTCTTCCGATTATACATGTTTACAAGTTTATGCAGAAACAATGGTGACCCATTGACCCGATTACTGTTTACTGTATCAGATCTAGGGTTGTTAATGGGGCAGATCGGATCGGATCTTTTAAAGATCTGACCTGACCCGTAGACTCATTTAATTGGATTTAGATCTGACCCATTAACATTAAGATCCATTAATTGGATTTAGATCGGATCCATTACTAATGGATATTGACCCAGAGCGACCCATTTAATATTTTATTATTTATAGTATAATTTATCAAATATTTTTTCAACCACTACCTCCCACCCTACGTCCCTACCCTACCCACCCCACCCCTAGCCCCCATCTACCCTACCCCTACCCCAACAGCGTCACCACCAGCACACCGTCACCGCCGGCCACCACCCGCCGCCGCCTCTGACATCGTCACCACCACCATCGCCGACCACCACCCACCACCACCGCCGGCCACCACCGTCACCACCACCACCTCCGACTACCCGCTGCCGCCGCTGTCACCGCCAGCCACCACCCGCTACCGCCAACACCGTCACCACCACCCACCGCCGCCGACACCGTCACCACCACCACCACCACCGCCGGCCACCACCCGCCACCGCCGACACCGTGACCACCACCGTCGGCCACCAACCGCTGCCGCCGTCGACGCCGACACCCTCACCACCGCCGACCACCACCCTCCACCGCCGGCCACCACCTACCACCGTCACCACCCCCACCCTCCATCGCCGGCCACCTCCGGCAACCACCCGCCACCACCGCTGGCCACCACCGTCACCACCACCACCGTCGACCACCAGCCGCCGCCACCATCACTGCCGCCTACCACACGCCGCCGCCGCCAACACCGTCACCACCACCACCGGCGGCCACCACCCGTCACCGCCGACACCGTGACCACCAAACGCCGCGCCGACGCCGACACCCTCACCACCGATGACCACCACCCGCCAGCACCCCCGGCCACCACCGTCACCACCACCACCGCCAACTACCCGCCACCTGTTGGGGTTTGTTCGGTTTTTCAAAATATATTTTAGCAACGGAAGCATGAACAACAATTTTAAACTTTTTAAAACTCCCCACCAATGATCCATATGTAAGCCTTAAGAAACAAAACAACCATAGGGTGTTTAGAACTACAACCTTTGTAGCGTGAGTAAACCGTTGAAGAAGTAGTTGATCTATGAGAAGCCAAGAGAAGACTTCCTCCAAGGTATCCACAAAATCAATGAATCCAACACCTCCAAGATGCTAGTCTCTTCAACCCTTTGGAATTCAAGCAAGCAAGCAACAACCTCTTGTTCTTCTTCTTGAACTTACTATGTATGTATATGAGTATGTATTCTAGCACCACACTTTGCTCACTTGAAGAACACCAATACTACAAAGTAAGGATGTTTTCAAGTATCAAACACTTAGAACTTTTCTAAGAACTCAAGGAAAGGTGGTAGCATGAACTTATACACAAAGAGCCATGCATGAAGACTTAAAAGCACCAAGAAACAAAAGCCAAGAGGGAGGCCCCTCCCAAGGCCAATTTTCGGCCGAAAATTGGTGAGGGAGGGAGGGCCCCTCTTTCCTTTGCTTCTTCACTTGGTGTACATGTCCATGCCTTGCTCCATTCCAATCAAGAAGCCATACATGGCCCCTTTGAAGGATTAATGTGTGAATTTCTAGTTTTCTTTCAATTTATATAAAAGAGTATACTAGATATGTCATACTAAGTATAAAATACATCTACATGTATTTTATATACATACTTGATTGTTACTAGTAACTCTTTACTTGTAACAAAGATATACATGCATTTATATAATTTGTTACTAGTAACAATTTACTTGTAACAAATATATATTTATACATATATATATATATACATATATAAAATCATATGTTTATATTTATGTATTTCATATGCATTATCTTGTATCAATATACAAGAGTGATATTATTATTTCACATAAATAACAATATGCAACAATGCATATATATACTTATATATATATAACGAGTTGGAAACATATTTAAATCATATCCAAATATGTAATTGGTGTCCATTGATTGTAAATGTGTGACCCTATGGGCTTATTTATTATCAGTAATATCGTATTAATTTGTGTCTTGTGCACATAGAACCAACAATCTCCTACTTGCACAAGTTTCAACTTAAGCCGATATAGACAATGGTAAGAACGTCTAGCAACATCCCATTGCCCCTAATAATAAATAAAGTGTGTTGATCAACACTTTCACCAACGAAGTTAACTCACTAGCTACAAATCGTTGTTATAGGTAAGTCATCAATTATCCCTTTGTTTTAACATCTCGTTGAACATGAGACATGGATCGTCATCGATTCTCATATAATGTTCAACTTGTTTTAGGGCCCAGAGATATTATACTCCCAATTAAATGAGAGAAACAAATTCCATCTTGACCACATACGTCTCTTATAAGACTCATATCATACCTAATAATGGCCTTTATAACTACCTGGTTAAAGATAGCGTTTAACCACATTAAAGCATGATACTCCTCATACTCGAGTCCCAATATGTGTCTCAGGTCTAAGGATACAAAGATACCACCTTTTTCTCAAGATTTACTTATGACACTGATCCATGATGCGATCTTAAGAGCGGGTCATGTCCAATGTTTGTTCCCTAACAAACATTAGTGAATTTGGCTGCAAACCCTTTTGCCTACTTTCATCACGAATGAAAGTCAACCAACTTATTCACATTAGTCTTAATTCATAACTATTCCCATAGTTATAACCGACTATGGACGTTTTAGAATAAAGAACTATTCATGGATTTAAACATGCTAATAAAGAACACAATATATATTAATGAAGTGATCATATCCCATACATCATTCAGATAAAATAGATATTGTCATAATGTTCCAAAATATCCAAATACTAAATTACAATTCAAATCCAATCCCTTGCAAAGCGAAGACCTATTGCCCTAGTATGAGACTCATGCTTAGTCGAGGCAAGAGGTTTCGTAAAAGGATCTGCAAGATTCTGATCTGTATGAACTTTGCGAATACACACATCTCCTCTATCCACTATATCCCGTATGTAGTGGAAACGCCTGAGGATGTGTTTGGTGCTGTGATGTGATCTAGGTTCTTTTGCCTGGGCAATATCACCTTCATTATCACAAAATATTTCTATGGGGTCTTGAATGCTTGTTACTACCCCAAGGTCAGCAATGAATTTCTTCATCCATGCAGCTTCTTGTCCAGCCTCAGAAGCAGCAATGTATTCAGATTCTGTAGTGGATTGTGCAACTACACTTTGCTTAGAACTTTTCCAAGCAACCGCGCCTCCATTCATAACGAAGACATAGCCCGATTGTGATCGAGAATCATCTCGATCCGTTTGGAAACTAGCATCTGTGTAACACTTTACGCAAAGATCTTCTTCCAAACCCCCATAGATCAAGAACATGTCTTTGGTTCTTCTCAAGTATTTTAAAATGTTTTTGACTGCCATCCAATGGCTATCTCCTGGGTTTTGCTGGTATCTGCTCGTCATGCTCAAAGCATACGAGACATCTGGCCTAGTGCATAGCATGGCATACATGATGGATCCAATTGCAGAAGCATATGGGATCTCACTCATTCTATCTAGCTCTTCTCTTGTGCTAGGGCTTTGAGCTTTACTCAAAACCGTGCCTTGTGCCATTGGCAAGAATCCTCTCTTAGAATTCTCCATCTTGAATCGTTTCAAGATTTTGTCAATATATGCACTTTGACTTAGGCCAATAAGACGCCTAGATCTATCCCTATAGATCTTTATTCCAAGAATGTAGGCGGCTTCTCCCAAGTCTTTCATTGAGAAACACTTCCCAAGCCAAGACTTGATGTCTTGCAAGGTCGGGATGTCGTTTCCAATGAGTAGTATGTCATCAACATACAAGACAAGGAATGCTACTGCGCTCCCACTAGTTTTCTTGTAAACACACGGTTCATCTTCTGATTTGATAAAACCAAACTCTTTTATTTTCTCATCAAATCGAAGATTCCAACTTCGAGATGCTTGCTTTAGTCCATAGATGGATCTTTTAAGTTTGCACACTTTATTAGGATACTTAGGATCTACAAAACCTTCAGGCTGAACCATATAGACATCTTCACTTAAGTGTCCATTTAGAAAAGCCGTTTTGACATCCATTTGCCATATCTCATAGTCATAATATGCAGCTATGGCAATAAGTATTCTAATAGATTTAATCATGGCTACCGGAGAGAAAGTTTCATCATAGTCAATACCATGAGTTTGAGTGAAACCTTTCGCCACTAGCCTTGCCTTAAATGTGTGTACATTTCCATCCATGTCTGTCTTCTTCTTGAACACCCACTTGCTCCCTACAGTCTTACTATTGGGAGGAAGATCAACCAAGTCCCATACTTGATTTTCATACATGGACTGCATCTCAGTGTTCATGGCATCAAGCCATTTATCGGATTCCGGATCCGATATAGCATCTTGGTAGTTAGTAGGCTCAGAAGAGTCTACCAAGAAAATCTCATCATTGGACACGAGAAATCCGTATCTCTCGGGTTCTTGACGAGGTCTACCAGATCTACGAACACTTTGTGTTTCAGTAGGTTCTTGAACAACCAATTGTTCAGGTTCAACAACCGTTTGTTGAGTGCTAGTGTCAACCTGACTTGTATTTTGTGGTTCTTGAATTTCTTCAAGGTCTACATTGCTCCCACTTGCCTCTTTCGAAAGAAACTCCTTTTCTAAGAAAGTGGCATGCCTAGAAACAAACACTTTGTTCTCAGCTGGGTTGTAGAAATAATATCCTAATGAATCTTTAGGATATCCCACAAAATTACATTTGATAGATCTAGGATCGAGTTTGCTTAAAGCTTCTTGTCGTACATGAGCCTCACAACCCCAGACTTTCAAGTAAGATAAGTTTGGAACCTTTCCATACCACATCTCATATGGTGTCTTATCTACCTTCTTGGTTGGAACCATATTTAATATGCGCGCAGCAGTTAATAAAGCATAACTCCAAAAGGACGAGGGTAGAGTACATCGGCTCATCATAGACCGAACCATATCTAGTAGAGTTCGGTTCCTCCTTTCAGATACACCATTATGTTGTGGTGTTCTAGGAGGAGTAAGTTGTGAGATAATCCCACAATTACTAAGATGATCCATAAACTCTTGGCTTAAGTACTCACCACCTCGATCGGAACGAAGGGCCTTGATTGTTTTGTTGAGTTGATTTTGTACTTCGTTTTGAAACAGCTTGAACATTTCAAATGTTTCATGTTTATGTTTCATCAAATAAACATAACCAAATCTACTATAATCATCGGTGAATGTAACGAAGTATCTATCACCATCCCTAGACATTGATCTAAAAGGACCGTATACATCCGTATGTATGATTCCTAATAGATCTTTGGCTCTTTCACTTGAACCGGAGAAAGGAGCCTTAGTCATCTTTCCATATAAACATGATTCGCAAACTTCAAATGAGCTAGAATCGTTTGATTTTAAAATTCCATCCTTTTGAAGTTTTGCAATGCGTTTCTTGTTTATATGACCAAGTCGACAATGCCATAGGTATGTTTGACTTAAGTCATGCTTAGGTCGTTTGGTGCTAGTGGTATATATAGAATTATCATCAAGAGATCTTTTAAGGTTAACTTCATATATTCCATTAAGAGGCCGAGCCTCAAAATACAAAATATCGTTTTTGAAGGCACGAATGCCATCATCAACGAAACCAAATATGAATCCAGATTCTCTTAACCGAGCTACTGAAATAATATTCCTAGTTAAACTAGGTACATAACAGCAATTGTTTAATATTAAGTACAGGCCATTTGGTAATAATAATTCAAAAGTTCCAAGGGCTTCAACAGCAACATTTGCTCCATTGCCCACGTGGAGATCCAAATCGCCTGGTTTCAGCAGCTTACTTTTTCTCAACCCCTGCACATTGTTACAAATGTGAGTTCCACAACCGGTATCAAATACCCAGGAATTAATGGAAAAAGTATACATTTCAATCATATATATACCTGAAGTGCTAGCCTTGCCAGCCTTCTTCTTTTTCAACTCTGCAAGGTAAGTTGGACAATTGCGCCTCCAATGTCCTACCACCCCGCATTCAAAACACGGGTCATTCTTGGGAACCTTTCCCGCCGTCTTGGGTGTAGGATCCTTGGCAACTTGCTTGCCTTTGTCCTTTCCCTTTGCCTTTGCCTTGCCCTTCCCTTTTGAGTTGTTTATCTTTTTCTTCTTGATTCTCCCTTCTTGAATCATCAAGACCTGAGGTGTTTTGCTTGGAATCTTACTCTCAGCAGTTTTAAGCATCCCATGCAACTCTGAGACAGATTTCTCCCAATTGTTCATGTTATAATTCATGACAAATTGATCATAGTCTTTGGTCAACGAGTTAAGGATCATATCCTGTGCAAACTCGTTGGTTATGGGAGATCCAAGCCTAGCAAGCTGGTCAATGTATCCTTTCATCTTTAGCACATAGTCGCTAACGGATTGACCTTCCTCCATCTTACATGCATGGAAAGCTCGAGTGACCTCAAAGCGTTCTTGCTTCGCTTGCTTTTGGAACATTTCCTTAAGCTGGCCAAGCATCTCATATGCTCCATGCTCCTCAAGGTTCTTTTGAAGATACGAAGACATGGTAGCAAGCATGAGGCATGAAATTTCGACCGAGTCGTCGGAATGCTTCACCCAAGCATCCCTAACGGCTTTGGCCGCAGTCAATGGAGGTTCCTCAGGGACGGGATCCTCAAGTACGTACAATTTCTTTTCGTGCTTAAGAACGATTCTCAAGTTACGATACCGGTCTAAGAAATTTGTACCATTGAGTTTTTCTTTCTCTAGGATTGAACGAAGAGATAAGTTGTTAACGGGCGTAGTTGAGTTAGGGGCCATCTACAAAATTTAACAAAGTTCAATTTAGTATTTTTGATATTTAATCCTTTAATAATTAATACCCTTTAGAATTATAAAATTCTTTAATTTTTAAAGGCTAGGATCCAAGTTGAACTTAACCTTGAATGTTTGGCTAATGCTCTCTCCATCAAGTTAAAACAACAAGGTAGGTAACGTTTACCAATTACATCTCGTATGTAATTCCTAGATCTTTATGGGATCCTAGACAACGATTGTCAATTTTGGCATGTTTGATCCCATCTATGCCTCGGGCTTCCTTACGTTTGGCTAATGCTCTCTCCGTAATAAGATTCCGATTAAGTCGTCCTATTTCAAGACGGTGAATTTCCGGACCAAGACGTTCATGGAATTCGCGGAAAAACACCTCGGTTGTTACAAAAACAATCCACGCGTTTGGCTAATGCTCTCTCCACGTGAGTGTCGTTGCAACAAGCGAGTGTCTTAAAATGGGATGGCATAGACTTACGTTTTGAAAAAGGGCTTTTACCGTTTTGTATATTTATTAAATAAAACAAAACGAGTCGTGCGACTAGTATTGCATGCATACAATAACAAGTCCACGTTTTGATAAAACCATATTTTATATATATATTGGTCTTGAGTATTCTTAAAATCCATATTTTACGAACTCTCAACGCGTTCAATTTTAAACTAGTATTAATATCCTATATTAACGTGTGTAGTTTCGAGCGCGCAAATACGACCAATTTTAGCTTGTAATAAAACCATTTTATTATTAAGCTTGAATGGAGTTTGGTTGAGTTTTAAAATCTCTATTTTATAAAGCTCATATATATATATATATATATATATATATATATATATATTTTGACATAATGAATTTTAATCTTTACAAAACTCCTTTTATATAAAATTCATTTTACATCTTATGTTATGTCAACTTAAAATACCAAACTCCCATTGTGTGATTTATATTATGTAAAAATATTATCTAGCATGCAAAAATCCTATTTTCAACCATGCATAATAATATAAACATAAACACACACAAAAAACATGTATAAGTGCATAACCAAGCCATTTATCCTAAGTGGTATTTTTGTGAGCCATACAAAAATACCAAGTCATAACTAAGGACCAAATATTCCTCTTGTGATGAACTTGAAGCTCCCACTTGCCAAAACAACTCCTTGTAGTGCAAATGACTCCAAGCCTCCATTGTTGACTCCACCACACTTGAAAACTCCAACTTGGTCATTTCTTCATCTTGTTACATTTTTTATAAAAGTAAACTAGTCTAAACTATTCTACTACTTACAAAATACAACAAGATGAAACAAAACTAAAATTATTATTACATACCAAATGAAAAAATAATTTTACAACCAAATCGAATTTCCAACACATCACAAAAGGTCTATGGCTTGTTATGCACAACATACACTCAAACAAATATATATATCAACACTTGATATTTAGGCAACTTTTACAACCAAACATGCATGTGGTTTGGTTGTTTCCCAAAATAAATATATAAACATATATAAGTTGCCAACAAGAAAATCCACAACTTTTCTAACAAAAGAAAAGTTGTCCATTTTCTTAAAACAATACATACTCAAAAGTTTCTTAAAACTATACATAAGTGGCTCTGATACCACTGTTGGGGTTTGTTCGGTTTTTCAAAATATATTTTAGCAACGGAAGCATGAACAACAATTTTAAACTTTTTAAAACTCCCCACCAATGATCCATATGTAAGCCTTAAGAAACAAAACAACCATAGGGTGTTTAGAACTACAACCTTTGTAGCGTGAGTAAACCGTTGAAGAAGTAGTTGATCTATGAGAAGCCAAGAGAAGACTTCCTCCAAGGTATCCACAAAATCAATGAATCCAACACCTCCAAGATGCTAGTCTCTCCAACCCTTTAGAATTCAAGCAAGCAAGCAACAACCTCTTGTTCTTCTTCTTGAACTTACTATGTATGTATATGAGTATGTATTCTAGCACCACACTTTGCTCACTTGAAGAACACCAATACTACAAAGTAAGGATGTTTTCAAGTATCAAACACTTAGAACTTTTCTAAGAACTCAAGGAAAGGTGGTAGCATGAACTTATACACAAAGAGCCATGCATGAAGACTTAAAAGCACCAAGAAACAAAAGCCAAGAGGGAGGCCCCTCCCAAGGCCAATTTTCGGCCGAAAATTGGTGAGGGAGGGAGGGCCCCTCTTTCCTTTGCTTCTTCACTTGGTGTACATGTCCATGCCTTGCTCCATTCCAATCAAGAAGCCATACATGGCCCCTTTGAAGGATTAATGTGTGAATTTCTAGTTTTCTTTCAATTTATATAAAAGAGTATACTAGATATGTCATACTAAGTATAAAATACATCTACATGTATTTTATATACATACTTGATTGTTACTAGTAACTCTTTACTTGTAACAAAGATATACATGCATTTATATAATTTGTTACTAGTAACAATTTACTTGTAACAAATATATATTTATACATATATATATATACATATATAAAATCATATGTTTATATTTATGTATTTCATATGCATTATCTTGTATCAATATACAAGAGTGATATTATTATTTCACATAAATAACAATATGCAACAATGCATATATATACTTATATATATATAACGAGTTGGAAACATATTTAAATCATATCCAAATATGTAATTGGTGTCCATTGATTGTAAATGTGTGACCCTATGGGCTTATTTATTATCAGTAATATCGTATTAATTTGTGTCTTGTGCACATAGAACCAACAATCTCCTACTTGCACAAGTTTCAACTTAAGCCGATATAGACAATGGTAAGAACGTCTAGCAACATCCCATTGCCCCTAATAATAAATAAAGTGTGTTGATCAACACTTTCACCAACGAAGTTAACTCACTAGCTACAAATCGTTGTTATAGGTAAGTCATCAATTATCCCTTTGTTTTAACATCTCGTTGAACATGAGACATGGATCGTCATCGATTCTCATATAATGTTCAACTTGTTTTAGGGCCCAGAGATATTATACTCCCAATTAAATGAGAGAAACAAATTCCATCTTGACCACATACGTCTCTTATAAGACTCATATCATACCTAATAATGGCCTTTATAACTACCCGGTTAAAGATAGCGTTTAACCACATTAAAGCATGATACTCCTCATACTCGAGTCCCAATATGTGTCTCAGGTCTAAGGATACAAAGATACCACCTTTTTCTCAAGATTTACTTATGACACTGATCCATGATGCGATCTTAAGAGCGGGTCATGTCCAATGTTTGTTCCCTAACAAACATTAGTGAATTTGGCTGCAAACCCTTTTGCCTACTTTCATCACGAATGAAAGTCAACCAACTTATTCACATTAGTCTTAATTCATAACTATTCCCATAGTTATAACCGACTATGGACGTTTTAGAATAAAGAACTATTCATGGATGGTGGCCGGCGGTGGTGGTGGTGACGGTGGTGGTGGTGACGGTGTCGGCGGCGGCTTTGGGTGGTGGTCGGCGGTGATGCTGGCGGCGGTCGGTGGTCAGCGGTGGTGGTGGTGACCGTGGTGGCCGGCGGTGGTGGTCACAGTGTCGGTGGTGGCCGACGGTGACGGTGACGATGGTGGCGGCTGGTGGTGGCCGGCGGTGTTGGTGGTGACGGGGTGTCGGCGGCGGTGGTGGGTGGTGGCCAGCGGTGACGGTGGCAGAGACTGGTGGTCGGCGGTGGTGGTGATGGTGGCGGCGGTGGTAGCTAGCGGTGGTGGTGGTGATGGCTAGGGCTGGTGGCAGGGGTGGAAATAGGCGACGGCGGTCGCCATGGCGGTGGCGGGTGGTGACTGATAAATTGATAATAGTTGATGGTTAAAATTAAATTGTAGTTTAATTTTAAATGGATCGATCTAGACAGATCTTGGATCGACCCACGTAGTGATCCAATTAAATGGGTCGACCTATTGGATCTCTTATTGGGGCGATGGATCCAATATTTAGACCCATTTGATCAATAAATGGGGCAAATCGGATCGGGTCTAGGACAAGATCTGACCATTGACAGGCCTAATCAGATCAACTTAAAAACCAGTTAATTTTAAGTTTAAAAACCTATACATTTTTTTATAGAAAGATCACTATATAACACCAGGAATGTCAAAATTAATAAGAGTTACTCAATAGTTTTGTATAATGTTTATAATATAAAAAATTTGTATATAAAGATTATTATAATTTTGTTATTATTTAAGTAATAAATACTAACAAATGGGTTTAGTTCACCAAAATTTAATTTGTCACGTTTTGCTATTATGTGTATCAAATTTTAAAAGTTTTTATTGTGTGTATCAAACTTTTAATTTGTTGCTATTGTATGTATTTTGAATAGATAAAAAAGAAAAAAATGTATAAATTTAGTAAATACAATAAAAGTTTAATACACAATAGTGACAAATTAAATATTCAATACATATAACAGAAAATTTTAAAGTTTAATACATACAATAACAAAATTTGACAAGTTAAATAAAGTTTGATGAATTAAACCTCTAACAAAAATACATTTCCTATAAAGTCGAGTAACAATGTGAAATCTTTCCTCAAAACCCCTCGCGCTCAAAGTTGTTATAAACTCGAAATAAAAACCCAAAAGCTGAAGTTCCCGCCAAAAGAAACAAGATTCATAAAAATTCTAACCCTAAAACCTAATCAGCTCTCTTGGAAAATGACGGCAAACCACCGGCGAAAATCTGCAGAGACCGGGGAAGCTATGCTTCATTCCTCAGCGCCGGCGACAAATCCAAACCCTAAACCATCGAAAATGAATGTCGTTCAAATCGGCGGGATAACAGTCGAGTTTCCGTATCCGCCATATGGCACACAGCTGGCTTACATGAGCAGAGTAATCGCAACTCTCAATCGCGCTCAACAAGAGCGTCAATTTAATGCCTTACTTGAATCACCTACTGGTACTGGGAAGTCATTGTCTCTGCTTTGTTCGTCTCTTGCATGGCTGAAGAATCAACGGTCAAAGTCTCAATATGGCAGTATTTCTCACTCGGAACCTGATCCAGAGGCTCTGGTAGATCCTCTCGGTCACGGTGGTGGTTTTGTTCCTGAAATGGAGCCATCAGGTATAAACAATTGCGTTTTGATCCATGTACGTGTTTCGTGTTAAATGATATAAAAGAGGGACTGTTTGACTTTGAGGTCAGATCTGACCAATGCTAACTATAAAATTGATATGGTATATGTATTATAATTTGGACGAAGTTTAACTTCATAACTGATGCTGCATAGTAGAAAGAAATTGGTGCTAACCTTATAAGTTATAAACAAATCAATTGCTAATTGTGAATTTATGTAGGTTTGACTGTTTGACTTTGACAATTATAATCAGGAATGTACAGAAATTTTCGTGACACAAGTCTTTGTAAAATACTGAGTACAGTAGTTTGTTCCAACCTTTTTTTTTGCTGAAGTCTATTGATTCTTATCCTGTAGTGCATTTAATTTATTATTACTCAACATGTAATCTCATACTGCATTTACAAAAAGGTAATCTTTATGTCCGAATTTTATTTTGAAATAATTAACGTCTGTTTCTATGGTATTGAAGTTTGTTTTTGTCAGAATTACTAATGAGTTTTTTATGAAGTTTCTATTCTCAACAATATATTGACATGCTCACCTAGATTCTTAAGTGAGTGGGTTGTGCCATTGATGGTCAAGGTACAAATTACGAAGCCGAACAAGTACTAGTTCTAACCATTACTTTAGTACTGATATTACTTGATACATTTTGCGTGCTATTAGTGCCTTGTATGTGTAAAATATGTATTATAAACATGAACAGCAACAATTATTGATATCTTCTACTATTTTTTAGTGTCGACTAAATGTGTTTCTTTTAATCTTATGCTATTCAGGCCAAACTCACACCAAAACTGTTTATGTTGTGGATGACAGTTGAGTCAGAAATCCATTAGTATATTGAGAAGCTTTTATTATGTTCTAACTTTAAGGTACTACAATACTGCTTTTCTGTTTTCACTTCACTCAGACGTGTGCTTCGAATATGACTGTTTGGAGCAAAGAACTTCTAGAAAACCAAAAAGGAGAAACATCTGAGCTCATACTCCTGATTTATATTATTCTTCCGTCTATACCCCCCCCCCCCCTCCCGGCGGTTTTTTTGTACAATATCTTATGTCTTACGATATACAGATGCGTGGAAACAACATCTATTGCTGTTATGTTTTTCTACATGACACTTATTATCTTTGGTACTCAAAGTGATATTAGTAGATAATTTGTGTTTCTTATGTAGCATGAGAAACTGCCATGACTTCTTAAAAGAACCGGGTTAAGTCTACACTTATGTATTATTGAAGATAACTATAGCTCTTCACGTTTTTAGAGTTCAAAATGCCCTTAAGTATTTTGTCTTTCAGGTTAAGCACGTTCAACTCTCTTTATGTGCGTTTTTTCTTTAAACTTCTTGCACAGTTGCTGTATCTGATTTACATTGATCAACTTTTCTCCCTCTTTATCTTGTTTACAAATCACAGCTAATCAGATGCCTACATTTTCCGAGACAAACAATCCGAAGCAGAAGAAAAAGAAAGGGCCTATCATATACTATGCCACGTAAGTTTTATTCAGTTAAGCACTTGAGATTCTATCGTATATGACTTCTTCATGTTCGTGGCGATAGTATTCAGACCTAGATTTTATGATGCTAATATAGTAATATATTAAGAACCTGAATATTGTGTACTTTTTTATGATAATTAACTCAAGACAGGGAAATAGATACAAAGTGACATAACTGAGAATGACAAAAACAACTATCTGCAAACTTGTAATTTGTACAGACATGAGTAGTCTGAACAGAAGGAGGCTTTGTTTGCATACCCACATGCGCTCACAAGATGGCAATCAACTGCTATCTCTTAGGTCATTTCATGAAAAAGTTTGTTTCTTTAACTATATGGTTAGCAGATTGGTTATCACGGTATTGCCACATCAGTTGCATGAACAGAGACTCTTGCTTATAGTCTTGTTAAAAGCAAGTCAGAAATGGTGTTTGTTTAAGTATTTGTTTGATGTGACAGTGACAAAAAGGAATTGGTATTTTAGTATATGATCTTACTTGTATGCTTCACTTTAATTGAATATGCTGTCCATTTGGCCTAATTGGCTTACTAGCATTCTAGACAAACAGACAAGGTAATAAGCAGCATTCCTGTAAATATGAATGTGAATTGTTGCAATAATTCGTGGTAAATAACAATAATCTCTTTGTTAAACATAAATAAGATGAATTGTTTGCTTGTAATATGACGTACAAGTGAATGAGATGGTCACGGGGTCTGTAATTGATGAACTTAAGCAATCCTTTTAGAGGTAATAGTATACATATAAGGTCACCTATTTAGAGAATGGTCAATTGGAGAAGATATTAAATTTAACACCTAAAGCTCCTCATGAAACGATAGTAGAAAACAAATTGTACATGTTTTGATTTCAATTAATGTTTGATATATGTATTTTTGTATGAAACATCTTTTTTGTTGGTTTTGTATTGGCTATTCAGGAGAACACATGGACAGATTCGTCAAGTGATCGGCGAATATCGGAAAACAAATTACTATATGCCTATGGCAGTTTTGGTTTGTTATCTAGACCTTGCCTTTTGTCTTACGATGCATTTTGTCTATGGTTTATTATCTTGTTGAAAAGATTTCTTGTATATAATTATATATGATTTTGCATAAGCTTTCTCTTGCTTCAAATAGCACGGATTAACTTGTTCTAGTTTCTTACTCTGATCTCAGCCTTGTATGATTTTCAGCTCCTAAAGAGAAACTTGTAAAGTTATATTCTAGTACTGCCATGCCTTGCATTTATCCTTCCCAGCTGGATGTTGAATGCTAAACGATTAAGCTGTTTGAAAAGTAAATTATATGTGTGTATCTGTCTATTTTAGTCGTCAGAAAGTTAATATTGAATAAGTAGTACTATAAATGTTTTATTACTAGTATTTTTATACCAAAAAAAAATATTTGTTTAGATATAATCCTTTTCATTCAGACTTTTCTCAATGTAACTGACTGAACTAAACATGAGTATAAGAGATTTTATGTTAAAAAGACTGTTCTCTAAGTTCTAATATTATTATTGTTCTTAAATTTGATTCTTTTGACTGTTTGCTTATGCAGCTTATGGTCTTTGGCTTTATTGTTATTCATGAGAAACCTTGATTGATATTGATATTCAATTATGTCTTCTTTTGGCATAAAGAGGGGCCTAACTATATATGCAATCAATATAAAAGCCCTATATGTGCGAACTTTTTCCCGAAATATAAAAAATATCGCAAGTTTTCATCTTTTTGTGGTAATTTTCAGGGATCAAGAAAACACTACTGTACAAATGCTAATGTTCGTGGTCAAGATAATATCGATGAGAAATGGTACTCTTTTAATCTGTAAAACATGCATTTCGTTTTAGTTTGCGTTTCTTATTTATCATGTATGTTTTTAGTAAGTTACTTCTGAAGGACCGAGAACGTGGAAAGGTTGATTGCAGAGAATATCAGTGAGTTTTTTTATGTCCATATACCCTGATCTTTTTAACCTTTTTAAATAGGATTCCATCAAAGTTAATAACAATCATATGTGAGCTTTAATAGGAGGTCACAACGGGTCAGAACTGACCCAATGGTCGCAAAAGGAGGCTGCTATGAAGTCCATGATATTGAAGATCTCGTTAAAGTTGGAGAAATGGTAGAAGGTTTGGTTTTTGATCATAATAACTTAGATTCTGACACAAGTTTAATGGCTAGTAAATAATAACTTTTTGTCCTAAATTCCCAGGTTGCTCATATTTTGCAGCACGAGCCATGGCAGAAGTAGCAGATATAGTTTTTTGCCCATACAACTATATTATCAACCCGCTTATCCGAAAAGCAATGGAAATAGATGTTAATGGAAATATTATTATTCTTGATGAAGCTCAGTGAGTAATAAAATCTCCCAATTTCCAAACCTATAGTAATATTACAAGTTGAGAAGAAATATAAAGATTTATGATTTTTATGCTTAAGAAATGCCTAATAATCATGCAATACTTAAATTTTGGAACTTCTGGATCTATATCTACTTGTCACATGACACAAGATATGTAATATAAGTTGTTTGTACCTCTTTTCAGTAATATAGAGGACACAGCTCGGGATGCCGCTAGTATAGACGTTGAAGAAAGTGTTTTATTTCGTATGTGTCGTTTCACTCCATTTTTATCTTTTATTTTTCTTTTTCATCCTTACATCTTTCTTTTTGCATTTGGAAGAATTACAAAAGGAACTAGAAAATCTTCTTGAGAGTGATCGAGTTGCACAATATGACCAAACAGAGACATATAAGCCCTTGCATGAAATGATAGAGGTACTAGTCTCTATTAAGAACTATTGTACACTTGCACAGATTTTGCTAGCATAAGTAACTTATTTAGATCTTTATTTTGGCAGGATGTTGTGAGTTGGATCAAGCGGAGAAAAAATTCTTTGGGGAAGCATAGTTTTCAACATAATGCATCATGGTCAGTTATCTGACATTTTTGATGTTTCCTTTTCTTGTTTATGTTTGGGGCCAGGACAACACACTAGCAGTTACGAAATATCTAATATGTAAACTTTCGCGAGCTTTCAGAGTCATGTTTTTTCATTGTACTATACTTTTTGTGCATGAAAGGTATGCTTTGAACAATTCCATTGATATTGTGTGACTTCTATTTTAGTTGGGTTGGTGATAAAGCTTTGAAAGAACTTCAAGAAGCAAACATATCAAAGCAGAGCTTCCCAAGCTTACATGATTGTGCAGTAAAGGTAATCCTGTTTAGGCTAATCCTGTGGAGTTTCACTTTCTGTCTAGTATTCCTCTAATACGAAATAAGTCGTACTTCGATTTTTGAAGTTATATCTGGTATTTTCCAAACATCAATTTTCATATGTGCCTAGCGGGTCAGGCACTAGCTCCACATAGTGGAGGTCCAGGGTTTTAGTCCCATGGGGGTTTCAGTCAGGGAATGGCCACGGTAAAGGTGCCATGTACATCTAAGCAAATGCTCGACCCCCCGGAGGAGCCCTAACCGGGAAAAACTCCTAAATTTTATTTTCATATGTAATTTTACTGATATTTTAATCAATGTAGTCCCACATTTCAGTAGAAGTTTAGAAGTCATATCAATCTGGAAGCCAAAATATAGTGTATCATATCAATCTATATCTTGTCATTTTCTTTGTCATTAAAAGTGAGGATAGTGTTTGTCCGTAAGAAACATAATGGTGGTGTTCTCTTTGTCTTCTAAAACACTCTTCAGGCAATCAAAATTGCTACAGATGCTGACCTAGAGGATGATCACTTAAGTGGCATGTCCTGCACGGTATTAGAAGGTAACTAACTTTTTATGTTATGCTTCGAATCTTTCTTGGAGTCAGGTTCAACGTATGATTCTCACTACATCCTTTTTTATTTCTTTTATTTCACTGATAGGTCTTTTCTCTTCGCTTACATACTTTTTCTCTAAAGACGGGAAACACACATGTGATTATCGGCTTGTATTGCAATGTCATATCAAAGGCGATCCTGGTCAGTTGATAGAAATGATGTGTCTTTTTATTCATTTGAAAGTGAGTTGTCATTATAAATGGTCAAAGTGTCACCTAATTCTTTACAAATAACAGGTTATTACATCGTTTTTCAAACTATTTTCTACATCTAGCATGGTGGTAGAATTCCATTCATTGTGCATTATCTGGTTTTATCGTTTTTCCACGGATTCTTAAACTACTTAAATACAAATAAATATATTATTATCTGATCAGTCATGCATAGTTTCAACAGCATAAAAACTTAAGATAATCTATAAGTATTAGAACTTCTAAGATATATTTCATCTGATGTCTAGTTATTAGAACTTCCAAGTAGTCAAGCCAAAGTACCATAACCAGGAGCCCCCTTCAAAATGTGACAAACAACATCCCAATGGGTGGTTCTTGGAGATTATATAAATTGGCTTACCACACTCACAAAGAAGGCAATATCTGAGCGTGTAATTGTCAAATGATTCGGTCTTCCCACAACTCTTCTATACTTTTCCGGATCTCAAGTTCTCCCTCGTCAACTTTTAACTTTACATTTGGGATCATAGGAGCCTCATAAGGTTTTGCCTCGATTAATCCATAGTCACTCAATATGTCTAAGCAATATTTGTGTTGAGACAAAAAAATTCCTTTGTGAGTACGAGAGACCTCGATTCCTAGGAAATATTTCAATGGACCAAGGTCCTTAGTCAAGAACTTTAGAAAATTTTAGATTTTAAGTATTAAAGAAAATTTTATACTTTTACGCTTTTCCAGTTTTACTCTTAAACGGGCCATACGTGTCACTTTCGAGTTGAACCTTCCCTACTCGATTTTTTGTGTCCACTGGCTTTTGACTCATTTGCGTTCGTGTCACTTTTTCCGTATCGGGTCGAGAATTGTCAGCCTTAGTAACAAGTACAAGTGGAGTTAATGTACCAATAAAGAACTGCCTCATCTTCAAGGAGTAGGCCACTTCGAATTAATGAATCAAGTGAGGATGTTGATCTTGTGAATGAAGATGGTATTATGGATTCAGAAAGTGATGTTGGTATAGGAAAAGGTAATTTCGAAGAGAGTGATTAAGATTAGACATCTTAGACCTACAGTTTTCATGTAAAACTTCCTTTTTAATGTTTTTTAATCTCATGGATAACTTTAAATCTTTCTTTCTATCTTAAATTATGTTATAGATGCTATTTGCACTATTTAATCGAGAAATTTTACTAAGGCCATTGCCATTTGTCGCTTCGCGTTATAGTCCCTAATCAGGGCATGTCGCCTCAAGGTCACTTTTGGCTTTAACTACCTTGGTTTAACATATGCACTGTGATGCCATCTCCAATATAACTTATTAACTTCACTTAAATTCTCTTCGTTTCTTAAATTTACGTCTTTAACAACACTATTTTGATAGTTGGATGTCTCATTATGCAGGGCTAGGTTCTGATGACTGGCCCTGTACTTTCAGTTTATGGTGCTTGAATCCAGCTCTTGTGTTCAAGACTATGGTTGCTAGTACTTTTTCAGTGATTTTAACATCTGGGTAGGTTGATGCATGCACATTTGTTCTGAATTATATTTCTGCTAATACATCATACATTTCTTGTTTATATATAATGCAATGGTGCATGCATTAAACTTAGTTTTTTTGTTGTTGATCAGACTGTAAAACCTTTTATACAGTCATTTAGCTTAAGTTGTTTTCCTTTACACATGTTATAAGAGCAATTTGCAGTCTGTTGGTTTCTGCATGTAAATAGCAAACATTATATATCGTTGTGCGCCTTTGTAGCTTGGCAATTTGCATGGCTTTAATGAATTGTTTCATTCTCATAATCAATTGTTAATCTATTTATAGGACCCTGTCACCAATGAGCTCTTTCCAATCTGAACTTGGGGTAAAGTTTGGTACCTCTATTGAGGCGCCACATGTAATTAATGTAGATTCACAGGTAGCAACCAAGTTTCTTATAACTTTTTTCAAAAAATTTTTGTTTGTCATCTAGATTCTATTGCTTTTCTATTATCTATCTTTTACACTGCAGTTATGGGCTGGAGTAATCCACAGTGGGCCAGGTAATTACCCATTGAATGCAAGTTACAAAACATCAGAAGCTTACGATTTTCAGGTAAGGTTTTAAAAATGAAGTCAAAGATGAAAACATTTGTCTTCATTGTTAAGTACGACGCCAATGTTTCATGTACAGGATGCACTTGGCACCTCTCTGGAAGAAATATGTAAAGTTGTTCCTGGTGGATGTTTAGTATTTTTCCCAAGCTATAAGCTAATGGACAAATTACGTAGTCGTTGGTCTCAAACTGGTCAATGGTCTCGCCTAAATGAACAGAAGCCCGTTTTTGTTGGTGAGATTCAGCCTGCTTTACTTATGTTTCATCGTTAATATAAGAAATACATATAAAAAGCTACACTCTTTTGTTGCTGAAGTAATCTAAATCTTTGATTACCTGGGTGATAATGAGTTGCTTTGTTCTGTTGTTAGAACCACGCGGAGGCCAGGATGAGTTTGAGCATGTTCTGAAAGATTATTATGATACAATTAGTCAAGGCAATAAACCAATAATTGGAAGGAGAAGGGGTAAAAAGTGGGATGCAGCTTGTTGTAATGCAACAAAGACCAAAGGTAACATTAAGAAGGGAGCTACATTTCTTGCTGTTTGTCGGGGAAAGGTACCTTGTTGCTTCACCTATATCATATTTTCTTCATTTTATCTTTAAAATGGGGCTACTTGACCCATGTATATAAAAGTGGGTCAATTTAGGTTGCATTTTGTTTCTGACGAGTCTATGGGTAAAAGAAAAAAAATTCAGCTAAAAAGGAAGAGGGTCAAACGAGTGGTTTAAAAGATGCCCAAAGTTTGCGTTTACATAACCTAAATCACTTTTATTCCTAACACTTGAATTTGAGATCCTACAAGATTGTGGCTGACAGGTTAGGGTTTCAAGAGTTGGCAATTTGGTAATAAAATCCATGTCAATGATTGATGATAAGTATAAGGTTTCTAGGGCTTGATTATGTTAGATATAGTTTATTTATAGAATAGGGTTTCTTGATGTATAAAAGTTAGTTAATTGAGTTTTCTTATTTGTTATTTTATTTTGTCTAAATAGAGGTTTTGTACCTCAAGAATGAAAAAGACAAGATAATTCACAAATTTGATTACCAACATCTTATGTACTGAAGTTGCTATTTGATTGTATAGGTCTCGGAAGGAATTGACTTCTCAGATGAAAATGCTCGAGCAGTTGTATCCTTTGTAGTTTCTTGAGATTTTTCAGCCTGTTTATTACAATAACTTCTACTAATTTTTTAGAGCATGATGATAGTTTTGTTACTTTTTCAAGACGATCCTTAATTACCACTTTGAAATCTCAGATAATTATAGGAATTCCTTTTCCAAATGTGTAAGATTCGCTTTCTTGTTTTAGGTCCATTTGCACCTTTAACACGATATGATTGTTTTTATGCTATGCATAAAGTTTATCTGTCTTTCACATTGTTGTTGGCTATAATTTTGCGTCAGGTTTGATATTCAAGTAGCTGAAAAGAAAAAATACAATGATGCATATAAGTCGTCCAAAGGCCTTCTTAGTGGCAACGAATGGTACTGTCAGCAAGCTTTTCGAGCACTTAATCAGGCAGCAGGTATTATACTCTTGCTGAGAGCATGGATTACTAAGTTGTGATTGCTCTTTAAATTAAATCATGCTTATTGATAAGTAGAATTTCAAGTCAATAGCTTCTATTCTTTTTAGTGTTTCTCTATAATACTTTTGGTTCTATCATGTAATTAAGATTCTTGAGGGGTTTCCTCTTATTTGATCGGTACTAAACAGTAAAATGAGCAACATTGTCAAATCCTTCAAACATACGACTTTTTTTTAGTTTTGTCTAATTCTAGTGTCTACATTCTCAAACATCATGTTTGGCTTTTTTCAAATGTCACAAATAGGATACTTAGACTGCATGCCAAAAATAGTTATTGTATTCGTATTCAAAAGAAATTGACATATTATACTCATAGCAAATGAATTATGTGGTCTAGTTATTGTGAGGTGGTTAAGTCCTCGTAGGAGCTTAACATTAACATGAATTAGAGTGTCACTTGGCATGCAATATAGTAGGCTGTTTATTAGTCATATACTCATAGGAAGTATATTAGTCTTCCTATGTAGTATGAAAATGTTTGAAAAAGTGATCATTATGCTGTTTGATACTTCTACAAAACCTACAAATGTTCTATCTAAGTTTGTGTTATCCTAAATAATTTAACCACATGTAACACCGTGGTTTTCGAAATTCGCCTTGATCATAAACTTTAACCTTTTTAGCATATTTACCGCCACGGAATAAAATACATGAATATAAAACCGTAAGTTCATGTCACAATACTAATTACAATGTTACGTTCGGAAATATGCTAATCAAAATTATCTTCGAAACTAGTTTAACAAGCATGCATAAGACAAGTCTATCGAAACACTAATTACCCGGTGAGCAAACCCAATCTCACCGAGCAAGAGCTTTAAAGCAACCTACAGGAGTACAAGACACATTTCAAAGAATCAAGTGTTAGCTTACGCTTCGTGAGTCAACAATAAGAGCTTACAACATCAACCCAAAACGTTCATAAACAAATAAGGGTGAATAACATTATCCGTTCTTGCCGCGATCATATATTTGACCTGCCTATAACCACCCGCAAACGCATTCCACATATATGGGGTCAAATAACCGTTAGAATCAATATCTATTAGTCGCATTACAAGTCAACCGATTCATATTACCATATATACATATATCCCTTGTGTCATATACGCATTATTGTGTTTTACCGAGTTAAACCGTATTATGTATCTACTGAGTTGACGTTCAAAAATCATAAACATAGCATTTAGACTAGGTGAAATATCAATAATAGAGTAACCAAATCATATAACTGTTGGAGCACACTAACGGTACAAACACGCTACGGAAGCAAAAGTACAAAGCAAAACACATGCAAACAAGACCCGAAAATGTGCTCTAATGGTGGCAATCTTTGCCAAGTTGATATGCAATGAAACAAAAACAAGGGGAAAGAAATATACCCTCTTGAAGCTCTGCAAATGGCTGTAAATGATGCACACGTGGGATGTTTATGGTGAACAAGTGGTTCTCCACGCCTATATGAAGTCCACACCAAGATAGGATCGGCCCTGATGTGCTAACACCTCAATACTAACTCAGAAACCCTTGTAGTAGTATTTGAAACAGCCCTTGCTCTTACCAAACTCACCAGCTCTCACTATATGCAATATATGAGTGCTAACTGTGTGTTCTTTTCTCTAAGTGGCAAAAGGTAACTAATGAGGGAATAGCTCTTTTATAAATCTTAAGATGTCGGTTAGGCTCCCCGGCCAAAAATGTCCACTTTCATTGGTCCAACAAGCTGGTCCAATAAAATACAAGTGAGTGAGTGACATTTTAGTTTCGGCCTTCACGGCCTCTCATGGGCGCTTCACGAGCCGTGAAGCCCTAAGGTATCACAACCCGTGCCGCCCGGTGAGGATTTGTGAGGGCACTGTGCTTCTCAACCCGTGGCGCATCCTTCATGGTCGTGAAGCTCGAGTCAAACCAATTTTGACTCTTTTGACCTATTCCTCATTTGATGGGTTGTCGGGATTGGAACTTGGCGTGTGACCCAATAGGCTCACATTTCATCGGCAGTGATACCAGCCTACATGTGTTAGTGGGTAGAAAGCAACAATAACTGAATCAAAATTCGTGTTCAATACCACACCATAGTTATATCATTAATCATACCAATTACTATTTAGTAAT
This sequence comes from Dittrichia graveolens, assembly GCA_038502395.1. Taxonomy (NCBI): domain Eukaryota; kingdom Viridiplantae; phylum Streptophyta; class Magnoliopsida; order Asterales; family Asteraceae; genus Dittrichia; species Dittrichia graveolens. The sequence goes on from JARJIL010000008.1 coordinate 1,084,471, forward strand.
ATATACTAAACTGTTCGTATACCGATAAGGCAATAAGGTGTCCCTAATGTAGAGTTTATGCCCACAAAGGAAACTCGGTTCACTAGTCACATGCTAAAGCAACTCGTGCATCAACTGGGGCGTGACTCCCGATGCACGGTATACATTAGTCACCACTTTTGCTACTCCGACTGTGAAGTACCTCGCGCTGTCCTTCAAGTGAAGGTACTATCAGAGACTCCCACGTATGACTCCTCGTAACACCCATGTGATGCTCTACATAACCCTCACAAGCGGTCACACATCACTCCGCACACTAGGCACTTATATACCATTTGCCACCAAAGTTGTCTAGAAAATCCGGTAGCTTGTATGGCTAGCACTTTATCCTAGGAGGTCACTATCCAACTAGCTAGGCTCGTAATCCATCCAGATAAGCAGGAACTACCCTCTTCCTACTATTATGAATATAAGTCTAACTTAAGGCAATCATTGTTTCTATCTTCAATTAATCATTTAGTTATTCGTTATCAAACAAAACCAAATCTTTAAACACATAGTAATCATTTAGATTCGTTAAACATTCAAGACTAACACATAAAAACATATAATCTATCCATAATATAACTAGCATCTATAATACCATTCGTAATCTTTATCTTTATTTATCAATCATTTAGCAAACAATTTCATCTTTATCATATTATTGATTCATGCTATCAAGATTCATATCTTTCTACCTTATCTTTCAAATAGGCATAATAAATCAATATCATGAAATCAAGGCCAACTACTATTTTTCATCATATAAATCATATCCTTAGCAATTTATAACATCTATCATTCAGTAATACCATAATCATGCATCTATCATATTAATAAGCACGTAATCGTATACAAATGTAATTAAGCCATTTACCGTGAAAACGATTTCAATAGTAACCTATAAAAACCCCCGTTTTGTCTATGTACTAGGTTTTATAAAAGTTCGTTGAAGTCACGTCAACCCCGAACACGAAGGCAAAGCGTCAGTAATCCTCTACTGCCCTAAACAATAGCACAAGATATCATATTAAGACGGGCTCCTTTTAGTGACAACTTCCCATGCGCTCCTAACACCAATTTAGAGACCAATTCCTTCATCACTAAAATTAAACACACACAACACACGCTACATACATGCACACACATGGCACTTTAGCGACTAACCCTCATGCAATCTCATTACCCTGTTAGCAACCAAACTTCTCTTTGTTACCAAATCATGCACACAACTCATTCTATGGTTTTCGCTGGGCTATTGCTTGCGAGAACTAGACACACACGGATGCAATTGGGTTCACTTTCAAACCACAACACACCACACCCATTCAACGGAAACATGCAACACACACTTCTTTTCTTTATGACACACATCCTATTCTTCACGTTTTCAAATCCATATACACACACACACCATCCAGCTATGAAATCAATTTTGTAAACACACCCACATTGCATACTTAGTGTCGCATGAAGGGAAGCACATAAACACATATGACTACGGTTTAATAATTGCAAACACACACATACCTCTATACTTTTCCCTAAATTAAGTCACCCTTCATTTGTTCTTGATAACAGCAACATCAAACACCTTTATTATACTAGCTATTGAATTAATTAAAGTATTAAACATACACATGATTAATTAAAATTTATATATGTCAACCTAATGCACGTGTGACCGGCCAACTTCCAAACCTGATTGAATAAGCACATGTGAAGCTAAAAAGGGATTTGATAACATGCCATGAAATGATGAAGATGATGTCCTGATCCCTCTTTCTTTGTTTCTTGCTGCCGTTGAATATTCCCACCCACACATTCATGTACTCACACCATACCCACTACAAATTTGATGTCCAAAATCTTCTCTTGTCTAGTAACTCCTTCAATTCTACTCGGAATTTACTTTCTTGCTCCATTGGAAAAATTGCCAGCTTGCATTTTAGCAACCATGTTTCTTCCAAGAGATTTGAGGGTACACCTTTGTAATGTTGAAATTTGCTTCTTTGATTCGAGGAAATTTCATAACTTACCAATATTATTTGTTTGAATTCCTTCCTAAGGCGGGTTTTAGTTCACTAGAGTTGTCCATGCAGTCCCAGGTTCAAATAGAACTAACTTGACTGGGACCCACACATCGTGTACGAAAGAGATAGGAGAATGAACTCCTTCATTGAGTTTTTGATAAGAAAGACTATGAGTTTGTTTTTCTAGTTGACAAGATTGAGAATGAAGAAGACAAAAATGACAAACTAGGTGCGAAGTTCTTTAACATGGAAAGATGGATAACCATAGTGACGATGGTAAGGTGTTGATATGGTACTAATAGCAACTAATAGCTGAGATTGACCCAAATAGTAGTGTCCTGTGATTTATGTTCTTCCCCAATTATCCATTGTGTGCTGGTATCTTGCAAAAACAAAGAATTAGGTGGAAAGGTGATAGAACAAGAATGAACTTCATTGATACGAATGGCGAATTGTAGTTATCTGAACTAGGTGACTCGACAGTATGGCTTGTAACTATGCAGAACTCGTACTAAAAGTTCATATTTCATTTTTTTCATACGATGAGTTTGGCAAGTAAATATTCTACTAAAATTGTTCATGTCTCTTATTTGTGTAGGTCGTTGCATTCGACACAAGTTGGACTATGGAGCCATAATCTTTCTCGGTAAGGCTTCCCTATATCAATCAAACACTTGTCAATTTACCTATTATTTTACATAAATTGACTTATAAGGGTTGGGATGTATCCTACTTTCTGTTCTTTTATGTTATCTTATTGGACGCACAAGTCTCTTTATTTATTCTTTTGAGTAAATTACAAATTTTTGATCCGTGCTCTGTACCAAATTGCAACTTAGTCTCTAAGGTATCAGAATTACACTCATAGACCCTACTTTGAAAGTTGCACATTTTGTCCCTTAAGCAGATGTTGGTCTAAAACCTGTTTTAAGTCACCCCATGTGCCTTGGATATGAGGGAATTTAAGTCATTTTAACCATTTTCTATTTAATGAACTATTTAATCTATACCTTTTAGTTACTAATTAGAATTGTTTATGAATTTAAAATCTTAATTATTTTATTATTTGTTGAAGATCTTCAACATCTTCATTCTTCATGTTGATCATTTTCTTGAGATCTTCAAGATACTTACTTTTCCTCGACGAACCACCATGGGCACCAACATTATAAACAACCCAAAACCAAAATCAACCAAAAATAAAGCCAACAACCAAAATCAACTTAAAATTAATCCCTAATCCTAAAATAGAATGATAATTTGCCTACAGACACATAAACACATGCCAAAATTTACACATATTTTTCGATCTTAGTAGACACTTTTAAAGTTAACACACAAAGAACTTTCAAATCTGTGTACACCCGCTTTCGCAGATTCGGCACGCACATCATGTTGGTGTACACACTCTTGCAAAAATTGATGACAGTGGTGGTGGTTCATATAGAGGCATGACTGGTGGTTGTGTGGGGAGGCGATTGTGGTAGCTGCAGTTACAAGCGGCCAGCGGTGGTTAACTACCATAGACATACACACCCATTGTCAACAATTAGTAGAGTGACAGAGAGAGACAGTAAGAAGAGACAACTGCCAACCTGGTGAACGATTTTAGAAGGGTGGGGATGAAGCGTTTTTTTAATTCTGCTGACATAAGTGGTAAAATGATTGAAATACCCTTATATGCAACAGATGGAGTGAGGCAACAATGGTTTTAAATGGACCTCCATTTGAGGACAAAATAGGCAACTTAAAAGATAGTATCATGAATGTTTTTGATACGTAGGAATTAAAGTTGCAATTTGGTGCAAACCAGGGGATGAAATTTGTAATTTACTCTTTCATTTCTTATCCTTGACTCTTTTTTCAACAGTTGATTCTTTTATTACTTGTCAAAACAAATTTGTGATTTTGTTCACACTAGTGCTTTTAAAGACATTGTAGTCCTTATCATGTTGAATTTGGCAAGCAGATGAACGGTTTCGTCAAGAAAGAAATTTAACGTACATTTCAAAGTGGATAAGGAAATCTATTAGAGAGTATGACAATTTTGAGCAGACAATAGAGGGATTAAAGTTGTTTTTCGGAGACATCAAGGTATTTAATATTTCTCCATGTCATTTACTTTTCTACTGTGATCCACACATCTTTTCTTCTTGCTAGTTACGATTTTCATCACTAACAGCGATTGTTCACTTTGTGAAACAATGGAAGAACAGGTTGAGAATAATGCAAGTTCTTTGCAGCATATTGATGTTGAGGAGCCAAGAAACTGGTTCGGAGAATTGAAGAACAATAAAGTAACTAAGGCTAAACTGAAAGTACAAAGATCTAATGGTGTTGCAGCACAAGAAATGTCAACTAAAATGAAGAAATTTGCAGTTATGACAACTAACAATGACTGTTCCTTACCCCCAAAAGAATCTAAAGCTCAGGAAGCATATTCATCAGGCAACAACACTGGTATAGCTTATATTAACTTGGAGACCCAAAACAGGTATATCAACCTTGTTAATTTAACTACTGTGTTTTTTTTAAAGCTTCCATGGGTACATACATACATATCTATATGTATACATATATATGTACACACACACATGTATGTGTATGTATGCATTTGTATGTGTACACTATTTTATGTATGTATATGCATACATACATATGTATATACCTAACACACATACATATGTGTGTGTGTGTATATATGTATGTATGTATTTATATATCTACATGCGTGTGTATATAAACACACATAGATCAATATATATGTGTGTTGTGCACATTCTGATCTTAATACTGATGCAGATGTTCATCGCCACCATCAATGACTTTATCTCAAGATACTTTAAAGCTATCTGTAGTTAAGGAAACCCCCAATGACTGCGAGCAGCTTATTGTCAAGGAAACACCAATGAAAGCAACTTGTCCTGATACTACCCATGAATCTGTCTCTGAGGATGAGTTATCTAACTTGACCATATCCCAAACGAAGTTTTCAGATCAGCAGCAATTACCACAATCTTTTTCTTCACCTTGTTCTACCTCTGCTTCTAAATGCATGCATGCATTCGTGACTCCAAACAAACAGAAACACGTATCTCAAAACAACAGTTCACCTTTATTAGATTTGAGTGTCAATTCACATTTTCATAAAAGAAGAAAATCCGCAGCTTCTGTAGCAGTGCCAGTCAAGATGAAACAGTTTGATTCTCCTTCTCCAGACCCTAAAACTCCAACTGAAATCATCAAGTTTGATGTTCCTCGATCCAGCATTCTGGATGTACATGTACCAGAGACATCATCTACTACCACTTTTGATGATGTTGTGAAAAAAGATTTAAAATTATCTTGCTCACTCTGCAGATATCCTTTAGGTCTAGTGGAAAATCGTTATATTGTTTCTTGTTCATTAATGTCGTTATCTAAGGTACATTTAACATCAATTAGGAAAGGGGAGTTGGAGGGTCTGACAAGTGTACCCATTCCTTTTGTGGTATCTGATGTTACATCGGTTGATCGGAGAATATTGGAAACAAGTCCAGAAGGTGGTCCTGGTCAAGGAATATGGAGTAAAGAAGATGGTTGTGTATTTAATACAATTCTCTGCACTTTCTGCTGTAATCAAAAGAATTGCCTTGGGGTTCATGTTGTTGCAACTGATTCATACAATGTGCAGTTCCTAAACAAGGTACTTTTTTTTACTATAATATCTCTCATGTCTGTCCAACATCTGATATATTATGGGTCTGCTTGCTGATTTGGGTTTTGGGAGTTATCAACTGTGTGTCATAGCTTAGGCTTTATTATATAGGCTGCTTGGTTCTGCATTTACCTCTCATATCAGTTATTAGAATAATGGAGGTTCCAGTGTGTTTGGTAACGGGTCAAAATGGATTTAGGTTAAAACACACTAGTAAAGTTATGCTGAGTTCGGTTGACCCATAATAAGTTTTCTTTTCAATTCTACAGATAATTTATTAGTGAACATGATTACTCAAACTATAAAGTACAAGATCATTCTTTTACTATTTAGAATCAATGATTCAGGTGGCTGTATGATTTATATACATTTCAGGTGTCTATTGACTTGTTTGGTCTTTCTCTCTGTTTTTTCAAGACATTTACCCATTGGAAAAAGTAAACATGAATTGCTACCACTAGTTCTAGTATGTGAATTTTGAACCCTTGAATGTCCTTTGTAATGGACTAAAGAAGCACATCCCACATTCCCACCATGGTTATAGCTTTTTGAAGGGTATTTTGGTCAGTTCATTGGTTTACAGTTTTACACACAGGTTGTTGCTGCATTCATATCAATGCTAGTTCTCTACAGTTTTTCCGTTTATAGCTGTTTGTAATATTCTATTATATTTACAGGTGCTCTTTTATTCTGACAGACTGGAAATCCAACATATTGATGCATCAATGGATAAGGTGCATGTTAGTTTATTCTAAAATCTCAAAAATACTTGAAAAGATTGAATGAAAGAAAAGTTATATAATGATTGAAGGGAGACCATTTAATCAATAACTTTTGTTCTGGTTACATAGTTCAAGCGTTTGTTAATCCTCTACTCCCACCATGCCTCAACACCACCACATCGTGATGGTGTGGCAAGCCCTCACCACCTCTGTGCTCCATGCACCATATACCAATATACTATCCCCCTCTCACTGCCTTCACTCTAAATAAGACCAAGTGTATATTCATTAAAATACAAAGAGTCAAAGAGTCAAATATCAGTGAAGGTGCTTGTCAAAATATGGTTGAATATAACTGGGTAGGAGTGTCAGTTCTCTAATTGTGCCAGTTCTCTAACTTGTCAATTTTAACCTTAATTTTTAATTTTTTTAAATATATTTACTTACAGGTAGTGTCACCATCTAGTGTTACAAGTGGGACTAAAACCATTCCATTCGAGAAATTTGCGTATGTTCCTCAAGAATCCAACTCTTTAGGATGGCGAACCACAAAATCAAAGGTCAGTTCAGTAGTATACAGTATCTAGAATCTCTTCCTTTACTTTTAGCTAAAATAAATCATTTTACAGCCAAATAATTAATAAATTATTATTATTGATCATGCAGATGCGACTACCAAAGAAAGTCCAAAGTTCAAGTACAAAACATTGAAGATGTGCTATATCAGATTTCTTGACATTAGAGTTTCATCTGATTGTTTGAGTTTTAATTGATTTTCTGAGAGATGAAACTCAACCTTCTTCATTAACTAAGGTCTTTGGGAATCTTGTTTATAACCTTTTTTTTTCTTCCTAACTTAAAACACCATCATGCTGGATTTATATACAGAGTTGTTTATATTAGGATAAAACTTTTGTTTAGGTTGGTTTTATGTCAATAAACATAAGGGTTATATTCATTGAAATGTAAGGTTTTTACCAAAATGCCATTGTTGCATATAAAGTCTTTCAATTCTCATAATCATTAATATTTGAGTTACCTACAATTAGAGTTCTTGGTAATTTCTCTTGTTGAAAATATAGTTGCAATATACAGAATCTCGGATTATATAAAAAATCATCATATAAAGCCGTGAAATGTTTGTTTCTAACAATTATATGAAAAAAAAGTGGTGTCTTCTACTTTAACATTGTTGTAGAGCTAAGGGGCTGTTTGTTAAAATAGAATGATTAAGCATTGAATGATTATGTGGTTTGAATAATTCAAAGGCTCTTGAATGAAACTGTCTCTGAATGTGACATGCTGTTTGATAAGGGTTCTGAATGATGCAAATTATCATTTTAACCTTAATAGTGATATATTATATTATAAGATTTGATTGTTTAACAAGACGAGTGAAAGGAGTTTTAGGGTAAAATACTTGGTGCTTAATTATTCATAATGTACTTTAAGGTAGAATAATTCAGCACAGTCTTCATTCAGAGGCAGTAATCAAACATGCTAAATGCTGAATGATTCTAAATGGTTCCATTAAGCAGCAAACAAACAGCCCCTAAATATTGTTGATGGAAACTTACCTTGAAAACATTAAAGTTACCAAAGAAATACAAAGGTTAAAATTGTTGTAGTAAGAAATCAAATTAGAGAGAAAAGTTGTGAATCTATGATCACAAAATTAGTCAAAGAAGCCGAGTGGGAAAAGGTGATAAAAAACTGGTGACCGGTCATATTAGTCGCCAAAAGGCAAAAGTACTATAATGGTTGTAAACTAAAAAACTAATGACCATGTGTACAGAACAAAGCTTTAGATAATGATCGGGTGAAAGGTTATATTTTTTCGATACCTTAAAACAATTAGATATTTTAAATTTGTAGCAGAACAAGAACAATGATATGATATGTAAAAGTTTTGATATGATACGTACAAGACAATTGAATTTTTAGATCAATGAAGAATCATGTATCTTTGTCCACCAAAACCTCATACAAAGGGGTGATGGAGTAAGATGATCATCATGGGAATATCATCTACACTTTAACTTTGTTTAAGTGTGATACAAGTTTTATTTTATTTAATGTTCTTTGTAGGCATAGTGTGCCTTTTGAAAACTAGATGACACACTATTGACATCATTTTTTAATAAGTTTCGTTTTTTAAAATATATCGAAGTTGTTATCTTTTGTGATTGTGTATAATCAAATTTTAAAAAAAGGAACCGTTAAATGTATTGCAACCGAGGTTACAGCAGGTCAACTTGATTTAAAATAATTAAAAAATAAATTAAATACTATTTTAATAATAATAATCACAAAGCCACAACGGAGAGAAACTTGGGCATCTGTTACATCGACCTTCAACGAGTTTCTTGGGCAGATGAACTTTAAAGATCACAACCTGCTACATCAATTACATTCAAGGGAGAAGGTTCTTGGGCGGATGAACTTCAAAGATTAGAACATGCTACATCGACCTTCAACGGTAACTTCAATCGAGGGAGTTCATACTTAGGGCATCTCTAGTCCACTAAACTTCACAAGAGTTTAATGGATTGCTACATCAACATTCCAATATTTATACAACTTTACTTTTTAACGTCCAAATTCCATTAGATACTACTTAGTTTAATAGATATAAAGTTAGATCCACCAGTAAGATATTAAATATATCTACCAATCTAATAAAAAGAGACTACACCCTAAATTAATGACACGTGTCCAGTAATAACTTGATACTATTCAACCCTTCTGATTTGTATATATGTTTCTTCTTCTTTCTAGACAATAAAAAGTACCTTTCTCTCTCTTTACCCCATCCCCTCCGGTCACCATCTACCCCCATCCCCTCCGGCCACCGGCTCCCCTTCACAGCTTTCATCTTCAACAGGCGACAATCCTCGGTTTACCTTTCTCCGGCCAACAAAAAAATTTCGGCCATCCCTTGATACTGCCACACGCTATGCCAACCACCCACTGTTCCTCTTCTCTTTACTTCCGGTAATTTTTGTATTTCTTCTTCCCCTTTTGTCTTCTTTCTCTTATTTCCTACGTCGAAGGTTGTGTGTTTGGGTTTAGGTTTGAATCTGGAACCAAGTATACATGTTACGTTCTAGATGTGTCGGTCGATGTGTGTTTGTGTATTTCCTTCTTTAGTTTTTGGTGTGTTTTTCACAAATGGTGTATGCGTTTTTGACACATTTGGGTGTATATGCTCCATATAAAGAAACACGGTGATGGATTTGGTTAATTTAGGGCTCGATGGTGTTGGTTTATTTTTGATGGATTTGGTAAATTCAGGGTCTAACTTGTTGTTTATGTGGCAATTTTAATCATTCATGCGAGGTTTTTAGTTAAATCTACTTTCATATATTGTAGTTTTAAGTATAGAGGTGATGCTTGACCCTCATGCATATTGGTATCAAAGAAGTATGGTGCTTTAACTTTGCCAGGGACCATTGCTACTCTATCAATATTACTTTCTTTGGTTTTGATTCTATTTCCTTGCAAAATGTTCATATTTTAGTCAATAGTTTGTGGTTATATTAATAGTGCTTAGTTGTGAGTCTATAGTGGTAAAATATATATATATATTTACTAAAATTGATAAATTATACTTTTTTGTTAATGCATTTTCAAATACGAGATCAAAGTATTATTGCTTGTACAATAGCATACTGGCATTAGCTAAAATTGATAATTATGTGTTGGGGTTGGATATTATAAAGCATTTACAAACTAGACATTTTTTAAGATTTAGAGACTAATAATATAATATGTCCAGATGAGATGACTATTTTTATAATAGTAAACATAAGATTCAACTTAATTTAGAAAAACAATTGACAAGTAAGAGTGTGGTTAATAACATAACAAATATAACCATAGTAAAATCTAAAAGAATAAAAAATTTAACTGAAGCTTACAAGAGTAACAACATCTCATGTGAGTATTACTTGTTTTGCCTTTGATTCTACATAGAATTAAACATCAATTTATCTTTCACAACACATTTAAGTGAAATGTATTTATATAATTTGATTGTTTAGTAATTTAACTAAGTTATAAATATATTAGGGTTTACTTCTCTAAAATGTATTAAACTATACCCAAATGTTAATGTGTGTATCTACTTTCCAAAAATGTTATTGTGTGTATTGAAAATTTAATTTGTTGTTGTTGTTGTACGTATTTTGATTACATAAAAAAGCGAAAAAAGTATAAGTTTAGTATATACAATAGGAAGTTAAAAACACACAATAACAATATTTTTTAAAATTTGATATACACAATAACATTTTTGTAAGATGAATATACACATTAACATTTTTGTAAGATGAATATGCACATTAACATTTGGGATATAACTTAATACATTTTAAAGAAGTAAACCCAATATATTAATACTTAAATAAGATGCTGCAAGCTTCATCAATCATCAATCTTTTACTCTATTTTTAAAGTGGTATATTAATAAAGTACCAGAAAAATAAAATAAATAAATTTTAATAAAAAGAAAAAAATGAATAGTTTTGTCTCTGGTGTGATAGGGATTAAGAAGTGGGTGTGGGGGATGGGTGTGGGGTGTGTGTGAATAATTGATTTGACTTTTCAAGTTATTTATTATAATGATACCTTTTCTTCTTTAGTTTTATATTTTAATTAAGGGAGATGAGATATATATATAGGCAAAAGTTCAAACGATAACTGTTTTTCGTACGAGAACCGCGAGAATCAATCTTGGCCGTTCATTTTGGATAACGGAATTCATCGATGAAGAGTGTGGGGGGATTAAGTGTGGTAGGGTGTATGTAAGAAATTCATGGGTCCAATTGAAGGAGGGGGAATTTGCCCCACCTATGAATTCCTTACATGCACCCTGCCACACTTAATCCCCCCACACCCTTCATCCATGAATTCCATTATCCAAAATGAACGGCCAAGATTGGTTATCGCGGTTCTCGTATGAAAAACAGTTTTCGTTTGAACCCTCCTATATATATATATATGTATATAGAAGTTTAAATAAAAAATGTTTTATGATAAAATGTGTAAGAGGTAGCCTAATGTAAACACGTGTCCTTAGTCAATAAAGGGTAGTTTTGGAACTACATCTTAAAAATTCCTCTCTCATCAAAACCGATGAATACTCCACTAACTCGCCATTTTCTCTCTCTATTTCCACGTTCTCTCTCTCACCCCTCAAAAACCCCTTTTTCATTTGCCGGTCAAGGAATCTGACCACCGGCGGCCCCTAAATCCTTTTGTCCTTGTGTCTGCCTCTTAAATCCTCTATCCCTGCTTCGAGTTGTCAAGCTATTTTGGGAAACCGTTGATGTTTGAGGGATGTGTAGCGAGTGGCGGATGTTATGTGGAGAGAGTGTCGATAGATTGTAGAGACGGCGGCGGTGGCTACAGCGGCTCTCAGCGACTAGATGGCCGGCGGCGACAAACACACCCATTTAGGGTCGGTTCAGTACGTCTTTTCTTTGCCCACATCCGGTGATGTACCCGTTTGGAAGTTGTCGGTTTATTTTTTCTTCAAGTAATTCTGAATTCTCATTTTGGGAGAAGGAAGAAACGCATGACCATGGGATGAAGAATGCAACAAGAATCTGATCTAGGTTTGGATCGTAGTCATCGACATCAATTTTTGGTTTTTGTTTGTCAAATATATTGTATTTTAATTATTTCATAGGAAAAGTCGATGAATGATGAATTATATATTAGTGTTTGTGTGCATAATTCTAATTTAACAATTTTGAATCAAATTTTTTGATTTTGTTTATCAATTGTGATGAATTTATACAATTCATCAAATTTACATGATTGTTCATCGACGATGTATCTCATGGGAGACCCTTTTGTTTATATGCAATGATGCATACAATGGAGGAATGGAACGTTTATATGCAAAGATGCATACAATGTAGGAATGGAACGATGAATGGAACGTCTATATGCAATGATGCATACAGTGGAGGAATGGAACGTTTATATGCAATGATGCATACAATGTAGGAATGGAACGATGACTCTGCCATGGCGAACTGTTGCAAGCGATTTGGGTTTTTTATGGTTGTGATGAACTGAAAATTTGCAGGTGCTTTTTAGGGTTAGAAATTCAATTGATGAAGAAGCTTGTTTTTGTAAACTATCAATCTCTGCGCTATGTGGTGCAACTGTCGTCTGTGACATTTTCTTCATTTCTAAAATTACCCTGCAACCATCACTCTTTGAAACAGGAGATGCACTGATTGTTTGACTTTTGGTGATTGACTATGCCATGATCGAAGGGCTGTAATTGCCTCTAATCGTTTTATGATAAAACCCCTCTTACATGATCTATACCCTATATATATGAAATTTTTTTTTATCAAATATACAAGTTAAGGTTACATATATTTAATTATATTATTGTTTATAAAATATGTTATTATACCCATTAATGTTTATAAGAATGTTTTATTATGATCCTTTTTTGTTTCAAAACTTTATACATACAAAACACCTTTATAAACATTAATTGAGTATATATGAACACAAAAAAACTTTATATTACCAGATTTATTAAGAAAACGTCTCTTTATACAACAACTTTAACCCTATAGTTAAATGTTAATGATCCAAATAAATAATATACAACCCCTAGCCTTCTATTTTAAAGTCGAAATGTTGAATTTGTCAGATCAGATGTTGAACTGCTAATTTTTTTTCTATGAATAAAGATAAACAAGTTTCTTTGGTATAATAATGTAATATGATAATCCGTTAGCATAATAGGCTTAACTTCAAGACAAAACTATATTACATAGTTTATCACTTAAATATAATTAAATGATATATAGTATAAAATATGTCTAAAAATTAGATGTTATAAAATAGTAATTAGTTTTATTTAATAAAAAATAAGTTTAGATAGGATAATGACCGATACGGAATGGTAGTTGTAGTACAAATAGGATTTCAGGTAGGAGGTGTTAAGTAGTACTCTAAATAACATTTTACTTTTTTAATATTTTGTTTCCATCCTAGGCTGCATCCAGAACGGTGGTATAGTATATCATATTACAAATGTGATACTTTAGTATTGCTAGAATACAACTTGTAAAACTAATATAGATTGTTATGGGTCATGCGTAGCACGGCGTAGAGACTTTACTAGTTATATATATAGTTGGGTACACCATGAACATATTAAATATATTACAATAAATAGAAAAATGAAAGTGGGGTCGATCATATTTCTCATACATCCGATCAATGCTCTTTCAACTCCATCTCCATTCAACTTACCCTCCACTCCATTTAACCTCTATTCACTTTCTATTCAACCCTTAAACAACTTGCATTGGAGATGCTTACGATTTCAAACATTCAATCGAGAGGGTTCATACTTGGGTGGTGTCTGTGATTTCAAACATTCAATCTAGATTTGGGCTTCATCATCAAACAATGGATTTAGGATTTTCTTCATCTATGGTGTGCTGTTGTAACGATTTAGCGTTTTCAGTTTGTAAGTTTTCTTCATCTTCATGTGTTCTTCTACATATCTACCACCGATTAGGATTCATATTTGAGATCTGTAATATATAACATTTTGCAGGAAACATGAACGTACAATATCTTTTTTGTCCTCTAGCGCAATCCAATATTTATTTTAAAAATGATATATCCTCTTACATTTTTCCTCCTACTCATCACAAGATAATACGTGGAGTTTACTAATTTTCTTTCCATACCTCCTCAATTGATTTTATCACTTATATTGATCTTGTAAGTAGGAGAATATATAACCTCTATTTATTTATATACAATTATAGAGGAGACACAATAAAATGTAAATATTTCATTTTTATGATATAAATTTTATCGTAGTACTGTATATTTAAAAATGTATTTTTTTAAATCATAATATTAAATAAAATACTTTTTATGAGGTATAAATTGAACTTTTATCTGTACATTTCGAATAGTTATATGAAAGTCTTTTTTTGAATATTTTTCTTTTGAATACGATTTTTAATTCTCTTTATTGTTTGTTTCCATCGCTATGCACGATAAGAATGAGACGACCACTGAGAAAAATGTGAAAACTGTATTTATTGATGTTGATGTCAAAACTTTATATATTTAGAAGGGGCAAATTTATAAAATAGTAATTAAGTTTGAAAATTATTTCATTAAAGTTACTCAGCCTTTATTTCATATTTTGAAATTTTTCATAAGTGACCTTAATAAAACCATTTTTAAACTTGGTTACTATTATGTGAAATAAACCCTATTTAGAAAGTTTAAGATAAAATTTCACCATATTGTATTTACTTTTTAGATTGTTAGGATCTCAAAGCTCAATATGTTAACCTAATGTTATAAAAGCACAAGAATTTTCATAAGCAAGGTTTTTCACTGTATTTCCAATCCTAAGTGTTCAGATATTATCTGTTTTATTTAAAGTTTTCGATTCGAAAGTTAGTTTTTATATTTTATTTATTTTTATTTTGTCACGTAGTAACACGCGGACAAGACGCCTCGTTTTAATTAGTTAGTGACAAAAAGCGTATCACAGATTAAATGTAGTAAATGGATTCACTTGAAAAACTTGAAAAACTAGTGTTACCAACGTGGGTTTTGTGTGTGTGTGTAAGTTGATATTAAAATAAGGTAATATAAAATTGGTAAAATAATATAATAACATGTCATTATGTTACCAAAAACACGCTAACAATATAAAAAGTTTTGAATCTCTACATTGTTTAGAAGCCAATTAAAAGAATCTTTAATATGAAATTATTTTAATGTAATACATTACGTTTTATAAATTAAAAATTAAAAAAACACACAAAGTACTCGATACAAGAAAAGATATCCAAGCAAAGTTCAGTAGAAATTAAAAATGTGTTCCAATTGTTGATTATGAAAGGAAAATACAAATACAAAAATCAGTTTAAAAAACCATTCAATAAAACTGTTATGCGTAAACGAGAAAAAAATAACAAAAGGACATAAGTATTTTATGTAGTTCGGTTAACATTATGTTAACATACGTTCACAGGTAGGAACCAGAGAAACTATTATTACTGAAATCAGAGAGAGTTACAATGTTTTAGGATACAAATGACTGAAACTTAGGCTAGATATTTATAACCATACAAGGTACTCAAGAAAACTCTAATTCATAATTATGGTAAACATAATTAACCAAATTTAGAAGATTCGGCCGCCGCCCCTTCACGAAATCAACTTGGAGCTGAAGCAGCCTGCTCCACGCCGTGGAGCAGGAGGCCACGCCGAGCACCTTGTTTTTTCAGTTTCAAACATCTGATAAGCCATTTCAAGTCACATTTCAATAAAAACTATAAAAAAAATAATTTTTTTCTAGTTTCAAACATCTTTTAAGCCATTTCAAGTCATATTTTAACAAAAACTATACAAAAATAATTCTATCTTAGTTTCATTTTGAACATGTGGATGAAATTGTTGGATTATGCCCACTGACACACGTAGGTCCGTATCACTGCTGAAGAAGCACGAGCCTATTGGGTCACACGCCAAGGATTGATTCCGACAGCACATATCGCGCATGGGAGAAAAGTGTCTGGACAGGGATTACGGCCATAATGTATATGGCATTACGGCAGTACGGCCGTAATGGTAAAGATTACGGTCGTAATGTACACCTGTCAGACAGCATTTAATGTTTTGTCCAGATTTGTGCAATGCTCAATGCTCACTTATTGGGGCTTCTTGGGGCTGCATGGACGACTTTTGTGCCAGCCTATGACTCCAGTGCTGCCAACATAAGTGAGGCATGTGAGAGTATTGATGAGTGAGTGCAAACACTAAGGCAAAACACTTCTCCCTCAACTTGAGCTTGCATACTTCTTTTCTCTGGAGTTCTTGAGCTATATTCCAGCTTCTGGAAATTGCATTGTGTTGTTCCAAGGTGATTTCAAGTGTTTGAAGATCACAAGTGGCTTACTAGCATCTGGGAATCAAGCAAACTTGGTGTGGATTATCGATAGAGAGTTGCTTCCTTGTAACTTCTAAGTTCATCACAGAAAACCAGCTTGGAGAAGGGTATATTTCATTTCCCATCTTTTATTATGGTTGCAATACTTGTATGTAGATTTCCATCAATGGCATCAAGTTTTATACCTCATTTGCTTCCGCTGCATGGGTGAGATGGCCATTAAAACCCTTCAGTGGTATCAGAGCCATCTCTACATAGGTATTGCACCTTGGTGGCTGTAAAACTGAAACTCTGTAAAACTGGAAAACTGTCAGTTTAAGGATTACGGCCGTAATGTAATACCGGCGTAATGCCTTTATACAGATTACGGCCGTTATATATAATGGCCGTAATGTGGGATAACGGCCGTTATGTCCTTAAAACAGAAAACAAATTTTCGTAAAATTTGACAGCTATGTTTTTCAAAACAGTTTCAATTTTAGCTCATTCTGCTGGTTTTTGGCTTGATTCCAGATGAGTTTTGATTCACATATCTATATGTATGCTATAATTTTGGCATAAAATGTATACATGAATATATTTATGGTGAGTACATATAAATATGTTTCACCAAAGATGGTTTGGTGTTACTAATGTATATGTACTAGGATTACTTGTTATGCCTTGTGTTATTTGTCAAAATAATCCTAATCAAAATACATCTTAACATATGTTTGAGATACATGATGTTTTGTGATGTTTTGGTGATGTTGGTAACCATTGATGCCCCATGACCTATATGCCATGTTGTTTGTGTTTAAATTCATTCATTTGGTGACTTGGTCACAATGGTTTGTAATAATTATATATTTGTTCGGTTTATAATATTTATTGCGGCTTGCATGCCATTATATTTATTTATGTGCTTGTACTAGTTTTTAGGAAATCGTTGCTTGCACGCCATTTCTTTTAAAACCTATGTAATTATAAAGAACCGGACGACACGAACAAGAATCACGGTGTTGATGTCTTGGCTTGTATGAATCCCGGAGGCCCGATGGAGGTGGCGGATTCAGTGAGAGCTAGCATGGCGGGTCTTTATATTGTCCCTAGTTGACCTTGTTTTTCCCGTTATGGCTCGCGGGAAAAACATATAGGATATGGGCATGGTTACCAATATATATTTATGCGTGTGATGTGATTTTATATATTATGCATGGATGATAGGTTCTCGCATGCTAGATAATTGTTCGAAATTAAATAAAATCACAAGAGTTTTCTAAAATGGTTTAGATCTCTCGCGCGCGCATACGATTAACAAATGAATATTAACTTGGTGTAATATTAAAGTGAAAAAAATGCGTTTTGTCACTTGTTTTGTTAATCAAAATTAAAACATGGTTTTAATTGGAAAAACAAAAACCCGTTTTTCGCAAATGTAAATTGTACACCATCCATAAGATGACTCCACCCGAATCTAGTGAAACTTGGATGATTGTCGAGCTTAGCACGAGTCATTCCTTGTGTAACTGTGTGGAAGGTGCGGGTGACAACTCGCAAGATTTGGTTGTCGAGCTTAACACGAGCCAAGTTTTGGTCGATAGTACCACCGAGTATCTTGATGGATAATTTACAAATACAAATTAAAATATTGTATGAATGTCGAGCTTAGCACGAGTCAAACAAAATTTTAATTTGAATTTGGTGTAAAAAGGGATAAAACATGCCAATGTATCCCGCAGGATTTAAGAGTTGTAATAGAGATTACAATCGGTAAAATGGTTACCGGCCTAAATAACTTTACCACGTGATCCGCGGTAAACTCGTCACGGTGTATTGTGAAATATGGTTCTTAATTCTTGTTAAAAATATTTTATTTTATGGGTAATTATTTTTTAACAAGATTAAATATCAAACTAACTAAAACTACTTTGCTAATTATAGATGGCATCAACAACCAACAACGCGACCACCAACACCACCAATATTTCTCTACGAGTTTTCCTTGACAAGGAAAAACTCAATGGTACCAATTTCATGGACTAGCATAGACAGTTGAAACTGGTCTTACGCCAGGAAGGGAAATTGCATACCATAGAGGAAGCCTTACCGGAACCACCAGCAGCAAATGCAACTCGGGCTGTCAAGGACGCTTATGAAAAATGCGTCAAGGACACCGAGGACATCACATGCCTCATGTTGAGCACAATGATTCCTAATCTGCAAAAGCAGATGGATGCTTGATTGCGCAGCTGAAGGACATGTTCCAACAGCAGGCAAGGCAAGAGAGGTATGAATGCCTCAAGCAAGTGCTTGATTGCAAACTTCCGGAGCATGGGTCTATGAGCACTCACGTTTTGCAAATGAAAGCAAACGTGGAGCGCATGGAGAAATTGGGATTTTCCATTGGGAAAGAACTAGCTGTGGATTTAATTCTCAGGTCTCTTCCCGCTTCATATGAGCAGTTCGTTATGAGCTATCATATGCATAGCATGGACAAGTCCATAATAGAATTGCATGGTATGCTGAAGACTGCAGAGTCTAGCATGACCAAGCAAAAGCCCACTTCTTCTTCACAACCCGTCTTGGCTATTCGGGAGGGCCGAATCCAGAAGAAGAAATCCACTTCTACCCGTAAGGGTAAAGGAAAAGGAAAGGTTGGTGTTACCAAGCCTATCCCTACCACCGGAACCAACAACAAGGGGAAACGTCCCCAAGATGTGGCTCCGGAAGAAGCGGATTGTTTCTTTTGTGGGAAGAAAGGGCACTACCGCCGAAGCTGTCCCACGTACCTTGAAGGTCTCAATAAGCTAAAGGCTATGAGTATTGGAGGCACTTCAAAATCTGGTACGTTCATGATTGAACTACATAATACCTCTACATCCGGAAACTGGGTTTTAGATACCGGTTGTGGCACTCACGTATGTTACATAGTGCAGGTGCTAAAGGAAAGTAGAAGGCTGAAGAAAGGAGAGCTGGATCTCATAATGGGAAATCGAGAGACTGTCCCTGTTGAGGCTAAAGGAAGCGTGGTGCTGTCTTTTAGATCCAGTTTTTCTATTGTTCTTAAAAATGTATGTTATTCGCCCTATGTGACACGTAATATTTTATCCTTATGGACTTTGTATGATGATGGTTTTACTTTTCAGTTTAATAATAACAGTACTATTTTGTGTTACAAAGATAACACTTGTTATTTTAAAGCATTACCATATCATGGCATTTACGAAACAGAAGCGTACACTAATGAGAATAATAATTCAATCATGAATATTGATTCTATATCCAAAAATGGTTTGGATAAGTTATCCTTATGGCATTATCGTCTTGGTCATATAAAGAAGACTCGCATCACCAAGCTCCAAGCGGATGGGATCTTGGAATCTTTTGACCACGGGTCAAATGACGTATGCGAATCATGTTTATTAGGCAAGATGACTAAAGCACCCTTCACTGGAAATAGTGAGAGGGGCAAAGACTTGTTGGACATTGTACACACTGATGTGTGTGGTCTGTTCAAGCACATCACAAGGGATAACTCAAGATACTTCGTTACCTTTATAGATGATTATAGTAGGTATGGATATGTCTATTTAATTAGACAAAAGTCTGAAACTTTTGAAGTGTTCAAGACTTTCCAAAACGAAGTAGAGAATCAATTGGGAAAGAAAATTAAGATACTCAGATCTGATAGAGGCGGTGAGTATCTTAGTCAAGAGTTCCGAGATCATCTTAAAAGTTGTGGAATTATTTCACAACTTACACCTCCGAGGACTCCACAATTAAATGGAGTCGCTAAGAGGAGGAATCGTACATTGTTAGATATGGTCCGATCTATGATGACTCATACCCAAATACCGTTGAGTTTTTTGGGATACGCTCTTGAAACGGCGGCTAGAATCCTTAATCTCGCACCAACAAAGAAGGTCGGAAAAACACCTTTCGAGATATGGCGTGGGAAGAAACCCATTCTGTCATATCTAAGAGTTTGGGGTTGTCAAGCCTACGTGAGACGTGAGGTTGATGACAAATTGGAACCCTGGTCCGAAAAGTGTTATTTCATTGGGTATCCCGCTGCTGGAATTGGATATTTGTTTTACAAACCTTCTGAGAACAAGGTATTTGTTGCTCGAAGAGCAGTTTTCCTGGAAAGGGAACTGATATCCAATCAACCAACAGGGAAGATGATAGATCTAGAGGAATCTATAGGATCACCTGATGTTGGCACTAGCATTCAACCAGAGATGGTTGAGACCGAGCATGATGATGCTGCGGTAACTGACATACATCCATTACCTCTTCGCAGATCTGGTAGAACTCGTATTGAGCCAGAGAGATATGGTTTTATCATATCTGAGGGCAACGAGCTATTGGTGGATCATGATGAACCGACCAACTACCAGGAAGCAATGGTGGGCCCAGAGTCTACCAAATGGAAGGAGGCAATGGAAGTTGAGATGCAGTCCATATCAGACCATCTAGTATGGGACTTGGTTGATCCTAAACCCGGCTATAATCTTGTAGGGTGTAAATGGGTCTACAAGAAGAAAATTGGCATGGATGGAGCGATAGACACATTCAAAGCACGACTGGTGGCAAAAGGTTTCACTCAGACTCAAGGAATTGATTATGATGAAACTTTCTCCCCAATGGCTATGTTGAAATCTATCAAGATACTATTAGCTATTGCTGCATTTTATGATTATGAGATATGGTAAATGGATGTTAAAATCGCCTTCCTTAATGGGGAGCTCTCTGAAGAGGTGTATATGCAACAACCTGAGGATTTTGAACATCCTAAGTATCCTAATAGAGTGTGTAGGCTCAAAAAGTCTATTTATGGACTTAAACAAGCATCTCGTAGCTGGAATCTTTGTTTTGATGAGAAAATTAAGAGGTTTGGATTTTCGAAAAGCAAAGATGAACCATGCGTGTATGTCAGGGCTAGTGAGAGGGACGTAGTATATCTAGTCCTATATGTAGATGATATTCTACTCATTGGGAACAATGTCCCAATTTTGCAAGGTGTCAAAACCTTTCTTGGGAATTGTTTCTCAATGAAGGATTTGGGAAATGCTGCATACATTCTGGGTATCAAGATCTATAGAGATAGATCAATGAGGCTTCTTGGGTTAAGTCAAAGTGCATACATAGACAAAGTGATGAAGCGATTCAGAATGGAGGATTCCAAGAAAGGGAATCTCCCTATGACGCATGGTACGATATTGAGCAAGGCTCAATGTCCTAGTTCTCTTAAAGAACTAGAAGTAATGAGGCGAGTCCCTTACGCTTCGGCTATGGGATCGATCATGTACGCCATGTTATGCACTCGTCCTGATGTATCGTATGCTTTAAGCATGACGAGCAGATATCAGGCTAACCCGGGTCAAGCTCACTGGACTGCGGTTAAGAACATTTTTAAGTATCTTCGGAGAACGAAAGAGATGTTCTTAATCTTTGGTGGTGAAAAGGAACTAAGAGTAAAGGGTTACTCTGACGCTAGTTTCCAAACTGAGAGAGACGACTGCCGATCTCAATCGGGGTTTGTGTTTCTCTTGAATGGTGGTGCAATTAGTTGGAAAAGCTCCAAGCAAGACACAGTTGCTGATTCGACTACAGAGTCGGAATACAATGCGGCAAGTGAAGCTGCTAAGGAAGCTGTGTGGATGAGGAAGTTCATCCAGGATCTTGGCGTGGTTCCTAGCATCGCTACCCTATTGAGATATTTTGTGACAATGAGGGTGTGGTGGCTCTAGCCAAGGAACCAAGAGCACATAAGAGGACTAGGCATATTCCTCGAAAATACCACTTCATTAGAGATGTTATTGAGAGTGGTGAAATTGCCATTAGCAGAGTATCTTCGGAAGGGAATCTTGCCGATCCGTTTACTAAGCCGTTGTCACAAGCTATGCATGATTCTCACACTATTGCGATAGGTGTCAAATTAGCTAGTGACTTAGCTTGAGTATTGTTTTAGTTTATATTTGATATATATGTATATGTTTTGAGGAACATTAAGCAGTATTGTACTTGTGATTATATCGATATATAGTGGGGAATATATATATGTGTGTAGCAGTTATCTTCATTTAGTCTTTACTGTGTTCCTATCTTTGCATGTTTAACCACTTCCCAAATTGCTTATGTAATTCAAACATTCCACAGTCGGTCACACTTCAAGGGAAGGAAGTCTGAATTAAGACTGAGTTAAATGATTGGTCAAGTATTTATGGAATACTATGGACGCAATATTTAACTGTACTTGAAAGGAGTTTCAAGTGACTGGAAGACCCACACCTGAGTTCACTTCATGGATACAGTCAAAAGTGAATCAGGATGATAATATCATTTCATCTTTAGACTGGAGATACACGAGATTCCAAAGCATGGATTTTCCATACTTTGAATGCATTCTAACGCAGTTCGTAACTGGCTGTTATAAAGGAAGTTTTTGAGTTTGGTATAATTCATGTGGCGGAGCTGTGTAGTCAAAGGATTTGTTCCTCTGTGTTGGTCCCAAAGAGGGTAAACAAGCTACCGATACAGTGTAGAAGAGGGGGGTCGAATACACTTTAAACAATCAATCAAATTTAATCAAATGTATATTCACTAATCAAATAGACTGATTACAATTTTCACTCTCTAATCAAATCAACATGATGATTTGATATTACACTGATTAAACTTCTCTCTAAACACTCTTGGATCACAAACTAATTGATGATCGAACTTCTTGTTAAAACTGATTAACAAGAATTCTGGAAAACTCTCTTTAACTTTGAACTCACAAAGTTATCGCAACACACGCGTATCAAGTATGGCGAACACACGCTTCGCAACTTATGCAGAAAACTCTGTGTATCACGTACATCTAAAACATATTGAGAGAATATATTTATACTTGATTTATCTACGAACAAATCGCAGTTTAAAGATAGAACTTCTCTTTTCTTTAAAACCGTAACAAACTCCTTAATTAGAACTTATCTAACTAATTCAGTCTTGGATTTCTATGCAACTAATAGATAGTTTAAATTAGGTTCATATATCCTAATTTAAATGTCGTAGATATTGAGAGTTTATGATAGAATTTAAAACTTACTAAATTCCTAAACTGACTTCTGGTGCTGAGCTGACTTACTCAGTCTTGACATCGTCAAGCTGAGTTCTTGAATCCTTAGTTCTTGAATCTTCAAGTCTTCAATTCTTCAAGTCTTCACTCTTGAAACCCATATCAGCTTAGAAGTCACTGAGCTATCTAGTACTTACATAGAAAACTCTATATCTGTTTATACGTTGACTACTCAACCTAAGCTGACTAGTCAGTCTACAACAGACTTACATAATTCCTAATATTTAACCTATCATCTATACATATCTATGGTTTGTCTCATCAAATCTAACTTTTCTGAACATAGGACTAACAATCTCCCCCTATTTGATGATGACAAAATATTGAATCAAAGTAAGTATAGGTTAAAGAATTATGTTGAACAACTCTGGAACTGACCAAAGTTAGTTCTTGAAATAAGTATTGAACTAATCTATACCTATTCATCATTTCTTGAACTTACAAGATTTTAGGTTACAAATCTACTCTAAGACTTGTATTCTAAGTATTTGAACATACAATTACTTAGACACTGAACTTATCAGAATTGATTTAAGTTTTGAACTTACAAAACTTGTATCACCGAACTTATCATTTTTACTTGAACATATCAATAGTCAGCTTAAACTTACAAAGCTGTTTATTTGAACACATCAAACAGTTGAACACATCAAACTTAAATTTTCATTAATGAACATATCATTTACATTTTAGCTTGATCATTTTGATCAGCTTATGCACACTTAGTGCTTACAAAATTATAGAACTAATCTATTTAATCTATAGGATCTCCAACTTCTAACCACATATCATAACACTTAAGCTCCCAGATGGCTGCTTCTTTGATAGCACTGATAAGAGTTTCTTCACCATCTTGATATTCTTTCATTTCATCCCTTCTGGACCTGATCGCCCTGTTAAGCTGATATCTGAATGGTGAGTTTTGAACTGAGTCATCACATAGAATCCTCAAATACAGAATTTGCTCCAAGCTAGCCAAATGTATATTTGCTTCCTCCAAGAAACATTCATTTCCTCGACATCTAAATACATGAAACCTGCTAGGGATTGATCAATATATGTATTCTCCTTGAATTCAACACCCTTGGGAACTTGTAAGCTGAGAGTTCTGTCTTTTCTTTGCCTTGCTGCTCTTTCTCTTGCAGCTTTGTTTCTGTTGAAGAAGACATCAAACTCAGCTGTGGGAACTTCTCCAAGCTGATCAATTTTAATAAATATTTTCTTCAGCTCATCAATGACCTCCAGTTTGATCTGACTTTTATTCATCTTACGCACAATGGAGGCCACTATTTTCTACTCAAGGAATCCCAACTTGTATAATCTTCTTAGATCCAATCCCACCTCAGCTTTATTTTCTAATACAAAGTTGAGTAGCACCAACTCACCTTTTCTGCTCAAGGTTAGCGCTTTAATCTTATGACCAAAATATTTTCTCTTGTAGCAGTATGTGAGTTCATCATCAGTGTATGGAATTGGCTCAGCTCTAGGTCCAAAGTAGTCAGCCTTAGCTTCAGCCAGTGCAGCATCAGCTTTGGCCTGTTCTCTTTGTATCTCAGCTTGTCTCTGCTGCTCGTTCATCTCTTCAACTGTCATGCCTAGTTCTTTTGCCATTTCTTGTAACATTTGCTCCGCAAGCAAGTCACTGGCTTTCTGTGCTGCATCAACTTCATCACTTAAGTCAGATTCATATGTAACTAGTTGATGCTCTGGCTCAGGCTCAGCAATGATGACCTTTCTTCTTTTTGCTAGAGGCATAGCACTTCTTTTCTTTCTTTTCACTGTTTCAAACACTTTGCTTTTTCCTTTATCCAATTGTGAAGCTGGAACGGACTCAGCTTCAACAAACTTTGGCAATTCAGCTTGAGGGATTTCAGCAGGCTCAGCTTGGGAGGTTTCAACACGTGGAAGAATTTGTTGCGGAGCTGATTGGACTTGTGGAGCTATGATTGTTTGTACTGCTTGCTGATGTTGAGAGGGCTGATCTACAGTACTCATGAACTGATCATGAGCTTCTTCTTCGATTTGTACTTCCTCTGTATGCTCCCGCTCAACCACATCATCACTTTTCTTTGATTCTTCCTCCCCCTTTTTGTCATCATCAATAGGGGAGGGTCTGAATTTGAGCACAAAGCTTTCCAAGTTGGCTATAGAGTTTGAAAGAGCATTAAGTTTGCGTATCAACTTGGCTTTATCATTTTTCCTCTTCTTGTGCAGGAGCTCAAACTGAGTGTGTAAGTAATTCATAATGGCTTGGGCATCATTGGCCATCAGCTTGGGCTCCTCTGTTATCTGTTTTATCTTAAAGTCCTCCTGTCCAGTGGAGGAATGTAGTTCCACTGTAGGAGTGGCTGTTGAGTGTTCCTCAATAGGTGAGAATGTGGGCCCCATATCCAAAGGTTGGCGCTGACTAATGGAATCAAGGGGGCCAGACTAGGGACCCTGTAAACCTTCCCGGTGTATGAAAGGTTCATTGACAGATCGTGCAAGAGTGTGTAAGAATGGAAAGGAAGTAGAAAGACCAATGGCGTGGGTTTGGATGAAAGGTTGGGCTAGTCTGAGTGGTGAGGAGGGGGTTAGTTGATCCTGGGGAGAGATCAATTGTTCAATGTGACCTTCATGGGTCTGTGAAGGCACAGTAATGGGTTCTCCCATGGCTAGGATAGGTATGGGCTGAGTAGACACCATACCCGGTATAGGCTGAATGGTTGAAGTAAGCCTCAAGGTTGGCACCTTTAGAGAAGGTGTCTCCCCCTTAGCTCCTGCCTGTAGAGGTGTCAATGTGACATCAGCTCCAATGTCCTTTTGAGGTGAAGGACCACCTTTGGCAGTTTTTCTTGTATAGGTGTGAGATATAACCTTGGTAGTAGTGGGCTGACCAAGGTGGGCTGTAGAGTGTAAGATAGATGGAGATGTTTGCAGTGGATGAGAGGGGTTAGACCGAGTTGGGCTTGACTCAGTCTCATCTCCTTGATTAGGTGATGGAGAAATATGAGAGAAAGAAGGAGATGAAGGAAGAGGGGTTATACCTACGCCAATCAGTGGAGACTCTAGCTAGGAAACATACTCTCTTGCTCAGAGCTGGATGTAGAGGACTCAGCTTTAGAAGCATTGATGCTTACTGTTTTCTCCTCATCATTTGTACTTTCCTCAGCTTCACTTGACTCTGGGGTCGGAAGCTATGCATACACCCTCATCTGAGCACTCATTGTAGGATGTCCCGGGAAGATGTCATCCTTGAACATTCTGGGGCTGAGGGCAGGGGTTGGAGTGGTTTCATATCTGCTTGCATATAGGGCTCCAAGCCTGTCCTCGAACGCCATTAATAGAAAGCGGATGAAAGGCACATTGACATCTCTCACCGCTTTGGTGACTTGTGATCTGAGAACTTCAAAGATTAACTCTGCATAATCTACATTTCTCCCATAATACATGTTGTATATTAGCTGCATCTCGAAGTCGTTTACATTATCAAGACCACCAATCTTGTACCCCAGTGAACGTACCACTGTAGATACCATAAAGCCCCAACTGGTTTGGAAGACTCACTTCTTGATTACACCGGTTACGCGCGGATGACCCAAGAGTGGGAGCACACTTCTGGCTATTTCCCTAGAAATAGGGGCATCATAATGATTAACAATATGCAGTTGTAAGACCCTTCATAAAACATTAACATCAACCACCATTCCTTGTTGTCCACTTAGGATAGTTCCCCTTATCACCTGTAGATCAGCTTCATAGCAACAGGTATACCAGAACTCTGTCAACAATTGAGGAACTAGGACGTTAGGACCATCAAGAAAGGCATTAGATAGAGGTCCTTTGCAAATGTAGGAGACCCACTCCTCATATCCGTGACCTCGTTTTGATTGAGGAATGTCGATGCACGCTAGTACATTATTCTGTTTGTACACCGGAAGGACATTGTTCTTAAACGTCCCTCCTCGGATCATCTGATTTGTCAGATTGAGAGTATAGCCCTCCATTGATTTTGAACTGATTGTATTTGATTGCACTTAGCAGTAGTAGGGGTTAGCACTGAGCAATGATGCTGCAATAAGCACGATTAGGGTTTTGGAGAATAGAGAAGGAGATAGAAGATTTGGAAGAGTAAACGAAATAAAATGAGAAGACTCTCTTATTAATACATTTTCAATGTGAGAGAAAAGTTACCGTTGTCAGACAGTAATAAATATGACCGTTACTGTAACAACCGGCTACGCAGTTTGTTATAACGGCTATATTCAATGTAAGTTACCCAAACTTACATTGTTATATTAATCTGTATTTTATCAAGATCAATGGAATTACTTTAAAGAACATATCTTTAAGAAAAATTATAAAAGACTTACGTTATTTTGAAATAGGACATACCGTTAAAATTTTTGGACTTACCATAAGGTTGGACTGACCATTTGTTAGGAGTAACCTAGACATGTGGAACTGACCACACTTTAGAACTGATTAATCAGCTCAGAATGAGCACTCAGCTCATAATGACACTTAGTCAATGTTAGCACCAAGCATATATTAAACATAGATAGAGACTAGAACATACCAAATTAAGGGTTGAGCATGCCAAGCTTGCCAAGTAGAGTTGTGAATCTTATGCCTTCAATTGGTTTAGTAAAGATGTCTGCAAGCTGATCTTCAGTCTCAATGAAGGCTAACTCTATCTTTCCATTTTCTACTATGTCTCTGATGAAGTGATGTCTTATTTCAATATGTTTTGTTCTTGAGAGGAAAACTGGATTGTGTGTAATGGCAATAGCACTTTGATTATCACAGAATATGGGAGTCTTTGAATAATGCAAATCAAAGTCCTTTAGCTGATGTTGCATCCACAGTATTTGAGCACAACAGCTCCCTGCTGCAACATACTCAGCTTCAGCTGTGGAGATTGCCACCGAGTTTTTTTTCTTACTTGTCCAGCTGACTAACTTACCACCCAAGAGTTGACATCCTCTAGTAGTATTCTTTCTGTCTAGACCACAACCCGCAAAGTCTGAATCCGAGTACCCTATCAACTCAAATCCTGATCCTTTGGGATACCACAAACCTAAATTAGGTGTTCCCTTCAGATATTTGAGAATTTTTTTAATAGCTAGCAAGTGTGATTCCTTTGGATCAGCTTGATATCATGCACAAACACATGTAGCAAACATTATATCAGGCCTGCTTGCTGTCAAGTAGAGTAATGAACCTATCATTCCTCTATATGTAGTCTGACATACAGATTTCCCATCAATGTCCTTGTGCAACTTGACATTGTGTAACATTGGAGACTTTGCAGGATGGCTTGAGTCTAATCCATATTTCTTAATCAGATCAAAAACATATTTGCTCTGATTAATGAATATACCATCTTCTTTCTGGTTGATTTGAAGTCCCAAAAATTAAGTCATCTCACCCATCATGCTCATTCTGTATTGATTAGACATTATCTTTGAAAACCAATCACATAAACCTTAGTTTGTTGAACCAAAGATAATGTCATCCACATAGATTTGAACTAGAATGACATGGCCTCTTCTTTTTCTTATAAATAGAGTTTTGTCAATACTTCCTCTAACAAAATCATTTGAAAGCAGATAGGTGGACATTGTATCATACCATGCTCTTGGAGCTTGTTTGAGTCCATATAGAGCTTTGTCTAACTTATAGACATAATCTGGATGTTTAGAATCAACAAAACCAGGGGGTTGTTTCACATAGACTTCCTCCTATAATGCTCCATTTAGAAAAGCACTTTTAACATCCATTTGATACACTTTAAAATTTTTGAAGGCTGCATAGGCTAGAAACAATCTTAAAGCTTCAATCCTTGCAACAGGGGCAAAGGTCTCATCATAGTCAATACCTTCTTCTCGTCTATACCCCTGAGCTACTAGCCTTGCCTTATTTCTGATCACTACTCCATCCTTGTCCATTTTGTTTCTATAGACCCACTTAGTGCCTATAATTGTTTTTCCTTTGGGGGCAGGGACAAGGGTCCAGACCTTATTTCTTTGAAATTCTGTCAGCTCCTCTTGCATAGCCTCAATCCAATCTTCATCTTTTAGAGCCTCTTCAGTCTTCTTTGGTTCCATTTGAGATAGAAAACTAGAGTAGGAAACATAGTTTGCATTTGCCTTAGATCTAGTTAACACACCATCTTCAATGTTACCAATAATGTCATCAAGTGGATGATCTTTTAATACTTTGAAGGTTGTAGTAAGAGACTGTGTGGTTCTGGGTCTGAATCTGAGCAGTGTCTCTCAGGCTGAATAGGGCTTACTTCTTCAGTCTGAGTAGGGATTGAGAGATCACTTTGATTTTCAATCTGACTTGTACCTGATGATTCACCTAGATTCTCAAGCTGATGATCAGTTTCAACAGAATTATTGATGTGATCATCTTCAATATTTGTGG
This sequence comes from Dittrichia graveolens, assembly GCA_038502395.1. Taxonomy (NCBI): domain Eukaryota; kingdom Viridiplantae; phylum Streptophyta; class Magnoliopsida; order Asterales; family Asteraceae; genus Dittrichia; species Dittrichia graveolens. Next base: position 1,114,433 of record JARJIL010000008.1, read on the forward strand.
CTTCTTTAGTTGATACTACCTTTTCAGATTTGCCACCATCCTCATCATCAGAATCATCCATAACATACATGGGATTTGATGTGAGATCTTCTTTGCTTCTTTCAAGCTCACTCAGACTAACTGGGTCAGCTTGAGTTCTGTCAGAGCTATCAATACTTGTCTCATCAAACGTAACATGTACTGACTCTTCAATGACCTTTCTTTTAAAATTATAGACTCTGTAAGCTTTGGAGATTGAAGAATATCCAACAAATATACCTTGATCAGCTTTGGGTTCCAACTTATGGAGCTGATCTCTTTGGTTTAGCACATAGCATGTTGAACCAAAAATATGGAAATATCCAATATTAGGTTTTCTGCCATGATACATCTCATAGGATGTTTTACCATGTCTTTTAACTATTATAGATCTATTCTGGGTATAATAGGCTGTACTTACAGCCTCTGCCCAGAAGCTCAGCTTGAGCTTTGCTCCACATAAAATAGTTCTGGCAGCTTCAATTAAAGTTCTATTTCTCCTTTCAGCAACTCCATTTTGTTGTGGAGTTCTCACAGATGAGAAATTTTGGATAATTCCCTTCTCTTCACAAAAGCCTTCAAGGACTGAGTTTCTAAACTCAGTTTCATGATCACTTCTGAGCTGCTTGATGGACTTACCTTTCTGCAACTCTTCTTGTTTTATGAAGCTAATTAATTCATTAGCAGCTTCACTTTTGGCTTTTAAGAAGATAACCCAAGTAAATCTTGTGAACTCATCAACAATTACTAGGGTATACTTTTTGCCACTTAGGCTCTGGGTGCTTATAGGTCCAAATGCAACATATGCAATGGTTCTGTAATTGAAAATTTCTGCTTGGACTTGAAGGATCCCTTATGATGTTTTCCCATTTCACAAGCTGAGCAAAGTTTGTCTTTAGCAAATGTGATCTTTGGCAGACCAGAGACTAACTCTTTGCTAGACAATTTTTTAATATATTTGAAATTTAGGTGTGACAGTCTTTTGTGCCACAACCAACTCAGCTTGGGGGTTGAGTCAGAATACAAACAGGTTTCAGTTGAAGGATCTGCAGAGCTGGGATCTAACAAATAGATATCTCTCTCTCTTTGTGCCATTAGTATTGGTTTTCCCTTCTTATCATAAATTGTTTCTGCATGCTTTCTGAAGGTGACTTCATAATCCTCATCACACAATTGACTGATACTTATCAGATTGTGTTTAAGGCCTTCAACATATGCTACCTTTTTGAAAGTGACTGTTCCAGCAGTTATCTTTCCATAACCTTTAGTCCTTCCTTGAGAATTATACTCAAATGTAACCTTGGATCCTTCATTATTTTGGAATTCACTTAGAATCTCTTTGCTTCCTGTCATGTGCCTTGAGCATCCACTGTCTAGGTACCACTTATAGGAGCCCTGCACATGATCAACTAAACATATTAGTTACTTTTAGGAACCCACTGTTTGGTGGGTTCTGAGGATGAGCACTTAGCTAATCCATTAGAAGCTGACTGATCAGCTTGAACAGATTCTGAGTCTGTTTTAGACTGATCATCCTTTACTTTTTCAGGCCTAAGATTGGTACTTACACAATCTTTGGCTTCATGACCTCTGTCACCACACTTATAGCATTTTCTTCTAAATATAGGTGTTTGGGTGACTTCTTTGAGTTTTCCAACATTAAATTTGGATTCAGTTTTAGGGTCATAGGATGTGGATAACCTTTCAATCCTTCTAGACAGATTGTCTACTTGATTTTCTCTGACTTTGGACTTACCTTTGTCAGCTTTATGGTTACCCTTATTTGGTGAAGTCTGACTTACACACAACTTCCTGTTTTTATAACTTCTTTCCGAACTGACCAGAGAGTTATTTCTTTTTGACTTATTTGGAGTTATTCTATCAAAGACAGTTGTTCTAACAGGATTGTAATCCAATATTTTGAAAACTGACTTACAATTTCTGTTGGATCTGGAACATTCAGCTTGATGGTTTGAATGAATAACATGGGGGCTTAGGATTGGTCTCACAAACTTATTGGTTTTGACCTGTTTTCCATCCTTGTTTCTTAAAAATGTCTTTGGAAGTATTTCATCCGATTTCACATTTTTGTCTTCAACACTGACTTGTTCTTTGATGATTTCATCAGCTGCAGCACTATAATCTCCCCCAAGCACTGCTTTTACTTGATTTGGTATCTGCTGGTTGATACATTTTTCTGCTTCCCTTGATGACTTACACTAAGATTCACAGATCTTTCTTAGATTGTCAGCTTGTTCTTTTGATTCTTGTAATTCTTCACTTAGAAGTTTGTTAATATGAAGCTGACACTCATAATCACTTTGAGTCTCTTTACCAGCATTTATGAGAGTTTCAGAGTGTTTAAGTTCATCTTTTAATTTTGATATTTCAGTTTTCAAATCAGATTGAACATTGAGAGAGGTTTTGATGTCATTCAACAAATAGTTGAACATTAAACATTTTTGTTCATCAGTGTAAGAGCTGAAGTTATTTACCTTATACATTGAGGCAGGATCCTAGTTGTTGGTTTGCTTACTCAGTTTAGCCGCTTCTGCTAGATCCTCATCAAAGGAACTATCTTCTAACTCATAATCAACTTGTTCCTCTTCATCCTTAATGGCCATCAAACACCTATTTGGCTCATCATCATCTGAGGTAGATGATTCAGTATCCCAAGTCTCAGCAAGAAGACCTTTGGTGTTTTCATCTGGCTTGGCTTTGAGTCTTTGATATTTCTTTTTATATTTATCAGCTCTATAGGCATTCTTGTCAGCCAGTGAAGCTGATTCTCCCTTCTTAACTCTGCACTCAGCAGCTATGTGTCCTATCCTCTGACAGTTGTAGCACTTAGCTTTCTTAGGATCAAAAATAGACTTACCACTTTTGCTTTTGTCAGATTGACTCCTTCCTCTTCTGAACTTTCTAAAGTTCCTTGCTAACATTGCCATTTGTTCTAAGAGCATCCATCTCTTCATCATCTGAATCTGAGTTAGGACTTACTTTCTCAGATTTAGATTCAGAGTCAGTCTCAGCTTGAGACTTTTTTGATCCTTTCTTCTTCTTTTCTGCAGTTAATGCAGATCCAGCATTATTGATAGATTCTTTTAGTTGTTGCTGGGCCACTTTCTTCTGTTCCATGATCTGTTGATGATTTAGAAGGAAACCATAGATAGATCTGAGATCATATTTTCCTAAGGTTCCTCCAGCATGAAGTGCAATGGTTATCTCATTGAATTGTTCTGGTAACACATCCAAGAACTTGAGTACCAAATCATTCTCATCTTTCTTGACACCTACCAAGAGCAGATCATTAATCAAGCATTGAAATCTGGTAAACAGATCAGCCAGAGTTTCATTCTTTTTGGCAAAGAAAGTCTCATAAGAATGACTTAGATTTGTCTTCTTATGTTGCTTGACCAAGTCAGTGCCTTCATACGTAACACTGAGAGTATCCCACATCTCTTTTGCAGTTTGGCACCCAGCCACAGTATGCAGAAGAGGGTTTGTCAAAGCATTTGCTATAATGCTTTGTGCCTTGTCATCAAGGTTGAATAGTTTATGATCTTCTTCAGTCTAAGATGCTTCAGGCTTGGGAGTTTCTCCAGAGGGAGCAGATTTGTCAAGGGCAGTGATATGGATCATGGGTATTATTGGGCCATCTTGAATCACGGTACTCATCCTATGATCCACGGACTTCAGATATAGCATAGCTCTGAAGTTCCACATAGGATAGTCAGTGCCATAAAAAATAAGACACCCTTTTGCCGCCATTGTTGGGATATGACTTGATTGCTTGTTAGTCGACATCTTAACTTCTTGACAATGGATCTTGATCTTCAACTTACGAAGAAACTTGTTCTGATACCAGTTGTTGGTCCTAAAGAGGGTAAACAAGCAACCGATACAGTGTAGAAGGGGGGTTGAATACACTTTAAACAATCAATCAAATTTAATCAAATGTATATTCACTAATCAAATAGACTGATTACAATTTTCACTCTCTAATCAAATCAACAGGATGATTTGATATTACACTGATTATAAACTCAACTTCTCTCTAAACACTCTTGGATCACAAACTAATTGATGATCGAACTTCTTGTTAAAACTGATTAACAAGAATTCTGGAAAACTCTCTTTAACTTTAAACTCACAAAGTTATCGCAACACACGCGTATCAAGTATGACGAACACACGCTTCGCAACTTATGCAGAAAACTTTGTGTATCACGTACATCTAAAACATATTCAGAGAATATATTTATACTTGATTTATCTACGAACAAATCGCAGTTTAAAGATAGAACTTATCTTTTCTTTAAAACCGTAACAAACTCCTTAATTAGAACTTATCTAACTAATTCAGTTTTGGATTTCTATCCAACTATTAGATAGTTTAAATTAGGTTCAGATATCCTAATTTAAATGTCGTAGATATTGAGAGTTTATGATAGAATTTAAAACTTACTTAAATTCCTAAACTGACTTCTGGCGCTGAGCTGACTTACTCAGTCTTGACATCGTCAAGCTGAGTTCTTGAATCCTTGGTTCTTGAATTTTCAAGTCTTCAATTCTTCAAGTCTTCACTCTTGAAACCCATCTCAGCTTAGAAGTCACTGAGCTATCTAGTACTTACATAGAAAACTCTATATCTGTTTATACGCTGACTACTCAGCCTAAGCTGACTAGTCAGTCTAAAACAGACTTACATAATTCCTAATATTTAACCTATCATCTATACATATCTATGGTTTGTCTCATCAAATCTAACTTTCTGAACATAGGACTAACACTCTGTTTAGAGAGATATCCCTGGCCCCTCGATGATTGAGTGCTTACGTCAAAATGCATGGCCATGCTCAAGTCACATTGATAGGGATCAATGAGTACTTGTTTTGTGGTCACCACTTATCTTGATCGAGAAACATAATAGTGAACGATCTAGAGATTGACTATATTCCATGTCTCGTGTTCACACTGGATATCGCGAACAAAGGGATGATTGATCACTTATCTATAGGACCATCACAACCAATGGTGTTGTGTTTTGGTACTTGTCTGGGATGACATAACTCGTGTTGACTTGGGGGCTGAGATGCCTTGCTAGAGGCCGCTCTCAGTCTGTGATACTTTTGGGACGCTGCGTCATGTGCAAGTGAGAGTCTGTTGGATTATGCCCACTGACACACGTAGGTCCGTATCACTGCTGATGAAGCACGAGCCTATTGGGTCACACGCCAAGGATTGATTCCGACAGCACATATCGCGAATGGGAGAAAAGTGTCTGGATAGGGATTACGGCCGTAATGTATATGGCATTACGGCAGTACGGCCGTTAAGTAATTACGGCCGTAATGTACACCTGTCAGACAAGCATTTAATGTTTTGTCCATATTTGTGCAATGCTTAATGCTCACTTATTAGGGCTTCTTGGGGGCTGCATGGACGACTTTTGTGCCAGCCTATGACTCCAGTGCTGCCAACATAAGTGAGGCATGTGAGAGTATTGATGAGTGAGTGCAAACACTAAGGCAAAACACTTTTCCCTCAACTTGAGCTTGCATACTTCTTTTCTCTGGAGTTCTTGAGCTATATTCCAGCTTCTGGAAATTGCATTGTGCTGTTCCAAGGTGATTTCAAGTGTTTGAAGATCACAAGTGACTTACTAGCATTTGGGAATCAAGCAAACTTGGTGTGGACTATCAATAGAGAGTTGCTTCCTTGTAACTTCTAAGTTCATCACAGAAAACCAGCTTGGAGAAGGGTATATTTCGTTTCCCATCTTTTATTATGGTTGCAATACTTGTATGTAGATTTCCATCCACTAATGTGACTTAATGGTATCAAGTTTTATACCTCATTTGCTTCCGCTGCATGGGTGAGATGGCCATTAAACCCTTCAAAAATTCTTTTATTTGTAAAAATAGAAAGTAAGAAATGCTATAAACACGTGCCTTCAAACAATGAAAATTAGAATACAAATAATTAAAATCGAAAGAAAAAGAAGGAATCGGCATTTGAATGTTGAAGAGAGAGATGATAGAGAAAGAGAGAAAAGAGGAGAGGGGAAAGACTATAGAGGAGAAAGAGTATTTTTTTTAATAAAAAATCTTTGAAGCGTGGATAGTATGGAGGTTTAAGCATGCTTGAAATATGAAGTGAGTTATTCTGATGTGGCATTGAAGCATGAAGATACTTCGTACACCTCATGCTCTAAAGAGTTTGTTTTGTGGTTTTTAAAAAGTAGAAAGATGAAATATAAGGATATATATATATTTTTTTAATAAAAATACCTCAAAATTTCCCTTTAATTGGGCTTGGGTACAAAACCGAATTTCAGTTTCTTTGCTTTTGTGGGACAATAAATTATTAAATTTCACAGCCGCCCAAAAGAACGTTAATGAACTACATTACATTTTTGTTTTCTGTTCTTCTAATTTTCGGCCCAACACACATATTCCAGCCGCAGGTTTCCTTTAAGAATAACTTAATTAGACGTCAATACAACTGTGGTCCTCTTTGTCTAGTTTTTATGGCCGTCTAAATTGTATCTATTCGAGTTCAAACGAGTGATATATAGTTAAAACACTGAATGTATATATATATATATATATATATCTTAGCCGATATCAACTACTGCAACAAAAGACGATGAGAAGTAAATCAAGACAAGGTTGGGATTTTACGAGGTCGGGATTTTACATTTTACGAGAATGGATGGTTTTGTTGGACAAAAGTCTAGTAGGATTGATAGTAGGGGTGTTTAAAATATCCGAAACCGAAAAACCGAACCTAAAAACTATAATTCGTACCGAAATCTAGGTTAACTAAACTGAATATTTTAGTTTTTTCGGTTTGGTTAACCGAACCTAAAACAATTTCGGTTATTCGGTTCGGTTACGGTTCATGATCTTAGAGATGGACGGTTAACCGAAAAACCGAAAACTTAAAAAAATTCAAAATTTATTTTTTACGGTTATCAATACTAACTAATTAATCATTATTTACATACAATAATTATCTAATTATAACAAATTGTTACACATAGTCTATCTATATTTCACTTTTTAATTTAGATATTAGTAGATATATGTTTTATTTAGGTTTACGACTCAACTAGATTTATAAATCTTATCATCTACTATTTATTTACTTAGTTTCACTTTAACTTAGTCACGACATTTTTATTCAAAATATTTTCATGTCATAATTAGTTGATATATAAATAACATAGTTCGTAAGATTTATAAACTTCTCATTTAAGCCTTATTCGAGTTGAGATATGAACATTAAATTTTGAAACCTTTTGATTTAGAAATATATTTAGTAGTTAAAAATGGTTAAGTGGTTAACCGGAAAAACTGAACCAAAAAACTGGTTAACCAATTATTGGTTAACCGTTGTTTTCGGTTTAGGTTTAGGTTCACGAAAGTTACGAACCGATAATTCGGTTAACAGTTTTCGACGGTTAACCACCCCTAATTGATAGATTGTGAACTAGGTAATCATGTTAATGACTTGCAATGGGATTTGCGTGATTACATGATATAATTACATAATATGGGAGTAAAGTGTGGTGAAATCAAATCATGTTGATTTATATATGTTTCATGATAGGAAGATTTGGGTCTTTCCTTATTATTCGTAGTCGGTTTCCTTTGCCTTCCGCTTGTTCTATTATTCGTTTTGCTCGTTTATATCATTTATTTAGTTTGTATTATTATTAAAGCAAATTCTTGTTTTAAATATTAAATGGGTAGTGGTTATTTATTTGAATTAGCATTAACCATTCTATGAGGATTCGACCATGACTTACCTTTGTTATACTATAAGCGATATAGTCATACTTGGTGTATATGATAAAACTTGGTATTTTTTGTACCTAAATTTAAAACCTTCTTTTTATGCATCTATGATAGATTTGGTACTTGGATGTATACATTATACGTTGATATGACTAGTTTTATCTAAGCAGCTAAAAGAGAATACCGACACACATATACATATATGCATACATCTATATAGAGATAGGATCTAATGAATTTTTTTTTAATGTGAGAATTATGAGAACAATTATAGGCAATTGAATCTTACTAATCAATGGTCAATATCCTCTTTTCTTGTACACCTCTTTCCACGTTCACCGATTTGACTATGTCTTCTCTCTCCTACAATCTCGACCTCACGTCACCTTGATGAATAGAAGGAACAATGCTAGCATAACCTCACATAATACATCTCAATTTGAACGTGATTTTCATTTTCGAGACTCATCTTTCATCATTGGCGGGTCTCTCCATCGACAACTACCACAAACCCCCTTCGTCTCCATGAGTTTCAAGTTTAGACAAGTTTTTCTACTTTGGTTTTACTACACTTGTTGTATCGATGATTTAAAGATAGCAGGTCCATGCTTGCGCCGAATCTCCATTTGCGCGATTTGAAGTTCATAAAGTTCATGCTTGTGTCAACTCTCCATTTAACCAGCGTTCACCCCATGATTTTGGAAACAAGGATTGATTTAAGGTCTAAACTAGTTTTTGCACCTCTTTTTTGTTGTTAGCTTGGAAGGATCATATGTGCTTTCTTGAACTTCAGAAGAACCATATGTGCAATGTCTTTAAAAGTTTCAAGGTTATTAGGTTTTTTTAGGTGAACTAGATAGTAGAAAACACAACATCCGGATAATCAGATTTTGAGGCTATTGCATATGATTTGTTGGAGAATTCAAAGACTCATTTGTTTGATTGCATCTTTTTTTTTGGGTGAAGTTGCATCTAAATTTGAGGATGTTGCATCTAGAATGATTGGTTTATTGTCAAATTTGATTTTGCTAGAACTTGAAGTTGTAATACAAGTCAATTTTTTTCATGAAATACAACTTCATGTTAATTTTAAAATTTACATTGTATCATATTGTTTGGGTGGATTACATATAGTCTTCTACTGCATCTAGCAATCGCATCATATCTGCATATACAGAAATATATCAAGACTTATATCAATCCAAATCCCCAAAATAACTATATCGAAAGGTAGGAAAACTTATCTAGAAGTGATTACGAGCAATCCCCTTCAATGTTCCTTGCAAAAACACAAGAACCCCCCCCCCCCCCCCCCCCTAATTGCTTGAAGATGAAAACACACACTAGGGGTTGTTTGTTTACTGCTTAATAGAACCATTCAGTACTGAATGTTGAATCGTTCGGCATTTAGCGTGTTTGATTGCCACCTCCGAATTAAAACTATGTTGAATGATAGAAGAACCCTGTTGAATCATCCCATCTTAAAGTATATTCTGAATCATTTAAGCATCAAGTATTTTACTTTAATACCCTTTCTTTCATATGTTGCCTAGTTAAATATTCATATCTTATAATATGATAAATCACTATTAAGGTTTAAATGGTAATTTGTATTATTCAGATTGTTCATTCAGAACCCTTATCGAACAGCATATCACATCTGAATGCAGTTTCATACAAAGCCTTTGAACTATTCTGACCATAAAATCATTCGGTGGTTAATCATTCTGTTTTAACAAACATCCCCTTACACACATACACATGGAGGTGAAAATGACCAAAACCCTAATATTCCTTTATGTATACTTCTCCCAAGTTTGTCTAAAGTGCTAATATAGTAATATACACCATCCCAATCCTCCTCATTCAACCTACCACTGAATATAAGACTTAAAATAATTAAGAAAAAACATCAAATATCTTGCAATTCAATAAATCCTGATTTATTAAATTCTGGATAATACTGACTGAACTTAGCATTGTTTTTACATAACTGTAATGTATGGTTATCCTTCTACACATATAACATGCACCTATACTACTATCATTAACAAGGTAGTGTAACTCACGTATCTGTTAGCAATCAAATGATCAATACACCGGCACAACCAAGGGAAACACCTACATAACATAATTAATTGCTAAAGTATCTGAAAAAATGCATTCTCTATTCAAACCCTAAAAACACGAGCTTGGATGACACTAAATCACTCTGTATCCTAAATCGACAAACTAACCTAGCACCATCTGACAAAGGTCCTCATGAGACGAATCAAAATATTAGTCGTACTGAAAATTCATGTACCAAATATTGGATCAGATATTTCCAAACTCGCTGATACACAAGTACCTTTGTCTGCTAGTTGAGTTCTTAAGTAGGTCCTCAACCATCTCTAGAGCTTGGATCTTTATATCAGCTTTTCTTTCAATATCTGGATAATAAGCAAAGAAAATAATCAGAAATGAGACAATAGTGTAGCAAATATTAATCTAACTGAATAGAATATGATTAAAGCTATGTTGTAGTCAAATTCATCATATCAAATAGCGTGCATAATAAGAGATCCGGAAAAGAAAAGATGAAAACGCGCAGGACGACTATAACTCCTCCTTTTCACTTGCATTAGCTTGAACTTAATTGGATAAATATATTTATACAAGCTGATATGCTCTAACAACTTAGGAGCCTAAAGAGCATTTAAGTAGACCTAATGTCTCCTTTTTCTACAAATTTAAATCGGTTAAAGAGCTTCAAAGTAATTCAAGGACAACATGCACCAGCATAGCTAAAATTTAATAACTGTTCGGCTGGTAAAAATCCAATAAAGGAACACAAACTATTACCATATTGATCAGCTTCTTTCAGCTTTTTGTGTATCTTCTACACGAGCTGAAGAATTTCTGGTGTCTACACATTTAGAAAAATCAGTAAATTACATGCTTATAAAATCATTACTAATTTACTATCAATGTTTTGACATGGAACAACTGTCAGTAGAAGATCTTGATATGCCAAGTTCAGATCTCATCATATTAAACACAGATTATTGGAAAGCAAAACACACCACAGGTTATCTCCAAATATTGTGCTTGCATTGCACATAATGTAGATATTCAGTTTGAAGTATTAATTTATTCCAGGAGCTTTTAACCCTTCTTGAGACTAAGTTATGATGATTCCTGCATATTTTTAGAAGAAATGAAAAGAGAACTGACACATGCCTAGCTTGGCTTTAAATAGAACAATTTCATTTTCTTATTGGACTCCTATTTCATTCTTGACAGTTGACATTGTTACTGATATTTATTTCTGCCCATCATATGTTAATGATGTTATTGAACAGGCTTCTTGTTGTTTTTGGATTTTTTAAGAGTAAGTTACTGTTAGAATGTATATTAGCCCATTAAGTCCATGGGCCTGTATTATGGTTCAGTTTCTTTGTCTTTAAATACTTGTGTTTTACTTTATTCAGTGGGTAATTTGAGTGGAATAGAAGTTACGTCTATTCATCTGGTATTTGTCTAATTCATCTGGTCTTTTGTTACATGGTATCAGAGCCCCATCCCCTGGGGTTTCTGTGTCGTTCCAAAATTGCTTTGGTTGAGAGCTTGACTGATCTCACCGCCCCCGGAATTGGACCCAGGAGTGTCCGGCGACCGTACCCCGTGAGTACAACCTCCATCCGACCTACCACGCGCCGTCGTCGACTGTTGCACGCGTTCCACACGCCAGCGCATGAGTCACCGTATCACCACCGCTCGCCGTCGTGCCAATTTCTCCGGCGTCGACTCCTTACAGTGACTTCATTCCAGGTGATATTTAGTCAGTTTAATCACTGTTTTGTGTTCAATTGGATGATTTGTTACCTTGAAGCATTGTTCTGATCTTATTGGAGACTGTTGGTAATCTGATTTACTGAGTTGTGTCTGGGTGTTAACTGATTTCGTCTTTCTCTATTATTATCATGGAAAATATTGATGGCAAACCCCCTGGTAGTGGGTCTGGGGCACCTGATGTGCTTCCAGTAGCTATTAGACTCACAGATTATAAACTTGATGGTTCAAACTTTTTTGAATGGAGTAAAACTATTAGACTTTATCTCGCAAGCATGGGAAAGAATGGTCATCTCACTTCTAACCCGCCTGATGATGACACCCGTAATCTGTGGTTACAGAATGATGCTCGTTTATTTTTGCAAATTATGAATTCAATCGATTCTTCGGTCACTACTTTGATTAGTCATTGTGAGTATGTAAAAGATTTAATGGAGTACTTGGATTTCTTGTATTCCGGACAAAGTAATATTTCTAGAATCTATAATGTTTGTAAGTCCTTTCATCATGGGGAACAACAGGATCGATCTCTCACTACATATGTTATGGAATTTAAAAAAGTATACAAGGAACTCAACTCCCTTCTCCCGATAACTGCTGATGTGAGAGCTATGCAAACACAGAGAGAACAGATAGCTATCATAAGTTTTTTGACCGGGTTGCGACCAGAATTTGATGCCATCAGATCACAGTTCCTAAATGAGCCTGTTATTCCTTCCCTTCAAGAAACGTTTGCTCGTGTTCTTCGAAATGAGAATATTCGTTCTCCTCAAACTTCTGATCATCATAGTGCTTTGACTAGTCAAGGAGTATTTCGTGGTGGTTTTCGTGGAAGATCCCGAGGAGGCCATAGTGACGGAACAACTGATTCACAATTTCCTGGTTTTGATTCTGGGGATGTTGAATGCTATTATTGTCATGAGTTAGGTCACACTAAACGAACATGTAAGAAACTTTTGGCTAGAAATCAGAGGGGTTCATCTGCACATGTTGCTTCCGCATCTGATGACATTGTTACTATACCTGCCGATGAATATGCTCGACTGTTGGGAACCGGAAATTCTACTACTCCAACTGCTGCTTTTGTTGAGACAGGTAACTCTAGTAAAGGTTTATTGTCTTCTGCTTCCAAATGGGTTATTGATTCAGGAGCTTCAGATCATATGACTGGTAATCATACCTTATTCTCTAGTTTTAATAAACATACATCCGCATCTCACGTCACCATTGCTGATGGATCTAATCCTGCTGTCCTTGGTTCTGGAACTATTGAGCTCACCCCATCTGTTTCACTGTCCTCAGTCTTGAACTTACCCAACTTTTCATTTAACTTGTTATCCGTTAGCAAAATTACTCGTGGCTTGAACTGTAGTGTCACATTTTTTCCTGATTCTTGTGTCTTTCAGGATCTCTTGACGAAGAAGATTATTGGTAGAGGACGAGAGTTTGATGGCCTATATCTATTTGAACATCAAGCACCATGTTCCTTGGTTTGCTTTGGCTCATCTTCTCCATTTGAAGTTCATTGTCGATTAGGTCATCCTTCCATACAGAATTTGAAGAAGCTGTGTCCCGAGTTTTCTTATTTATCATCTTTATAGTGTGAGTCGTGTCAGTATACCAAACATCAGCGCGTCCATTTAGGTTCAAGAATTAACAAGAGGGTTGCGTCCCCATTTGAATTAGTCCATTCTGATGTTTGGGGTCCGTGTCCTATTACGTCTAAAACTGGTTTCAGATATTTTGTTACGTTTGTTGATGACTATTCTCGAACTACTTGGCTTTATTTTATGAAAAATCGTTCTGAGGTATTTACTCATTTTTGTTCTTTTTATGCTGAGATTAAAACACAATTTAATGTCTCTATCCAGACCTTACGAAGTGATAATGCAAAAGAATATTTGTCTCAATCAGTTCAGTCTTATATGCTTCAACATGGTATTCTTCATGAATCATCCTGTGTTGACACACCAGCTCAAAACGGGGTTGCAGAGCAAAAGAACCGTCATCTCCTTGAGGTGGCGAGGGCTCTTCTATTTCAAATGTCTGTTCCTAAAATCTTTTGGGCTGATGTTGTTGCTACTGCATGTTTTCTCATTAATAGAATGCCCTCGGTTGTTTTAGATGGTGAAATTCCATTCTCAGTTTTATTTCCTACTAAATCGGTGTTTCCAGTTGACCCCAAGATCTTTGGAAGTATTTGTTTTGTTCATGATACCAGACCATCCATAACTAAGTTAGATCCAAAATCTTTGAAATGTATCTTTCTTGGTTATTCTCGTTTTCAAAAAGGTTATAGGTGTTTTTCCCCTACACTTAACCGATACATTGTATCTCGAGACGTTACATTTCATGAAAACTTGTCTTTCTTTCCAGAGTCTAGCTCTTGCAGTAAAAAAGATGGTGGTGATTGGTTACTCTATCCAATGCCTGTTCCTGAAAGTCCTATCACATCGAGCCCCGCATCATCTTCAGAGTCTGCTAGGCCACCAATTATTCATGTATATCGTAGGCGACAACAAAATACATCAGACACTGTTCCTGGACCTCCTACAGATCCCCCACTTGATAATCCTCCTACAGCGGGAGAACCTTCACCTGATAGTGGTGCCGAGGTCCCTGACCTTGATGTTCCTATTGCTCTTCGAAAAGGTAAACGCTCAGTACTTACCCTATTGCCTCGTTTGTTTCCTATGATAAACTTTGGGTGAGTTCTCGTTCTTTGGTTCTACACTCGATTCTATACATATTCCTAAAACTATTGGTGAAGCTTTGGCCAATTCTAGGCCCTCTGAAATAATTTTTGGGGATCGAGGTGTCACGTACTCGTAAAGGGATTTGTTTGTCTCAAAGGAAATATTGCTTAGATATATTAAATGATTCAGGGTTGATAGAAACAAAACCTTGTGAGGCTCCGATGATCCCAAATGTAAAGTTAAAAGCAGACGATGGAGATCTACTTGAGAATCCAGACAAATATAGAAGAATTGTGGGAAAGCTAAACTATTTGACCATTACGCATCCGGATATTGCTTTTCCAGCGAATGTTGCAAGCCAATTTATGTCATCTCCAAGAACTTCACATTGGGATGCTGTTCGTCATATTCTAAGATATTTAAAGGGTGCTCCTGGTCATGGGATTGTTTATCGAAATTGTGGTCATCATGTTATTGAAGGGTTTACAGATGCTGACTATAATGGAGATCCTACAAATAGACGCTCTACTACCAGCTATTGTGTATTTGTTGGAGGGAATCTGGTCTCTTGGAAGAGTAAGAAACAAAATGTTGTTTCCCGGTCGAGTGCAGAAGCTGAATACAGAGCTATGGCTCAAACCACATGTGAACTTATATGGTTGCGTAATTTACTCGGTGAGATTGGGTTCGCTCAATCTAAACCAATGAACTTGTGGTGTGACAACGAGGCAGCAATTCATATTGCAAATAATCCTGTGTTTCATGAAAGAACTAAGCATATTGAAGTTGACTGCCATTTCACTCGAGAGAAGCTAGAAGATGGAACCATCACAACTCCACATATTAGGACTCGATGTCAACTTGCTGATATCTTTACTAAAGCGTTACCTGGGAGTCGAATATCAAATATTTGTAACAAGCTAGGCATAGAGTGTTAGAATGTATATTAGCCCATTAAGTCCATGGGCCTGTAGGGTTTAGTTATGGTTCAGTTTCTTTGTCTTTAAATACTTGTGTTTTACTTTATTCAGTGGGTAATTTGAGTGGAATAGAAGTTACGTGTATTCATCTGGTATTTGTCTATTCATCTGGTCTTTTGTTACAGTTACAAAGATGGTCCTTTGTTATATAGTTGAAATTATGGATTTTGATATTTACTCTTTGTTCAATGTTGTAAACAATCAATTAAATCACACAAAGTAGAAATATATATTCCATGCCATATGAATTGCATCTGTTTCCATTATGGAATTTATAGTATGATTGAAATATTTCTTTTGTTTGCTTCATTATCTTCATGTCTTGAAATCTTTTCTGATCTTAGCTAGTGATACGAGAATGCTGTGTTACCAAAAATTTACCAAACTAAGTTAATGCAAAAGCCATGAAAGTCATGGATCAAATACTTTGCAAACTCGCTAATACACAAGTACCAGTTTTTCTGTTCTTTGTTGCTTATTTCCTGAACCATCTCCAGAGCTTGAATCTTCATATCTGCTTTTCCTTCAAGATCTGGATAATAAGTAAAGAAATTAATTAGAAATCATAAGAAAATAGTGTAACATATGTTAATCCAACCGAAACGAAGTAGATAAGCTACTTCATACTCCAATTTATTGGATCATGTAAGGTCATTAACCTTGCAATCATTAATAAACACTTACTAATGCAAATAAATATCGCTACATATCCTATTATTTAAGTTTTTACATTCTATGTTATTCTTGATTGCTTCTACGATTACACCGTTTCACCATCATTATAATTCGCTTGATGATGAATGGCATTTATAATACTATGATTAGTGTATACTCTCACATTAGCAGCCAACCACAGTACCTTACAAACAAGGTCATTAAGCTTACAATTATAATTGAACACTTTATACATGCAAATAAAAATCATTATGTATCTCATCTTCATTTTCATTTTTACCCTCTATCTTATTCTTGATTTACAAAATTGCAATGGAACAGTTGGAACACAAAAGAACAAATGATGCAATTGATGCCAATTTTGCTTTTGCCATTTGAAAGTATGAGGCACACTTGAGAAAATTTCCGAAAGATAGTAAACACTTGATGAGAAAATCAATGATAGGGATTGTTGTTGACCTTTTCAAGGGCTTAAAAGATTTATTATTGATATGTCTATGCTAGAATTCCTACAACCACAAAATTTGACTGAAGGAATAGAAGGTCGTTCCTTGTACGTGGAGATGCCTAAAGATGTTACCCTCTCAATTTTCAAGCAGCTGCTGCAGAAATTGAAAGGTTTCAAGGGGAAGGAAGAGCTAGTACCAAAGGTTTGGCGTTTGCTTTTCCCTCAAAATCTAAGATCAAATTAACAAATTAAGATAGGTTTACCTTTAGTAGCATCAAATACTTTGATAATTTCATTACATTCATCAAAAACAGTACCAATTCAAGCTAGTAAGGCCCCCCCCCCTTTTAGGGCATATCAATTAGGATGGTAGCACATCCATAGGGAGAAATCGCAATTTATATAATTATGACGATGAGTTGGGGCACATCAAATCAAACAAAAAGAAGAAATCAAATTACCAATCATGGAGAAATTGTATTCAGGAGAAGCAAGAGGAAGCTGGAAAAATTTCTCCATCTTCTTTGTCGTCAGCTAAGGATGAATGATGCCACATTCTCTCTATAAGCCCTAATTCTCTGATCGCATCAGTTCACGTAATGGGAATAGGAATGTGTCAAAAGAGTAAGGGGATGCATAAGAGGTGGAAAAAAAACTATTTTTCTAGTTAATAATTAAATAAGAAAACACATAGTAGTAAGAATATTTTCTATGTATCCTAATTTAATTCTCCATGCATCCCCTATAAACCTAAATTAATTAGTTTATTCAGTATGTTCGTTGATAGAGGTGTTACCAAAGATAAATAACTGAGAGACAAAAGCTGTAAAATAAAATACAACACAATATTTTTAATTCAACTATACTTCTTGTGTTGTAGTTGGGAGGTGGCGGATCATACTTAAACCCATTTCTTGTTGTATACTTGTATATCTTCGTCTATCACGTTACTTCTAGAGTAGTGTGAAGCAAGATTACACAAACAAGCTCATCAAAGTCGTTCACATACTGTTTGAGGTTACCAACAAAATTTTAGGCCTGAAAACAACACAAGCATATCCCCTGAACTTACTGTTTGCACCAATCTGGAGGTAATTTGCGTTTATGTTACTTCCCAGACTTTGTAGTGTTGAATTCTATTTTCATAAACCCTCTCCATCTTAAGCAAGAGATTGACTTGCACATCGAAGAATCCACATGTGTTCACTGGAGACACATACTGAAGTGAAGAGAAAGTTGGCTGTAGAGTCATGGGAAGTTATACATGTATCGTGAAGTTGAGGTTCCTAACTTTCATGTAGTTCTTAAAAGGTCCATTGAGATGCACTAAGAGAATATACACTATGTGGAAGTTCTGGGAACACTTTCAGTTTCTTGCAAATTTGGACAATTTAAGAAACTTGATGAAACTCTTCTGCAATCAAGATTGACTAGTTCTCGCAAGGAGGTGCATTCAGATGCATCTATCTCTTGAATGCTACATGGAAGTTCGGGCAACACTTCTAGTTTCTTGCAACAATCAAGTTTAAGTCTTTCAAGACAAGAAAGCTGACTCAAACTTCCAGGCAAGCTAGTAAAATTGTTTCCATTCAACCTTAGCTCTTTTAAACATGACAAACGTCCAATGTTTTCAGGCACTTGTAATATATTGCAATAAGATGCACTAAGCCATGTAATGCTAGGTGGAAGTTCTGGAAACACTTCCAACTTCTTACAATCATCAATTGCAAAAGTAGAAAGACGAGAAAGCCGACTTAAACTTCTAGGCAAGCTAGTAAAATTGTTTCCTCTCAAGTTTAGACGTTCTAGACATGATAAACCTCCAATGTTTTCAGGCACTTGCAATATATTGCAATCAGATGCACTAAGAACTTCAATGCCAGGTGGAAGTTCAGGAAACACTTCGAGCTTCTTGCAACCATTAATTTCAAGCCATCCAAGACGAGGAAGCCGATTTATACTTTCAGGCAAGCTAGTAAAATTGTTTTGTTTCAAGAATAGCTCTTCTAGAAATGGTAAAGCTCCAATGCTTTCAGGCACTTCCAATATATTGCAGTCACATGCACTAAGAGATTCAATGGAAAGTGGAAGTTCCGGAAACACTTCTAGCTTCTTGCAACCATCAATTGCAAGCATTTCAAGGCGAGAAAGCTGACTTAAAGTTCCAGGCAAGCAAGTAAAACTGTTTCCATTTAAGAATAGCTTTTCTAGACATGATAAACCACCAATGTCTTCGGGCACTTGTAGTATATTGCAATCACATGCACTAAGATATTCAATGCTAGGCGGAAGTTTCGGAAACATTTCCAGCTTCTTGCAATCATCAATTTTAAGATTTTGAAGGCGAGAAAGCCGACTTAAACTTCCTGGCAAGCTTGTAAAACTGTTTCCATTCAAGGATAGCTCTTCTAGACATGATAAACTTCCAATGTTTTCAGGCACTTGCAATATATTGCAGTAGCTAAGATCCAGTTCCCTTATAGAAGGTAAACATGCCAATGAAGATGATACAAAAGTTTGGGGTAAACTTGAAGGCGGAGAGATTGTAGTCCACCATCTAGACAGGAACCTCTCAAGAAGGTTAGTCAACGAGAATACAAAAGAAGGAAGTCTCCTTATCGCAGTTCCGTCAATATGAAGCTCCATTAGACTCTTTATCATGCCCAAGGCCTGAGGCAGATGGTCCACCTTTATACACCCTGATAGATTTAGAACAACAAGCTTCTTGAGCATTCCAATTGATGGGTGAAATTTAACCAAACTCACACAACCCTCCAGAATTAGCTCTTCAAGATTTGTGATCTCCGTGAAGTCGGGGATATTTGTTAGGTTATGACAGTGACTTAGCTTCAAAAGTTTCAACTTTGTAAAACGCTGAAATAATGGACCACTAATAAGATTTTAAACACGAAAAATTGTATAAAAAACAAGTAAATAAGTACCTTCGGTGTTGTCCAAAGATTTATTACGTGGCTGTATGACAAGTCAATGGCAACAATGTTTTCCGGATAGAATCCTGGAGGTAAGAACTTGAAATAACATCCATGCCAACAGAGATACCTTAGGTTGTTAGATATATACCCTACCCTTCCAGAAAAGTTCACGTTAGGGTCCTTTGGCAGCTTTAGGATCCGCAGATTCTTCATACGTGCAAAAGCTTTACCATTTATGTCAAACTTTTGACTGGATTTCTCTTTCCAAAGATCAATAACTTCAACTGCTTCGGTTGCCTAGAGCCACGTTTTGTAAGTAATATAAGACATGCATGTAAGTTATATGAAAAAGAGTGGCATGTGCAATTAAAGAATAATATATCATTATTTACCTCATTTTCACTCAATACATGGTAAGCCTCATTCGGAATCCACAATCTGCTCCGCTCCCCAGGCTTATTAGATTCCTCGCGTACTATCTCCCTTGCCATTGCTTGAATTAATTCATGCATTTGAAGTGACCTACGAGTGCTAGATATCGTTATTAGTGACTTGTCAAGCAGAACTCTCATATTTGTAGCTGCATAAAAGTTACAGCTGTCTAGCACACTTGCTACTAGATCTCTCTTCATACCAACGAACGAAAATGCAATATCAAGCAAGATTCTTTGCTGACAGAAGTTTAACCCATCATAACTTAAACGCAACACTCGTTGTACATCTTGATTGGGATAGAATTTAAGGCTATCCAATTCGCTATCCCACTCATTCACACTTTTGCCATACAAAAAACAACCCAAGACTTTGAGGGCGAGAGGGTGACCTTGTGCGTATTTCACAGCTTTCTCTGCAAGTTTTTCGAAGCCTCTTGTAGGATATTTATTATGAAAAGCGTATGAATTGAAGAGCTCAAGAGATTCATCCTTGCCAAGGAAGTCCATGTCATAGATCTCATCCACTCTATGAGACTTTAGCAACTGTTTATCTTTACTTGTGAAGATAATTAAACTTCCATAGGGAAACCAATTAGGTGCACCCGCTAGTGCTTCTAACTGCTCCTGATGATCCACGTCATCCAAAACAAGCAAGATAGGCTTATATGACATCTTTTTTATTATCATAATCCCTTGACCAACATTCGATATGTTTACAGCTCTTGTTTTCATGATGTCATTAATAAGTTGCATTTGGACTTGCGTTAGGCCTTCTCGTTTTGATACTCCTTGGACATCATCACAAAAGCAACTTCCCTCAAACTGGATATACATCAAGTTATAAATAGCTTTGGCAAGGGTTGTCTTGCCTATCCCACTAATACCACAAATTCCAATCATGTTAACCATATCTGATCTAACAAACCGCAACAAGTCCAATTCTTCTACATGCATATCTACACCTACAAGGTTCTCACCAACATGCAACGGTCCATCACATAACTTCTTGAGGATTTCACTTGAGATGCTATTAATGAACTTTGCCTCATACCTATCGACCATAACATATTTACATTGTGAGTTTTAATACAACTACATTAATTGGTTTAGGAGAAAAACATGAACATTATTATGAAATATAATACAATTCTACTTTTTAATCTACATAAGAATTTACCCGTTTGTGAGATCCTGGAGATCCCATCCGGATAAGTCGGCTGCCTTGAATAAAGCATCTCTCCATTTGGCCACCTCTCGTTTGTTTGAAACTTCATGCTTGGCAAATGCATGTGCATAGCTCTTAGTTTGTTTCCTCACTACATCAGGCTTAACATCATAGAAGATTGTGCGAACAGCGTGTTTGGAATCTTCCAGTTCCTTGCACTCCAGTATTTTCACAAGTTCCTTCAGACACCATGATGAAGAAGCATAATCTTTTGAGAAGATAACAATCAAAAACCTCGATTGTTCAATGGCTTGATAGAGTTCTGGAGATATCACTTCTCCTTTAGGCAATTCCTTATCATCTCTAAAAGCTTGAATTCCTTTTTGCTCGAAATCTTTGAATAGATGATCCATGAAGCTTTTACGGATATCTTCACCTCTAAAACTTACAAAGACATCGTATTTCCATCTATTAGGAATGGAAGAATCAGCCATTATCAGTACAGAAAGCTGCAGTTACCTGTAAAGGTTAGCAATAAAAGAGTCTTAGAATAGTAATGTAAAGCAAACCTCCTGAGTTATTTGAAAATCAACCAAATGACTAGTTGCACCAGAATATTATATTTCAACACGTGTGAAGCTCAACTGATTGTGCAATTGTTATATTCCAACACTTGTGAAACTCAACTGATTGTGCAAGTGGATGAGTAATTGGAAGTCAGTTAGGAATTAGCTGTAAGCTAGTATAAATACAGATGGTAATACTGTTCAGATTCATTCAGGGCTGGCCCAAGAAGGGGGTGAGCTAGGCATCAGCACACGGTATCACTCAGTGAGGGGCATCAAATTTGTCCGTTCATGTACGGACGTGTGTGAAGATGATAGCCAGATTTTAATCGCAGGGGCAATTTGTTCAAGCATCACCATGGGACATTCGGATGCCACTAGCCACAGTCGGTAACCTAACATAGAGCCACATGATTGTCTGCAATGTTTACAAATAACGATTGTTGAGGCATCACCAAATACAGTTTGTGTGAAGAAAATCAAACAAGCCGCATTGGATCGGAAAGAAACTGTATCTCATGTCTGGATTTGTGTTTAATTTTATAGGTATATGTGTAAACTGAAAGTTAATCAATCAGATTTAGTGGGTGTTCGAATTTGATCATACAAATTACAAACATACAAATATGTTTAAGACTTTAACGCATATCAAATTTACATTGATGACCATTGACCAAGTGTTTGTGAAAATGTCTCACAGATAATGGTTGACCCATAGGAATTTACAGGGAACTCTTGCATTGCTACTTCCAATCATAGTCACATAGTTCGCTCAGGAAGCCACAATCTGCGATCTGATCGCTGCATTCCCGATCATGGTACGAAAGCAATCCCGTCGTTAGGTGGATTGCGACCTAGAACGATGGTCAAATCGATCCAAATCAATGGTCCAATCAATCAATTGAGTGTTAAATTCGCCTAGTGGAACGCGATTTGGAACGATCCATTGATAAAAAAATCGAAAAAATCGCGATTTGAATCTATTATGCCCTGCTGCAGGTACGTATTTCAGAGGCGGGAAAAAAATAGTCTCGATTCGCAAAATTGCACACTCCTCATTCCTCAACAGTTGTAATGATTCAATTTGACCTTTTAACTCCTATTTTCTGGACTTAGTATGTTCAATTTCATATCATATTCTTCTACTCTCCAGCTTCAATTTTGTCATATAGCTACTCGGTTTTTTTTTCTTCGCTAAAACTGGTGTTTGGGTCTGAGTGATGTATTGTTTCTGTTTTAATTTTCCAGCAATTCTGCATTGTTTATGCTTCTGTTTTTTGAAATTCTGCACTGTTTTGGGCTTCTGTAATTCTGCAGTTCAATTCTGCACTGTGTTGTGCAATTCTACACTGTTTTGTGCAATTATGAAATGTTTTAATGAATTACAGCATGTTAATTGTTTATGTTTTCTGTTAATTGTTATGTTTCCGGTTTGGTTTTTAATACTAGAATGTTACTTAAGGTTTGGTTCATGAAATCTGTTTTTGGTAGTGGGTACAATGTACCAAAACGTAAGGTACATCATAACGGACGCGGGACGCATACCGAAATGAACCTACCCCCTCCATACCGGATACGCCCAACCTAGCGAACCGCATTCCCGATCCTCGTTCCCGTACCGAAGCGATCCGAGAACTATGTGACTATGCTTCCAATTCCAGGTTCTCTCTCAAACAAAAGCAATGTTTATCTTTGTTTTGAGATTAAATTCCAGGCCCTCTCTCAACTTGAATTGCTACTTTTTCCATTCCCCTTTAATATTAAGATACACTTTAAATTTGTAATATAACAATATATGGTGTTATTGTTTTACAAATTCTAAATTTTTTAATGAAGTGATAGATGAATTTGTAATGTTCTTGGACAGTTGGACATACTTGTAAGGTTCTGAGTATCCATTTTAGTTAATCAATTATCGAAAACTTTTCCGAGTACGTAACTTGTATGATCATGGGGTTTGGTTGATTTTGGTAATAGATCAAGGTTAATGAAGATGTTCTAGATGAATATGTGGAATCTAATGTCAATGAATACTTTGGTAATAGATCAAGGTAAGTGGATATCCTTCAATTAGGGACTCTGAATGATTTTGAAACCAACTCTTTGGTTTTGGGAATCTGTTGTTCATATCCTCATGATATAATCAGTTTGTGAAGCACATATGCATCATGATTTAGGATTTATAAATTTTAGATGTACATATTACAGTTATCAAATGGATAAACCATTAATGGAGCACAGAATTATGTTTTTGTTCATTTGATTGAAACTGCTTTGTCAATAATACAGGGGGGAGCCGCAAAGAAGTCCAGTGTTGTTTCTGAACTCAGCAAGATATCAAAAGTAATTGGCCCAAAGATCTTTGAACTAATAGCTAAAGCGAAGGCCTAGGGTCACGCCCTTCGCAGATTGAGAAGGTATATATTAATTTCTACAAGGGTAAGTTCCTCCTGATTGCATTTGAATCATTTACACACTTGATGCCAGGTTCGAAACCTCTTAAAAATCATGTGTTAGTTTGAAATTTTAACTTGGGCATTTTTCCGGTGCTTCGCACAGGGCGTCATAAAACTCAAGACCGGCCCTGGATTCATTCATTCAGTTCATTGTACTCTCTTCTCCTATGTAATACTCATATGACTCAAATACGCTTACAACTTGATACTTTCAATTCTTTGTTCTTACTATGAAGGAATTCTGATATTGAGTTCCAATTTCTCAATTAATTCTTAGTCCTGAGATTGGTATTTACAATTGGTATCACTAAAGTTATATGATTGTGAGTTTCTGCAGGTTTCTCTTGTTCTCTCATTGCATGAATTAGAGAGTTACAATCAAATCAAGAAGAAACCTTTGATAACTTTGTTTGACAGGAGAGTATGCATATAAGTGATAGATACTAAGAAATCAACACACACTTCCAAGGTTTATCCATGGAATTGCGTAAAGGAGGCAACATATAGTAATCAGTTAATCACATAATTCGCAAAACAGGGAATCAGAGTGTCAAACCGCAGTCTGTAGAGACAAGTCTTTGGCCAAGCGACGAGAAAGGAAAGGAAATCACGTAATCATCTGAAAAGTCGAGAATCCGAGAACGGCCGATGAAGACGACGAGGAGGATGTGGAGGTCTGACTGTGAATTACGGAAGTGTCAAAGTCAACAACCGGATCTTGGATTAGGTTTACATACGGTAGGAAACAGGTGCTCGAAAACAGGTTAATTGATTTATTGGCTTGTAACTTTTGTGAATTTAAATCTAAATTGAAAATATCGGTTAACCAATAATCGATTAAGTAGTTTTTTGGTTCGGTTTTTTCGGTTAACCAATTAACTATTTTTAACTACTAATTATATTTCTAAATCAAAAGGTTTTAAATTTTAATATTCATATCTCAACTCGAACAAGGTTTAATTGAGAAATCTATAAAACCTTATCAACTGTATTATTTATGTATCAACTAACTAGACTAAATGTTCGTGTGATATACGGGTGGTTTAAACGATAATAAATATTAATAAAAACGTATTAAATAATAATAAAACGCTAATTCAATGCGAATTTAGAAAATAATGACGTACGGCATCAATACTCTAACCAGCGGTGGTAACATCAACGTAAGTGGGAAGGCAAACTTGACGACAGAAACGTAGTATCATGATATGAAGAGACGTAATTGTATTTTTTATATAAGTTATCAATCATTATTGTTACCATTAATGGTAATAAAGTTAAAATATTATTGGTTATAATTAAAAAGTAATTTAAAATTATTATAAAATATTTTGTAAAGATAAAACTAAGAATTTGATTAAATATAATATTTTAAAATATTATAAATAATAAATATGATATTTATAAATTTTGACATACATGTTTATTTTTTTTACTTCTTCGGCCCTTGTACTTTTTTAGTGACATCGATCATTTTCATACTTGACATACATGATCTTGTAACTTGTCAAAGAATGTTACTACGTACTATAGTCATTGCCAATCATTCACTTTTTGTCACCTGCTAGAAGATAAGAACTATTTATCAGTGGCGAATCTAAGATAGAAAACAACGTGGTTTCCTAATTAAGTTAAGTCGATAAAAACAAAAAAGTCAACTAGATGTATGCGTCTGGACGGGTACTCGGGTCGTTAAAACTAAAATTTAAACATATACCCGATAATATATTAAAGCTCTTACAATTGTATCCAACGAGGTCTTATACCTTGAAATATTTGCATAATTGTTACAATACTAATACTTTTCAGGATAACTATTTTAATATATGACTCAAAAATTTATCACCTATTTTGTTGTGTGTATCGATTTTTATCAACTTTATTCCTGAAAATGCACGTTCCACATTTGATGTTGCAATGAGGGTTGATGAAAAGATAACAATGATAAGTTTTTACGAAGGTTTTTTGCCCTATTTTATTAACTATTAGTTTAAGTTTTTATTGGATTGGGTTTTTTAAAGTTGGATTATTTTGCTAAGAGATAAAAATTGGGCTTAATGTATTTTATATTTATTTTATCTAATACTAAAAGGTAGGTCCTCTAAATTCTTAAATAAAAAGTTAAGATCGTATAATAAATTCTATTTATATTAATCTTTTATTTATATAAAAAAATTATAACTTGGCAAAAAAAGTTTCCTGAAAGTAGGGCTATTCATGTATGGTTAACCAATAAATTCATTTTGATGATATAATGAACCTAAACCGAAACCGAAACCGAAAACGTCAGTTAACCCGTAATCCGATAATCAATTTTAACAGTTCGGTTATAAAGTTAATGAGTTAACCTATAATGAATAACATACAATCTAATAATATATGCATGATATGTAAATTAATTTTGCAACGTCACATGTACATTAACTTTTCATATGATGCAGGTACAAAACTTTTCATATTACATAATGTTCGAAGACATGATACTCACACACACACGTGTATATATATATATATATATATATACATATATATAGAGAGAGAGTTAGGATTGGATGAGAATCCCTTAAAAAGAGAACGAGAAGAACACTTTCTAAGCGGATCTGATTAAAATGATTTAAGGGCAAATTTGACAAAGTAATTATTAAATCGGACCACGTTAACAATTAATTATATACAGATGTTAACATTAGAATGTGGGTTCATCACTTCCACAATCTGTAAAAAAGAAATTCTACCAATTTCCCAATAGTTTTATGCTTATGTGCGGTCTCATTTTTTCAGCTATGCATTGACTATAGCTATTGTACAATTTAAATGGCAGAATCTCGCTTCATCTACATATTGTACGTATATGATTTTGTATGTGTTTTATGGTTTGCAGAATTGTATGCATAAATTGCATATAAACATATGGCTTTGTGAATTCTTATTTGAGTTGTTTCTTTTGGCTACTTTGGAATGTGGATTCTATTTCGATCCAGATTAAAGATATTAGCTTGTGTTTTCATTGTTACCCATTCAAACCGTAAAACAACTACGCATTGATCGATTGCTTAATTTGTTTTGGCTTTATCCAATGTTTGTAGAATTGTATACATCATTGCATATAAACGTATGGCTTTGTTAACTGTAAATGGAGTTGTTGGAGTTGTTTCTATTGATTTGTTTTGGTTTTATCCCCAATACAAACATAATGTTTTAGCTTTATCCCATGTGCAGACGTATGATGATCTGTATGCATCAATGCATACAATTTTTAAAAAGAATAGATGAACATTGGTATCTAATTAAAGAGAATAATATTCTGAATCTAATGTTGTAATTTATTCCGATTCAAAACTTTATGCATTGTAAATAATTTTGATTTTAAGATTGAGGCTATGAAATTGATTTTTTTGTGGGCATTTATTTTTGGACGTGAACATATGTGAAGAAAAATGTTAAATTCCAATTCTACTAATGTTCTCACTGTTGTGTATTTTAGAAATGTTCTCCCATCATCATCACCCTATATATATGTATATATAATGTTCATATCAAAATATATAAAACACAATGGGCTTAAATTATATTTTTGAAGCCATTTTATAATGGGCTTTAATGTTAATTCAAGTTAATGAATTAGTGACATAAAAAATACAATGTTAGTATGTTACAGTACTTCATTCACAACTTATTTTCCTATATATATATATATATATATGTGTGTGTGTGTGTGTGTGTATGTATGGTTTCCATTTAACCTACAATCACTGAAATCAAGAACCGTAACCAAACTGAAAAACCAAAAAAAAATTCCAGTTCAATTAACATAAAAGTCGGTATAGTTCGTTGGTTTTTTAATTTCGGATATTTTGAACACCCCTATCTGAAAAATTGTTTTACCTGCTTTTTTATTCATACAAGTATATAAGAGGTTGATTGTTTTTGAAGGGTAGAATAAGTTGAATTCTACATGATTGAGAATAAACATTGACTAAAGTTGACAAATATAGGAAAATTTATGTTATCATTTTCTCTCTACACTTCATCGAAAATATGTAACTTTTCTACTTATTCATCGATACATATGTTAAAATAAAGGAACAGAGCAAACAAATGAATTAATACAATTACAAATTTTAATCATTTAAGTATGTAGATATATAAAATCGAAGGATTTAGTCCGAGAAAATAGATTTTTTATAACGTATTTATTCCTTTGGAAACCAAATTACTTGTAGCTCTTCCAAATTACTTGCAACTCAAAGTCACTATATGTTAAAAAAGATGTTTTTTATAATTATGAGTTCCAGTATAACTACAAACAAAATATATAAATTTAATAATAAGTTTAGAGAGTATAAAAATATCTAGTAGAATAAATGCGGTTAAATAATATTAACATAATATCAAATATATATATTACCAGAATATTACACAAACATTCACTGAATAAATAAGTGTGTGAAAGGCTAAATCTATCAACAACACAGAATAAATCAATATGGCAAAATCTTCGGTCGTCGCAATTTTTTGTGTATTTCTCATGATCACAGGTAATTTTTTGTTCCATTTTATTTAAAAGTTTTAAGAAAATATTATGGAGTTTAAAAAATTTGGAAATATTTGCCCCTAAAGTTTCATAAAACCTATTAATTTTGTTTTTTTAAACTGTTAACACAATCAGTAGACCTAAATCTAATTTCGTATCATTTTATCCACTAAGAAACCTGTGCCCATAATCTTATGAGACATCAAGAACACCATATAGCGTCGGGCTATAACCGTTTTTGGTACCTATTAATTTTTTGATTGGATGCTAAAATGAGGAAGTCATTTTTGTTAAAAGATGATATCCTTTTATTATTTCCTCATACATATCTTATTAATCACAAGATCAATATTAGTGTCAGAATCAATAAGCGAAATGAGAAAAAAAATTAATGAATTTCATATATTATCCTGTAATAAAATAGAATGATATATTATTTGTCTTATTTTAATGAATGTATTTATAAACAAGTCTTTTTTTACATATGTCAACCTCTTTAATAATCATAAATCAACATATAATTCTAAGTAATTAATTAAAAAGTTAAAAATTTCAGGAATGGAGTCACGAGATGTGATCAGAATTTGCACCAAACGTCATCACGTGGGTTATGAATGTCCTCGAAAAGGTTGTGATGCATATTGTATTGAAAACCACGGACCACATTCTAGTGGAAAGTGTGAAGGCGTGATAGGTGCTCACTCATGTTTTTGTAGTTTCATATGCCCATAAAATAAATGTTTAATATCAATAATTGTTATTATAAATGTCTCTAAGGATATTTTTATGGTTTTCATAGTTAATATCAATTGTTACGTCATTATGTATACATTCAGAGCACCTACGATAGATGTCTTCACGAGCTCGTTATGGGATAACACATGATTTTTAAGAGGTTTCGAACTTGGCATCAAGTGTGTAAATGATTCAAATGCAATCACGAGGAACTTACCGTCGTAAAAATTAATATATACCTTCTCAATTTGCCAAGGGCATGATCCTAGGCCTCAACTCTAGTTATTACTTATTAGTTACCAAAGGGCTTGTAGCCTAGTGGTATTAAGATGTTGGAAGGTGTTTCTCATGATCTATGATTATGGGTTTAAGTCCCGTTGTGAACAAAAGTATAGATTTAGGATTATATTAGTGTATGCGTGTGTTCTGCTGTTAAGAAAAAGCTTTAGCTATTGGTTCAAGATCTTTGTGCCAATCACTTTTGAGGTCTTGCTGAGTTTAGAAACAACACCGGACTTCTAGGACTTCTTTGCGGCTCCCGAGGTCATATATCCTCAACTTTTCTCTCCTACTCACAAGATCAACACAAGTGTCAAAATCAACGGAGGAGTGAGAAAAGAGAATTAGTGGACTCCATAGGTCATCTTTTAGTGAGTTAGAGGATATATCATTTTTCTATTGACAAAGGAGTTTCAATCAAATGAACACAAACATAACTCTGTGCCCATTAATGGTTTATCCATTTAATAACTATAATATGTACATCTAAGATTTATAATTCCTAAATCATGAAGCATTTGTGCTTCACAAACTGACTAGATCATGAGGTTATGAACAACAGATTCCCCAAAACCAAAGACTTGGTTTCAGATTCATTGAGAGTCCCTAATTGAAGGATATCCACTTACCTTGATATATTACCAAAGTATTCATTTACATTAGATTCCGCATATTCATCTAGATCATCTTCACTTACCTTGATCCATTACCAAAATCAACCAAACCCCATGACCATACAAGTTACGTACACGGAAAAGTTTTCGATAATTGATTAACTAAAACGGATACTCAGAACCCTACAAGTATCTCCAAGAACATTTCA
The DNA here is from genome assembly GCA_038502395.1 of Dittrichia graveolens. Lineage (NCBI taxonomy): Eukaryota > Viridiplantae > Streptophyta > Magnoliopsida > Asterales > Asteraceae > Dittrichia > Dittrichia graveolens. The sequence continues at coordinate 1,144,814 of JARJIL010000008.1, forward strand.
AATTCATCTATCACTTCATTAAAAAAATTTAGAATTTGTCAAACAATAACATCATATATATTTATATTAAAAATTTAAAGTGTATCTTAATATTTTAGGGGAATGGAAAAAGTAGCAATTTAAGTTGAGGAAGGGCCTAGAATTAAATCTCAAAACAAAGATAGATAGACATTGCTTTTGTTTGAGAGAGAACCTGGAATTGGAAGTAGCAATGCAAGAGTGCCCTGTAAATTCCCATGGGTCAACCATTACCTATGAGACATTTACACAAACACTTGGTATTCCTGAGCACTCCCCCCTCCCCTCCCGTCCGGTCTTACTGCGACTGCTAAATGCTACATGAAGAACATAAGCCACATGATGAAACGGGAATACCTAGGATGTAGAAAATCATAACATGAGTGATTCGTCAGATTTTGATTCCTATATATCCAATTGATATGCGTTAAAGTCTTAAAATCTTCAATTGTGTAGAAATAATGATAAAATAGTAAGAGTAGCTCAAAATTAATCAATACGTGAAAAAATACCTCGTTTTCATCACTTATAACCTCATCTTTCAAGAGCATGTCATCATTGCGTTCGGTTTTGATTTCCTTCCATGTGTTGGAGTTCTTAAGATTTTAAAAACACATAGTAAAAAAAATAATGGTCGTTACTGAAAATTGGTTAGGTCCCTATAATTCCATAGTTTCACACTTAAACCCATGGTCTCTATATTATAAAATAATAACAGGACACTAATCTATACTAACGAGTTATGTTCAATAAAGTTTATTTAAAAAAACATAGTACTGAAATTTTAGTATTCAATCATAGGTGATTCAGTAATAATCACATGTGAATTATGAAAAATTACGAAAATACCACTCCACCCAAATTTTTAAAATTTAATCTGGACCATTGATAACATTGATCCAAAGGCTAAAATTAGTCATTTACGAGTATGAATTAATTATGAACTATATTGAACATTGTTCACTACATTATTTTACATCATCTTTTTATAATACTTTATCTTTTCATATTCATATATATAATGGTGACAATGTAACATTAAAATAAACTTCAATTTGTACACTTGTATAATACGGTATGTAGTTAGATCTTCCACAGTATATATTGTTTGTGTATTTAGTTCTTTAATATTATTATGTGAATTTTGCACGATTTTCTGATTTATTTTATATATAGCTTCTTCTATGTTTTTTCTTTTTGGTTTTCTTGATATTTTTTCTTTTACCTATTTTTTAAAGCATATTATATATATTATTATTACTATAAAATATAGTAGCAATTAACACCCTATGTAAAAACACAAAGATTGATAAAATATATTTTAATTTGTTTACGGTGTTAAATGTTAATAACATGTATAATAATACAACTTATAACATACTTAGAAATATAAAATATGAAAAAAAACAGAAAACACTTTTCAAGTTCATAAAAGTGCGTCAAGCAATTACATAGCAACAAAACTATTATGGAATGATAAATAAATTGATAAAAAGTGGACATATACAAATTGTTTCAAGTACGCATAAGAACAAAGTTTATATATATTACATCCAAGATTACCATAATAATTACCATCTATGTTATAATTTAAGTTTTGGTAAATTTTTTTATTGCTATATTTCAAGAGGAAATAAATGATTAATATTTTTAGGAAATTAAAGTGGATGATTAGTAAAAAAAATTCTAAGAATAAAAAGATGAGATCATAATCCCTTTTATTTGAATTGAATATATATTAAAGAAAGATTAAAGATGTTTTTGCATGATCTTTTAAAGATAACAAATTTACAAATGAACAAGCATAACTAAAAATATGGGATGATAAAAAAATATAACTTTTTAAAACTTTTTTTGATTAATATCATCGTAAAAAAAATCATGTTTAAAATTTCAACAAACTCCATATCTTTATTATGATGAACTTCTTTTAAACATCATTATTAGCTCATCAAAATCAAGCTTAATATGATTTGTGTTTGACATGGTTTTTTTTACTTTGCTTAAGAACGGTGCTCATCAAAGTTGACATATTGTTTCTACAAGGGTTTTCTTGAGATTAACATAAGAAAGAGGTAGCTCGTAAGACTTGAATGATTCTAAAAAACAAATCACAGTTAGTCTCATCATGAGGGTTTGACCTCGTGACCAAGCTCGAGCATGTGAGTAATAAACTGAAGATTGAGAGAGTAAATGTGGAGTAACCGAAGAGAATTGATGAATGAATACCTGCCCTAGAGAGTTGGTATTTAAGTGTCATGGGTGTCAAAGGATACATCCTATTACCCAATTGTTAATCCGATACATCCCTCACCCGGTCAGACCTTCTATTAAGCATTTAATGCTTATCAGGTGGAAAGAGATATGTCGAGAAGGTTTATAAATCCTTACCTTGTGTAACAATTTTCATTGTGATTGTGGTATTGTCTTATTCAGCCCAGTCTTCTATGCACTTTATGAATCATAGCTGATCAGCTTTGCTTCAGCTTTATTCTGAGGGTTGTACCTGATATGGGTTGAAGCTATGGGTCTGATGTCATGAGATTTAGTTGTAGATCAGTTTTATTCCGATGTTTGTTCTTGAGGTTGGCCAGACCTGTTAATCCGATGGTCATTAGATCCGGCCGAGCCCAATATGGTACATACACTATAAAGTTCCTCGGTCTATAGTGACTTGACATTCAATTTGGAAAATTACTCTAGACTAAAAAATTAGTGTGTTTATTATCTAGGTGGTTGATTGTTTCTAGGTAACCATACACATGTGTCTTGTTTTTGTGTGGATGTAAATCTTTGGTATTAATACATGTGCTTTACGCACTCTGTTGTTGATCAAAATGCATCGGTCCTTTTCTGTTCTTTGTATCGGATTTGTAAAGAGTATCAACCGATTTGACTTCAGCCTATTGCCACAATTTGGGATTTTCCGCCGGGGTATACGAGGTTGTATATGATATGATTTGATTTTGGAGACCTTCGGTTTCCATTTTTGAAGTTTTTCTCGGTGGTTGTTTAATATTTTCAAGTTCACCTCGGTTATCTCCACTTGGTGTAATAAAGATTACCAATTTTGAAATACATTGTTGTGCTCTTGGGGTGAGCCTACCGTTGCTTTGTTTCAAAAGTTCTACAAATTAGGTATAAGCAATTCTCCTTCCTATTTAAAAATATGGAAAGGCAACTTTTTCTAGGTTATAGCTTTTGTAGCACCTATTCATATGTTGTGGCAAAACAGGGATCGTCCCATTAGTAATCTGGTTCTTATGATAAAAAAGTGAGTATATACTTGTATTCTAAGTAGGAATGTATACATGTTTGTTCCTTTGGTGAGGAGGTTCTTGTTATAGCTGGAATACGTTGTTTATGGGATCATTCGGGCAAAAGGCCTTCTTTTCGTCTTAAGGGATAGGGTATGGTCGGTTGGAATTTGTTTCTTTTATATTTATTTTTCTTGTCTTCTTTTACCCGATTATGTGTTTCTTTTTCCAGCCATGAATATGTTGGACTTCGTATATACTTTTGCCCGTCATCAGGGAAGTTGAGATTATGGAGGAAATTATTGAAAAGGATCAATCAATTGTCAAAAGAAATCGGAGAAGCCTTGTTACTTCTTCTAATGTTACTCCACCGTTGGTTGAAGTAGTGCCTGCAAAATCAGAAAAAAACTTTCTTTGTCTAAGGAAGTTGGTATGTCATCCAGTGAAGATCTCTCTTCATCGAGGAAGTAGAAATTGGTTTTAAAAAACAAGCCGCCAGAGGTGGAATTTCCCCTTACCGAAGTAGATGATCCAAATGTGAGATATGGGCCAAACCGGTTTGGATCCCTACGACCCTTCTTCATGTCTTAATGATGAATTGATAAACATAGTACTTCATGCTAGGAGGTGAATGTGTCTAACCCTACTTTGAAGAATCTAACCATTGGTTCCTGTGCTTGTGTGGAGGTCCGGCTGAAGGATGTCTCTCATCCTTCTAATGATAAGGACTGTCTAGAAGAATATGAGATGATGGATTATCATTGGGGATAATGAAAAGGTAAAGGGTGATACCTGATCATCTTCTAAACGTTTTTTGTTGTGAATCATGAACCATTTGTTCCTTCTTTACCCTTCTTGAAGATTGGCTTTCTTTATAATAAGCCTGAGGTATGTAAAAATTTCATAGATTCTATGATTATACCTATGGCAGAGGTTATGACTTTGTATCTAACCGGTGTTACTAGCATCTCGCCAAAAATGGTTTAGAGAAGAATCATTGATAGGAAATGATTGATGAAAATATTGAGACCTTTGAATAGGAAATTGGGGATTTGACTTGTAAAGTTAGGCATTACGATGGCCGTATTCTCGAATTTGGGAAGGTAGTTTAATGTTTGAAAAAGGCCAAGAAGTTTTGTTGGAAGAAAGTGAAATCTTTTACATCTAAAGTGAAGATTCTTTATAAGCCGAAATAAGAATTGTAGTCACAGATGAGGCAAATGGTATTGGAGTATCATTTGGAAAAGGAATGGTTGAAAGTCATATAATGCATTTAGAGAAAGGAATAGAGGATCTAAAGTCAGCAAGTTGGCTAAAGATAATCCATGGCCAATGTCGGAAGGATTTGAGTATGTGTTCGAGAAGCTCCATCTTAGCAATGACTATCTCACTCCCTTGGGTGACTTACAATCTAAAAGCTATTTAGTTGGTTATATGAAGGGGTTGGCGGTTAGTGAAAGTTATGGAAAACCTAAGCTATCGTTGTTTGGTGTTTAAAGTTAAGAGGCTCATGCTCCTTAATAGTTGTACGCTATGGTAAGTGCTTGAGGCAAGGAGTCTTCTTCTTTATTTCGAAAGATTTTTAAGGTTGACTCGATTGAAATGATCAAGAAAACGAATCCCAATGTCAAAGAGGATTGTTCCGGTAGGTCTCGTATTGTGTCAGACATGGTTGGTACTTTAGCTGAAGCTACAACTCTTGTTATGAGTAATGATGCTTAAGAGGAAGATTGCTCAACGGGTGGATCTTGCAGTTAAGCTTCCTTCTGCTTTGCACTCGAGGGTGAAAATGTTTTTGGATATTTCCTTATAATATATGTATTTTGTGATAACCTATGAGTTTTCATTTGTAAGGATGTTTGTATCCTTTCGATAAAATAATGTTGATCGAAATAATATTGATCATATTAAATATTGTCTATGTAACACCGCGATTTCGAGAACCAAAATTTTCTTTTTAAAAGCTTATTTATCATTTTCATTTAAAATCACGTAGCGGAATTTAAAACAAGTGGCAATATTTTTCATTTAAAAATTGCCACATACTAGGTTTGGTGTTACAGTTACTGAACCGACCGACCATTATCTGCTACAACATAAACATAATATCAGAGTTAAACAAAATACAGTGTTCCTCCTAACACATGCAACTACCCGCAGGCACCCAAGTTCACAGCCTAAGGAAAACCTGCACATGTGGATAGTAGTATCTGTTAGCTATAATAGCTAGTGAGTACACGATAACATGCAATCAATATAAACATAACACATATCATCAATCATGCTCAAATAGTTCTATCCTAGCATCTCGTGATGAGTTGGCGTAGTCAGGAGGTAGCATATCTCACAGGGGGCAACCCGGCTCAATGCACCAAACTGGGTACCAGACACATCAACCTCTCCGGTGGGGGAGCTGTTAAGCGTCCACCGTTGCGTTTTGGAATCAACCGATTCCTCTGTTGTACAGCCACAGCTATACCCGAAGAGGACAACTTTGTCCTTAAGTAGAACAACTTTGTTCTCGTTGTAGGAGAGCTTTGTCCGGGGCAAACCTTGCCCAATAGGTAGGACAGCTTTGTCCGGGGCAAACCTTGCCCAATAGGTAGGACAGCTTTGTCCGGGGCAAACCTTGCCCAATAGATCCGTACCGATCACAAACACATAATCTGATTCAATCAAATCATCAATCAATCAATAATCATGTCCACATAACATACACCTAAACAGATCCATATTATTTATATCAATCAAATATCTAGCATCATCATGCCATTCATTCTTTACTTCATTGCGCGCATGCAATAATGTATATCTATCATCATAACATACATCTAATCAAGTGCATGTTATTATATATCAATAAGTTAAGCCTAGCATCATCATGCTATACAATCTACACTTAAACAAGTGTGTATCATACTGTGTTAACATGTTAAGTCTAGCATCGTCATGCTTTGCTAACTACACTTAATCAAGTGCGTATAATATCCTGATAATCATTTATCATACATACTACAAGGTATACAACCTTTCAACAACATATTCAAACGCTTAATCAATTGTTTACAATTCCGGGTATTCAATTCAATTCATTGTTAAGATATGTTATAGATATATTAATTGTTATGTTATCAGGCACTCACCTGACGAGCTTAAATTGCTAATTGTACGTTCCGGGTCTCCTCGATTGTCAGGCTCACCTAAACAATCACCCCGTCTATCAGAACTACTCAAAACAACAAACTATATGCTGGAACAGGGTTCCTTGCGGCCACAAGCAAGACTTCTTGCTCCCACAAGGGCAGAAACATGCTTGCGCCGGCAAGCAAGGCCTTACGGCCGTAAGCAGTGCACTCCTTGCGGCCGCAAGGCTCGTCCCTTGCGCCCGCAAGCACTGCTGCACAACCCAGTGCAATTTCAGCCCCTGTTTTGACCATTTTCAACCCCAAAACACAACCAATCGATTCCAATCCAATTTCCAGTGTTCATATATGAATTAGACACTTAAACTAAGCTAGAAACAACAATCATTTCATACTTTAACTTCAATTTCAAGGATTGGGATCAAAATCTCCATTTTGACCCATTTGAACTATAATTCAAGAACTCAATCAAAACTTAACTTTTAATTCAAGAATTTGATTGTTTATGACTTAGAAATGATGTAGGAACAAATTGGAATCAATGGAATCAATTGTAGAAGTCAATTTGTAAATTTGACCCTTTTGACCTAAATGGTCAAAACTTGAAAAACTTGGTGATTTTATGGAAGGAACTTACAAGAAAGGTGTAGATGATGATTATCCACAGATTATGACTTGAATTCTTCAACAAATCAGATTGCTTGGATGATTTCTCCTTCAAGTAGCAAGAACACAAGACAATAGAGTTTGTGTGTGTGTGTGTACATACGTATGGATGTATGTGTGTCTATGTGTTTAAAAAGGCTAAACCGACTTGTGGATTGTTATTATCCACAAGTGGGTATTTTTTCCCCCTTTTCAACTTACAACTTTACGCACGAGTACCCGTTTTAACTAGCGGGGATATTTTTGGAAACCTCGTTCTAAACCATTTAATATTTCATTACTCTTATCTATTTTCAATAATATTTTAATATTATCATTTCTTTATTATTTTCTTCTATTTTCCAAATAATCAATTATTTAACTATAATTTCTTTTATTCAATATTTAATTAGAATTTCTTGACGTATCAGATTCGAACACGACTACGTCCAATATGAGGATGTTACAGTCTATATCATCTATGAGAATAACATTAATCAAATAAACAACATTTGTGTAGGTTCATACCATTCTTTTGCAAGAAATTGCTCGCAATAATGGTTCAATCCAAAATCAAGTTTGAAAGAGTCGTATTGGTCTCTCGAACATTTTTATCAAGCTATAAGACATGTTTCGGTTTGTAACATGTGACTATATATTTCCGATTGCGTTGTCAAATACGATTAATGATAATGATGAGAGACATGGTATATCGGTTCCTCTAGAATGGCTACATTGTTTATCTTATCTTCATAATAATATACTACTTTAATTGTACTAGCTTAATTACTAGTATGATTAAACTCATATAAGTTAGTTTCATGCACATATACATCTATGATGGTTTCTTCCTTTTCCTTATAAGTTTTGCTACGTCGTTAATATTATTTAAATTGTTGTAAGCTTATAGTAATTATTAACCATAAAAGCATTGTTTGTAAATATATCCAGAAGGTGCTAAGACCATAATATCCGAAGAATAGTAGTTAAATAAAAAAAATTTCAATTAGTAGTGGATGATATTTGGGAGTTGATGGTTGATTTATAATGACTGGACAAGGGTAATAGCTATAGCCTAGTAATTGATGTACCAAGTCGGAAACTTGTGTTCTGGAAATATTTTGTCGGTATCATGACTCCTGACATGTTTATATTAGTGTAACAACTAAGAACTAATATATATATATATATATATATATATATATATATATATATATATAGGGGAGGGTTCAAACGGGAACTGTTTTTCGTACGAGAACTGCGAGAACCAATCTTGGTTGTTCATTTTGGATAGGAATTCATGGATGAAGAGCGTGGGGGGATTGAGTGTGGCAGGGTGCATGTAAGGAACTCATGGGTGGACAATCCAATTGAAGAAGGGGGAATTGGATGGATAAGATTGGTTCTCGTGGTTCTCGTACGAAAAACAGTTCTCGTTTGAACTTTTGCCTATATATATACATACACACACGCACACATATATATACACACATACACACACACATATATGTATATATATATAAGCAAATGCTTTACTTATAAACAGGTTGTGTTTCAAGAGTGGTTTTAGATAGATGTTCTTGGGATCAAGTCCAAAGGATACAAATGTTAATGGTATCTGTAGTTAAAGCATACATTATGCAAGTAACAAAGGTCCAAGCGTCTAAGGTTGAAGGTTAGAATATTTAATGAACTTTGAAGGTTACCTCTTTCGCTTCTAGTTTGAAAGTGGCGATTTTAGAGATGTTAGTTTGGTAATGCTTTGGGGTAAATAACTTCAAAAGTCAAAAACGAGGTTCGGTTGAAAAAGCTTTATGTTGGAAAAGTATGAAGGTCATGACACATGTTAATATTTGGTTTTAGAATCTATAGGTTATTACTTTCATTGTGTATTTACTACTTTGGAGTTTGAGTTTGGAGTGAAGTGATCTCTAACTAGGATGAGTTTCAAATGAGACGAACCTTGATGGATATAAGCCGCGAACTAGACATTCATTAGGTGACTTTAATAATAATGATATTCAACATGTATGCTTCGGCGGTGGTTAAGCTTTAGGATCATCGCTGGAATAAATGTGTTTAGAATGATAAAGCTTGGTCGAGGTGGGTCTTGTGGTTTGCATATTGAAGGATGCTGAGCTGAATATCGCAATGCCGAAGGACGGTAGGCCGAAGGTGGCAATGAAGGTTTGTTGAGGTGAATAAACAACCAATGGTTAGGGATCAAACATATGAAGGTAGTGGATCTTAAACAATTAGCCGGACATAGTTTGAATCAAATTGTACTTGTGTAACATTTATGCTCCTTGTGAAACTAGATATGAAATATCAAATAATAAACCCCTAGCTTTCACGCTGGTCTCAAATTTAGTTGGTCATGTTGAGTGCATACTTGGTAGGTGTGTTAGTTTCCTATACATGTGTTATATAATTTGTAATAGAATGGGTATATACTTGTAATTTTAATTGAATCGGTTTAGGCTCTCAAATTATTATTAGGTTTCATGCGTTTGATTTCTCTCAGAAACCCTAAACAATATCCAAACGAGTGATAAGTATTAGAAGATATACTCTTCTCATGCACTATTCAAACCATGACATTTAGATAATTCCATAGTTACATGCCTAAAGTGTGTAACTGATTCATTACATGCACGTTGAATTCACATCAAGGGTGACACAAGCTCAAGTACTAAATAGAGCTCATGAGAATAAAAGTACAATTCTTGGAACAATTGTTATAAGTGTATAAACTCTATTAAGATTCGAATAATTTTAAAGAAGATTAATGCATTTACAAGCAACCGTATGACATCAAAATTAAAGTAATAATAATAATAACAACACAACAAATAAGTTGAAACTACAAACCAAAATAATAAAACCCTAGAACAACCCTTAAAATTTAATAACTTAAACTAATAATATGAGTTGTAACACATGAAATATCAAATGCACCTACAAGAAATGTAGCTTGCTAAATAAAGACATTAAGTAGCAATAAATAAAAAATATATATAAAATTGTATAAGAAGAAATCGGCCAAATGGGGGGAAAAGGGGGAGTAAATTTCAAAATTCAAAACATAACAAAAAATAACATGATTCTATATTAAATACCTAGAGTTATTTCCAAAACACCAATTCCATAAAACCCTAGCCTCCATCCATCAAAAATTCTCCAACGCTAGCCTCCATCCATCGAAAATTCTTCAGCCCTACTCCCTCATCTTCGATTCCTTGAAGGCCAAAAACAAGTTTTGGTGGTGTTCTTCAAGATTTCAAGAGATCAAGTCACATTGGTCATCATTCGAAAACATCTAGGTATGGATTTATTCTTAGGTATCTTAAATCTTTCTTGTTCTTTTCCATCATCTTGGCTAATGAAGCAACTCCTAAACTAAACACCCAAGAACATCTAAAATCAAATTTAATACTCATGAATGCCGATTTTTACAAACACTTGTGTTATACTTGAATCAAAACTACCTTTTAAAACTTTTGAGAATCTGACAGAAACTTTGAGTCGTGTTTAAAATATCATAACTTGGGCAATTCGTGGACTTTTCTATCTTATTGTAAGTCTAAACAAAAGTACTTTGAGTCTACTTTCTACTCCAATTGGTCTCGTCTCAAAATTATGTCGTTTGATCGTCCAAACAGATTAAAACATTTTGGTGCGCAAATCTGGATTTTTGGGACAGAAGCATGGGTAACTTACCCACACTATAAAACTCTTATTTTGATAAATAAAACCGTGAGGTTCATACAAGACAAAGCTTTATGTATCTATAGGGCTCTGTAAAAATTTTAGAAATTAATTTGTTCGTTTACTATTTTAAATAGAAATAAACTTTTTGTCGCGTAAAACAGTGGTATTTTCGGATTAGTCGATTATCACGAATTTATTTTAATATAAAAGTAAAAGAATAAATTCTGGAAAAATTAGGGTTTCATCTAGAGACATGGAAGTACATTTCATAAAAATTTAGGAATTTAGATAGGTTATTTAGAGGGGTTTAAAAATACAAAATGGGACTACAAATTCTGCCATGAAACTACTTGAATCCTAAAAAGTATTTCTAAAAGCATTAAAATAAAATAATGGAATTTATAACAAATCTAAGTGATAATACAAGTATACCTTACATAAGAAAGGCATTATCCAAATTATTGGATACAATACGATGGCAATCTATCAAATTTAGATTGCTACCTAAGAGTTTCACACCATAAACTAATGTCACGAAATCTATTGTAGATCTTTGAGCGGGATTTCATCTTACTAGCTACTATCAACACTCAAGGTGAGTACTCGTGGCCCCTTTTGCATGTTTTCTTGGGGGAAAATGACACTCAATGAATTGCTTCATTTTTCATGCCGTGAATTGAAATTCTTTTCTTTTTGATAACTTGGATTATGTGTTACATGCTTGTGTGAACTTGATTATGGATTATGTCAATCAAACTAACCCGATGATGGGTTAAGTCAATCAAACTAACCCCGTGATGGGTTAAGTCAATCAAACTAACTCCGTGATGGGTTAAGTCTAACCCCGTGATGAGTTTAGTTGATCAAATGAACCCGGTGATGGGTTAAGTCAAATGAATTCAATTTACCCAACTTAGTGCTCCAACTGGTAGGCCTTGTTGGATGACAAATATCAATGGGACATTGTGGTCCGGTTATCATCATTCATATTGGACATTGTGGTCCGGTTATCATTATTCATATGGGACATTGTGGTCCGGTTATCATTATTGCGAGTATGCGTTACACTATATCCATTGTCAAACTATTGTATGCACGGCAAATCAATTATTTTGTTTAAACCTGCGAGCTCACCAACCATTGTGTTGACATTTTTAGAGTGTTCATTTTCAGGTAATGCTAACACTAATGCTTAAGGACCCTAGAAGACTCTAGACGGACCTTAGCGTGACTCATAGCGAGAACCGAACTATTGATATAAATTTGTGATGTGGGTGTTTGTTAACACTTCAAATTGTTATATGGTTTTGGGCTTGTTGCCCGTATACTTGACCCGGGTTGTGGGGTTTACATTCGCACGATCATTTACTTTCGTTGATTGTCTATGTTGTCGTGGAACCGACTTAACACGGCATAAGACTCCTCTTGTGTCGGGAAAACGTCGTGACACGTTGGATTAATTGCATTTAGTGATTTTTTCTATTTTATATCAATGTGTTATGACGATCCTCTCCGTCACACTTCGCGATTCCGCCTTGGCGGGGTGTGACAATACTCAAATTGGTCATATATTTATGTAAATTTCTCCATCCTTTTGGGAATATTAATCAACTATACAATATCAAGTGTATATAAATATGAAAATAATAAATATCACATAAAAGGTTGGTGATGATTAACATGTATATGCATATATTATCATTTTTTGTTTTATTGGTTTATTTACATTATGTATCGCCAACTTTACCATTAGAAATATACCTAGTATACATTGGTATGTCATTGAGCTTATAATTTCGAGACTAAGGCAATTTGGTAAATTAATTCTGTGAGGATCATGCGTCAATTGGTACCGTTTTTCTTAGAAAACTTTAACTTTCTTTGATAGTTAATTTTGTGAGAAATTATTCATTCTTAGAAAACTTTAACTTTCTTTGATGGTTTTATTTCACTTAATGTGAATTTTTTAAACATTTGCCTATTAGTTATTTGTAAGGAAAAGAAATCAATTAAAACAATAAATATAATGACGTATTTATGTATGGTTGGAAATATTAGTTTTTCTTATAAACTAAAGCTTTCACAGTTGCTCATATAAAATTCATTAAATGTAGTTTTGTATAGAGAATAGGAAAGACAAGGAATAATTAAGTAATAAGGCTGGAAAATGATGGTGTTGTAAAATGTCATGCCAAGTGTCGTTACTAAAGGTTCTAGTAATAGATGTAGCCATGAAAGTTTGTGAAGACAATAAACAACAAATAGTCACAGATCAATTGCATGATGGTAATGGACCTTAAGAAATTAGCTGGAAGTAGCTCCAATTAGGTCATCTCTATTTGGTTTGGAAGGATGGAAAGGGTAATAGACCGATTTTCAAGTTCAATGAAAGGGTATCGAGGGTTATTTATAAATATTATTTTCTTCTATTTTTATGTGTGTTCATATTGGGCTGTTGGGTTACTTTAATTCTTAGAGTTGTTGTTTACCAACTTTTTCATTAAATATCAAGAACATTCTAATTCTACAATCAAATATCAAGAGCAAGCATAGATGGTGTGATATTTCTTATTTTATACAGAATTATATCCACCAATATTATATACTTGTCCAAGATTTCTTTACCAAAAGTGTAAAATTGAGTCTAAATATGTTGTTTATTTGGTAAAAACAGGAAAGAGACACTTAGAATCAAAGAACAATACAAGAAACGAAGAAAAGTGCAAAAATCAAGACTACTTACACTACTTCACGCCATAAACTCAATAGAGTTCATGCCATGAAGTTTTTCTACATCAAGATGATTAAGTTAATGTCAATCTATTGAGTAATGTCACATAATCGGATGAAAAATGACTTTGTAATCTACTTAATAAGGGTCCTGGACTACTCCTTTAATAACCAGTTGATTTTAAGTTGGAACCCACAAACTTACATGGTATCAGAGCAAGGTTCACCCGTGGTTGGTCAAAGGCCACACGGACTCTACGTAACCGATAAGTATCTACATGTTAGATGGAAAAAAAGAACACCACACGTGAGGGGGCGTGTTGAGTAATGTCCCACATCGGACGGAAAGTGACTTTGTAATCTACTTAATAAGGGTTCTGGATTACTCCTCTTATAACCAATTGGTATTAAGTTGGAACCCCACAAACTTACACAATCTTGGTGAAAATGCTTTCAACCGAATATAACTTCTAGAAGAACATCAAGTAGCATGAATTATGAGTCTACTAGAGTAGCCATAGGGTAAATAGTGAAATAGGTAAGGAAAGGATGGGTAATAAGTACACAAAAGTCAAAAGTTGGCATAAAGGGCATCTTCAGACCGTGAACTCCTTCTAGTTCACACTGTGAAGTCTTCCCGACTTTCTCCTATAAATAGCAAGCCTTGCAAGCTCATTTGGCACACCTCTAGATTCACCTTTCACTTACATTTCTCTCTCAATTTACTCTTCCTTTCTCCGTATTCTAGTGTGAAAAACTCTCATTGGGTCTATCTAAATCAATTAGATAGTATCTAAAAGAGTAGCTTGTTCCAGTTATTTTGTTTGTAATCAAGGAAGATATCATCTTAGTTGCTTAAACTATGATGCACCAAGCCATGTACAAGTTTAATTCATTAGTGGGGTAACTTCTTTGCTTATTCACTATGATCTTATGAATCCTAGATAATGATTTGATTTAACATTTTGTATTATATTAGTTTTTATATCCGATTATCATAATAATTGAAAAGAACCTTAAAAGTGATACTCTAAACCTTTGATTAATAAGTTTGTTAATTATTTTTATCATTTGGACATGGGAATGAATAATTGATGGGTGGTTTCTATTATATTATAACTTCGGTAATAATATAATCGGTTGTTATGAACAAGTGAAATTTACTAACCAATAACGGAGTAAACTTTAAGTTAAGCTATGAACGGGAGTTTGTAAGTTAAGGATGATGCGAGAGCTAATTCCAACAATTATGTGATAATGGAGATGTGTTTTAAAAGACCATTAATGGGAGTTAATTGTAACACCCTGAATTTTAGTACAAGTTTAAACTTTCTACATTTAAACAAAAACATCATTCTTTCGATATTAGTTTACAACATTAGGTGGAAGCTGTGTAAGATATACAAAAGTTGGTGTTACTTGTTGACCCGAATACACGACCATTAATTACAATAAACAAAATATGAGAATAATCATGTATTCCAAACATATCCAAAGGCAACAAGCTTCTCCCAAAAGCATCTACCCGCCTCACAAGCACCATGCTACTATTTATCTGCGGATACGAAAAAAATAACATTGATTCATTAGCATAAGCTAGTGAGTGCACCAAAATCAAGTTAAACAAATAAACAAGTCATCATATATGCAAAATAGTTATGCCATCAATAAGCAGATCACACAAGATGTGGGGGACAAGTCCACTTATACTTGTATCTTCCATAGGGGCCAACCATGGTCAACAAGTCCCCGTGGGGGTGTGTCCACATTTCCCGTCAAGGTGGGGGAAGCACGAAGCAGTCCACCACATAACGGTTATCTGGAGTGTAAGTGATATCGCGTTTATTAGATATATATTTTGGACGATATTTGTTTAATTTTAGCCAAAAATCGTGTGCTTAATTGTAAAAAGATGCGTTTATGATTTAATTGTTATTTTGCAGGCTAAAAAGGCGAAAAGGGAATTATTTGAAGAGATTACGGATTAAATAAATAACTGAGATATGATATATTTTATATATTTATATAGTATATATATATCTTAACTAATAGATATTATATATTATATATCTAAACCAATTAATAAAAAATAGACCGAAAAATAGGAAGAGGAGAATAGGGAGATAACGTACAACTTTATATATATATATATATATATGGACACGAGGATGGGCTTTTTAGCCCATTAAACAAAACAAAAAATACCCTCGATATATATATAGGGTTAGGTTATATATAGAACCACCCTTAAACATAGAACCTAAAGAACAAATCTCAGCCACTCATTTAAAAGAGCAAAAAAGGAATTGAAAATATGGTTACATCTCACGCGCCTCCCAGGATCAAAAAAGCCTATCATAACTATGCCATATTTATGATTTTTAATAAAAAAATTATACCATTAGCTTCAGTTTTTCTTGCTCTTTAATTCAAGACCACTCTTCCCATATTTCTAAAACTTTTATTTTCAAAATGCAAATATTTTCATCACAGCTGAAATGCAAAAGTTTTACTTTGATTTTCATTACAGCTGAAAATGCAAATTTCAAACCTGAACATGCAATTGTGGATTAAGATGATAATCAAATCTGAACATGCAATCCTCTTTAATCTAAGACTAGTCCTAATATATTTTGGATGATTTTTTCAAAAATGCATGTTTATATATTTGCATTTTCATATACCTGCATATACATATATTTGCATTTCATATACCTGCATGTACATATATTTGCATTTTCAGCTGTGATGAAAATCAATGGTATCATTTTTTTGCAATTTCAGCTGCATATACATATATTTGCATTTTCAGCTGTGATGAAAATCAATGATATATTTGCATTTCAGCTTCATGTACATATATTTGCATTTGCATGTACATATATTTGCATTTTCAGCTGTGATGAAAATCAATGGTATAATTTTTTTGCATTTTCAGCTACATATACATATATTTGCATTTTCAACTGTGATGAAAATCAATGGTATATTTGCATTTTTAGCTGCATATACATATATTTGTATTTGCATGTACATATATTTCCATTTTCAGTTGTGATGAAAATCAATGGTATAAATTTTTTGCATTTTCAGCTGCATATACATATATTTGTATTTTCAGTTGTGATGAAAATCAATGGTATATTTGCATTTTTAGCTGCATGTACATATATTTGCATTTTCAGCTGTGATGAAAATCAATGGTATAAATTTTTTGCATTTTCAGCTGCATATACATATATTTGCATTTTCAGCTGCATATACATATATTTGCATTTTCAGCTACATATACATATATTTGCATTTTCAGCTGTGATGAAAATCAATAGTATATTTGCATTTTTAGTTGCATGTACATATATTTGCATTTTTAGTTGCATGTACATATATTTGCAAACAGTAGCACTTTCAAATGTGAAATGCAAACAACAGCATGTAATTGCAAATGCAAACAGCAGCATGTAATTGCAAATGCAAACAGCAGCATGTAATTGCAAATGCAAACAGCAGCATGTAATTGCAAATGCAAACAGCAGCATGTAATTGCAAATGCAAACAGCAGCATGTAATTGCAAATGCAAACAGCAGCATGTAATTGCAAATGTAAACAGCAGCATGTAATTGCAAATGCAAACAATAGACATGTTCAAACCTAAAATGTGAAATGCAAACATCAGACATGTTCAAACCTAAAATGTGAAATGCAAACAGCAGCATGTAATTGCAAATGCAAAATGCAAACAACAGCACTTTCAAGGGCTGATATTACATGTTCAAACCTAAAATACAAATTCCATATACAACACTACAATGCAAATTTCATACACAAAACACTATATCAGTTAAAAAATCATTAAATTATCAACCAATTTTTTGGAGTATGAAGAATTGCATTTTGATTATCATCTTCATCAACATATGCATGTTCAGATATGAAATTTGCATTTTCGTAAATTGCATTTTCAAACTAAATTTTTTAGAAATATGGGAAGAGTGGTCTTGAATTAAAGAGCAAGAAAAACTGAATCTAATGGTATAATTTTTTTTGTTAAAAATCTTAAACATGAGATAGTTATGATCATTAGAATGATTAATGGGTTTTTTAAATAAATGTGATAGTGATTAGGTGAGGAGGCGTGAGGAGCTGATTATATTTTTTTCAATTTCTTTTTTGCCCTTCTTTTTAATTATAGCATCATAATTATGTATGATAATTACAATTTTACCACAATTTAATATCAGCCCTTCATCAAGTTAATCTAAAGGCCCAAAATAGTTATTTAGGTTATATGTTTAAGAGTGGTTCTATATTGATGCAATATATATATATATATATATAAGGTGAGGTTATATATAGAACCTTACTTATTCATAGAACCTAAAAATCAAACCTGACGATGACACGTGGCATCAAGGATAAGGGCAAAACTGGAAACTGAAATACAATTTAACACTCACGCCTCCCTCTCCTTTAAACCTCCAAACTTTCATTTAAAAAAAATCCTACTAAACATTCAAATGGTCATAATATATTCATCCTTAAGAATTTTTGCAAAAAAAAAATACCATTAGATTCCGTTTTTTATCCTCTTTAATTCAAGACCAGGATTGATATGCTTTCTAATTTTTTTTTTCAAAATGCAAATTGTTTGACGAATATGCAAAATGCAACCCACATAAAGAAGATAACAAAAATGCAAATCCAGATGAAGAAGATAACCAAAATGCAACAAAAATGAAGAAGATAATCAAAATGCAAACCAGATGAATCAATTTGCATTTTTCGTGAATGCAAACAATGACCTTTGCTCTAGAAATTTTGCATTTTTCATGGCCTTGAACGACGACCGGGGAGAAATCATCCGCAGCGATGGTCACCATCGTCGTTGAGGATACACAGATTGTCACCAGGCATGACTACGATAATGAAAAGAACATATCAGATGTCGAACCATGGACATCAAATTTTATAAACAATATCTAAATGCAAACAAATATCTCAGAATCAATGTTACAATAGTACAAAACAACATATAAATGCAAAATGATATAACTATGTTAATGTAACAATTTTACAAACAACATGTAAATGCAAAATGACTACGATAATGAAAAGATTAGATCTAAATGCAAACAAATATCTAAATGCAACATGTAAATGCAACATGTACAAACAATATCTAAATGCAAACAAATATCTAAATGCAAGGCATGACTACGATAATGAAAAGAACAGATCAGATGTCGAACCATGGACGTAGAATTTTACAAACAATATCTAAATGCAAACAAATATCCCAGAAATGAAAAGAACAGATCTAAATGCAAACAAATATCTAAATGCAACATGTATAAACAATATCTAAATACAAACAAATATCTAAATGCAAGACATGACTACGATAATGAAAAGAACAGATCAGATGTCGAACCATGGACGTCGAATTTTACAAACAATATCTAAATGCAAACAAATATCTCAGAATCAGATATGAAATTTGCATTTTCAAAATCAAATTTTTAGAAACATTGGAAGAGTGGTCTTGAATTAAAGAGCAAGAAAAACTGAACCTAATGGTATAATTTTTTTGTTAAAATTTTTAAACGTGACATAGATATGATCATTAGAATGATTAATGCGTTTTTTTAAATAAATATGATAGTGATCAGCTGAGGAGCGTGAGGCACTGATGAATGTTTTTTCGATTTCTTTTTTGCCCTTCTTTTTAATTATAGCATCATAATTATGTATGATAATTACAATTTTGCCATAACTTAATATCAGCCCTGGATCAAGTTAATCTAAATGCCCAAAATGGTTCTTTAGGTGTTTAAGAGTGGTTCTATATTGATACAATATATATATATATATATATATATATATATATATATATATACATATATGAGAAATGTCCAATACAGTCCTAATTTAATTTATACTCCTGAGGGACGATTTATAGCCATTAGATTTTAAGATTCAATAGTCCAGATTCAATCTTAAATTATAATCAAAATTGATATATTTGTATGAAGGAGGACATTTCTGGCATTTTAACTATTGGTCCCCACTTTCTCTCTCCTCTAATTTATTTAAAATTAATTATCTCACAAACCGTTAATCGTTAGACGAAACGAATTATACCGTTGCGATCCTCGTGTCCCCCTCTTTTATTAGAGAGACCAATTTATATACTTTCGACAAAATTTTTTTTCTCATTTTGTTAGATTGGACTTAAATTTTATTAAAGTATAATCACATGTGATTCATAAAGGTGTGATCAATATAGTCTTTATAAAATTATAGTTTGGTGTTTGATAATCCGGCGAAGTTCTATGGTTTAGTAACAAAAAATCAACAACTGAAAGTGATTCTAAGTTATTAGTTGTTTCATAACTCATGTGATTATCTATCTCTTATAAATGCACATAATTACAGGTGATTTGATTAAATGTGGCATTTTTATGTCACATATTTGACAGAATCAATCACATGTGATTTTCTAAAGAATCACATGTGATTTTGTACAGAATCACATGTGATTGAATACCAAAAACATAAGATTTGGTATTCAATCACATATGATTGCATATTTAATCACCTGTGATTTTGTACAGAATCACACGAGAGTTTGTACAGATTCACATGTGATTGAATATCAAAAAACATGAGATTTGATATTCAATCATATGTGATTGCATAGGGGATTGTTTAGACGAGAATCATTCTTATTACGAGAACCAATATAAAAGACATCGAATTCGAAGGAGAACACATCTGGACCTTTGATAGAGGGGATAGATTGTTGCTAGTACACAATATATGCATTCATCGGTAGACAATGCAATTGGATTGAGTGAAATTGAATATGTACATACATGTATAACAGTTTTAAGCAAACGTTGATTTTTAAGCAACCATTCAAAATTAATAAACGTTAAATGATATACAATTTAAGAAGATAAACAAAAATAATAAAACAACACATGTAATACTATTATGAATCAAGTATGATTATACATTAATAAAAATTAAGTCTAACCTAACAAAATGAACAAAAAAAGTTTGTCAAAAGTATATCAAGTGACCTCTCTAATAAAAGAGGGGAACACGAGGATCGCAACGGTATAATTCGTTTCGTCTAACGATTAACGGTTTGTGAAATAATTAATTTTAAATAAATTAGAGAAAAGAGAAAGCGGGGACCAATATGCAAATAGTCAGAATTGTCCTCACTCATATCAATTTTAATTATTATCTAAGATTAAAACTAGACCATTGATCTTAAAATCTAATTGCTAAAAATTATCTCTCCGGACTATGATTTTAATTATGACTATATTAAACAAAACCCATATATATATATATGTATATATATATATATATTTGAAATCGGCAGATGATATATATATATATATATATATATATTAAATTGGAGGCGGCGTACGGAAGAAACACACGCAACATCTCTCTCTCTCTCTATATATATATATATATGTATATATATTGGAGGAGGGCATCGCAAAACATATTAAAAAAAGCCAGAAGGGAGCTCACGATCAGCCGTAGAAAGAACAAGAAAACAAGGCCAAAAATATTCCAGGGACTGTGAAGCTCAGGCTTGGAGGATTGGAGCTTATTATTTGAAGATTTCGGCTTTAGATTCATCCCGGTTCTATCATTTTTATTTATTTATCTTCTGTATTCATAAGGTTTATTGATTTCCAGAAGTATATATATTATGATGTTCTTTGGCTAGTATTTCATATATTCCTCCCTATAAGAGATGGATTCTTTAAAAGTTAATTTTTTTTTGTGTTTATGATGCTTAATTTCATATATTTATCAATTTAAGTTCTATTAAAGATCCACATGTGTTTTAGATTTTGTTTTTGCATGTTTATATTCTGAGTTTATATGAGTAGGAGGACCAATCTGCTTGTGTGGCTTATATCATGACTATTTAGAACCAATAAGTAGTTTTGACTAGTGATTGACCAAATCCTAGGCTTAAACATGAAAAGATAGGAACTTTAATATGTGTGCAATTGCATATGATGACCTTTCTATGTTAATTGAATGGTTTGTTGATTTAGACAATCATTAAAGATGGAATCTTGATTGATACGAGCTAAAAAGATTAATCTTGCTTTTAATTGACTCCTTGACCATATGATTAATTAGTTAATTGCATGATTATAGGGTTAGATAATCTTACCAAGAGTCTAACTGATATAGGAATCGGTATATGATATTTAGTTGTCTATTGCACTTAATTGATTGACTTGAGGAGAGTTTCATTGAATCTAGGGAGGGAATCTTTATTTTATAAGCTTAACCCAATAAAGTCTGTTGTTTTTCACTTTCTTTGGTTTGTTTTTGGTTCTTGTTTCTATTATTATTAGGTGAGTTGGGTAATAAAGTTTGAATCTTTGTTGATATGATTCTAAATCCCCCTATTTACTGCTTTTAATTAGTTTAATATTTAATTAGTAGAGTTATATTCAAAATCATACTCGTTCCCCTTGTGTTCGACACCCGTACTTATTTACTATACTACGATACGATTAGGTTCTCTTGCCTATTTGTGTTGTAGTCGTGCTAAATAACTCTGATTTTATAAATTTAAAACTGATACGCTACACGCACATCGGTAAGCCCTATTCCCCAAGTTCACTCGTGTTGATTGGGTTCGGTGGCTCGTCAGCCCAGTGAACCCACACGGTCATAATGGGTACTGACATACCCCTCCATTCTCTACACTGATTCCTCAACCACCTGTGTATCGAGGTTCCTCAATTGTCGAAGCCACATGAACCAGTACACATCTCAATGGCTAGGAACCGTGATGGTGCAAAGTACACATCACAAACATAGGTCCGGACCACAAGGATCAATCACAGCACAAGCAAATTATACACATAAGGTCACAACTTACCAGAATCAACACAAAGCATAGCATGCTTCAAATCAGATGAAACATATACTCGATACATATCTCATTATCATGAACATGATAACAATGAATAAAAATTCACATTGATGCCATATATAAACATAAAACATAGTACATAAGAAACAATGGATGACTTGTATGTTTAAAAACAGTTTTGTGTATCCGTAGGGCACAACTCACCTGTCTGAAGTGATGAGGATGATTTCCACTTCAAAACGAGGCTATAAGTCAAATGCACGAAGATCCTATGATCACAATATAAGGTTAACTTAGTTAAGTTAACCATACATTAAAGTTACATACAAGTATAGACTCAAAACACGACTTAAACACTAATTTCGGGTCTTTAAGACTCCCTATAAACTCCTCATAACCACTAGAAACCATCCCAAATCAAATATAAGGTCAAATGGGGTAAAAAACAACTATTTGAAGCTTCCAAGGGGTCTCGCGCCGCGAGACAGGGTGCCTCGCACCAGGTGGAAAACTCACCTTCGCAAAGGTAGAGCCTCGCGCCGCGAGCCCGACGTGAACAGTAACCTGCAGGCTGTTATTAAACACCAAATCGACCAAAACTCAAATTTTCCCAAATCAAACTGTTTGCATCATGTAGAACACTCAAAGACACTTCCAAAACAACAACATTTATGTCCACTTGGATCAACAAAATCCTAACTCACCATTCTTCCCCCAATTTTGACCCATTTTCTCAATCAAGCCCATACTTTAACCACAACCAACTATAAATCATACAAACAATCATCAAAACTTAAAATCAAGCACTAAACAAGATTAGAACTTACTTGATGTATAAACCCCCAACTTGGGTAGTAGACTTCTTGCTCAAATCAAGGTTAAATATAAAGAAATTGAGGTATAAGCACCCCAAGTCTTGAATCCAAGCACAAATCACCAATTTCTCCTTTATCTTCTTCAACACTCTCTTTAGAACTCTCTCTTGCTCTCCCTCATGATAGCTTTCTCTAGAAATTGGGGCTTTGACTTCAATAATTGAAGTCCACACACACACACACATATATATATACTAAGTTACATGTTTGGTCCTTGAACTTCTTTCCCATTTACATTTATTTACTAATTTAAATTTATAACACCTACTCACACAACATATAACATATAAATAGCATTTTAAACACATAATTTTACTAATTCTCATTTAAACTTGCTTATATATATATTTTATAATTTTACAAAAAATACGGGTATTACATTTCCTCCCTCCTTACAAGGATTCCGTCCTCGGAATCAATTCTAGCTAAACAAATGAGGTTAGCGAGTTTTCATGTCGTCCTCGGTCTCCCAAGTCAAGATGTGACCTTGAATATGTTTCCATTGCACCAAAATCAAAGGAATGAGACGTTTCCTTAGTTTCTTTGTCTTTCTATCTACAATTGCCACTGGTTCTTCCACCAACCGTTTCTTTGGATCGACTCGCAACTCGTTGATAGGAATTACTTGATTATCTTCCACTTTGGTCTTCTTGAAATTACAAACATGGAAAGTGTTGTGGACACCTTCTAATTCCGGAGGTAACTCTAGCTCGTATGCTTGCTCGTTGACCCGCTTGAGAATCTTGAATGGTACAATATACCTCGGGCTCAACTTCCCACGCTTTCCAAACCGAATCACCCCTTTCCAGGGTGAAACCTTGAGAATCACTTGATCACCGACTTCAAAAGTCATAGGCTTTCTCTTCTTATCCGCGTACATCTTTTGATGATCACGTGACGCTTTAAGCTTTTCAAGGGCAAATTTGACCTTGCAGGCGGTCAATTGAACAATTTCCGGACCTGCATACTGCTTTTCACCGGGTTCTAGCCAACACGTAGGGGTTCGACATTGAGGCTACCGATGCTAGAATGGTACGAGTTGTTGTAAGAAAATTCGATCAAAGGTAGATGGTAATGCCATGATCCACCGAATTCCAAGACACACGATCGAAGCATATCCTCCAATGTTTGAATGGTACTTTCGGATTGAACATCCGTCTGCGGGTGATAGGACGTACTCAAATGGACACGAGTACCTAACTCTCTTTGAAGACTTCTCCAAAAGTTATATGCAAAATGCGAATCTCTAGCCGAGACGATTGATAGAGGTACTCCATGTCTAGACACGATTTCATCCACGTACAACTTTGCAAATTTGTCTAAAGAGGCTGTTTCGCGAGTAGCCACAAAATGAGCACACTTGGTCAAACGATCAACTATGACCCAAATCATGTCGTGCCCCTTAGCAGTCTTTGGCAACTTTGTGACAAAATCCATAGTAATGTGATCCCACTTCCATTCCGGAATCTCCAAGGGTTGAAGATTTCCATATGGACGTTGGTGCTCGATCTTGACTTGTTCACAAATAGAACACTTCTCAACATAAGAAGCGATATCAACTTTCATTCCAGGCCACCAGTACAAGGGTTTTAGATCATGATACATTTTTGTGCAACCCGGATGCATAGACATTTTAGAATGATGGGCATCATGTAGAATCGCCTCGCGATTATTGCCAAACTTTGGCACCCAAACGCGACCCACAAAGATTTTCAAGCCACGACTATCTTCTTCTATACAATCCTTGAGTTTCATCATCTGCTCATCTTTAAGATTCTCATCTTTCAAAGCTTCTTGTTGAGTTATCTTTAAATTTTCCACTAATTCAGAAATCACCTCCATTCGAAAAGATTGGTAACATAAGGCATTCGTTTGAGTTTTGCGGCTCAGAGCATCAGCCACAACATTTGCTTTTCCCGGATGATACCGAATCTCACAATCATAGTCTTTAATCAATTCAAGCCATCGGCGTTGCCGCATATTCAACTCCTTCTGATCAAAGATATGCCGAAGGCTTTTATGATCAGTGAAGATCGTACAATGAGTACCATAGAGATAATGGCGCTAGAGTTTCATAGCAAAGATCACTGCCGCCATCTCTAAATCATGAGTTGGATAATTGGCTTCATGAGTCTTCAATTACCGAGAAGTATAAGCAATAAACTTGTCTCTCTTCATAAGAATGCGCCCCAAGCCAGATATGGATGCATCACTATAAACCACAAAATCCTATAATCCTTCGGGTAGAGAAAGAACATGAGCTTGACATAATAACCTCTTGAGAGTCTGAAAAGCATTTTCCTGATCATCAGTCCAGGAATAAGGAACATTCTTACGGGTCAGCTTGGTTAGTGGCCCCGCTATCTTGGAGAAATCCCGAATAAATCGACGTTAGTAACCCGCAAGACCAAGAAAACTTTTGATTTCGGTAGGGGATTTAGGAGATTCCCACTTCATAACCGCTTCAATCTTAGAAAGATCGACTTTAACACCTTCTTCACAAATAACATGGCCTAGGAACTGAACTTCCCAAAGCCAGAATTCACATTTGGAGAATTTTGCATAGAGCTTCTCATGCCGAAGAACTTCAAGAACTTCTCGTAGGTGAACTTCATGATCTTTCTCAGTTTTAGAATAAACCAAGATATCATCAATAAACACAATCACAAACTTATCCAAGAAACGACGGCATACTCGATTCATAAGATCCATGAACACCGCCGTAGCATTAATTAGACCAAAGGGCATCACAAGGAATTCATAATGTCCATAGCGGGTTCTGAAAGCAGTCTTAGGAATATCATCTTCTTTAACGCGAACTTGATGATAACCCGAACAAAGATCAATCTTGGAAAAGTAACTTGCTCCTTGAAGCTGATCAAACAAATCGTCAATTCAGGGAAGTGGATATTTGTTCTTAATGGTTCTTTTATTCAACTCTCGGTAATTAATACACATCCGTAAAGTACCATCCTTTTTCTTGACAAATAAAGACGGTGCTCCCCAAGGCGAGGAACTCTAAAAAATCCCTTATCCAACAGATCTTGGATTTGGGTCATCATCTCCCGAATATCAGATGGGGCTAAACGATAGGGGGCTTTGGCAACAGGAGTTGCCCCGGGAACAAGATCTATTTGAAACTCAACCTTACGAACCGGAGATAAGCCGGGAAGGTCATCAGGGAACACATCGGGAAATTCGTTAACAACTTTGACATCCCCACCACATTGCTTCTCCTTCTGGACATCAAGAACATATCCAGAAAGGATTCACAGCCCTTTCGTATACATTTCTGAGCTTTCATAACAGACAAAATTTCCAACCCGGATTTGCGCTTCTCGCTTCGAGCTATAACATATTCAACATTGGGCAAAGGGATTTTGATCAACTTCTTAGAACAAAGAATTTCATCATGATTAGCACTAAGCCAATCCATATCAATAACCGCATCAAAAGAAGATATGTGAACCGGTGACAAACAAATTGGAAAAGAGCTCCCATCAAGATTAACAGTAAAGCTATCACAAATATCAGTCACAGAAATAATCTTGCCATCAGCAATTTCAACATCAAGAGGTTTGGCAAGTTTACTAAAAGGCGGATTCAGTCTCTCACAAAAAGCATACGACACAAATGATCTATTGGCTCTAGAATCAAATAGCACATAGGCAGGTGTAGAATTCAATAGGAACATACCAGATACTACATCCCCGGCCTCACGAGCCTCCTTCGTCATCATTTGAAATGCCCGCCCTTTCTCCTTTGAAGGGTCTTTGCCCTTTGAAGATGAATCACCGGTTCCTCCCTCCTTACGCTGAGGGTAATCCGCCATCTTATGGCCCGGCTTGTGACAGGTAAAACAAACACTTTCCTTGTACTTGCAATGGTAGGGACGTGGCCAGGCTTGCCACAATGGAAACAAGCTTTGGTATCTTTCGTACAGTCTCCCTTGTGGTGAGACCTACACATCTTGCACCACTGTGGTTTAGAATCATCAGTTTTGGGTTTGGAGAAGGAGGATGGGGTTGCTTTCTTTTTAGACTGACCACCAGAGGGCTTAGCCTTTCTCTTTTCAGTGCTTAACTTCTTGGCTTACTTGGAAGCCTTGAAGTCATCGAACAAAAACTTGGCCTTTTGAGTGGCCGAGAGAAGAGTAGGACAATCTCGGATGTGAATTTTGTACTCAGGAGGTATGGTTTCAACAAACCGTTTCACTTTAGCTTTCTCATCGGTGACCCAAGTGGTCACAAAGCTGAGACGCTCATTGAACTTGCGAACGTGTTCATCCATAGTTGAATCACCCAATTTCATATTTAGGAACTCCCTTTCGAGGCGTTTCAGATCTCTTTCAATACAAAACTCCTTTTGGAACATATCAAGGAATTCATCCCAACCCAGCTTGTCAGCTTCACCTTTTGGCATTGATGCCTTGATAGTTATCCACCAAACTAAAGCTCTCCCTTTCAGTTGTCTAACAGAATAAGGGACTTTGTGTCCCTTGTCACAGTCACAAGAAGTAAAGGTCTGTTCCATTTCCAGGATCCAACTAAAGGTCACAATCAGATCATCACTACCTTCATAGGTAGGAGGTTTGCAGTTCAGAAATGTCTTGTAGGAAACGTTGGGTTTCCTTGAGATGGATGACTCACTGGACTCACCATGAGTCGAAGTCTTTGGGGAGTCTTGGTTCTTTTTCAACTGATTTTCTAACTCCTGGATACGAGTCAGGAGTTGAGCTATCACTGAGGATTGATCATTTGGGTTACCCAGGTGGGGTTGAGAGTGTTGGGTATGTTGAGAACGAGGATTTCCACCCGGTTGAGAGTGCTCTGGAGGTATTTCATCCCTTCCGGGCTGAACAAACAGGAAGTTATCATCATTGTGGGCATCCATGCCTCAATTCTTGTCTACTACACATAATTAGACAACAACAAGTAGCACATTAAGTCACAAGAATCAACAGTTTATCACAATTGGGAACAAAGTTTCCCTATCTCTCATTCAAATCTCAACTTAACCTATAAGCCCACTGTAACACCGTGCTTTTGAGAACCAAAATTTTCTTTTTAAAATACTACTTAAGTTTTCAAACCGCGTGGGTTTGACTGTAAATAGAATATTTAAACCTGTCTTATAATTTAAAAATGCAGCGGAATTAAAAACACGTGGCAAACTGTATAAACAGTCATAACGTTGCCACATACGACATTTGGTGTTACGGACACATAACCGGCCGACCATTATCTTTAAACAAACTTAAACATATTATAACAGAGTTAAACAAAATCTAGTGTTCCTCTTATAAACATGCAACTACCCGCAGGCACCCGAGCTCACAGCCTAAGGAACACCTGCACATGTGGAGAGTAGTATCTGTTAGCTATAATAGCTAGTGAGTACATGATAGCATGCAATCAATATAAACATACCACATATCACCAATCATGCTCAAATAGTTCTATCCTAGCATCTCGCGATGAGCTGGCGTAGTAAGGAGGTAGCATATCTCGCAGGGTAGCGAACCCGGCTCAATGCACCAAACTGGGGTACCAGACACATCAACCGCTCCGGTGGGGGAGCTGTTAAGCGTCCACCGTTGCGTTTTGGAATCAACCGATTCCTTTGTTGTACAGCCGCAGCTATACCCGAAAAGGACAACTTTGTCCAGGGCAAACCTTGCCCAACAGGTAGGACAGCTTTGTCCAGGCAAACCTTGCCCAACAGGTTGGACAGCTTTGTCCGGGAAAACCTTGCCCAACAGGTAGGACAGCTTTGTCCGGGCAAACCTTGCCCAATCACAAACACATAATCTGATTCAACCGAATCATCAATCAATCAATAATCATGTCCATATAACATACACCTAAACAGATGCATATTATTTATACCAATCAAATATCTAGCATCATCATGCCATTCATTCTTTACCTCATTGCGCGCATGCAATAATGTATATATATCTATCATCATAACATACACTTAATCAAGTGCATACTATTATGTATATCAATAAGTTAAGCCTAGCATCATCATGCTATACAATCTACACTTAAACAAGTGCGTATCATACTGTGTCAACATGTTAAGTCTAGCATCGTCATGCTTTACAAACTACCCTTAATCAAGTGTGTATAATATCCTGATAATCATTTATCATACATACTACAAGGTATACAACCTTTCAACAACATATTCAAACGCTTAATCAATTGCTTACAAGTCCGGTTATTCAGTTCAATTCATTGTTAATATATGTTATAGATATATTAATCGTTATGTTATCAGGCACTCACCTGTTAGGCTAGATTAAGCAAAGACCTTGCTTTGGCGCTCACGGATTGTCAATTCAACCTATAATACCAAGACTTACGCATCAATCATTTGAACACGCGAGGAACGTCTTGGATACTTGAAACAATACCCTAATGGTGTTTTTAAACCATTTATTAACTAACTATAGCAGCCCAAGCAACAACACACGAACACATAGCACAAAACAACAAAGAAAGCTGTGTGCAGGGGTGTCGTGCCGCGACCAGCTTGCAGAGGCTGTAGCAGCTATTGTTTTACGCACAGCAAGCCCATTTTGGCTCATTTCAACTCCAAATCAATTTTAGTAAAATTCTAGTGTTTCATAGGACTATTTGACACTTGTGGAAGCTTTCTAACATCAAAAACTCCTATCCAATTAATTCATACGAAAATCCCATTTAAATGGACAAAGACGTGCTCATAATGGCCAAAACTTGATGTAAACCAATTCCAACACTTGCAACACACCATATACACCTAATATGATGTATTGAAGGTGTTGCAACTGACCAAAACCTTTAAACTCATTGTTTGGTATCATTTTCCAATTTCTTGCCTATTTAATGCCTATTTTTCACTATTTTAGCCAATTCAAGCAAAACAACCATTCCAATTCAAAACCAATGTTCTAATCAATTCATACAAGTCATATGAACCTATTAGAACCTTAAAAATCAGTTCTTGATGTGTAAAAACAGATTTAGGCCATTTTGACCCATTTAGGCTAAATATTAGATTTGTGCAAAAACACCACTTCTAATGCACCAATTGAGTTCTAATCAATCCTAACAAGTTATAGGATCATTTAGAACACTAAATTTCAGTTCTTGAAGGTCAAAATCAGTTTGACCCGTATTTGACCAATTTTGACCCATTTGAGCCAAAATTCAAAACTCATCAAGAACACTACTTTAATTCATGGAAT
Source organism: Dittrichia graveolens (assembly GCA_038502395.1). Lineage (NCBI taxonomy): Eukaryota > Viridiplantae > Streptophyta > Magnoliopsida > Asterales > Asteraceae > Dittrichia > Dittrichia graveolens. Next base: position 1,175,360 of record JARJIL010000008.1, read on the forward strand.
TGATTCCTATACACTTATAAATGATATTAGAACCTATTTCAATCATAAATTTCAGTTCTTGATTGCTAAATCAAAGAACCCACTTGAAACCTAAAATTTCAAGTCTTAAAAGACATAATCAAGAACAAGGATTAATTGGCACTTACAATGATCAAAGAATGATTAGAAACAACTTGTGGGATGATTTTGATCCTTATTTATCTGCTGGAACAAGAGTTTTATGAGTTTTCTTCAAAAACCCAAAATTCAAGAATGAAGAGAAAGCCATGGATGAAGCTTACTAGGTGATGGAGATGATGTTATAGGATGAATATAGTCTTCAATTTGCTACTGGAATTTTGTTGTTTGTTAAGCTCCTTTGATCTTCTTCTTCTAACTTTGCAAGAACAGAAAGAATGCTTTGAAGATGTGTGTGTATACGTATGTGTGTGTGTGTAGTCTGTGTATTCAAAAGCCCAAAACCGACTTGTGGCTATTATTATCCACAAGTGGGTATTTTGTTCCCCTTTTCAACTTACAACTCATCTCCCGGTTAACCGTTTCAACTAACGAGGATATTTCTGGAATCCTCGTTTGAAACCGTTCGATATTTTATAACCTTTATCTATTTTTATTAATATTTTTAATAACCCATTTATCTATTATTTTCATATTTTATATCATTTTCTAAAATATATATTTTTTATTTAATTCAATTAAATACTCGACGTATCACAATCGCACACGTTTAGGCCCGTTTTGAGGATGTTACACCCACCCGATATGTTTGGATATTTAATTAATGGTCGGCCTCGGTTTGAGACCAAACACTCGCTAAAGTGCTCGATTCTCTCAAACCTTGGCTCTGATACCAACTTGTAACACCCTGAATTTTAGTACAAGTTTAAACTTTCTACATTTAAACAAAAACATCATTGTTTCAATATTAGTTTACAATATTAGGCGGAAGCTGTGTAAGATATACAAAAGTTGGTGTTACTTGTTGACCCGAATACACGACCATTAATTAAAATGAACAAAATATGAGAATAATCATGTTTTCCAAACATATCCAAAGGCAACAAGCTTCTCCCAAAAGCATCTACCCGCCTCACATGCACCATGCTACTATTTATCTGCGGATACGAAAACAATAACATTGATTCATTAGCATAAGCTAGAGAGTGCACCAAAACCAAGTGAAACAAATAAACAAGTCATCATATATGCAAAACAGTTATGGCATCAATAAGCAAATCACACAAGATGTGAGGGACAAGTCCACTTATACTTGTATCTTCCATAGGGGCCAACCATGGTCAACAAGTCCTCGTGGGGGTGTGTCCACATCTCCCGTCAAGGTGGGGGAAGCACAAAGCAGTCCACCATACAACGGTTATCTGGAGTGTAAGCCCTGTTCCCCAAGTCCACTCGTGTTGATTGGGTTCGGTGGCTCGTCAGCCCAGTGAACCCACACGGTCATAATGGGTACTGACATACCCCTCCACTCTCTACACCGATTCCTCAACCACCCGTGTATCGAGGTTCCTCAATTGCCGAAGCCACATGAACCAGTACACGTCTCAATGGCTAGGAACCCTGATGGTGCAAAGTACACATCACAAACATAGGTCCGGACCACAAGGATTAATCACAGCACAAGCAAGTTATACACATAAGGTCACAACTTGCTAGAATCAACACAAAGCATAACATGCTTCAAATCAGATGAAACATATACTCAATACATATCTCATTATCATGAACATGATAACAATCAATAACAATTCACATTGATGCCATATATAAACATAAAACATAGTACATAAGAAACAATGGATGACTTGTATGTTTAAAAACAGTTTGTGTATCCGTAGGGCACAACTCACCTGTCTGAAGTGATGAGGATCACTTCCACTTCAAAACGAGGCTATAAGTCAATTGGACAAAGATCCTACGATCACAATACAAGGTTAACTTAGGTAAGTTAACCATACATTGAAGTTACACACAAGTATAGACTCAAAACACGATTTAAACACTAATTTCGGGTCTTTAAGACTCCCTATAAACTCCTCATAACCACTAGAAACCATCCCAAATCAAATATAAGGTCAAATGGGGTCAAAAACAAGTTTTTGAAGCTTCAAAGGGGTCTCGCGCTGCGAGACAGGGTGCCTCGCGCCCGGAGAAAATCTTTCGAAAACTCACCTTCGCGAAGGGATAGCCTCGCGCCGCGAGCCCGACGTGAACAGTAACCTGCAGGCTGTTGTTAAACACCAAATCAACCAAAACTCAAATTTTCCCAAATCAAACTTGTTTGCATCATGTATAACACTCAAAGACACTTCCAAAACAACAACATTTATTTCAAATTGGATCAACAAAACCCTAACTCACCATTCTTCCCCCAATTTTGACCCATTTTCTCAATCAAACACATACTTTAACCACAACCAACTATAAATCATACAAACAATCATCAAAACTTAAAATCACGCACTAAACAAGATTAGAACTTACTTGATGTATAAACCCCCAACTTGGGTAGTCAACTTCTTGCTCAAATCAAGGTTAAATATGAAGAAATTGAGGAACAAGCACCCCAAGTCTTGAATCCAAGCACAAATCACCAATTTCTCCTTTCTCTTCTTCAACACTCTCTCTAGAACTCTCTCTTGCTCTCCCTCACGATAGTTTTCTCCAGAAATTGGGGCTTTGACTTCAATAATTGAAGTCCATACACACACACACACATATATATATATATATACTAAGTTACATGTTTGGTCCTTGAACTTCTTTCCCATTTACATTTATTTACTAATTTAAGTTTATAACACCTACTCACACAACATATAACATATAAATAGCATTTTAAACACACAATTTTACTAATTTTCATTTAAACTTGCTTATATATATTTTATAATTTTACAAAAAAAATACGGGTATTACATTAATGAACCCTATTAAATTTCACTGCGAATAGTTAACGGGAGTTAATCGTCCAACCTCTTGGGATAACCAATATAATATGCTTTTAATAATCAAATCTATATCTCGGAGGATTAAATCATAGTAAATAACTCTTTTAATCATTTAATTTGTTTACAAGTTATTTATTCGCTTTCCTTTTAATAAATATTTAGCCATCCTTATTATTTATCAAATTATGAAATCAATCTTTCAACCCCCCCCCCCCCCTTTAATAGGTTAATTATTTAAATTGAATTGTATCAATTTCCAACATATTTTCCATATGGATCGAACCTGACTTACTTCATTTATATTACTACACGATCCAGTCATACTTGCTGGAATAACATATGTTTATATTTGATGTAATTCTTGAACTTAAATTGTAACTTGCAAAAACACTCATCATGGTGGCTAACATCTCTTATTTGTTATTTGGAAAAAAGTAGCATCACTTTTGGTTTAGACATACCACATGTTTCATATTTGACCCTTGGTCCAGACTTGACATGTGGTTCAGATTAGACCTCAAGTCCTTATTGGACTTTTGCTTCAGATTGGACCTCTGGTTCGGAGGGAGGGTGTACACCAAAAATGTGCCGATTGTTCAACAAGAGTAGTCTGAACTAGTGTGTAAGCATGAGGTGGTGATAGAAGGTAGGTTGTAGAAAAAGACAGTATACGCACATGGCGGTGTCTACCGAGCTAGGAAAAAAGTGTTTGTTTCTTTATGATTTCACTGTTTAATTAAGAGCGTAGGAGATAGGTCTTAGGGAAGTATAGTCGGTGAAGATAGGAATATGTAAGTCATGATTTGGTGTTTAGGTAGGTCTTAGGGCGTAAAAGAAGTATATTTCTACTTCTCTTTGTGAGATAACCTACTTGTACAAGTTTAGAAGATGTCTCACTCCAAATGTGAGAATGTAGTAGATTTGGTGTTTAGGTAGGACATTTATGGAAATATCATTTTTGTCGAAGGAATTTCTAAATATTTTGTATGTCTAAAACATTTTGTTCAAGGGAAGGAAGTCTATGAAGTAATGGTATGTGATTGAACGGTTTGAGGTATGTACTCATATCACGAGAAGAATGGCAATATTATTTTGGCCTAAGTCGGGTTCTTATTTGGAGGGATGATAAGATCCGATCTATTGACCACTTCAAAGCATCGACTACCTTTTTCTTTTTTGCTGATAAAATAGTCTTTCTCCTATATATTTTCCTAGGGTATATACGTCTAATCTAGGATTAGATGAGAAGTTATATAATTGTAGTTGGAGGAAAGTTGAAACAAACTATACTATCGTATTTGAAGATGGTTATTTCATATCCTCCAGATCTAGAAGTTAGAGGCAAGAAGTAAAGGATTTATTACCTTTTTGTTGTTTAACCAAGGCTAGACGAAGACCGAAGTATGATGAAACAATAGAAGAGCATATGTTATATTGGACAGAGGTAGGCTACAATATGTACTTGCTTACCATCCATAAGAGCATGACTTATGCAAGATCAGACAAAGATGAAAGTAGCTTTATAATATGCATTTATGTGTTATTCTCATCTTTAGTTATACATTGGTCTACAAGTTTATTCTAATATACAAGGAGTGTATACTTTTTTCATGGACTTGAGTTCAATATAGAAACAACTACAAGATCGTCATTGTTGTTTCATCTATGTTCACGATTGTCGTTTTACCTAAGCACACAAAAATTTCATCTTAGTGGCTTTATCCCTTATGTAGGTCTAAATTCATGACCAAAATAAGGATAAACAAGTTTAATTTACAAAGTAAGTTTCACCACGGGAGAAAACTATTGAAATAGAGAAAGTATCATACATATTAATAAATAAGATCATGTAAGTATCATGCATATTCAAGAATTAGTAGCGTCTAAGTCATATAGTAGAGTGAGTTTGATACTTTGAACCCGTTATATGGATGGATGAATCGGGTCTTGGAACATGCTAACTTAAAGTGGATGAGGAGCTAAATTAGTTCATGATCAACCTCTGTCGGTTGGTTTGAAGCTTCGGACCGGAGTATGAGCTTCAAAGCACTTTGTAGTTTTGATAGACGAGGTCTGCATGGATAATTCTCATGTTGTTGCTAGAGGCTTAGGCTACTGTGATGGACTCCGTTGAAGAGCTGCCGAAGGTCATGGACTTGGAGAGGTCCTTAAGGTCCCATGATTTGCATATCTTGGGTTAAGTATGGTAATGATAGTCGCAATTTCTCTGAGTTGCGGGTTTAGTTGTAGTGAAGGTTGTAAAAAGGGTGTTGAAATGTGAGAAATACGAAGTGTTTGTGTGAACCCTTTAGGATTGTGGTATTCTTTTCTTTGCGCTATATGCCATGGTGAATTTGAATTCCGAGTTTACCCTTCTTTTTGGTAGTGTATTTTGACTTTTTAAAATAAAATTGCAAATTACATTAAAATCTCTATATGCAAGATATGGATTATTTTTCTTTACTTTTAGGGTTGAAATAACAAAAATTAATTAAATTAACTACACCATTATATTAAAAGTTAAAACTGTAAGCTCTTTACCCGTAGTTGTACACACACAAACATACGAGAGTGAAGAAACTCATTCTTGATTTAAAATAAGAGAACATGACTGATCATGTTTGATCATAACATGAGAAGATACTGTTCCATAATATAAGTACTAATGCTTTTTGTATTTGTGCTTATTTTGAAGTACTATGTATTTATAAACTAATATTTTTACAAAAATAATTATAATCGTGTATCACACAAGTATCTAAGTTAGGGGCTGTTTGTTAAAACAGAATGATTAAGCGTCGAATGATTCTGTGGCCTGAATAATTCAAAAGCTCTGAAGAATCTGCCTCTGAATGTGACATGTTGTTTGATTAAGGTTCTGAGTGAACAATCCGAATGATATAAATTATCATTTTAACGATATATTATATTATAAGATATAATTGTTTAACAAGATAAAGTGTGAGAAGGAATATCAGGGTAAAAATACTTTGTGCTTAATGATTTAGAATGTACTTTAAGGTAGAATGATTCAGCAGCATTATGCTGAATTATTCAGCACAGTCTTTATTCAGAAGCAGCAATCAAACACGTTGAATGTTGAATCAAATCCCTATATTAGATCTTCTAATTGATTTTCTCAACGTATTCAATACAAGAACCGAAGAACATATCTTTAACACTTACAAAGTTAATTTTGACTAAAACTTCAACGTTTGACTTCTAAAAGTCAACTTACTTTTGTCAAGTAAACACATAAACATAACAATCAATAAGAAATCTCTAAAGTAAATAAACTTCATATTTACGAAGAAAATTGATTTAAACGGTAGAATATTGACAAATAGATAAGAAGTTTCTGCATCTTTAGAGCTGAACTACTTGTAACTTCAGAAGAAAGTTGGTAGAAATGAAGGACTTTCTTCATGGTATAATCTTGTTCATTTAATATGATTGAATTGAACTAGGAAAATGACAGTAGTCTCTCTATATTGGGCCACAAGGTCCAGCTTGCAGGTGTGGGTGTGCAATTATTTCATTTTCCTTTGTATTTTGCTGTAAATCAATTAAGCATTTCAATTACTCTCAAATACCATGTGTTATTGGTGTATTCTCTCAAATACAATTGCACTAAGTTCATAATTATTGTGTGATATACAATGTTCACAACCCGATTAGAATAACATGTACACCTGACTAGAATGTTTATACCTGTTTGACCCGCCAACCTTGGCTCTTTAACCCATTTAGATTAGTGGGTTCACTGAATGTGTGTGGGTCAAGCATGTCTAGGTTAGGATTGAGTTATTCGACGCGAATAATTGAACATGTCCTCTTTGGGTGTGTAATACTGAATTCCTAACCTAAAGCCGTCAACCAAACACGACATGAGTTAACACTCCTAAATTGTTGTAGTACAATATGAAAAGTAAAAAAGAAAAGAAAATTGTCACAGTAGCTATGGCTAGATGAATGTGACGAATGGTCCAATTTCTCATAATAAATGTAGGCTCAACTTTAATTGACACACAATTAGCGCGAGGTCTTTAGGAGATAGCCTACAGCAGTCTACATCTTACCTCCCCATACATGCCTCCGAAGTCAGAATAAATATAGGTGATAAAATTGTGCAATTTCTAGGATCATGTCCTTGAAAGAACATAGAAAATAACTTGAAGTGCATTAGAAAAGCATAACTTATTTCCCCCCTGTGTGAATATGAATGTTTTATGTCCAATTCTTTATGACCAAGAGTTTCTGTTGGGGACAACAAATAACTAAACTCTAATTCTTTTCAAGAATTTACCCAGAAATTAATTTGAGTTTCCTTATTAGCTAAGGAGCCAAAATATAACTTACTTTATAACTCAAGATCTCATCTATTTATAGACATACTCTATCTTCATCAATACACAACCAAGGATCTAGTTCAAGATTTTCAATCATTTACTAATTCCTTGGGTAAGTGTTTTGTCTTTTTGTTTGTTTTTACACATTTGACATTTGATTTCATGCACTTAATTATTATTACCATGTGTTACAAAGTATTCTGTTCATAACATGTGTGTTAAAACATGCATCAGCATGAAACTTGCAGCTGGCTAACTGATGTATCTTTTTTTCAATTGGTTTCTACAGAGTTGAACATGTTTAAAGATCATAGAGTGTTGATGGAGGTGATTACAGATGACATTAAAAAAGTCTGGAATGAGCAGGCACTGCGCGGATCGATTCTTGTAAGCCTTGTTTTGCAGATCATCTTAAGTCTATTAGGAAACCTTCGCAAATACAATCCAACAACTCGAATCAGAACCACTCTCTGGTGCGTGTACTTTTTGGTATACGCAGTTGTACCAGGAGCACTAACTATTTCTGCCCAAATTGCCTTAGAAGCATGCAACACAGATTCAAAGGATCAAAAATCAAACACAAGGGAGGTCATGACTTTTTGGGCATCCTTTCTCTTTCTTCACCTTGGTGGTCCAGACACAATTACAGCCTACTCCTCTGAAGACAATGAGCTTTGGTTAAGACACATGTTGTTTCTAGTGTCTCAATCATTAGGTGCTCTGTATATCCTCTTGTTGTCCTGGCCAGGTTGTTCTCATCTATCACTTCTAAGCATAATTGTGTACATTTGCGGTTGCATCAAGTGTGTTGGACGGGTTCAGGCTCTCAGGTTAGCCAGCAATGACCATCTACGAGAGTCAATCCTTCGTCCTGCTGATCCAGGTCCCGATTATGTCAAATTCCTTGAAGAGTTCAAGTTGAAAAAGTCACAAGGTTTCATTGTGAAAGTTGAGGAAATTCCAGAACCCCATCTTTTGGTTACTAATGCATATCCAGAAAGCCGGAGAACGGAAATACTTGAAGCATATGATCTGTTTCAAACATTCAAGCGGCTTTTTGTTGATTCCATACTTACATATGAAGATAGGATAGTAGCACATCATACTTCCATTGCCTTGATTCAGATGAAGCTTTTCGTGTTGTCGAGATTGAACTTGGATTTGCATATGACAAGCTTTACACGAAGGCGACTGTGGTTTATACGGATAAGGGCCTTATACTTCGCACCACTAGCATACTTCTCATTCTTCTGGTTCTTGTGGGCTTCTGTTTTCTCGGGGATATGGATGATTATCGAGTTATTGATATTGTCATTACCTTCCTATTATTTGCAGCAGAGTTTTCAAAGGAAATATTTGCGCTTATTACCATGATTCGATCAGATTGGACTGATCTCTGGTTGAACCAACACAACCACACTCGTAACATCCTCGTATTCCCATTCCTGAAGCAACCTAGTAAACGAAGGTGGTCCAATTCTATTGCACAGTTAGATCTACTAAGCGTTGGCCTCGAGGAGAAGCCTGCTAGTTTTTTAAGAATTCAGAAATTTTTCGCGGTAGATGAGTATCTAGAGAAGCGACGTTATGAGACATATAAGGAAGTTTCTGCTAACCTTAAGGATATGATTTACAGTCAATTCAAGGAGTTTATGGATGACAATAATGAGAAAAAACCATTGTGTATCCACAGAGGTAGTTACTGTCTCCAACAGAACAACTGTAGTGGTCTTCTTTGGAGCACCAATGATGTGGATTTTGATGAGAGTATTCTCATCTGGCATATAGCTACAACTCTTTGCTACTACTCAGAGGTTAATGATGATCAATTTGGAATCAACAGAATGGAAAGCAATCACATATCTAAGTATCTAGTGAATCTTCTTGTTTCAAGCCCTGAAATGCTGCCAATTGGTATAGGCATGATCAGGTATCGTGACACATGTGCTGATGCCAAGCGTTTCTTCAAAACTAAACATTCTGGTACCCAAAAAACCGAAGCCTGCAGAAAGTTGCTTGAAGTTGATTGTAATGAATTGTTGCCTTGCGTTGTGAAGGGGGATCGGTCCAAATCTGTGTTGTTTGATGGTTGCAGACTCGCATTAGCCTTAAGAGAGATGGAAAGGGAATCAATGTGGAAAGTCATTAGTCAAGTATGGATCGAGATCCTCGCTTATGCTGCTGCTCACTGCAGAGGGTTTCACCATTCACAGCAGCTTGGGAGAGGGGGTGAACTTCTGACTCATGTTTGGCTTCTGATGGCGCATTTGGGTCTCACGCAGCATTTCCAGGTGTATCGAGGTCACGCTAGAGCAAGGTTTAATGTGTCATAGATGTAAAAGCACTTCCATTTTTTCATCAATACTGGTAATGAATTTTGTAAATTGTGCCTTCAATCAATCTGTAGGTACAGGCACACATAATTGTAATCTTGTGTTTACATTAAGCTAGCTCATTTCATCTTTTTCCTGCAAGTTCTAGCTCTTTCTAAAATCTTTCAAGCACATCTATTTGATTATCATTTCTAATGTGAAGCCCATTTTAACAAGTACAGAAGTCTGTGTCAAGATATTACTTCTGTGAAACTGATATTCTAGTGTTTGAAATTTACATATTGTATTGTAGAAACATTATCATTTTGTGTTACAATTGTGACTTTATCATTTGCTTCCTGAAAGCTTGAAAGGAAGTTCTTATACAACCATAGTTATCAAAATCGTGATCCTGATCGTAGGATCGTACGATCCTACGATCCTACAAACCAAAAACGCGCCGGATCGTATTTAGGATCGTAAATAGGTAGGATCGTACTCACGATCGTAAAATCGTAGCAAGATCGTAGTATGTAACTGTTATAACTCAAACTCATACATAGTATGTAACTGTTATATGCTACTAGTTTTATTAAAAACCAATTATATAATATTTTTAAGAGAGAATGAAACATTAAATTTTAAAATAACATACATCAAATTGTCCAAATTTTCAATATTAAAAACATAGATAACAACTCACCACAATTCATTAGTTTACATATGATAATAAAATTTAATATATTACTCTTAAACACAATCTCAATAAATCTAGAGAATATTTTGCACAATATTAATTCTTTATTTTAAAAAAAAAATCTTATTATCATAAACATCTATCTATTGTAACAAAAGAAAAATGAAAAAATGTGACATTTGCATAAAGTAGCAAAATACAAATAATTGTTTTTAGAACAAGGTTGACCAATAAAAAATTTTAAAAATCATAAAAAAAAATAATAGTAATAATAAAAAAATATAAAAAATAAAAATGTAAAATAATAGTAACAATTAAAATATGTAAAAAATGAAAAAAAGTAGGATCGTGGGATCGCTATACGACCATACGATCTTACGATCCTGTGTGCGATACTATCTATTTACTATCCCATGTACGCCCTAGCACATTTTTGGTTGGTGGGATCGTAGGATTCTACGATCAAGATCGTGATAACTATGGTTTAATGGTTAATATAAGTAAGCTTAAACTTTAATGCTTAAACAATTCAAGAATAAAAGTTAATAGTTACATCAAAAATAAACGTAAGTTTTAAAGTTAAAATATTAAAAAAAATTAAGAGTTTAATTGAAATAGAGTTTAAACCATTTTAAACCATTTTAAACCTTACTCAAAACTCTTTAATATATAAATATATTAATTATTGTTTACATAAAATTGTAAAAAACATATACATGAAATTTACATTAACCAAAAGAAAATAGAAAAAAAAAAGATAAACACGATACTTTAAGAAAATGGAAGGTACAAAATGTTTAAAAAATACAAAGACTAAAACGAAGTTTAAAAAGAATTAAAAAATCAGAATTCATATTTTTAAAAAATTAGAAGTTAAAATACGCCAAAGGGTTACAAAAAATTAGAAAACAAAGCAGCAGAAGTTTGGTTAGTGTACGTGTTATTTAATATATATTATAAAATTGTTTTTTTTCCTGTATGATATTATAATGGGCTTTATACCTAGTTAAAATTGGTATTTGGTAATTGTGGTAGAGCCCGGTTTTCTGGATGGGCTTGATCAGCGAGAGACCAACAACTTTGCATCATAATAGACCTCGGTAGTAATAATTTAATGACACGTACCGTACTATAAGTGTGAGAAATTGTTTTGGATAATTTAGTGACACTTTTTTTTCTTGAAATGTGTCACAAAATCCCAAAATTAATTCAATCTGGGTAAAAAATACGAGTCTTTTACTCTTTTACCACCTTCAAACGTAAGTAAAAACCTATAGTGACGACTTACTTCTATCACTAGTGCTTCTCACCCATTAAGAGCATCCGCTATCCTAACTAACATCACCAACCACCAAGTCAGCATCACTAACTTATCATCAACCACACATAATCATAACTACTATCATTATTATCATTGGACACACATTTATTTATCTTAATTTTATTGGTTGAAAAGAAAAAAAAGGTTATTGGCTCGTTATCACAGTCACGAGCAACGAAGCAAACGAGTTGCGAACGAGACTATTGCAATGGAGATAACAAGCAAAAGGGCTCATCATGGTGGTTTTAGTGGTGTATCACGAGCTCGTGAATGCACCATAGTGGTGCTCTAAGACCACCCGCAGTTATGACATGCATGACAGTCATGACTAACTTTCACATTAGATTTTCTAACCTGTGACTATCTCATAACTAAAAAACCATAGTCATGACTGCCGTTTCTAACTACCACATCACCATCACTATCATTACTCGACCATTATAATATAAATTTAAATTAATATGATCGATTGAGAAAATAAAAAAATAGAGGATGAGCTACATACTTAGCTCGTCACCACGATGACGAGGCGCCGGATGACAAGCCAAACAAAAAACCCGCGTTAGTGAATGACGAGTTTATAACGCAATTTGTTACCCGGCCACTATATATGTGTGGTCTAACGTCATTTATGTAAAAAAACTAAAACTAATACAAAATGGGTAAGAGTTGATAACTCACAAGTTTTTAATGAAAATCGCTGAACGGACCATAAGAAGCTGAAACTACGAAAGAATGGAATTTGGTTGTGTTATGATTCAAGATCATATAAAACATTTCCGTAATATTTATATTTATCTTATATATATTATACAAAAGAATGGAAAGTCTTATCATTAAAGCTAGATGTAGAAGACCAAGTCATGGTTGACCCCAAGTCAACTTTATTATTCTTGGAACGTTCACCAAATTCATTTGGAAAAAAAGAGGTGTTACCAAACATGTGGGTCTAGGTTTACCAAGTCGTTGTTGAAAAAAGAAAGACCAATGGATACAAAAATTAAGTGGGAGTTTAAAGATTAGTTTTTGAAAATAGATTAACGTGTTTTTAATAATTAGAATCAGATAATTAATCATTTAGTTGTAACAAAACATGCCGTAGGAAAGTGTTTGAACTTGCTTGTTTTATTTATACCGATTATAATAATCAGTTTATCGATTTAAAAGGCAAAATCACAAATTAGATTCTCAAAACTGTGTTTCTGTACGTTCATAAAGATGTTAATTAATTTTTTAAAATGCAAATACAAACGCTACAAACTAATTAATAGCGATTTCAAATCACAACAGTCTGATAAACAGTTTAAGAATGCAATTAATCCCAAACACCCCTAAAGGCATATGTTATTCATTTGATGCATCTAATAAATTAATGTGTCTAAGGGATATATCAAGATTTTGTATCCGTTTATTGATATAACTGTTTTTCTGTCTAATGTGGATGAATCCTCAATTAGTGGATCCTACTGAGTGCTGAGATTTTGGTATAAATTGCTTTTCGGTTCGTTGTAGAGAAGAAATTAAGAACAGTCTTGTTCTTTATAATTTACTAGTACCGTATCCGCACAATGTTACAACGGTAAATCGTTTATGTTTTACAACACGTTGTTTTTAAGAATGTAATGATATGTTATTCGTGTAATTCAATGTTACGAAAAAGTTTTCTACAGTAAAATGTCCGTTTTTTTAATTTTTCTTTTATTTGCATAAACTATTTTATTAATTTTAAAAATAAATTACAAGGAGAGATAAGTTAATAAGATTTTATAAATTATGTTAATTTGGGTGGATAACTATTTTTTGTGAGAGAGTTGTTAATGCGACAGAGTATATTTTAAATGAATAAAAAGTTAAAGTAAATTAAGAGAAAGAGTAAAATGGTTATAGATTGAGTGGATGAGATTGATTTAGATAAAATGAAGGGCCAAGATTATATCAATATTGAATTTTAAGAAGTCTTAAAATTAAGGAAAAGAGAGAATATTAAATGATTTATATAGTAGTATAGATATGGAAAACGAACATATTCGATCCGTGTAATTATTACAAGTGAAATCGCGAGGTATCTTTATGTGAGCGTCTTTCACGTTTAAAGATTCTAAGGAATCGATTGTTTTTCTTTTATAATGGCCGCTTTTAAACATTATAATTGTTTTGGTGCAAGTGAACAAATCTTATTATTCTAGCTAAGCAATTCAGTAGTTGTAATATTATATTTTCTCACTAAAATACATACAAAATATAAAGATTTATATGGATTACATTAATTTCAAATTTAATCATATTAACTATATGTTAATAAGGCTTGGCATGTGGATTTTCTCTCCGTCAAATTGTTCTTTTTCTTGTATTATTACCGTTTGAAATTAAGTGTTCACCATTCCTCATATCTATACTACTATATAAATCATTTAACAATCCTCTCCTCGTTAATTTTAAGAGTTTTTAAAATTCAATGAAAACATCTTGACCTTTCATTCTATTTAAGTTAATCTCATCCACTTAAGTTTTAACCATTTCACTCTCTCCTAATTTACTTTAACTTTTTATTTATTTAAAATATACTCTCACACAAAGACAATTATCCAACTATCTCAACACAATCTCCATAATCTTATTAATTTCTCTCTATTTATTTCACAAGTATAAATCTTTTTTATTTTAATGTTTTCTAGAGTTTATTTTTAAAATTAATAAAATGGTTTATACAAATAAAGGAAACATTAAAAAAAGACATGTTACTGTAGATTTTTTTTGTGATATTGAATCGCGCGAATAACATATGATTATATTTTTGAAAGAGACATGTTGCAAAACAAAAATTATTCATCGTTGCGACATTGCGCTGGTATGATGCTTGTATATCTATACTACTATATAAATCATTTAACATTCTCTTTCCTATATAAATCATTTAACATTTGCTCAATCTTTAACTATGTCATTTTCTCTCCTAATTTACTTAAATTTTTATTGATTTAAAATATACTCTCACACAAACACAATTATCTACCTATATCAACGTAATTTTTAAAATCTATTTAAATTCTCTCCTTATTTCATAAATATAAATCTTTTTTCTTATTTTAATGTTTCTTAGAACTTATTTTAAAAATTAATAAAATAGTTTATGCAAACTAACTTTTTTTTTAAATGGACATGTTGCTAAAGAAAAAATTTTTATGACATTGAATTGCATGAATAACATATTATTAAATTTCTTGAAAACAACATGTTGTAAAACAAAAACTATCCGCCACCGCAGCATTGCGCAGGTACGATGCTAGTTTAGTTTTGATTGATATTTAAGACAATAACACAATTTTTCATAGCTATAAGACACCCGTAGCGCCACTACGGGTTGGCTTGGGTTCAAAGGGTCTCGGGTTCGCCCCTCCCTCCTCCACCTCGGTCCGCCAAATCGAGCCTTTTCTCTTTCTTTTTTATGTTTTATTTTTATTCATCAACGGCAGTTTAAAATTATTTTTTTTACTTTAAATGGCTATATGACCTTTTATATATAGGTCATATGCTTAAACATAGATCCTAAAAACCAAATATGGACCATTAGATTTTTTAAATCAATGGTCAAGATCTAATAATGACATTATTGTAATTAATTAAATAATTATAAAGATAATTATAGAAGGAAGGGTATTATGGGAATTCACTTCACATAAATCACTCTCATTCCTTATAAATGTTGTTCCTTCCCTTTTTTTCCCTGTCTTTTCCAACCGAAAATGATAACTTTTCAAACTAAAAATGATTAAAAAAAATTCCAACCGAAAATGATAGAAACATTTCAGTTGAAAATGATAATTTTTTCAACTAATAATAATATACAACATTCAAAATGATAATATTATCAATATGAAAATGATAAAAAATAGACTCCTAGCAAAAAATGATAACAATTTGCAGTTGAAAATGATAATATTTTCCGGATGAAAATGATAACAATATACAACATTTAAAATGATAAGATTATCCATATGAAAATGGTAAAGTTGGACTCATTTTCAGCTGAAAATGATATAAATACACATGCTGAAAATGATATAAATATACATGTTTCTAACCGAAAATGATATAAATACACTTATTTCAGCCAAAAATGATATAAATACACATATCTACATCCGAAAATGATAAAAATTCATATGATTCAAAATGATAACATTTTGGTATCATTTTCATATGGTTTGTATTTTCAAAATAAAATTTTCAGAAATATGGGAAGAGTGATCTTGTTTGAAAGAGGATTAAAAAATGAGTAGATTGATATACTTTTTTTGCTTAAATTCTTAAAAATGAAATAGTTATGGCCATTTAAAGATTTAATGGGTAAAAAATAAAATAAAAAAGGAAAGTTTGTTGGTTCTTGAAGGAGACGAGACTTCTGAATTTAGAATTGTCAATTCCTATTTTGCTCTTTTAAATGAATGATTGAGATTTGACCTTTGAGATCTATGTTTAAAGGTGGGACTATGTGGAACCTTACCCTATATATATATATTACTTATCCTCTGTCCTATATATATATACAAACACATTTCGTTAAATATTTTCACAATACAACTTCTTTCTTCCCGTTACTTCTTTCAAATATTAATTTTTGTTTTACAAAATATGGAATCACCACCACATGTTTAATCAAGCGGTTCGTCGAATTCTATATCAACCGATGAGTAGCTTTGGCATGAAAAAGGAATTTTTGTAGGGTTGATTCGAGAGGCGGCAAACCTACTTTTTGTAGCACCATGGAGTCGTTAACCAGAAGTGGAAACATAGAAAGATGTCGGGTAGCTGCAAACGAGCGGTTGTTAAATGACTACTATTCGAACGAATAGTTAACGATCTACAAGTAGGGTACGCTTATTTTAGAGAGCTTTGCGACAGTAGAGGGAAAAGAGGTTTTTCTCCGATACAAAAGTGTATTTCCGCTATTCGGCAATTGGTGTACGAGGTCGCCCAACTCGCTTGACGAGTACTTGAGGATGGGAGAAAAGACGGCACGGGATTGCCTACACAATTTCTTTAGAGGTATTATTGAGCTTTATGGTAGGGTTTATTTACGGAAACCTACTTACTATTAATGAAATTTTTATTTTTATTATTTGCTATATTTTTATTTTTATAGAATTGTTTAAATATTTTATTTTGTTTAATATATAAATATATAATAAATAAATAAGTGGAAAAAAGATTGGGTTGATTTGGGTTGGAGGTTGGGAGCTACTTGGGTTTTAGATTAATTTGGGTTGAAAAAGAAAAAGTAAATAAAGTTGACGTGACATTTAGATTGATTTGAGTTCAAAGGGCGCTACTAGTGTAGTACTAATAAATTGTTTTTAATACTGATTTTTTAAATTTTGAAAAATTATACTACTTTTAATATTTTTTTTGGTTTTCTAAAAGTAAAACAAATTGTTGAAGGTTATATTTCATACACATCTGTAAAAACCTTTAAAACTCTCATCTATATCCAAATACCTAATCGATTATAATTTAAGAGTTGTGTTCAATAAAGTCCATGTAAAAAACATAGTCCAAAAATTTTAATATTCAATCACCTGTGATGCAGTATACAATCACATTTGATTTGTAAAATCATCACATGTGAATTACGAAAATGCCACTCTGTCCAAAATTTTAAAATGCAATATGAACCATTGATGTCATTGATCCAAAAGCTAAAATTAGTCCTTTAAAACTATGAATTAAGTATGGACTATATTAAATATTCTCCTATAATTTAATCATCTAAAAATTACAAAGTAATATCTTAATATTTAATTAATATCTAGATACCTAGAATACCTTTCTCATCCATAATCTAATCGACACTCTACAGCTCTCTTTTATCCCCCGTCAAAAATTCAAAACAAATACTCGACACAATTGATATCGTCTAAATTATACATATTATTTATATACGATATCTCATTCTTTGATTGCATTTATGATTGAATAGGTTGATTATTTGATTAATTTAATGTAATATGTGTTTTAGGGCTCCTTGAAGAAGAAATAAAGAATTTGATGAGAAATGATGAAGAAAAGAGAAAGAGAGAAAAATTGACAGCTTTGACACCTCTTCAATGTTTTGGTCGTATTTCACTCGTACGAACTCGAAACGAGGAGATTCAAAATGCTACGAAAACTAGACAAAATGGCCAACAATAATTTTCTGTTTCTCGGCTCAAATGCAGAATACTCATGACTGATGGTTGTTGGTTCGAACGCCCTTAGAAACTATCATATTAACTGTGCTTATAACAAATTGAACCTAGGGGGAGTGACTCATTGGTAAATATATCTATGTCGTCTGATTTAAACTACTTGAAAATTGTTTCTTTAGTTTATTGCTTTAAACCAATATTCAATACCTTGGTAGCGGTTAGCTGCTAGTTTAAAAAACCCCATTTTACTTTTAAAGCATTTTAGTTTAGCTAGTTAATTTCTTGATAGTACATTCAATTCCTGTTCTCTGAGGATACGATCCTGGTCTTGCCCTGTATACTGCTATACGATCGGGTGCGCTTGCCCGTTAGTGTGTCAGTCAAATTAGGTTAGATTAGTGTTAAAATTTAAGACTGATATTCGCGTATCAAGTTTTTGGCGCCGTTGCCGGGGAACGGTGACCGACTGTGCTATTTAGAAATTTCTAGTTATCCGATCCTTATTTGAGGTTTTACCTCGAGTAAGTTACCGTTTTAGTAGTTTAATTTTTATTATTATTATTTTTATTTCTTTAGTTTCCTTCCTTTAGTTTAGAACTAGTATTTAGGTGTTGCTTGATCTTTCCGCTGCTGGCCGTGCTAGTGTATGACCCGTAGCTCCTCGCCATTCTTGGAAATTCCGTTTCAAAAACCAGAGCGAGAAGTTCATCGTCGTCTACGTGCACTAAATTCTGCAACCACGGAGGATTATCGAGAAGCATCTGATCGTGAGGAAGAGTTCGAGGGACCACCATCACCTATGGCAAACGAGGATGATACACCGATGTGGTCCGCCCAAGAGATTGCACCACCATCCCCGGAGCCTGCTATTCGAGTTCCTGAGATCAATGATGTGGTATTTGAGATCAAAGGACAGTTCGTCAGCATGGCTAGAGAACTAAATTTGATGGGAGGATTAAGCATGACCCAAACCGCCATATCCAGTCTTTCCTCGCCATCTGTGAGTTATTTAAGGTTAGGGGAGCTACCACCGATGTTGTGCGCCTGAGAGTCTTCCCATTTACTCTAATTGGGGAAGCTCAAGAATGGCTCGAATCTTTAGAACCAGGATCCATCACAACCTGGAATGACATGAAGAATCTCTTCATCAACCACTTTTTCCCTCCAGCTAAAGAGGAAAGGATGAAAGTTGATATCCTCAACTTTTCACAAAAAGTTGGAGAATCATTCAATGATGCTTGGACCCGTTTTAAGAAGATGTTATGGGAGTGTCGAAATCACGGGCTCAACAAAAGTGAGCAAGTTCAGACATTCTACCGAGGAATGGATGATGATATCAGGGAAAAGATCGATTCGGCATGTGGTGGGATCTTCCAGTATAAAAGCCCAAGAGAAGCATACAAGTTTCTTGAAGATATTTCTATACATAAGCAGGGCTGGAATGTCGAGAGAAAGTCATCCAGGAGGACGGTAGCTGCAATTGAAGACGAGGGCAGCCAAGACACTGTTGCATCCTTAGCGAATAATCAGAAATCATTAGAAAGGAAAGTTGATAAACTCATCCAATCCATCCACACTATGTAGGTAGGATGTGAATCATGCGGAGGACCTCATCTCACCAAAGACTGTGAGGACCGTCCAATGAATCAAACCCAAGATGTGAATTTTCTAAATCAGAGATCTGGAGGTAACTACCCGGGAGGTGGATCAAACTGGCAGGGGAACCGAGGTAATTTCCAGAGGCAAAACCCACCGGGGTTTTATCGGTTCAACCAAGGTAATGCACCTCCTCCCCAACCTCAGTCTCAACCTCAACCTCAACCTCAACATACTCAATCGCAAGGAGGGTCAAGTGCCAGTATAGAGGACCTCCTAAAGAATTTCATGCTCACCACTACTCAGCTAGTAGAGTCTTTGAAGACTACTGTACAACAAAACCAAAGCATGAATGAGCAAATTCAAAGAAATCAGCAAGCCTCCATTCAGAATGTGGAGCGTGATTTGGGGAGGTTGGCAGAAATTTTAGTGGGTCGGCAGAGTGGGTCGCTACCGAGCAATACCCAACAAAACCCGAATGTTGATAAACATCGAAACGAGCACGTCAAAGCCATTATGACTCGTTCAGGTAAGTCCGTTGGTAATAATACTATTGAGTCTACTAACGATTTTTCTCCTCTTAGTATGCAGGATTATTCATCTGATGATGAGATCGAGACTCCAGCGGTGTAAAAGCCTAAGGAACCTGAGGTTGTTCCAGCAGAGCCTAACAGCAAGAAGAAGGCCACACAACCTCCTTTGAAGGAGTTGTTGGGGTTTGGTCGGTTTTTCAAAATATATTTTAGCAAAGGAAGCATGAACAACAATTTTAAACTTTTTAAAACTCCCCACCAATGATCCATATGCAAGCCTTAAGAAACAAAACAACCATAGGGTGTTTAGAACTACAACCTTTGTAGCGTGAGTAAACCGTTGATGAAGTGGTTGATCTATGAGAAGCCAAAAGAAGACTTCCTCCAAGGTATCCACAAATCAATGAGTCCAACACCTCCAAGATGCTAGTCTCTCCAACCCTTGATATTCAAGAATGCAAGCAACAACCTTTGTTCTTCTTCTTGAACTAGATGTATGTATTTTGAGTATGTGTTTATGTATCACCTTTGCTAACTTGAAGAACGCCAATACTAGAGAGTAAGGATGTTTTTCAAGTATAAAACACTTAGAACAATTCTAAGAACACAAAGAAAGGTGATAGCATGCAAGTATGTTAGAAAAGGGACCATGCATGTAATTATAAAAGTCAAGAAGCAAAGCAAGAGAGGGAGGACCCCCTCCCTTGCATTATGGACGAAAATTAGAGGGGGGAGGGTCCCCTCTTGCCTCTTGCTTCCTTACTTGTCCCATACATGCATGTCTTGGTTAAGTCTTATGCAAGAATACACCATATGACCCCTTTCTTGCTCATTGTGAGAATTTCTAGCTATTAATCTTTTAAATATATAAAATATATACTAGATATGTCATACTATGTATAAAATACATCTACATGTATTTTATATACATACTTTATTGTTACTAGTAACTCTTTACTTGTAACAAGGATATACATACATTTATATAATTTGTTACTAGTAACAATTTACATGTAACAATTATATATTTATACTTATATATATATATATATATTCATACATATATATAAAATCATATGTTTATATTTATGTATTTGATATGCATTACCTTATATCAATATATATAAGAGTGATATTATTATTTCACATAAATAATAATATGCAACAATGCATATATACTTATATATATAATGAGTTGGAAACATATTTACATCATATTCAAATATGTAATTGGTGTCCATGATTGTAAATGTGTGACCCTATGGGTTTATTTATTATCAGTAATATCGTATTAATTTGTGTCTTGTGCACATAGAACCAGCCAAAATTGCCATTTCCTAACCGTCTCTGAAAGGAGCGCATTAAAGAGCAATATGGTAAGTTTGTTGATCTACTTACGCAGATTAGAATTAATGTGCCTCTTGTTGATGTGATTGCAGGTATGCCCAATTATGGGAAATTCTTGAAAGACTTGGTGTCCAACCGGAAGAAGTTGGAGGAGGCCACAACCTTACCACTTGGGGAGCAATGTTTAGCCATTCTGCAGACTGCAGCCATGCCTCCTAAACGAGCTAGCATTAATTTAATGCCATCTACTTTGTATGCTAAACTAGACTTAGGGGAACTTAAGCAAACTAGAATGTGCCTGCAACTTGCTGATCGTAGTCTTAAATATCCTATAGGCCTAGCTGAGAATGTCCCTGTTAAAGTGGATAAATTTGTTTTCCCTGCTGATTTTGTCATCCTAGAAATGAAAGAGGATAGTCATGTGCCTTTAATTCTAGGTAGGCCATTCCTGAATACGGCAGATGCCATTGTTCATGTCTCGAAGAAACAACTAAATCTAGGCATAGCTGATGATAGAGTTACTTTTTCTACAGACAAGGCCATGTCACATGCACACACTGCTGACGACTCCTGCTACTTTGTCGATATTATTGATAATTGCCTCAATGCTGAATTAGAGAATTTTCCGATGACCGACACTTCTGGGGAAAGCTTGTTGGGTAATGGTACTGATACTATTAACCCGGATGCCATGATGCGAGAGCTCGAAGAAATCCTACATGCTGACGCCGTAGATGCCCAAACGACCGATGGAGCATTCGAGCAAATCTCTCCCAGTGAGGAGATCCGGATCAAAACATCTCTCGAGGAGCCTCCTACTCTTGAATTGAAAATTTTACCTTCCCATCTCGAGTATGCATATATGCAAGGAGAATCTTCTCTACGTGTTATCATTTCTTCCATTTGGAACCATTGTTCGTTTTCCATAATCTTTTTAATTAGTTTGTTAATCTCGTGTTGTTAAAATCATACGCTAGAATTAATATGTACCACTGTATGAGACATAAAGTGGCTAAATAACTTGTGTTGACTCCAATTGTGTACAAGTAACTAATACATGTCCTCTAGGAACCTCAACCAGTCACCTCAATTTAAGGATTGGCGTCTCTTGCATCTCTCTCGTACCTATTGAAACTGTTAAATAATAATATTTTATAATTGTCTTTTATGTATAGTGTAGGGCTCCTTGTTTAAATACTGTGTTTATATATTGTGATTGGTGAATGAAATACACCCTAACGGGTTTACACAATACGTAACATGGTATCGAGCCGTACCTAGCTCTGCCAAATCGTTTTCGATCCACTGATCGCCGGTGCCCTTCTCGTCACTGGTCACTCTTCCGCTGCCACAGCCGTCGCCGCCCCTGCAGTAGTGGTCCTGTCGCTAGGGTTCCTGTCTATGGTGGTTCTTTTTTCTTTTGTGATCGCCGCCACTGCCCTCTCGACTGTCTCTATCGCTGCTACAACAAACCCTAGCCGCTGCTGCTCTCTTGATTCTGGTGTTTCCGGTTGCTAAGGTTGCTGACGCCGTCGCCGCTCCGCTAGGGCTGCTGCCTGAAGTCTTCAATTCCGCCGCTGCTCTTGTTGACGGTGGTCTCTAGGGTTGCTGCGCCGCTGCTCTTGCTTGCCAAAACCCTCGTCTGCACTTGCTGCTCTAGGGTTACTGCTCTTGTTGACGGTGGTCGTCGCTGCCCTCTTAGTCTCTTGGCTGCTCTCGTTTTTTTTTTTTTGCATATAAAGGAATCAAGTTGTGTGAAACCAGCCCTTGTCTGCAAAATACAGAAAGTGAAGGGGTAATATAATTCTTCCTTTTGTCCTCTAGTGAAACCTATTGGTTCACCTTTTCTTTGTTTCTTAGTTTTTTTTTGTTATTATTATTTTTTTAAGTATCATTATTATTAATGGCCGCCAATCCCCCGTCACCCACCTGCACTGCCCATGGAGGATACCCTCCATCATTTGCACTATATGCTGCACCATCTACAGCCCCACAGGCTCCTGCAGCTCAACCTCAGTTCACGTATCTAGCCTCGCTATTGAGCTCAATGTCTATCCAACAACCTACACAAAATCAAGACAACAACTACTATATGGACACCGGTGCAAGCTCTCATATGTCATTTAACCAAGGTAACTTACTTTTTGTTAAACTTTGTGGCAAGTCAAAGGTAATCATGGTTGGTAATGGTGCTTTACTTCCTGTATCTTGTATTGGCAATACATTCCTCTCATTTTTACAAAACAAACTGGCACTTAAAAATGTTCTTGTTTCTAATCAAATGGTAAAAAATCTGATTTATGTTCGTAAGTTCACACTTGATAACTGGGTGTCCGTTGAATTTGATCCTTTTGGTTTCTCCATAAAGGATCTTAATACATGTCGTCTTCTTCATCGTTCTGATAGCGTTGGTGATCTCTATCCGGTTCTTCAGTCTTCTCACTCGTCCGTGTCTACTGTTACTGCCCTTGCTGCTGTGTCTCCTCACGCGTGGCATCGACGACTTGGTCATCCTGGCACATCTAACTTTAATTTTTTATGGTCTCGTAAATTTATTTCTTGTTCTAATAAATTGTTACCTACATGTCATGTGTGTCAATTAGGTAAACATTGTCGGTTTCCTTTTTCTAGTGTCGTTAATAAGACTTCGAGGGTTTTTGAGATTGTTCATTATGATTTGTGGACATCACCTGTGACTAGTTTGAGTGGTTATAAATATTATATATTATTTTTGATGACTTCTGTCACTTTCTATGGGTGTTCCCTTTAAGGGTGAAATCTGATGTGTTTTCCGTCTTTACTACTTTTCGTGCTTAAATTGATAATCAGTTTAAAACAGATATTCAATCGTTTCAGTGTGATAACGGACACGAATTTAATAACACTAAATTTCTTGATCTTTTTCAACAACATGGAATTAAAATTCGCTTCTCGTGTCCGTACACTTCACAACAAAACGGTAAAGCTGAACGTCTAATACGTGCCGTTAACAATGTTATCCGTACTCTGTTGTTTTAGGCCTCTCTTCCTCCCAAATTCTGGGTGAAGCTTTTAACATCTTCCCACAACCACCCTAGCTTTCAAATCTCCATGTGAAATCTTGTATGGCACCTTCCCTACATTCATACATCTGTGTGTTTTTGGTTGCCTATGCTACCCTAATCTCTCCTCTACGACGCCTCACAAGCTCTCCCCTCATTCAACTGCATGTGTGTACCTGGGTCCTTCATCCTCTCATCGGGGGTATCGATGCTATGATCTTGTTTCACATCAAATCATTGTCTCTCGACATGTGGTGTTTGATGAAGATCATTTCCCGTATGCTTCGTTCA